>CM035140.1:98595799-99795799 GCA_020205605.1 Panax ginseng
CTATGGTAAAATTTTAGTATTTGAGTAAAATTTTAGTATTTGAAATTTTAGTATTTTGATTAAATGATGTAAATATGTTATGATGTAAATGATGTAAATATGTAAAATATGATAATATGTTATGTTATGATGTAAATGATGTAAATATGTTATGATTTTAATATTTTAATGATGTAATTTGAATTTTTGTTGTTTTGATTAATTAACAAAATAATTTGAATTATATTATTTTATTTTTTTTGAATTTAATTTGTATTTTTTAGAATTTGGTATTTTTTAGAATTTTAGTAAATATGTAATTAGTATTTTTAGACTTTTATAATATAAAAAAAATCCTTATAAACTTAGTTGATTTGAGCATTTGTTTAAGGAGAGTGGGAGGTCTAGAGTTCAATTCTCAATGAGAGCATTATTTTATTTTATTTTTTAAAAAGCCCACGAGTCGGGCCAAGCTTTTTTATTATTAGAACTATTATAATTATTGTAATAATTATTATTACAATTATAACTATAATAATAATAATAATAATAATAGTTATAATAATAATAGTAGTAGTTATAATAATAGTAATATTAATAGTAATAATAGTAATAATTATAATTAATACTAACAATTACAATAATTATTATAATTATAATAATAATAATTATTATTATTATTATTATTATTATTATTATTATTATTATAGTAATAATAATAACAACAATAATAACAAAAATAAACAATAATAATTATTATAATAATAGTAATAATAATAATAAAAATAATAATAATAATAACAACAACAACAATAATAATAATAATAGAAATTATAATAATAGTAATAATTATAATTATTATAATAATAAAAATAATTATTATAAGATTAGTAATAATTATTCTAATAATAATAAAAAAATTAATAATAATAGTAGTAAATATAATAATAATTATAATAATAGTAATAGTAATAGTAATAATAATAAAAAAAAATATAGCACATGAAACATAAAAAAAATTTAATAATGACTTATAAGTAAAAAAAAAGTTAAAATATAAGTTATTGTCAAACATTAAATAATAACAAATGACTTATAACTTAGTTTAACCAACTTATAAGTCATTGCCAAACACCCTCTAATACAAGATATAAAGAGAAATTAATATTTGATTATAAAAAAAATTACAAGTCAAGAAAAAGGAGATTTTGAAAAATGGGAGTTAAAAAAAACTTACACACCATTGGTGCAACTTATATGGGGGAAATCTCATGTTTTGATATAAATATTGATCCTTGCAAGATATTAATAGATAACTTGTGTTGCTCCAGTGGTCATATGACCAAAGTTCCAAATGATAGGTCACAGGTTCGAATATGTTTTGCATTTGGATATAATTTTTAAATAATAAATATGAATATTTTTTTCACAATTCTCCGAATACCGAATATGGTCTTACAAAAACATGCTTATTGGGATTATCTTAATTTAAGGCAACATTTTAATAATCGTTGCAAAAAGTTGTATAAGATATGCAACGAAAATAAAAATTATTACCAATGAATGTGGTCCATATTAAGCAATGAAATATAGCAACAAAAAAAAAATTTTGTTGCCCACGATGAGGAGAAAATCAAGTGGTTAGAAATTTTGCAAAGAAATTTCTAACAATTTTGTTTCCAAATTTTGCAACGACTTATAAATTTCATTGCAAAAGTGAAAAGTCGACACAATCAAAACGAAGGACAAGTTTCGTTGCTAAACATACACTTTTAGCAACGATTTATAAAGTTGTTGCTTGAAAATCGTTAATAAAGCCCCATTTTTAGCAACAAAAAAACTTATTGCCCACGATTACGGAAATCAAGTGGCCTAAAATTTTGCAACTAATTTCTAACAAAAAATTTTCCGCTTAATGAATTAGCAAATTAATTTTTGCAATGACTTATGAATTTCGTTGCAAAAAATGAAAGTCTGACACAATCTGCAACGAAGGACAAATTTCGTTGCTAAACATATACTTTTAGCAAGGACTTATAAAGTCGTTGCCCGAAAAATCGTTGCTAAAGGCCCATTTTTTTTGTAGTGAGATAAGGAGTTTTGTTTAATGGACAACACAAATATGGGGATAATAGCTAAATCCCACATACATTTGCACATAAGTTCTATAAATAGATTAAAGAGAGAAACTAAGTCATTTGCTAGCTCATTTTGTATCAACTCTCAACCTAGACTCTCTCTCTCTCTCTTAAACCAACGAAAATATCAAGATATATCAGTCATAAACCAAGCCCCACTAACACCACAATCAAATCGTAAAAGCTAGAAACAAGAATTGATCAAAGAAGGTATAAAACCCTAACTCAAAATCGACCTTTGATCATTGTTTGATGTTAAAATTTTAAATGTTAACTATGTTGTATATGATGTATAATGATGATCTGGGTTGCTAGATGTTAGATCCATAACATCTAGGGGCTCGGATTTGAAGATCTACAAAATCTGGAAAATTTGTGTTTGGTGGTCTGACAACGAATGTCAGGCCTTCTATCTTTGTGATCTTTAAATATTTTTGTTGTTTGTGTTGCATCTAGATTGTAGTCTGGTATATGAACTCCATGGTTATGCCTTGAAAGCTCCTAAACATTAAACTAGATGAAAGTAGTGGTCGGTCAAAGTAGCATGGTCAAGCTTGAAAACGGTTTTCTAGGTAACCCAGAAAACCTATGAACACTGCCTCTGACATTCTTTGACCGAGCTATATCTTCTTGGTATGTTGATATTTTGTTGATATTTTTTTTGTTAGATCTCATCATTTACATGCGGGTTACACACTGCAGCTTATATATCATAAATTCAATACACGATCAACATGTAGTGGGAGCTCAAAGTGTGACCCTCGAACTGTTCTTCATTTCTGGGTAACCCAGAAATGAAGAACAGCCTCTGACAGCTATTTTAGGTTCATAGATCTCCTTTGTTATGCATGATATGATTCTGTTTGTTGTTGGATCTTGTAGTATTGTATTAGTACTACACGATCGGACCAAAATCAAGTCCAGAAACACAACACACACGGATTGACACCTGGTCAAACGTACCCCCTCGTTAACTGCCTTGTCAGTGTTCTTGAGCTCAAGAACACCTAAGGCGACAGATTTTGTCGCTATAGCCTATAGCGACAGTTCATATTATTTTTATTTTCTAATTTCTGGAAAATGATTTAAAAATAGAAATAAATTCTAAAAATTATTTAAAAATAGTAAATAAATTCCGAAAATTATAAAATCAGTTTTAAAAATTATTTTAAGTCATAAACATTAACTTTTAATAATTTGGCATATTTTCCATAAATATTAGTAATTATTTGAATATTATTTATTTGATAAATGCACTAAACAAATTAACTAAAATGATTTAATTATATTAAAAATCATTTTAAATGATAATAAGGTATTTAATAATATTTTAAGTTATAACATGTAACTTTCAATATTTTAAAGTAAATTTCATTAATTACTTAATATTAATAATATTAGATTTATTTAATAATTGTAATAAATAAATTAGTTTAAAATGATTTCAATATTATAAAAATCATTTTAAATAAAAATAAAGAGTTTAAAGATATTCTAAGTTATAAAACATAACTTTTAATATTTTGAGATAAATTTCATTAATTATTTAATACTAATGATATTAGATTTATTTAATAATAAAATTAAATAAATAGTTTTAAAATAGTTTTATTGATTTAAAAATCATTTAAAAAGGATATAAATGGTTTAAAAATACTTTAAGTAATTATAAATGACTTTTAATATTTTAGTGAATAATACCTTAATATATTAATATTAATGGTAATTATTTAAAAATGATTTTAAATGTTTTAAAAAATTATTTAAGGGTAATATTAATACTTTAAAAATATTTTGAGTTATTATAAATAACTTTGATATTTTGGCAATGGTTGTAGTAATATTTTAATATTATTTTAATATTAATGATAATAGAATTATATAATATTTAAATCATTTAATAATGATTCTAAAGTTTGAAAAATCAAGATAAATTATAATAATTAATTAGAAATTATTATAAGTCATTTAAAAATAATATGACTGGTATTTAAAATATCCAAGATAGTATTGAACTGCATGAGAGAGTTTTAAACTCGATAATTACCCGATAAAGTCAGTTTATTTTGCAAGCATATTTTCTAAAATTGGTCTGTACTTAGATATTTTGACTGTATTAATGTTTGTTTGTGATGCAATGACTGTTGAACATGTGTGATAATGTGATTAGGTTATGTGCTGACTGCTAAATGCAATACTATATGTTATAGTATGTTGTTTTAATAGAACGAATGATCTGATTAATGATAGGTCATTATATAAGAGATAAAACTAAGTTGCGTATTGTGGCGGTAGCATCGATCAAAAAAGATCCTACCTTTGTATTTCCTTTATCGCAATGGACATGAGTAAGAATGTTTCGTAATTATATTATTACTTTATGCATTATTAACCCTATATTATATACGATCATTGATTATCAACATGTTAGTATATGGTAATTCAGATATATATTCTGTTCGTTAATTTCTATAAATGGTTATACAAGTGTCCCCACTTGGATAATCATTGCATTTAATCATATGTTGATACACCTTTGTTAATTTCCCGTATACATATATGTTGAATTATAGATTATTGTTGAACAAGATAAAACCTTATTATTATCTAACCGAATTGCTTTGGTTTGGAACCCCGACAAGTATGAACATCCCTTACATGGGAAAACTTTTATGCGCCCAAGGCGGACAGAGTGAACGACCCTATCGTTCTTGCATGCAGTGTTGATCAATACAGGGTCCATGGGATGTACACTCTCGTGCCCGTAAATTATGATGGTTTACAGATGAAGTTCTGTTTAACCTTTTCGAAAATGAAAACAATGTTTATAGTATGTCCCTTTAACCCTATTTAAAGTCAGTACGTAGTTTCAAAATTTTGAAAGAGGGTTGTTATGTTATTATTATCGGTTCAGATTACTTTACAACTATTGATTTGTTGTAGAAGGGTATTATAAAAAAAACATTTAAATTCTTTAGACATATATATATATTGTTATTATTACTTATTGGCACTCAAATGCTCATCCTTGCTTAATTTAAATGTTTTCACTAAAGTCTTGAGCAATCAAAGGCTCTGCTAGAAACAAGGGAAAGGGAAATGTAAGACCCCGAATTTTATGAAATAAAAGTATTCAATTTTTCTTATAATTACAATTCAGTAAATGATTAAATTGTTAAAATTTTAAAGTTAAGGGTGAGATATAAATTTTTTTTTCAAAATACGCAAGTGGTTATAAAATATTCAATTGTCGGAGAATATTCGTTTGGTCATGGAATATTCTTTCTGTCGGAGAATATTCGTACGACGGCGCATCCATTTGTGGGCCCCATAACGAATAACTGTCGGATGAAGAAAATGACAAAAATTGAGTTTTTATAAATAACAGCGTAGTTGTTACCGTTAACACTGTTGGAATACCCGGTGGTTAAAATACAGTAATACACGTTATTGCACAGTAGCACAAGGTATTGCATAGTATTTTTGAATTATTAATTCTTACGTAAGAAGACACTACTCAATAATTATTACAGTAATTACTATTCAATATTTTATTTTATTGATTCAATAATTGCTGCGTTGATATTTTATATTATTGTTGTTTCAATAATTTTCACTGCACAGTATTTCCCATTATCGGATCAACAATTCATATTATTTGAATAATATTATGAGATATCATTATTGGCGATGTCTAGAAAGTTCTGTCAAGGAGAGGTTTGGTCACCTAATTGCGCGCCAGTAAGGAGAAATCCTTATCGGAAAGCCCCATCTTTCCCGGAACCCGCTGCGTCATTGTTATTATTGGATTCTCGTAATATTATTTGTGAATAATTAATTATTGATTTATATGATAAGGAAATATTTATTTGATGTGGGTATAAATGATGGATTTATTTATGTGGTTATAAATGAAGGAATTAATGTTGAGGTATTTTATCAGTATTTTGTCGGATTGGAGGTATTAAAAGATCAAATCGGTGTTCTTACAGCTTTATTGTGTGAGTTATTATATTTAATCCGACCGTTGGATCGTTGTAATTTTTGGATATGTTATACATATATAAGTTGAGTATATGTTCACAAATTTTGAACCGTTAAAAATGAACGAATGATTTGTTATGAATTTTAAGAGGTGATAAATACAGAAATTAGGTTTATAAATGATTTTGGTAGAAAATTCTAGAAATGGGTGGGCCCCACTTTTGGTTGTTGGGGATGGTGGCTAATTTTTGGTGGGTCGAATAGTAGCAGGTAAAGCCATCAGATTGCAGGTCAAGTCTGCTTCGGCGTGCTAACATTTTCCTATAAAATAGAGGGCTAAGTTAGAATTGAAAAAACACACCAGAAACATAAGCTTTCTCTCTTTTTCTCTCTAGATTATCGAGTGTATTTTGTGAGTATTTAGATACTTGGTGAGTTGCTATTCATCAGTGCAAGTTTTCTTCAAATATCATATCCGATATCAAGTCGTCGTCTTTTTTTTGAGGTAAAGGATAGTAAGGGATTTTAAGGGTTGTTATGTTCTTCATGTTTCGTAACTTTTCAGACCTTCAAAAATTCTGAAAATTTTGAAATGATATTTTGACGAGTTTTATTGATTGTGTCCAAAAATGGTAATTTTTGGATGTATAGATTAAGAGTTATGAATTTTATGAGAAAAGACTATTTTAAAAGTAACCGCTTATAATTCTTGTGGTTAACTCTAAAATTGATGAAATTTTTATTGGGAGTACATCTATATAATATCAGTATACTCTGTGAATTTCGGAATTTTGGATAAAAGTACAATTTATGATAAATGTCTAAATATTCGGCGGTTTGGCCATATAAAAAATAGTAAATGAATTTTAAAAAATCTGAGAAAAATATATGTTCACTATGAGACTATATTATGCTAAATCCCAGAAAAGAAATATTTTTGGAACTGATTTGGTATTTTTCATGAAAATAGACTAGTTATGAATAAATGAATTAAATATGTTATGTGAAGGAAGAAAATTGGAAAATAGGATTTTATGGCTTGATAATCCTATATACGAGAGGTATATCTGATTTTTATGAGGATTTTGGTTATTGGTGATGAAAACTTATGAGTTTGGCATTTTAGGATGATTAAATGCATTATTTAGTAAAGTGTAAACAATTAAAATAAATTATTTATAAGTTTAAGAAATGTTATTCTTTCAATATCATTATACCGAAATATTGGTATGGATTTTATTGTAGAATTTCTACCTTTTTGAGTCGGGGTTACTATTCACGAGTTACTATTCATGAGTTACTATTCATGAGTTACTATTCACGGGTACTATTCACGACAAAGTTGGTTTCTTTTTCTGACCAAATTATCGTTGATTTATGAATATTGCTCTTAACATTAAGTGCAGTTGTTGATCATATTATTTTTATTATCATATATAATATTTTTATAACCCTGATGTTGAAATTTTCTTTCACTTGAGTATAAAGATGGGTAGATTATTGGTATGATCATGACTAGGGTTCTCTTTGGCCAGTAGTGAAAAGTTGAATTGTGACTGGTATGATCATGACCATTGAATATCTTTAGCTTAAGTGCAAAGGTGAAATAATCAACATGGTTATAATTATTGTTTATATAAATTCTGAAATGATTATATATTTCTTTGAGATATTAATATATTTGGCCTGTAGTGCAAATATGAACTGTTAATGAATATATTTGGTCTGTAGTGCAAATATGAACTGTTGATGAATATATTTGGCCTGTAGTGAAAATATGAACAGTTGAGGAATATCTTTGGTCTGTAGTGCAAAGATGGTTTGTTGATGAATATCTTTGGCCCGTAGTACAAAGATGACATGTTGTTGAATATCTTTGGCCATAGTGCAAAGATGGTCTGTTGACGAATATATTTAGCCCGTAGTGCAAAGATGAATTTATCAGTATGATTATGAACAGGAAATGTGATTTGGTATAACCATGATCTTTGATGTTTCAGGTGAAGATAGGTTATGAAAATTATCTTCGTCCTGGATGAGAAGAGGAATTTAGAACCACAATTATGATTATGAGTTATTCATATGATTGTGGAAAGGAACTGTTGAGTGATGTTACAGGATAAAACATTGTTGGTGGATTTTAACATGGAGAAGATAATAGACTTTATGGTCTATTTGACTCTTCTAATGGATTGCTCGTTCCGCTGCAACTATGGTTGAAAATTTTTATCATCTACCATATGTTCTAAATCTCTGATTTATTACTGATGAAGGCTATTGATAATTTAATTATCTTTAGTCATGATATTCTTTATCGAAGCTAGTTGTGGTTTCACCCTTTTTGCTTCACAATTCCTTTCGTGTAATAAAAGTGTAGTCGGGTCGAGTGGGGTATAACAGGGAATAGAATGGTGGTCTATAGTCATTGAGAGGTGAGGCGAACCCAATGTTGGAAGGGTGTTTTGTCACTATCATACAAGATGTCTAATGACATACAACCTCGTATCATCATAAGACAGGATGTGCTCATCCACTTCTTTGAATATATATACGAGCACTACCTATATAATCTTGGTGTTTGTTTGAAGTATAATTCTCAATTAGAGACAAGAGAGATAATGATATGTCAAGAAGACTTACCATTGGGAAGAATATGATAGTAATCTTCTTGTTTTTCTTTGGGGTCTATTGGGACAACCAAGGATAATTGTGGCCATATGATATCTATCATAACCTGTAGACGCACGGCCTCCCATGTATGAAGGTTTCCTTGAGCACTTCCCAAAGATTTTAATTTCTAAAAGCAGCTTTTTGACTATACCTTTATGTAAGGTGTCACTGTGAGGTGTTGTCCACGGTTGGGACATGTGTCACATTTGGTATATATTTGTATCCAAACTCATAGCATATATGTTGTTGTATTTTGTACGACAATTGTTGTAATAAAGTTGTAGCTATTTTCTGTACCATGTATTTGGCGACTCAGAATAGGTTGGATGGTATGGACCTGTTTTGGGGTTGTCACAGGAAAGGTTGCTGAATGATTTCAATGTTATCTTGTGGGATAGTTTAATATTATTAAGACAATGTTATATATTTATTATCATGTATTGTAACGAATGATTAAAGGTTACGTACTTGGGAGCTAGACTTTGATAGATATGTAAATTAAGTTTAATATTTATTGTATTGTTATTATTGTTAGTATTATTCCGCTCATAGAAATGGTATCGTGAAGCACTGAATTCGGTTCAAGTACCTGGATTTGGGGGCTTTACAGGTTGGTATCAAAGCTTTAGGGTTAAAAACCTTAGGTGGGATAGACCTTAGGCTATAACCTTAGAACAAAGGGAAACGTTGAAAATATAAATAACTCATATAGAGTTTATAAAGAGATGAATTGACTAAATTCATCGTCAAACAAAATAAAAGATAACTTATATAAAACTATTATTTGTTGTGTGTATATACTATATGCTTATCAGGATAATTTATGTGTGTAGATGTCTGGTGGAAAAGGCTTGTTATATGCTTATAGCATGAAGGAGGATCAAATCCATACCCCGAGCTAATATCGAAGCCAATAGCTAAAATAGAGGCTCACAATGAAAACAACTCGAATTTAAGTGGTTATTGTTAGAAAATGTAGTACCGATCCTAGGAGATGGTGGAGTCGACAGATAGTGATTCGGACACTAAAGTTGAAGTTTAACAAGCATCAACAGAGGTGCGGATCCGAGGAACAAGGTTTCTTCTCCGGAAAAGTCATGGGAAATATAAAAGTTGTTAAATAGTCAATCAATTCGCTGCGTTAATAGAAACAATGGAAGAACAAGATAAGCTTAAATTCCAAATTGATCATATGGGAGGCACATGCAACACATCGTGTAAAACGACTCGAGCAATAAGGGAAAAGAAAGATAAGACCGTGCCTTAGGAAAATCGGATAAGAAGAAAGGAAAAAGAATATGTTACCTTTGTGGCTATGAGGGACATACCACTCTGTATTGTCCCGACTATAAATCAGGAACATGTTTTATCTGTGGGATAGAAGGTCATCAGGCGAGAGGTTGTCCAAGAAAAAGGCGTAGTAAATAGGTAGTATAGGTTACATTGTAGGGTTTGTTTAATGTTAAGTATGTCTGTGTAATGTAATGTTCCCAACTTTTGGTATTAGTCAAGGTTGTAAATCCCGACTTTTGTAGTCACAAAGGGATGAATGATGTTTAAAGCAGTATGTGCTATGCTATGTAATGTATTCGCTAAATGAATATGAAGCTAAAGTTTGAGTAATAAAATGAGTTAATATACTAAACTTATATGATAAGAATGTAAAGAATAATTTATGGTTTTACTTAACCAGATAATGCCGCCAAGACGTCAAACTCGAAACCAAAGGGCAGAAGAGTCTGTCAATAACGTTGAGGGACAACATCAAGAAAACTCGATGCAGCACTTTGCAAATATGGTAACACAAGCTATGCAGCAAGGAATTCCAGTCCCAGGGAACCAGCCGGACAACCAACTAGCTAACTTTAAAGATTTCAAGGTTGTGGGACCACCCGAATTTAAAGGGATAACTGACCCTGTTGAAAAAGCATTCGTGGTAGCTAGGGTAGCTGAGGGGCAAAAGACCGCTTTTGCCACCTACATGATGAAGGGTGAGGCAAATTTTTGGTGGGAAGCGAATCAGGCGAGGGCAGGAGAGGGTGTTGTTACTTGGGATAGGTTTAAGACACTGTTCTTCGAAAACTATTTTTCATCTAGTATGCAAGCTAGGATGGAGGTAAAATTTTTAGAGTTGAAGCAGGAGAATATGATGGTGTCCGAATACGCCGCAAAATTTAATGAGTTGGCTAGGTTTGCTCCGCATCAAGTTGATACGGAGGCTAGGAAAGCTAGAAGGTTTGAACTGGGATTAAAACCTCGCTCTATAACAAGGTGGCGGTGGTTGCGATTCCTACATTTGGCAAAGACTCATGGAGAAAACTATTATAGCTGAGGAGGGGAGTGAGGCCATAAGCCTCTACAACAAGGAAAGAAAGAACAAGAGTAAGGTCGAAGGAACTAGGAAGGTGGAAATTAATAGTGGGAGTAGCGGTGGTAGTAGCAAAAGGAAGGGAAGTAATTTTGGAAGTGTGCAGGTAAAACAAGAAGGAGTTAGGAAGCAAGTTGTTCAGTGTGGGAACTGTGGAAAGAACCACTCTGGGGAATGTTTGAAGGGGAAGTTTGTGTGCTACAATTGCGGGAAGGAGGGCCATATCTCTCCCAACTGCCCCAATCCTAGGATAAACAGTGGGTGTTTTCTGTGTGGATCGACTGAGAACAAGGTGAAGGATTGTTCGAAGAGGAGGACGGAGGCAGGGAGTGTGAATACTGGCAATGGTAGTGGAACTCTGGCAATCACGGACCAAAGGTCATTCAAAGAAGTTTAAGCGAAATCAACAAAGAAGGGTCTACAACATGACGGTCCAGGATACTATAGCAGCTGGTGGTGCAATTCCAGGTATTATTCGTATAGCTTTTATTTTCTTTTGCATGATTTTCATATATATAGTAAATTATTTATAAAGAAATTTTGAAGGAGGAATTTGAGTTCTTTTAGAAATCAAATTTCCGTTTAATCAGATAGACAAGCTTTACGTGAATAGGTTAAAGATCAGTACAATCATTTATGATCACTAGCTACTTGTAATGATTGTATATGCTACGTACACTTTATGTGTAGGTTTTAAAACGGTAATTTCGGGGACGAAATCTTTATAAGGGAGAGTGAATGTAACAACCCGATATTTTCTATACAAATAAATTATAAATTTTGCGTATAAATTTTTAAAAAAAAATAAATATTGGGAATATGTGCCAAGATAATGTGTATATGTATTTATGTGATAAATATTGATCATTATAAATTATATTCTTATCATAATTAATTTTATAGTAGAAATGTTTTATTAATTATTTTCCATGAAAATATAATCATATATTATTTATATAATATATGAAATGATTTTTGGAATTTTTATAATAATTATTTTATTATATGAATCTTTGTACAGATTATTAAGTTAATTATTTTAACTTAATTAAATAATGTTAGGTATGACAGATAAATCAAATATGGAATCCAAACCCTAATTTTGGATTTTGATCAAGGAATGAGAACAATAATATAATATCATTTATACTTTGATTTTTCAGTTGTATAATTATATACTGTATGTATAATATGGATTGACAATGATTGGTCAGTTATAGTGTATTATGTCAAACCCTAGTTTACTGTGGGAAACCCTAATTTAAAACTCAATTGTGAGTTTAAGTCTATTATATAACTGTGTTGTATGATTTTGCGATTAACTAGGTTAACCCTAATTAGCATTTATATATTAAGTTCTTGAAATCCTAATTATTAAGTATAAACCCTAATTGTGATTTGGTAATCCTAATTACCAAAATTATAAACCCTAATTGCTAAATTAGCAAGGATAATTATAATTATTATATAATACCCTAATGTTCATGTATAATTAAAACCCTAATCAAATTAAGAAAACCCTAATTATAAGTTTTGCAAACTAATTGTATTTTATTTTTAAAACCTAAATAAATAATTTGGGTAACATATATTAAAATTGTTAGACTATGATTATTACATGGCCCAAAACAATTATGGGAGAAGCCCAAAGGAAATAAAATACAAGCCCATTCTTAGTCCACTTGATTAAGGGTATTTTAGACCTTTGATTTATCTAATTTAGGCATTAAAATAAAAGCTAAATAAAGGAATTAGTGAGATATATATATGGTCACATACAATAAGCCTTTTAAGGCAACAAATTAGGCTAATCAAGTTTCCTTAAATAGCTAATGACATTACTTTCTTACACAAAGTACAATGTTGTCTACACCTCATTGGTTGGGAATCTCACTACGCATACTTAAGATCAAGATAAGGAGTTTTGTCTAATGGACAACACAAATATTGGGGATAATAGCTAAATCCCACATACATTTGCACATAAGTTCTATAAATAGATTAGAGAGAGAAACTAAGTCATTTGCTAGCTCATTTTGTATCAACTCTCAACCTAAACTCTCTCTCTCTCTTAAACCAACGAAAATAACAAAATATATCAGTCATAAACCAAGCCCCACTAACACAACAATCAAATCAGAAAGCTAGAAATAAGAATTGATCAAAGAAGGTATAAAACCCTAACTCAAAATCTAACCTTTGATCTGTTGTTTAATGTTCAAATTTTCGTGTTAAATATGTTGTATATGATGTATAATGATGATCTGGGTTGCTAGATGTTAGATCCATAATATCTAGGGGCTCGGATTTAAAGATCTACAAAATCTAGAAAATTTGTGTTTGGTGGTCTGACAACGAATGTCAGGCCTTCTATCTTTGTGATCTTTAAATATTTTTGTTGTTTGTGTTGCATCTAGATTGTAGTCTGGTATATGAACTCCATGGTTATGCCTTGAAAGCTCCTAAACATTAAACTGGATGAAAGTAGTGGCCGGTCAAAGTAGCATGGTCAAGCTTGAAAACGGTTTTCTGGGTAACCCAGAAAACCTATGAACACTACCTTTGACATTCTTTGACCGAGCTATATCTTCTTGGTATGTTGATATTTTGTTTATATTTTGTGTTAGATCTCTTCATTTAAATGCGGGTTACACACTGCAGCTTATAGATCGTAAAATCAATACACAATCAACATGTTGTGGGAGCTCAAAGTGTGACCCTCGAACTGTTCTTCATTTCTGGGTTACCCAGAAATGAAGAACAGCCTCTGACAGCTATTTTAGGTTCATAGATCTCCTTTGTTATGCATGATATGATTCTGTTTGTTGTTGGATCTTGTAGTATTGTATTAGTACTACGATCGGACCAAAAAACAAGTCCGAAACACAACACAAAAACGGATTGGCACTCGTCAAACGTACCTCTAGATAATTGCCTTGTTAGTGTTCTTTGAGCTCAAGAACACCTAAATGCGATAAATTTAATCGCTATAGCCTATAAATGACGGTTCCTATTATTTTTATTTTCTAATTTCCTAAAAATGATTTAAAAATAGAAATAAATTCTAAAAATCATTTAAAAATAGTAAATAAATTCAAAAATTATAAAATCGCTTTTAAAAATTATTTTAAGTCATAAACAATAACTTTTAATAATTTGGCATATTTTCCATAAATATTAGTAATTATTTGAATATTATTTATTTGATAAATGCACTAAATAAATTAACTAAAAATGATTTTATTATATTAAAAATTATTTTAAATGATAATAAGGTATTTAATAATATTTGAAGTTATAACATGTAACTTTCAATATTTTAAAGTAAATTTCATTAATTACTTAATATTAATGATATTATATTTATTTAATAATTATAGTAAATAAATTAGTTTAAAAATGATTTCAATATTATAAAAATCATTTTAAATAAAAATAAAGAGTTTAAAGATATTCTAAGTTATAAAACATAACTTTTAATATTTTGAGATAAATTTCATTAATTATTTAATATTAATGATATTAGATTTATTTAATAATAAAATTAAATAAATAGTTTTAAAATAGTTTTATTGATTTAAAATCATTTAAAAAGGATATAAATGGTTTAAAAATATTTTAAGTAATTATAAATGACTTTTAATATTTTAGTGAATAATACCTTAATATATTAATATTAATGGTAATTGTTTAAAAATGATTTTAAATGTTTTAAAAAAAAATCATTTCGTGGTAATATTAATACTTTAAAATATTTTGAGTTATTATAAATAACTTTGATATTTTGGCAATGGTTGTAGTAATATTTTAATATTATTTTAATATTAATGATAATAGAAATATCTAATATTTAAATCATTTAATAATGATTCTAAAGTTTGAAAATCAAGATAAATTATAATAATTAATTAGAAATTATTATAAGTCATTTAAAAATAATATGATTGGTATTTAAAATATCCAGGATAGTATTGAACGCATGAGAGAGTTTTAAACTCTATAATTACAAATAAAGTCGCTTTATTAATGCAAATATATTTCGAAATTGGTCTGTACTTAGATATTTTGACCGTATTAATGTTTGTTTGTGATGCAATGATATTTATTGAACATGTGTGATAATGTGATTAGGTTATGTATTATTCGCTAAATGCAAATCTTATATGTTATAGTATGTTGTTCTAATCGAACGAATGATCTGGTTAATGATAGGTCGTGATATACGAGATAAAACTAAGTTGCGTGTTGTAAGCAGCACATCAGGCAAGTATCCTACCTTTACATTTCCTTTATGCAATGGACACGAGTAAGAATGTTTCAGAATTATATTATTACTGTATAGATTATTAACCCTATATTATATACGCTCATTGATTATCAACATGTTAGTATATGGTAATTCAGATATATATTCTGTTCGTTAATTTCTATAAATGGTTATACAAGTGTCCCCACTTGGATAATCATTGCATTTAATCACATGTTGATACACCTTTGTTAATTTCTCGTATACATATATGTTGAATGATAGATTATTGTTGAACAAGATAAAACCTTATTATTATCCAACCAAATTTCTTTGGTTTGCAACCCTGACAAGTATGAACATCCCTTACATAGGAAAACTTTTATGCGCCCAAGGCGGACAGAGTGAACGATCCTATCGTTCTTGCATGCAGTTTTGATCAATACAGGGTCCATGGGATGTACACCCTCGTGCCCGTAAGTTATGACGGTTTACAGATGAAGTTCTGTTTAACCTTTTCGAAAATGAAAACAATGTTCATAGTATGTCCCTTTAACCCTATTTATAGTTAGTACGTAGTTTCAAAATTTTGAAAGAGGGTTGTTATGTTATTATTATCGGTTCAGATTACTTCACAACTATTGATTTGTTGTAGAAGGGTAGTATAAAGAAAACATTTAAATTCTTTACAAATTTATATATATAATTTTACTACTTGATGGGCACTCAAATGCTCATCCTTGCTTAATTTAAATGTTTTCGACTAAGTGCGAGCAATCCAAGGCTCTTGCTAAACAAGGAAATGGAAAGGTTCTTTGAATGATTTCAATGTTATCTTGTGGGATAGTTTAATATTATTAAGACAATGTTATATATTTATTATCATGTATTGTAAGGAATGATTAAAGGTTACGTACTTGGGAGCTAGACTTTGATAGATATGTAAATTAAGTTTAATATTTATTGTATTATTATTATTGTTAGTATTATTCCGCTCAAAGAAATGGTATCATGAAGCACTAAATTCGGGTTTCAAGTACCTGGATTTGGGGGCTTTACATCCTCGATGTGGGAATCGATGTTCTCCATGGGCTCTATATCATCTGACTCATTATCCGGTATTGTGGATACTACCACAGCCGATAAAATCTTTATCTCCATCCATGCGGAATACTCTGCAGAACAACCTGGATGACTAATGGAAAAATTAGCTATCTCACACTGATCCCAACAAGCGTACACACGGGATCGGTCCTCTACTAAACGATAGCGAGAAGGTAAACGCTGACCTATCGCCCCCTCAAAAGGTTGAAAATCCTGAAATTGGTCAAACTGCGACATCACAGCCAGCGGGTGATAAGTAGTCACGCCCCTCAAACCAGCCAGAGGGAGGTAGTCCATGCCCGGAACATGAGTAATAAAGCTAAATGGCGAGCTAAGCCCCGAGCACGGCAATATGACAAATGGATCTCTGATATCCGCAAAAAATGTGGACCAAGACATAGCATCTATACACTTCGATGACTGAAAGGAGTATGACATGGCTATATCGTGGGTGAACCAGTACCCATGCCATCTAAGAGTGCCAATCGGTCTCAAGTGGGACATAAACCACACATATAGCATGACCGAGCTACCCGTGAACACTCATGTCGGATAAGTGCAGCAGTAAGATGCTGATCGCAGGGTCTCTGCTATGATCATAGGTATAATGGTACGACTCTCCCTAAGAGCTCTCACTGCCATGATGATACCAATGTCTATTTCATCCATGTATCGTGGCATATAGACATACGACGACAAGACGCATAACAAAGAATACATCAACCTCAAGCTAAACGCCAATGATCCTCCCAAAGCAAATCCACGGAATGTCGTGAATAACTATCCTCAGAGCCAAATCTGTCAAACAGAAAATGTTGGGATATAACGTGGCTCGATGTAAGTTCATCCTGCACCACTCTGCACCGCAATCCAGTGAGAGTCATGAACCGTCGACTCATGTCTCCCAAAGCCATATGCACGCAAGGTCTGTCCAACGGTAGCATCGTCAATCGTGCATACTCCTCCAGAATAGGAGTCACCTCATGGGTCCCAAATCGGAAAATATGCCTATCTGATACCCAATGCTCTAGCATGCCATCCACAAACCCTGCAGGAACCTAAAACATCAATAAGGTCATGGTATGCTGCAGCAAATGATCTATGGTAACCCTATCTGATGGTGACATTCTATCATACCACGATCGCATACCCGATGCCACCAATGATGGTGGGGTATGATCAATACTGACTAGTCACAAAGAAGACATCTCAGACGGTAAGTGTCATAAGACCATCTAGGGGTCAATGCTGAATATCTCTGGACATACATACATATACATAACATGATACATACATAGAAGATAATAGATGGCAATATGATATAGGGAATGAAAAACTGTGCATACATTCCTAAGTATATCAACATCTAAAACATCATCTCTGTACAGCTACAAATACATGGAAATGGGGCACAGACGCCCTACTACTAACAGAGGCCTATCAAAAGATATAGCGAGAATGGGGTAAAGCCACCCAATATCTAACAGAGGCCTATCAAAAGATATAAAGAGAATACACATTAGAAGAAGATAATGGTGTCAATATCTACATCATCAATCCTGTCCACATGATGTAACTCCTCATGAGTCATTGGATCTCTATCAACAGGGATGTCAGACCTATATAGAGGAGGATCTGCACCGAAAAAACTGAATGGGTCATCTGAGGGGCCAGCGCCTGAGCTTGAAGGATCAAACGAAGCTTCCTCTGCTGGATCTCTGCCCAAATGCCGGATAAATATGTGTGCCTGGTCCAACTATCAGGTCAAACTATCAATATGTGTCATATAAGTTGGATCTCGGACACAAGCTATCCAATCCGTCATCATCATGGATCCTGGAACTATATCCCCCATAAACTATGTGGCGTGGGACTGGGATCCGATAGTACGAGGGAACCACCAGCGCTGAAACATCTCCTAAGTACAAGGACCCTCTGATAATGTAAAGCCATCAAACCCCAACAATGGGATATCAGGGATGGGTGACTGCGATACATGCCAATGACGCCTGACAGGAGGTAAAATCGGCATACGAATCTCCCCTGTGGTGCTCCTAATAGCACGCTCTCCTAAATAGAGATCCCAGCCTCCATTTATGAAGAGAGGAACTCTCCTGGTGGAAATCACGTACTCGACTCCAGTCGGGTATCCATTCTCAATACCGATGGTCAAGTGTTCCCCTGAATAGGGAATCCATGTGATGGTATCAGATGTCAACAACTCCAGCTGCACACAGCAGTGAGTGAAACCCTCAGCTACAGGGACCTCCGACAAAATGGAATGATTCCATTGTCGTCCTCGTGGCTAGGTATTTAAACCTAACACCTAACACACTCACAGGACGCAAGCATGGGAGCCTCTCGTAGGCCCAAAACTGCCAACATAATGGCAAAACATATGCGATCAGTAAATACTCTTAACCTATAAATGGGAAATAACTAGAGGAATACTCACCAGCAGAAATGGGTAGAAGCCTAGCCAAGCCTCGGTCAAACCCTATGAGCACATACGCATGCCCCGAAGGAAATAGGCAAAGGTGTAGGAACCCTAATCATACTCTCCAATACGGTCCACATGACGCGTGGCGCTGATTAAAGAGAACGACACCGTAGAAGAGTTATCTGCTATGAAGCAGCCTCTAATGATCATCATGAATAATCACCGAAGAATGCGATCCCTGACTCTGACATCATCAGGTATGGGCTCACACAAAAGCCCGCTCATAGTATCTACGCTCAAAGGACCTGAACGGAAAGTCCTGCCTTTGAGTGCCTCCGCCGAAACTCCTAACAAGGATCTGACGGCAGTAGGGGTAATATTCGCCATGCAAGGCACTGGCTCCCCTCCAAACTCCATACCTGTGATAAATCGCCAATCCATTGGCGTCATCATCAACTCGTAATCCAACAGATGGAGGGACTAAGTCTGATGAAACCATCGCTCAGACAATGCCCTGAGGTAACCCCAGGGACAACGACGGGGAAGGATGGAGAAGAATGCCCCGAATCCCCAATCCTGCACTACCGCTCTGTAATTAGGATGAAGAGCCTGATACATGGAGTGTATACTAAACCAATTCCCTCGAGGCTGTGTGAAGCCGGGAACCTGCATGAAATACAGATCAACATCAGAATCCTTTACTCCTCGTCTATAGGAACGAAGGAAGATTAAGATCTAACGTCATACCTCGTTAGCATTCAAGTACATCTAGGGATGTCTGCTCAAATCACCCAGAAGCTCTGGGTTTGCCACCTGAATACAAGGGAGCTCCCTACGGGGAATATATGCAGCAGGAGCGGGATCCTCAATCAGAATATCCTCATCCTCGTCCTCAACATCTGGAACATCAGCTCGGACTGGACGAATCACGGCCTCCACCAATCGATGAGGTTGTTTGACAGAACGGGGTCGAGGCACTTCAGAAGCCCTCCTCCGTATACCAGAAGTGATCCTACGGGAACTACTCGGCTGATCCGGATCCATAATATCTGGACAACAAGTCTCCAAATCACCTCAGAAAGGGTGTGGTATTTCCTTATCTGGAGCTTTCTAGAATGCATTTTATGACTATATGCATGCATGCATTTACTTTAAAATACAATAGAGTTAAAATGCAGGACTACCCAATGCCTATATTTTGAAATTTTTTTGCCATAGTCCCCTTTGAAAATAGGACAATCCACATGCACATAGGCATGTCTAGGTGGCCATTCAGTAGCACACCAGCCCCAAAGTCATATACATAATATATGCATAAAAAATAAAAATCATCCATGCATAAGGTTAACCTCAATATCAGGAGTACTTTGCCTTTCTAACTTTTGCTCATTGGACCTCAAATAGGATAAAAAAAATAGCAAAAAAAGGTGTCCTTTTGACTATCTCAAAAGTCAAATTTTTTCACATCATTATGTTCAGCATGGTTTAATACTAGCATTTACTATGTTGAATATTTTTTATCAAGTCATTTGTGCATACATAATCACTACTATGTGTTTAGATGCATTTCATGCGATAACTCAAATTCCAACAGATAAAAACTAGAAAAAATACATTCATACGTTACCAGGATAGTGCAGAACACTTGTACGGTGAAAAAATTTGCAGAAAGTAGCCCGAAGTCAGCAGATCTAAAGGAGGCTCTCGGATTTTCCTTGGCGAAAGAAGTTGAAAGTGACTTGTGTTACCAACCTGCTGGATTATATCATCCACGGTTGGTCGTAGGCTCATCTGCGGCTGAAGAAGGTGTACCTGCGGCACCCCTATGTGGGCCCCATCCATCCGGCTTGGTCTAGTTCAAGTTGCAAAGGAGTTCTTGCGGACTAGAAAGGTCAAATCGGGAATAAAAATGCCACGCGATTGAGCAAAATAGCATGCAATCCTAGTCTTCTCAGATGAAACTTTGAGTCTGTATATCGCTCATTAGTAGTCACCCGAACACGAGGTATACCCGGCCAATGATCTCATTTGTTACAAATCACATCCGGCAATACCTTGTACAGGTCCAATACCGCCAACTCCGGGTCATTACCCTACAAGATCAACGTGATCCCCGACGGGGGTTACAACGTAGATCCCCGATGGGGGTTACAACATGAAGCCCCGGTAGGGGATTAAAATGCACATTCAGCCATTGACACACATATCAACGAAGGTCAAATAGCCTTGATGTTATCTCAGCTGATGGTGATTAAACCTATCAGAGCTCTAGAGCTATTCGAGGATTTCATGCTCGATTACTCATATTCCCCAGCGGATCCCCGGCGGGGGTCACAACGCAATGTTCCATTGATTCACACGTCAGCGAGGGTCAAACAACCTTGACAATCTACCCACAGAGTATCAGCCGTTGATTCACACGTCAACGAAGGTCAAGCAACCTTGGCAATATATCCCACAGGGTTTTTCAGCCGTTGATTCACATGTCAGTGAAGTACACGTTAACGAAGGTCGAGCATCCCCGACGCATTTCTTTGTCGGCGATAAATCAAACGGAATCTTGACATGTCCTGGCGATTCCAACCAGGAAAGGTCAATGTTATCAAGGAGGATCGATGATGGAATATGTTAAACACATCCTTAAACAAACCAAGCTTTATCCCTAAAAATCTCTTACACATAAGAGGTACATCTTCAGGATCAAGTCATTCCCAAAGACCCAGGAATTTGGTGATAACTCCCAACATCAATATCCTAACAGATTCGGATTACACATCAAATCTGGTCATCATTGCCAATCCCCAGTTGAAGTAACAGGAGCCAAAGAATCATCCCCAAAGATGTTTCTTCACAACCCCGTGATATACATGCATCATACATTTGCATCATGTTGCTACATATAGTACCATGTTTGTCTTGTTGTATTTCAAGTGTCTAGGATTCTTTATCCTACCCATGCATTGCCTTGCATGAGTATGATAAAGAGGGGCATCTATGAGACACTGAAATTTTCTCGCACACACCTCCTCACTAACATTGCGGGAGGACAAATTAAATCTTTCAAGAGGGAACCCTGGAAGACAGTTCATATGCATTTCGGATACTACCGGAAGTTCAGCATCAACCCCGAAATACACACTGGGAATAACAATTCTAAACTTGGATATAACCCCGAGGCGTGTAGATCCAATACCGAAACACACACTGGAGTAGATTGATTAATCTCGGAGATAATCCCGAGGTATCCAGTCTCAGTCCCAATCATGGGAATAGCCACAAACCTTGGTGATCACCCCAAGGAATGCAGTTTCGGCGATAACCCCGGAAATGCTTGTTTCAAATGCAACCAAATTCAATTTCGACGCTCACAACAAGATACTCAGTACCAACCCGGAGATAACACCGGGAGGATATGCACACCTCAGAGATGACATTGAGGACCTTCAACAATGGCAGCAGTCCAATCTCAGCGAAGCCTTGAGCAACGTCTGCTTTATCAGCCCAAACCGGCGATAACATCGGTGAGGGGCAACATCGTCATCTCGCCAACGCGATGCCACACCACGTCGTCTCAACATTTCATACACATCTCTACACAACGATGTCCCAAAAGAATCAAGGAAAACCAATCCCGAGTGACTATTGTGCGGGGTAACATATAGAATTTGAAGCTTAAAAACCGGAGGGCATCATCCCATCTTCAATGACTTCGTACAAACTCTAATCCCATGCCATTGTACAACTCTCGACAAATGCGATCTGAAATAGGTCCTGTATACCTCAATCGGATACCCGGATTGCACTTCTGAAAGTTTGAGCGGACATTACAGTGGCCGAGTGCACGTACTATGAGACGACCCGACCCGAAAAACCCAGGGCAACCCAGGTAGCCTCTGGTACACCTGCGGCTGAGCCGCAGGTACCTGAGACTCCACCCTCTATAAATAGAGGGCTTGGGGTTTCCATTTTGCAAGAGAAAACGGCGAGGAAGCCCTGCCCAATTTGCTCTGTACTCAGCCCATACAGAGTACTTTCTCATTTTAAACATCTGTGAGCTCATATATAGCTACTTGTGTACCTACAAAAGCCAGTGTTTACCCACTTTAAAGATATAGAAGTCTTCTTTGGCAGTCCACTGTAATCTTTCTCACACACTTTAAAGTCTTTCTCTTCATCTTTGCACACACCTTCTTCACGTTGAGAGTCGTGTTTATGTGTGTTTGCCCTTGACTTGATCCGTGGTTTTATTTTAGTTTGTATATACATATATATTTATATATATATATATATGTGTGTGTGTGTGTGTATTAACTGTGTGTCGGACTTTGTTCGATGAGCCTGGATTTTACATCTGGTGCGTTTACTCGTTATATATATATATATATATATATATACTTATATATATGAACTGTTGTCGGACTCTGTTCGATGAGCCTGGATTTTACATCCGGTGCATTTCGATGAGCCTGGATTTTATATCCGGTGCATTTATTGCTTTTATACATCTCGGACATTTTTCACTTGTTTTTTCAAACAAATCTCACCTAAAATGAGAACACCAAAGAACAAGTAACGGAAAGGGACAACTAAAAATCCCAACGTCGACAGTACCTGAAACCATTAAAACCCAACATATAAGATAATTTCATGTAGTTTGAGCAAGCATGTTGAAAAATACTGAAAATAACTAACTAAGTACTTATGAATTGAACATACTTGAACTACGAATTGAACATACTTGAACTACGAACTACTAAAATTCTTAACTAAGCTACAAATTAAGCAATATAAAACTAAAATATTGTATTAGACAATAAAATTGGGTTTCCTCCCAATGAGCGCTTGTTTTTGAGTCTTTTAGCCTGACTACTCCATGTGTCTAGCTTAGATCACTTGAGATATTTTTCGGCATGTTCTTTGTTTATCGCACATAATCAACAACACTTTACTGCATGCATGTTCATCTGCATTTCTGGGAATAAAGTTGACTTACTATCCTTAATCAGCGCTTTTAGACCACCAACCTCTCTACAATCCTTGTTATTGACACGTATAGATTCCTCGATCAAATTACTCTCCTCCTTACAGTAGGGATTAGAGCTTCTTTGAACACTTTCACTACCTGATCGAACACTTTCATGGTCAATTCTCCATTAGGCACGTCAATTAGTGTTCATCCCGTTGCAAGGAATGGTCGTCCCAAGATGATCGGGATGTTCTTATCTTCTTCGAAATCTAATACCATAAAATCAGCTGGAAATATCAATGTATCATTTTTTACCAACACATCTTCTTCTATCCCTAATGGATACGTGATTGATCTATCTGCAAGTTGTAAACTAATTTTTGGTTGGCTTTGCTTCCTTTAAACCTAACTTTCTGTATATGGATAGTGGCATAAGGTTTATACTTGTTCCTAGGTCACATATACCTCTCCCCACGTCTTGATTACCAATTGCACAAGGTATAGTAAAACTCCCCGAATATTTTAGTTTAGGGGGAAGCTTTTTCTGTAAAATTGCACAACATTCTTCTGTTAACGCCATTATTTCGAATTCATTGAACTTGTGTTTATTTAAAATAATCTCTTTCATGAACTTGACATAGTGTGGCATCTATTCTAGTGCTTCGGCGAACGAAATGTTAATATGCAACTGTTTGAATATGTCTATAAACTTAGAAAGCTGATCCTTGAGCTTTTGACTTTCCAACCTTTGGGGAAAAGGTACAGGTGGTGTGACTCTATTCTGTTTGTCTTCATTCAGCTTTTCCACAACTTTTTTCTTAGTTTTCCTTGTCGAATCAATCCCGCCATTTTCATAATCCTCCCCTTTGCTTGCCTTCCTATCACAGTCAGAAACCAAAGCTTTATCACTCTTAAGTGTGATAGCATTACACTGCTCATGATTTCCCCTTTAGTTCTTTTCAGTATCACTCGGAAATGTCCCATGTAGTCTATTGTTTAAAGCCAATGCAAGATTTCCCATCTAATTCTCTAAGTTCTTAATCGATGTAGCTTGTGTTTTCATAGCTGCTGCATTATTGGATATGTATTTCAACAATAGCTCCTTCAAATCAAACTTTTTCTCTTGATGTGGAGTTGTCTGTTGATGCTACTTTTGGAAACCTGGGGGATAAATTGGTCGTGGAGCATGCTGATTTTGATTGTTACTCCACGAAAAGTTTGGATGGTTCCTTGCCCCCGGATTGTAGGCATTCTGGTATGGATTCTGAGGAATTCTATTATAGCTGCCTACAAACTGAACTATCGCTGGATTGATGGCACACTGCTCTATCGGATGTTCCCCCGCACATAATTCATAAATAAACGCCACCTGCTGAACTGGTACACCTGTGAGGGCATCCATCTTCTTTGACAACGCTGAAATCTATGTCGTTAGAGATGTTACTCCATCTACGTCTAACACCCCAACTACCTTAGGATGTGTCATTCTTGTTGTGGGCCACTGGTAGTTGTTAGCCGTCATCGTCTCAATTAAATCATATGCTTCCTCAAAACTTTTATAAATAAAAGCTCCCCTAGACGCTGCATCAATACTCGTACGGAGAATACCATTCAGCCCATTGTAAAAAGTGTTCATCTACATCCACTTGGGTAGTCCGTGATGCGGACACTTCCTAAAAAATTTCTTGTACCTTTCCCAAGCTTCGTACAGTGACTCCCCATGCTATTGTTCAAACATCGTAATCTCATTCCTCATCTTAGCAGTCTTCGCTGGTGGGAAAAATTTAGCTAAAAATTTCTGAGCAAGGTCATCCAACGTAGTAATTAACCATGGCAGTAGAGAATGTAACCAACTCTTGCTTTGTCCTGTAGTGTGAACAGAAACAACCAAAGTCTAACTTCATCATCAGATATCCCATTGTATTTGAAGGTATCACAAATCTCTAGAAAGCTAACTAGGTGCTCGTTTGGATCATCATTAGTTAATCCCCCAAACTGTATTGAATTCTGTATCATTTGAATTGTCCCAGGCTTGATCTCAAAGTTATTCGCTATAATTGCAGGCTTGTTAATGCTCGATTGAATTTTAATTACTCTGGGAGTAGCATAGTCCCTCAATGATTTCTAATCCTCTGCAGCCATATTCTATTGTTTATCAAAATTCTCTTTATTTTCTTTAATCCACTTATTAAGTCTCTGAAACCCTCGTTCGATGTCTTCATCGTAAGGAAGAAAATCTGGTTTCTTTGACCGAGTTTGCATAGTTGATAAAAATGACCACAATCCAGTCTCAATTGAAACCAAACTCGTTCACTCCATGCCATAGCAGTGATTGAATTGCATCCAAACTCTCCTTTCTGTCTGCTCTTTTACCTTGACGAGGGGTTTAAGCCTTGAGAGTGCCTAGCCCGTGAAAGCAGATCTTGCTTTCTTCTTCCATGTGTTCCACTTCTCGGGAAAAAATTTCTAATAAGACCCCAACTTTTATGACTAAAGATTAATTTTTTCTAAAAATATATTTTTTAATATTATGGTGTGGATTTAATATAATGTTATAGTTGTGGGTAATATTTATAAATTTTGCAAAGTAAGCAAGTTGTTATAAAATATTTGTTTGGTCGGGGAATATTCTTTTTGTCAGGGAATATCCGTACGACGTTACATTCATTGGTGGACCCCACAACGAAATTGTTGTCGGAGTTAGAAAATGACAGAAAAAACTTTTTATAAAAATAATGTCATAAGTTTTATCGTTAACTGTTGAAATACTCGGTGATAAAAGTACAGTAATACGTGTGGGGGCATAGTAGCACACGGTATTGATTATTGATGCTTACGTGGGAAGTCACTTAGTTATACTCAATTATTGCTACAGTAGTTATTGTTCAATATTTTATTTTATTGATTCAATAATTGCTACATTGATATTTTATATTATTAATTTAATAATTGTCATTGCACAATATTTCAAATTATCAAATCAATAATTCATATTGTTTGAATAATATTATTAGATAGCATTATTGACAATGTCTAGAAAGTTCTGTCAAGGAAAGGGGTTTGGTCACCTAATTGTGCGCCAATAGGGAGAAATCCTTATCGGAAAGCCCCCTCTTTCCTGGGAACTACCTGGTTGTCAATATTGTAGTTTTGTAATATTATTTGTGAATAATAAATTATTGATATATATGATAAGGAAATATTTATTTAATATGGATTTAAACGGAGGAATTTTTAGCATGTGACATTTATTGAAAGTTGGTATTTTATTTTTTTCGATAAAATAATTCATTCAAATATATTATTATAATATAACATTATAGTAGTATGATGTGATTATATAATAGTATGATTTTTAATTTGAATGGTAGCATTATTATAGTAAATTCATGGTATAAAAGTAAAATGACGTGGAAGAGAACAAATTGAATTTGAATTCTGATGATATAAGCAATGATGTCATCGGAACGATGAGGTAAGCAATGATGTCATATGATCGATGATGTAAGCGATGATGTCATAAATTATGGCAAAAAGACTATTTTACCCTTACTCTGCCAAGCCTATGAATAGAAGCTCATTTCTTCATTATTTTTCACCAATTCATTCAAGCTATAGAGAGAGAATAAGAGAGAAAGAAAAAAGTATTCTGTTACTACACTATTGTAGTATCCAATCTCCTACTAAGGTAAGGGGTATTATTTCTTTTCGTATTAAATAAGTGATATTGTAATAACCCGAGATTTTCTATATAAAATAAATAAGAAATTTTATGATATAAATTTTTTTTTTTTTTAATGATTTAGACTAAGTGTCAAGTAAAGTGAGCGATAAATGCGAATACATTTATTACTTGAAAAATTAGAAATAATTTTGGAATTATTAATTACCACAAATTATATGGTAATAAATTTACGTAAGTTTAAATATTTTTATTAATTATTTTCCATGAAAACATGATTGGAAATAATATATGAAGTGATAATTAGATTTATATAATAAATATTTTATTATATGAATTGTTCGAATATTTAAGTTAATTATTTTAACTTGATTATTGATGTTGTGTATGCGAAGAATAAGTCGGACATGAGATCCAAACCCTGGATTGGGATTGTGATCAAGAGATGAGAATAATAATATTATATTATTTATATAATGATTTTACATTACCACATAATTATGTATTTTGGTATGTATGTGACAGATAATATTGAGCAAGCGATGACGGTCAATTAGGTCATAAAGATATTACCGTCTTTGTGAAACCCTAATTATTAAACTTCGATTATGGGATATTTACGAGTAGTAGTACTGTATATGAAATTATTGTGAATAAGAATATCAGTAATTAGAAGAAACCCTAATTATCATTGTGCGTAGATAATTAGGACAAACCCTAATTATTATAACCCTAACCTGCTTAAAATTAGAAACCGTGAATGACTCGTGTTGTGTTAGTAACATACATGATAATTAAAGAACCACTAATGTTCAATTAGAAACCCTAATTGATGACGTTGAGAAACCCTAATTTTAATTAATGGGTTTAATTTCGATATTATTGTATAAGTGTTTTAATTTACCAAAGGATAGAAGTTAATTGGTAAATTATAAGAATTAAATCTAGTGATTAAATATTATATTTAATTGCCTTGTATAAGATTGCCCATACACTCTTAAACAAAGCCCAACCATCACCCATAACAAATCGTAAGCAAGAATCAAGAATTTTTGCAAAAAGGGTATAAGAACACTAAACCTAGAAATCCTTTGATTCGATGTTATTTGATGCAATTGATTGTTTAAAGTTGTGTAATAGAATGTTAATTGATTATATGAGTTGATAAATCAAAGACCCATAACATCAAAGTGCACGAATTTGAAGATTTAAGCAAGTTGAAAAAACCAAATTCTGTTCACCAAATGTCAGAGGCCATAACTCTTTGCTCGATCATAAGTTTTGTTCTTCAAAAGTTGTTATGTGTAGCCTAATATGTGGTCTTTAATCTGCAAAAAGAATCAAGTCCATATCATGTATAGATTAGAAGTTATAGATGGTCAAACATGGTTGATCGATCATGATAAACTGTTTTTGGGCAGTCTGTAATGGGAGCATTCTCGTCCACTTTTGGTGCTTTAAAAGGTCTGGGATTTTGATATGTTGTAGTGAACTGAGTTAGGAAGCCATAGGCTTTGGAATGACCTCATTCCAACCTCGGATGAGGAATTACGATGATTGGAAGAAAATGTGTCAAATTTCAAAAGCGAAAAGTCGGCGCTGGATGTGCTATTCGGGACACTTGTTTCGATCAGTTAATGTTTCTAAAACCTTATGGGCTTTTGGTATGTTATATTACACCGAATAAGCTTTCCATAGACTCAAAGCGGACTAAATCCGATATCGGAGGAGAGAGTTATGACATTTCAAAGTAGTAGTGTCAAAACTTCCCAACAAGTGCAGTGCAGTCCATTTGAACGGAATTTCTGGGTTGATGTGTTGAATTTGGAAATGGTCAAAGAATAAAATTGTAGCCCCAGAAGTTAGCTTCAAGTGGACTCAAGAATCGCTCAAAAATGTTTTAAAATGAAAGAGTTATGGTCGCTTTTAGCGAAAGAGGTAAAGCTGAAACGAAATTGAAAATCATTATGAACGTCCATTTTTGGCGACTTTATTTTGCTACCTAATGAACCCGAATTGGGTAATTCGTATTTTTAAAAATAGTCTTACATACCATGTATAACATATCCAAAAATCAGATTAATCGGAGTTATGAGCAATGCGTTAGAAAATCGTAAAGTGAGCTATTGAAAAATTAGTATAAACCAAGTCACACATCGACTAAATTGAGAACTTCACCATTTTCTAAACCTATAAATAGAAGGGTTTGGCCTTTGTTTCATTCACCAACAATAAGGCCTCCAATTTTTGAGAAAGGCTTTGTTGTGGGAGAACTTTTTATAAAGATCTCCTTAGTTAAATTTTAGGCGTGGAAGTGCGTATTCAATCACATGGAATTAAGTATTTAGGTATATTTCTTATTTAATTTTTGTAATGTTATTATTTTTTAATTGTTAGTTAAAGTTTGAATTTTTGAAGTTTAGTTAGTGTTGTTAATAAACTAGTTAGTTTACTATGTTTATTTTGGCTTGGAATTGATTATGTAAATGAGTTATTTGTGATGACTTTTAATATTTTGTGATGAATTTCATTAATTAATAATTATTAATGATATTAAAGTTATTTAATGATTATATTAAATAATTTAGTTTAAAATGATTTTAATATTATAAAATCATTTTAAATGAAAATAAGGTATTTAAAAATATTTTAAGTTATAAAATATAACTTTTAATATTTAAATGATAATTTCATTAATAATTAAATATTAATGATATTAAGATAATATTAATGATATTTAGTTTATTTAATGATTAATATTAAATAAATAATTTAAAAATGGTTTTACTTATTTAAAACCATTTAAAGAGGATATTAAGGATTTAAAAATATTTTAAATTATAATTAATGACTTTTAATATTTGGATAAATAGTACATTAATATTTAAATATTAATGGTAATTATTTGGGTAATATAAATGTTTTAAAAATAGTTTGAGTTATTATAAATAACTTTTATATTTTGGCAATGGTTTCATTAATAGTTTAGTATTAATTAAACTATTAATGATGATGGAATTGTTTAATGTTTAAATCATTTAATTATGATTCTGATATTTGAAAGTTATAGCCGGCCAAACTAGCTGACTTGAGAACCGATTATGAAGTTCTGAATTTGAAGAACACCTATAGTAACAGTTATATCACTATAGGCCCTTTAGTGACAGATTTGAATTATTTTAAAATTTTCAATTTCTGGATATTGCAAAAATGATTAAAAATAAGATGTCTGATATTTACAGATGTTGAGGTATAGAATAAGAGTCTTAGACTCAGTATTTACCCGATAAAAGTCATGTTTATACGGCTCGACAAATGTCAGACCTTATAAAAGAAAGAAAAGACTACTGTAAGAGCATGGATGAGATATTTGAAAAATGTATAAAAATATTTCAAGTATAGAATAGGAACTAAAAGTATGATCACTGTGATTATGTGATTGGACTATGTCTTTGTTCGTAATGTATGCGATTACTATGTGTTAAGATATATTGTTCTAATCGAACGAATGATCCGATTATTGATAGGTTGTGATAAAGAGATAAAACCTAAGTTGAGATTTGTAATCAATGAATCAGGTAAAAGTATCCTACCTTTGCATTTTCTTTATGCAATGGACATGAGTAAGTTTTCAAATTATTCTATTCCCCGCATGCATTATATACGCTTTGATTATCAACATGTTAGCTCGGATATATATTCCATTAAGTTGATTTCTAAATGGTTATACAAGTGTCCCCACTTGGATAACCATAGCATTTATTCACATGTTGATATACCTCCATCAATTACCCGTATACATATATGTTGAATTACATATTATTGTTGAGCAAGATTAAAACCTTGGCTTTGGAACCGTGCATGTCTGAACATCCCTATATGGGAAGATTTTTGCGCTTGGCGGATAGAGTGAGCGATGAATTTACGTTCAAGTTATGTAGTATTGATCAATATAGGGTACAATCTGGTCGATCACCCTCCGTGCTCAGTAAGCTAGAAGCGGTTTCTTGGATGGATTTCTCGCCAAACCTTTTCAAAAATGAAAAGAATGTTCATAGTATGATTCTTAAACCCTATTCATGGGTAGAGCCAGAGCCAAATTTAAATAATTTGGAAGAGATTTGTTATGTGAATTTTTATCAAGATGCATTACTTCACAACTTTCGATTCGTTGTAGAAGTGTTATGTAAAGAGAATACTTATATTCTTTCAAATTACTTATATATAATTGCTATTACTTTTTGCACTCAAATGCTCATCCTTGCTTAAATTAAATGTTTTCGATTATGTATGAGCAACTCAAGGCTCGAGCACAAACAAAGGAAAAGGAAAGGCGATCGAATAAGTGTGTATCATGAGTTAATGGTTATAGTTGTATTGGTATCTATTCAAGTATTATAAGGAATGTATTTGAAGGTCACGTACCTGGGGAAGTAAACTTTGATGTATGTAAATTAAGTTCGAATATATTATTATTTTAGTATTATTCAGCTTAAAGAAATGGTATCGTCGAGAACCGAGTTCGGGTTTCAAGTACCTGGATTTGGGGTCGTCACAGATATTTTTCTTCCATACTTTGTAGTATGTAAGTAATATTATTTCATTTCATATTACTAATTCTACACTTATGTTGATAAGTATTGCTTCTATACTCCATGAAATTAGTAGAATATCCTTGATATTTGCGCTTCATCCAGTATCTTTTCATGGAAATATAATTCTGAGCATTCTTGATAATTTTTAATCTTTTCATGTCGGGGTAGTATTCACGGGTTACTATTCCCGAAGTACTATTCACTCGAATACTATTCACCCATGGTACTATTCATAACAAAAATTGATTTCTTTTCGGTCCAAATCATTTTTGATACAATATTATTCTTGAATTTTACTCCATAAAGCAGTATCATGTTGACAATTTGGATATTATTGAATTATGGATAAATTAAATTATAAATCTTTAAAATTTATCCTTTGCTTTCATTTAATTAAATTCTTATATCATTGTCATCATCTTCATGCTTATATTGTGATGAAAGTCATCTTTGGCCCGTAGTTCACAGATGGACTGTTGATTGGTATGATTATGACCAGGGATTATTCAGTATAATCATGACCTGTAATGTTAAAAATGATGTGGTAAAAGTCCTCATTGGCCCGTAGTGCATTGATGGACAGTTGTTGGTATGATCATTACCATTGGTGATAACACGAATATCTTTGGCCCATAATGCTTGGATAATTCGTGGATGTGATACTAATAAATATCCTTGGCCCGTAGTGCATGGATAATTCAGTGATATGGATTCTTTATTAAGCTGAGTCTCAGCGATAAAATTGATGATAAACTCTTAAATCATAGAAGATATTAGATTTCATGTTCTACTTGACTCTTCTAATGGATTTCTTGTTCCGCTACAGTTAAACTTGATGTTTATTATATTTTATCAGTTTAACACTGTTGAAGGCTAACGATAATTTATTCTACATTATCTTAGTCATAATATTTCTTACTGGGCTAGTTGAGCTCACCCTTTTGCTTTCATTGTTCTCTTCAGGAAATGAGAACGTAGCCGGGACTAGTCGGGGAATAGAGTGATGGTCCGAGATAGTGGTTATAGTAGTCACTATTCTATGAAATAGTGTGATAATAAATGTAATTAGGACTCCATTTGAGTTTGAATACTGTCCAGAAGATAATATTCATGTAAAAACTCTTAGCTACACTTTTGTCGTATTGTATAAAAGAAGTTTGTATTTAATTTCTGTACTATGTATTTGGCGACTCAGAATAGGTGATGTACACCTATTTTGGGGGTGTCACAATTTCTTTATAATTGCCTACCCCGGCGGGGCATCAAATTGTAGTTTGTTGATTCCTTGTTTTTCCATGCTGGTTTTCGCCACATCGCCACCATTATACGAACACTAACACGTAATGAAACCTACAAATAAAACAAACACAAAACACATAAAATTGTACTAAAATAGATAGAATAAACATTATTTAAGTCCAAATATGAACCCGATCTGTAGGTATAAAACACACTCATTAGAGACCTTGAGTGGTAAGCACATCTTTGGCTTGGATTGTATCTTTTGCTTCCTGGATCCAGAGATGAATCCAATTTGGTAATTTTCTTGTGATCCATTAACATCACCAATATATTTTCAAGGGAATCACCTAGTGGAGTGAACAACCGATTTTCTATTTTTGTCAAATTTTCTCTTTCTGTCCTGACATTGGTTAAATGCAGTATGTTGTTGAAATGACAGATTTCCTTGCTTCTTCCAAATAGGGGGGGGGGGGACTATAGGTTAGTCTCCTAGCTTGCCCTTGTAAAATGAGGGATACATTTTCATTACCTTTATTAGTTTCCCTCTTGGGAGAGCTTGCATAGTTTCTAGACTGTATATGCTCGGCGACTGCTTCCAAAGCCGTGAGATCTTTAATCTTGCCTGCCTTCAGGCCTATCTCTTCCATTTTGCCATGTTTGATCATCTCTGAGAATGACTTTCCTATGCCTTCTAGGATTCTCTCATAGTAAGGTGCCTCTTGGATATCAATAAATGTCATTACCATCTCAGTTTCTTTCATTAATGGAATAACTTGCGCTGCCAGACGTCTCCACCTTTGGGCATATTCATGGAAAGATTCATTGTTCTACTTTATAACTTTGGTAATTTGATATCTGTCTGGAGCCATTTGTGATTGGAAGGTATACTGATTTAGGAAGGCGTGGGCTAACTCTTCCTAGTTATAGATTTTGGCAGTGTCAAGTCGGGCATACCAGGCTTAAGGCTCTCCAGTGAGACTCTTTTGGAAAAGCTGCATTATAAGGCTTTCATGTTCAACATAAGACCCCAGCTCGCCAATGTATAATTTTAGGTGTGTATAGGGATCGCCTGCCCCATTGTACTTTTCAAACTTTGGAACTTGGAATTTGTCAGGATATCGAGCCCCTAGGAATATGCAGAGATCTGAATAGGTGACACTTCAAAGGTTTCCAGTCCCTTTCATTGACCGGATGCTTTCTTCCATTTGTTGGACTTTCTTTCTTATATCCCCAGTTTCTCGATCATCCCTGATGTTTTTTATTTCAGGGGTTTTGTTGGTTCCTTTATTGGAATGAGGTTCAGGTATATGGGTTTCCATCTTTCTGTCAATACCATGTCAGCACCCTTGTGTGAATGACTCTGGTTGAGTAGGCATTGTCTGGCCTTGAGTGCTTTTACTTTGTTCTTTTAGGAGGATAACCAACTCTACTATTTGATTCTTAAGTCCCTCAAACTCCTTTCGAGATATAGAACCTGATTCATGTTGGGCATTTTCAGCCATGTCGGTGAATAGGCTTTGTGCCTTTATAGATTTTGATATAGTAATGGGACTAATATTACCTATAAGAAGAGTAGGTAGTTTAATCTTGATAAACAATAATAGTCTGCATGCTATAAAATGTGTCTGTTTAGGGGTTTTTTTTAATGTTTTCCTGTAAAACAGATGTTAGTTGTTTTGATTAAAGGATAGCATGACAGGTTTTAATAAGGAATGGAATGTATATTTACATTTTTCTTTTCATTTCGTTTCATTTACATTTATATGGAATCGAAATTTACATGGAATTGAAAGGAAAATGTAAGAAGAGACTCCCCTTCGCGTTTGGTTTATCAGAGGTTGACCTATCTTAGGCTACTCTCGCGGCTTTTCGGCATGAAGGTCCCCAGATCATCACAATTTACTAGATGAGAAGTTAATCTGATCATTCAATTGGAGTGAATCTGAGTGGTACCTTTCCTGAGCTTCGCGGGATTATTCTCTGTTGAGTCCAGTAATCAAACACCGACAGGTTTGCCTCTTGGTGGATGAATCACACATCATACATTCATATACAACGTGTCTCACCATATGAAATGATGACATTGTACGAGGAACTAATATAAAATGCAGAGATTGTGCGAGGCACTAAAGTGCAGTAAATAAAGCATTCATTCACATCCATTCAATGTAAAGACAACATTCACACACATGCAAAAGGGATTTTTGAAAAGTTTAAAATGCGGCTTAAGCCTTCTATTGTCCCCAGCAGATTCTCCATCTGTCAACGTCGAAAAAAATTTCCTTTTTTGGAATTCCTCAGTTTACCCTTTATGTTTTCTATGTGTTGAATTTTATTTGAAAGGGCGAGTTTGAAAAGAGTCCGACACAAAATGTCGACGATTTGAAAATTCAGAGTCGCCAGTTGGTAGTTTTGAAATTGTTGTACTAACTCAACCGATTTTGAAAAGGTTTACACAAAGGCCCAATTGTTGGACTCTGTTTAACAGGCCTTGAAAACCAAGATTCATAGAGTTCGGGGGCTTGATTAAGTGGGGGGAAGGTTTTAGGCACCCCCCCCGACTTCTTTGAAAACACGGTTACCGCGTCTTTTCAATTCCCTAATTTATTTAAAGTGTGTGTATGTGTGTGTGCTTATTGGGCCTAAGTGCATTATTTGGAAGTAGTGATATGTCTCGTTTGCACCTATATACAAAGTTTTTAATTTGTATAAAAGTTTAATTTTAAGCAATATATATAGCATTGATGTTTTGAAAACAAGTTTTCAGACCCTTATGCTCACATAGTAATGAGGCCTTTTATACTTCCATTTTATTTCGCATTCGGCTGGCTTTGATTTTATTCTCGAGATGCGAAGCATCTTTGATAAAATAATATACATATAAGTGTTAGGCTTCTTATGGGCATGAAAGCCATCGAAGGATGTCCAAACACTACAAATATGATTTACAAGTTAACTGTACGGCTAAAAAGGTCCATCATGGGGACCAGTTCTAGATACGTCAGTTGGATCTTAGATCTCGTGGCTCCTAGGCTTACATAATATCATATGAATATCCTGCATAATTCATTTATATTGAAATAAAACATATATATATATATATATATATATATATATATATATATATATATATATATATATATATATAGAGAGAGAGAGAGAGGGCTTGATCAATTCCTGGACTCCTGGATCGGACCAAAATTCGGACCTTTTTTTTTTCTTGCTTTTTTTTTAAACTAAAAATAAATAAATAAAAAATGTGAAACTTGAATTTTTACCTAATAGTGTTTTGGGTGTAATTTGGATACATATAACAAAACATGTATGTACAGTCTATGCAGAATGTACATACATTTTTTGGTATAGGTATCCTGTGATAACCCGGGATTTCGAATAATCGAAAATTTGCGAATAAATTTATTTTTTAATTAATATTAATATTGATTATCAATTTTGTGCCAAGTATTTGTGATACGAGTCTCGAGAAGGTCAATTTGTGTACTGACTAATAATATAGAGTAGAGTTGTGCTTAACTGTTTTAGAAACCCTAACCCTAATTTCTGGAAAGGGATTCGATAGAAAATATAATTATATTAATGAGTATGTGTTTGTACCGAATAGATTTATTGACCAATGATTGATTGGATAAGGTTTAAAATTATAAACCCTAATAAGGGATTAGAAACCCTAATCTTAGGATTAGAAACCCTAACGTACCGTTAGAAACCCTACCGAAAGCCGAAAAACCCTAATTTTAAATTTGGGGATCCTAAACCCTAATTAGGAAACCCTAATCCTAGTTGGCAAGCCTAATGTGTTTATTAAACTTTAATATGATTAGAAAACCCTAATTATATTTTAGTTATCTTAATTTCTATTTTACAAACCCTAATTTAGAAATTTTATTTTTCTAATTAGGAAACCCTAATCCTAATTAGCAAGCCTAAAGTGATTATTATGTGTTAATATAATTAGGAAACCCTAATTATACTTTAGAAATATTAATTTCTATTTAAAACCTTAATTACATTTTCAAAATTCTTAATTTTTTATTTTTAAACCATAATTAGAAAATTCTAGAATTGGAGTTTGTAAAACCTTAGGGTTAAACCCTGGTTTGTGCAGTTGTCAAGAATACCATTAAATTTAGAAGAAAAAAAGACCAAAATGCCCTTATAGTATATTTTATTATGTAACTTGTAATTTTGCTAGCAACTTTAGTTGGTAAGCAACCACATTGACTTTGTGACATAGAAATCCAGCAATACCAGCCGAAATTATCAAATCTAGCAACATGTCAAGCAATATATATATATATATATATATATATATATATATTTGGAGAGAGAAAATCACATAATTTGCTTATTTTTCAACCAAGCTCTTACCAACTCCCTCTCACACAAAAACCTCCGAATTTATCAATTAGACTAGTCACTTAAACAGCCCTTGATCAACCAAGATCAATTAGGAAGATTAAGATCAAGGATTTGAAGTTAGAAGGTATAAACCTAACTTTTATTTTGATCCAAGTTGCTAAGAAAAAAATATGTGTTTATGTGTTTAGATTTTTGCAAGATGATGTTTTATGATGATCTATGTTGATTAGCATCAAAGTGGGTAAAAGTTGTGTTTTTCACAAACTGTTCTTGAGTTTGAAACATGGTCTGACAAGAAATGTCAGTAGCCGTAGATCTTGATATGTTTATGGTTTTGATGTTTTAAAGTTGTGATAGGTAGCCTGTTATGTTGTCTTCAATCTGGAAGTGGAATAACAGTGATTGAATGGCTAGATTTAATTTTATTAACAGTCAAAACCCGTTGACCGACGTTGACCGCCAAATCAGGTAACCTGTAAAGCCTCGATCAACGCCCCGACAACCTTTTTGGGCTTAATATCTGTCAATTTTTAAGTTGTTTATGGATGTTGTTGTATACATGTTGTAGCCTGTAATATGGACTCCACATACATGCCTTTAGATTCCATAAACATCAAATGGATTGGTTTTAAGGGATGGTCAAAATAGCCCATCAGATCACGAATCACTTTTTTGGAAATTCCAGAAAGTGTATGAACATGACTTCTGATCATGCTTGACCGGATCGTATCTGGAGATTTAGATGTGGTTTAACTGATCTGTTGTGATTTAAATATACCTTGACACTAGTACTATAGATTTTCACCATAACATAACTAATTGGATGAACAGAACATAGATTAAAGTGAGCTCTAAAGTGTCAACTCGACACTGTCTGGGTTTCTGGGTTACCCAGAATACCCAGAATTGGTCTGACAATTCCTTCGAAGATCTGGATCTGGCATAATTGTTGATGTATGATCGAGATAATACTTGATTATTGTAGTACTACATGTAAACTACATTATCGATGCACAATATTGCCCAGATCATGAATATACTGAGAATCAAAGTCGGTCAAACGTGCACACTAGTTAACTGTTTGACAGTGTTCTTGATGCTCAAGAACACCTAAGATGACAGATAAGTGTCGCTATAGGCTATAGCGACGGTTTTCATTTATTTTAATTTCTGATTTTCCGGAAATTATTTAAAAATAGAAATAAATTATTAAAATTGGTTTTAAAAATTATTTTAAATTATGAAAAATAATTTTTGACCAATTGGAATATTTTTCTTTAATATTTATAATTATTTGAATATTAATGCTATTTAATTAGTGTATTAAATAAATTAGAGAAAAATGATTTTAATTATATAAAATTATTTTAAATAAGAATAAAGTATTTAAAAATATTTTGAGTTTTAAATATAACTTTTAATATTTTTAGAGAATTTTCATTAATAATTTAATATTAATGATATTACATTTATTTAATTATTAAATTAAATAAATAAGTTAAAAATAATTTTATTAATTTAAAAATCATTTTAAATGAGAATAAAATGTGTTAGTTCCCAGTAGGCACAATGGATCTAGAAGGGGGGGTTAATAGATCCTTTTTGATTTCAAAATACTTTTCTCTTTTATTAAGTATTGCTATTACATTAGCAGTTGACAAACATAAGAATCTTTTCAAGCACAGCGGAATAAGTAAAAGATCCCCTTCATGGATATATTCATAATTAAACATACATTGTTTGTAGAGTTAGTTTGGTTGTAAGTAGTTAAAACATATATAGCAGTTATAGCAGTTATAGTACATAATGTAAATGACATAATGTAAAAGACACAAGGGGTTTTAAGTTGTTCGGAGACTCAAGCTCCTAATCCACTCTTCCGCTTTCAACTAGCAGATTTCCACTAAGAAGAAGGCAAGACCTCAATCACTAAGATTCCTTCAAGGCCAGAGAGCTTTAGAACTCCTCTAGTTCCCTAGAACTCTTCAAGCCAAAGAAGTTTGGAACTTCATTTAGTCCCTCCCGACAAGGACCCCTCAGGCCCTAGCTTCTTGAGTTGTTTGTTTGTTGGTTTATTGGAGTTGGTGCTGAGCTGCTAAGATGTCTTCATGCTCTGAACATCTTCTATACTTAGCGACTTAGGCGTGATCATCCTTGAAGTGCGATTGAGTGTTGCATGATGCTCATCTTCTTGATTACTAAACCTTTTGGATGACCCCTTGATGATCGCCTTGAAGATCGTTCCTCTTAATACACGATGGTTTGCGCGCATGATGGGTTTCTAAGATGACCGTAAGCTCTTACGCTGGAGTACTTAGAAACTTTCTCATGCTTGCCACCATGATGACGTTTGTGATCTCCCTTCTTGATACTTGATGTCTTTTCATGATGGACTTGCTAAGATGACTGTTAGCACTTTTTTATGGTACTTAGAGTCTTCCCATGATGGACACCAAGATGACATGATAATCTTCTTTCTCTCGGCAGTTCAGAACACTCTTCTTGTAGTAGAACTCTCACTTCTACATAGTAGAACTCTCACTTCTACTTCTTCCTTGTATGTATCTGAGTGTTCTTTGTGGATCGTAGAGTGAGCCTTTGGACTCACTATTTCACATGGTTTAGAACAGTCCACCATTACTCTAAACTCGGAAACTCCAGCAACCTTCGATCATTGAAGCTCTTACTGATTTGTACTCCTTCCCAATCCTTCCGTTGGAAAGTAGCCGTTGAAGGCTATTCAAATATCTTCACAGATCTCGAGTTGACAAAGGTAGACTGCTGATGTGACATGTCATACTTTATCTGATATTGCAGTCTACTGTTTCACCTACCCCATTAGAGTTGTCACTTTAATGTCTTAGGCAGGTCGAAGACATTATTTCCTCCATCTGATTTCTCGATCAAAGGTTGTCCTTTTGCATCGATGCTCTCAATAAGCTCTTTTTCGGATATTACCCTTCAGATTGAACCGTTGCCAATGCTTCAGTCTTCAGCTATTCGAACTCTACGATTCTGATGCATATCTTCGAGGACCTGATTGTAGTGTCTTGTTGAGTGTTGCTCATTGACTGGTAGAGTTAACACTACGATCTTGAAGAGTGTTGATTGGATCTCCAATGTATAACTCCTCTTCCTTTTATTGTGCAGTGCTTCAACACTTCTGTTTGCTTCGACTGTTCTCAGAGACTGATGGCCTAACTCCTTGCTTTGGTCCCCTCTGAATAGCAAGACACTTCAGATTTGTGGCGCGTCCATCTCGCTTTCTCGTTGTGATCTCCCATTCGGTTATCATCAATAGACTGACCATATGCTTAATCACTTTATCCTTGTTCTTCAGAGACTAACCAGTATCTTGGTTCACTTTCCATCAGTTCTTTCTTTGTTTGGAAAATACTACGATCTCGGTTGCTTCCAAGATCGTTATCTTACATTCACTTACTGACTCGCACTTGCTGACTTTCCTTAGTCAGTTACTGAAGTCTTCTTCTGATCTCCTTGTGGAAGACTTCATCTAGAATGGCTTCACAACTCAATCTTGATGCTGATTGGGTTGGTGCTTAGATCTTCTGTTTAGCTTGTATGCCACTCGTCGAGTGCACTCTGGTTCCATTTAGGTGGGATGTATTTTTGCAGTGCCAACCAGAGGCTTTGTTCCTTTGCATATTTTGGGTGTGCTCATTAGTTGAGAATCGTATTTGCTCTACGATTCTGCCTTGGCATTGTGAGCACATTTGTTGAGGTCATAGTTCAGCACTCTATGATTCAGCTTCGGCTGTGCAGACACTACGACTTCAGGATCAGATTTTGACACTCTACTATTTTTGTCTTTGTGCTCGATGTCGTCATCTGATATAGCTCGACTATGGTCTCTGTATGTAATCAATAGACTCTACGAACTCAGAGTGTAATCTACGATCCTTGACTTGGCTTCGACATCAGTAGACTCTACGACTCCAAATGTAGTCTATGTTTCTGACTTGGCTTCGGCAGAGGTTCGGTCGGCTCGTAGATAGGCTGTCTCTACGATTATGAACATGACTTCCTCAGTAGACTTCGGCTCTGAGGAAGTTCTACTAGATACACTACGATCCTTCCTCGTCTCTCCTGGAAGTCTACGAACTCCAAGATCTATTATCTTGTAGAGTATGATTCTGCCTCGACATCTCTCGAGTTCTCCTTGACTCTCCTGGCAGACTATGAATTCTGGTGTAGTGCTTGACGACCAGACAAGCCTATCTATTACATCATAAGATCAACCTAACTTGCTTGATCTTTCTATATTTATATTCCTTGTACATCATTTCTTTATAAGGACTTTACAAAGCTATTTTGCTTGTGTAGGATCAACCTAACATACTTGATCAATTCATTCTAAGTCCTTGTACACATGTTTCTATTATCTATCAAAGGACTTTACAGCTTTTCTTAATGTAAGCATACATGCATATTATTCATTCATATATATATATATATATATATATATCATCAATCAAATCATATGTAAATATGAATATCATTCATGCTTATTCCTTGACAATCTCCCCTATTTGATTATGACAAAAACAATAAGTGCATATGCATGTTATGAATGAATCTTATATACAGTGAGCAGTTGTATTTCTAAAATAGGTAGATCATGAATGTCATTTATAAAGATATGGCAATTTATACATTAAGACATTTTACATCCTAGATCCAGAACATACCTAACTAGTTAGAGATGTACCTCTTTGGCTCTATTTATGTTTCCGGGATATCTGTTGATCAGCTATTCATCTGTTTGTTCTTTTTGCTCTTTCTCCCCCTGGGATGATGACCTTCTGTCTTTGCTTTGCTCCCTTTCAGCTTCTTCCTGAACATGTTCCCCCTCAGACTCTGCGTTCATATTATCATCATCTTCTGGTTCCTCCTCAGGAGATAATTCTTTTTCTGCGGCTGTTGTCTTCTTCTTTGACTTCTTCTCTCCTATCCCTCTGCTCTTCTTTGAGTGCCTCTTGCTCCTCTTCCTCTTCTTCTTTCTATGCCTCTTTTTCTCCCCCTTTTTGTCATTAATCATTTGTGAGAGCTGCTCCATATTGGACATAAACTGCTCCATTATGTAGGAGGAGTTGGCAACTTCAAACTTGAGTTCCTGTTGGCCTAGCTCAAGTTGCACTGAGAAAGACTGCTTCAGGTCGTCAATCTTGTCAGAGAGGGCTTGGATCTGGTCTTCATTAGCCTTCCTTCGAACTCGTAGAAGCTTACGCTTTTGATCTTGTATGGCCTTCTCGATAGATGTTATCTCTCTCTTGGAGTTTTGAGAGATACATCACCGATAGTAGTAACAAGTTTGTTCTAAAGTGAATTTTCTCCTCTTGCTTTGTCGGGTTTGTGACTCTTCAGCGAGTAGAGATATTTTCTCACTTAGTTCATCAGAGCTCTTCAATAGTTCCCCTCCCAAAATAGTTTGATCCTTTTGTTGGGCAGCTTCGGGTTGAGCATCAGATTGGACTCTACAATTTTCATTCTTGGATGATTTTGAAAGCTTGGAGAATCTGAATAATCGTTGAGTACCAATTGTTGGTTGAGGATGAGGGAATGTCAGATAGCAGTGTTTGGGCTGTTGGAAGCTTCTGATTTTGAATTTGAACAATCTCAGCTATAGAGTGACCAGACTCTACGATCACCTCCTTTGTCATGTTCCTTCTTCCTTGAGAGTCTATTCTACGATCGTAGGGAATGTAGTGATTTCCAGCATGTCGATAGACTTTGAAGTGGGGCTGGTTTGTGATCATCTTTGTAGCAAAACTTTTTACCCTTGGGAAGTTTTGTGCTACCAACTCCATGCGTGGAAAGTGAGAGTAGCACCAGCTGAGGTAGCTTCCATCTCCTTCAGTATGGGCCTTTAGCCATGGCATCCAATTTGGAAGAACCATCTCATCAAGTCAGTCGTGGGTTATAGAGAATGGTTGAGCGATCTAGCTCCATATTGTTCCGAGTTTTAGCTATGTCAAAGGTAGTCATTCTTACTACCTTGAGTTGCTCATTTCCATAGGTCACCCATCTTTCTGGTGGAGCTTCTGGTAGTTCATTTGAGACTTCCACCACTATTCTTATGTTGAATCTTGCTGGTGAGAGGATAGGATAGAGTTTTGGCTCCTCTGATTCCTGATTTTTAGAATTGGAATCATTCTCCATTTCTTCTTTCTCGGAGCCTGAACCATCTTGATCACTTCCAGCAGTGAATTCCACTTATTGCATTTCATTTCCAGAACCTTCTTCAACAAGATCTTCCTCTGATTCATCTTCTTCATTGCTGGTCCTATCCTCAGCACTTTCTTCCTACGATACAGACTCATCATCACTTAATTCAATGATGGCATTTGATTGATCACTGCTCCTTTTGGAGGCAAACTTGGTTTGCAGTCTGTAGCTCTTCCTTCTTCTTGGAGGTTCAGTTTTGGGAGAGTTGGACTCTTCTTCTTCTTCAGACTCTGACTCCTCTGGTTCAATAGATAGCCTTCCTTTCGGTTCAGCACTGGCAGGGGCAGTCCCTTCTTCTTTAAACTCATCACCCTTTGAGTCATTTTTAGGGCTTTCAGGATTGGAAGGGGCTTGTTCTTCTTCTTTTGAATTAGCATCATTTGACCAATTATCTGGGCTTGTTGGGGCAGTTGCATTTGGGGATGTAGTTGGGTCATCTTGAATTTCTTCTTCATCATCAGAGTGAATGCTTTGAGGATTAGCCACAGGGCTTGAGCATTCCTCTTCATCAGCAGATGCTGAATTTTCATTCATTAATCCAGCTTCACCTTCCCTGCTGGATTTGGTCTGTGAGGACTCAGCCTTGACATCTGTCTCCTTTTCCTCTACTTACTCTACGTCCTTCTCTTCATCAAATGTACTATTTTGGGAAGCTGATGCTGGTTTGTTTTCCACCTTAGCTTTCTTGCTGAATGGGCCTTGAAGTAATCTGTTACTTCTCTCTTTGTTGTTTCAGTAGTTAGGCTCTTTTCTTCTTCATCTTTATCTTTGGTGGAGACTCTTCTTGATGGGGTTTGGGTTTTCTTCACATCACCAGCTTTCTTCACACCTCTGGATTTCTTTCTAGCTGGTGTGATTTCTGCTGGTATAGAGTCATTAGACTCAGAGCTTTCTGCCTCTTTTTCTTCCTCTTCTTTGCAGAGGCCTTGCTGCTGCTCCCAATTGTCAGCCGTCGGTTCTCTTTGGGGTTCTTCTTCCAATTTACAAATAATTGTGGAGACATCACTTTGTGAACATTCAAAGGCTCTCCCTCATCATCCTTGATCTTCCCTCCTAGCTTCTTCTTCATCACAATACTCGGTGATCTACCATGAAACACCTTAGTCGGGGGTTTTCGGTGGACTTCTTCAACTCAACTTTTTCTACCCACTTGGAAATTTGATCGAACAAGATAGCTCCAAAGTTGATTTGTTTCTTGAAACTATTATCGACATTATCTTCAATTGTTGGTCAAGCACGCATGTCATGTACGATATCCTTGCACGATATGCATTTTCCAACTATTTCGACAAGATGGAACTTCGTATTCCTCTGGAAACTCCTTCTTCTTCATGTCTTTCGGGCTGGGGTTTTCTTTGGTACCCCATGATCTCCTTTGCTTGTTCCAGATCGACATCATCAAGGCTCTTTGGTCCTTGGTTAGGAAAACCTAGGCATTGATTGAGGTCGGAAGATTTTAGCTTTAGAGATGACCTTTGACCTTGGTAGAAAAGGGTTCCGGAGTTTATGGAAACATTTGAATAGAATTCTTTCACTGGTCACCATACACTGGAGTGCTAGCCTCAAGGCATTCTGAGAATCCAGCTTTCTTCACAAGTTCTAGAATGTCTCTGAACTTCTTTTTGGATTTCTCAAACGACTTGGTTCCGAGCTGAATGCTAGTGATAACTCGCCAATTTTCCATTTGAGCAGTTCGAAGAATGTGGGTATTTGATTTAGAAAGGTTTGTGAGAGATGGCTGATTGTGATTTGATAAAGCTCTGGAGTGTTAGTCTGTTCTGGCTCTTGAAAGGATTTTAGGGTTTAAAAATGGGAGGGAGAAAGGTTCAATAGCTTTTGATAACTGTCTGTAGATTTGAAATTGTCTTTATGGTAGTTCCTTCTAACTCTGCATAACCAGTGATGTGTCAACCGACCATTGGTTTCACGATGCCCAGTAATGAGCTGTAACTCCCCATAACTTTTCAGTTAGATATTTCCTTTTTGAAGAGTAGATGTTTAAACGACGTGGCTTTAAACTGTTTACCTTTTAATTCGTGAGTAACATGGTAAAGCGGTTTTGTGGACTCTACATTTTCCTTTGTTGATTCAACGATCAACTTTTGAGAGATGCTGCAATGGATGGCTTTGACTTTTATCCTCACTTTGATGCAGCATAGTTTGATTACTGATATATTCTAACTTATCACCTCATTTTGAATGGTTGAGCAATTGTCTCATTTTCCAAGCTCCTTGTGAACTGGAGTACCCTTTGGTAGGACTACGATCGTCGAGTTGTTTTCTCGATCATTTGAGGTTGTCTTGCGATCGTGGAATTCTCTTCACCTCGACTTCACTACGATCGTTGAATCGACTTTGTCCTTGAGATGAATTTGATCAAGCAATTCTTCTTGGGTTAAGGTAGCTCAGGAAGGGCCAACCTCTTAGAGTGAGTTGAGAGTCAGGTTTGTCCCTGAGGCACTTTCTAGATGAAATACTTTGGAAGTGATTTGCAATGATATCTCATTTGACCTTTTACGGTGGGGAGGTCCTCTACCAACTTTGGACAATTGCATTTACGTAATCGTGGTGTCCTTTTTCTTCTACCGCGCGATCGGATGTTTGATCGTAGGCACTTCATAATTTTGAGTTGGGTGGGTGAAAGTTTATCGGTGAAATACGTTTTGAGACGTTCCTCTTGACTATGGATCTTCATTTGGTTCATCGACCATAAAGTTTTGGGACTCATGTAGGCTACATTTCTTTATATTAAAAACTTCGGTGTTGTTGTTTCTCAATGGATCACTTCTCCCCATGGTTAATGTTATTTTTTTCAATTTGATGATTCACTTTTCCACATATGTATTAGAAGGCAGCCTTGTAAATCTCCTTCCATTTGGAATCACCATTATCACTTAGATCTCCTGTTTGTAGGCATGGATATTTTTAGGGATTGATGACTCTATGATCATTTAACACCTATGAGCGTAGTCTTCTTTGACAGTCTTGTGTTTGTGAGGTTCTGCTTTTGTAGTGAATTCCTCGTGGCTGATGCTCAGTGATCCTCTGTTATGAGCTCCCTTGAGGATTCTTCTCATATAGCATGCCTTTCTTGATTTGAGCATATAGAACCCTTTTCATCTTTGGTTGCATGGCCTGCTCCCATATACAGATTTGCAGCCATGTGAGCTTCACTCAGGTTAGCTCAATAGGTCTTCAGGACGAGCTTGGACATATAGGAATTTTATCGAATCACTTCGAACAATCCTTAGCCTTCTGGTTGGTTGAGTCTTCTTGATCAAGTCTCATGCTTGACATTCCTTAGTGTGGTCGAGACGGGCCAGAGAGTACTGCAGTAATAAATGTATTTCTATTTTTGGTACCCATAATTAAATGGGTCCTGCTTGGTTTTAGTTTTCTAAACCCTTGTTCCTCTTATATTTGGATAATCATCACATTTATCACCAACATCATATTCATGCATAAAACTAGTTTTGATAATACATTTTGAATGCATGAAGGTAAGTGTGTAAGAGTTGACATTTAATAACACACTCTTTATCTTTGATGGTTTCATCATTTGTTGGGTTATGTTCACAATGTTTAAATGTTCACAGAGTGAGAATCAACTCTACAATTTAGGAGTATCTAGTTGATTCATGGAGGTGATCAGTTTCTACACATCATCAAGATACTCTTTTAGAACTAATCATACTCTGTGTGTTATCAAACACTTAGAACAAGGATTTGTATATACATACTAACCCATCAGCAAAGATTATTTCACATAAAATTCATTTGACCTGTGATGTTCTTATGACCCATTTCAGATTTCCTTCAAGATGTCATCTTCAACCTAAGACTTGGATGGAGAGAAAGTTTATAGACATTTGAGTTTACATCCTCAGAGCACTTTCTCTCTTCACCTTTTTAGGTAGATTATGACTTCTTAACTGAAATTTGTTATGGTTCATAAGAGGGGGCTTTTATGATGAACACGTGTAATAGTGAGGAACCGTACCTTTTTTTGTCGATTCTTTTAACAATCATTTATCTTTAATGTACTCGGTTTAGGCATTGATGTGCTTAGCTTCACTTTTTCTCCCCGACAACTTATTGCTCGTGTTGCCTTTAATCAATCGATCGTGGTCTTGAAGATGTAGGCCAAGAGAATCTCAAAGATTAAAATCTTTGACATCCTTTAGTTTACAAAGTTTGCACCAATTTACCGGTTGGCGTACATAAGTTTGAGAAGATCTTCTTTCTTCTCTTGATAAGCATTTCTTAGTATGTATGGCATCTTCATCTTTCAGACTGGTGGATGCTTGACTCTTTGTCATTGATGTCTCTTGAGCTCTCTCGTCTGTTCTTCACACTACAAGATTGACTGTAGGCAAGGATTGGTCTTGTTGATGTGACAATCAAGAACATGGACCAATCTGAGCAGCTTCAAGTGTATATACACATTTAACCTATACACAATATTTCCAATGTGTGAGCTCATCTGCATATAACAAGTTACTTACTATTAAACTAAGTTTAGAACAATGTTTGTGCCTGGGATCAGACTCAAAGCGATTAGCTTTTGAATATATCATGAGACCGTGCTTTCTAATACCAATTGTTAGTTCCCTGAGGCTGATAGATCTAGAAGGGGGTTGAATATATCCTTTTTGATTTCAAAATACTTTTCTCTTTTATTATGTATTGCTATTACATTAGCAAATCACAAACATAAGAATCTTTTCAAGCACAGCGGAATAAGTAAAAGATCCCCTTCATTGATATATTCATAATCAAACATACATTGTTTGTAGAGTTAGTTTGGTTATGTGATTAAAACATATATAGCATTATAGCGATTATAGTACATAATGTAAATGGCATAATGTAAAAGATATAAGGGGTTTTAAGTGGTTCGAGAGACTCAAGCTCTAATCCACTCTTCCGCTTTCAACTAACGAGTTTCCACTAAGGAAGGCGCGCACCACAGAATCACTAAGATTCCTTGAGGCCGGTGACCTTGGGACTTGATTCACTAAGAACTCTTGAGGCCGGCGACTCTAGTTCCTAGGAACTCTTTAAGCCAATGAGACTTGGAACTTCATTTAGTACCTCCTGGGACAAGGACCCTCGTGCCCTAGCTTATTGAGTTGTTTGTTTGTTTATTTATTGGAGTTGGTCTTTGAAATTGCTAAGATGTCTTCATGCTCCGAACATCTTCTATACTTAGCGACTTAGGCGTGATCATCCTTAAAATGCGGTTGAGTGTTGCATGATGCTCAACTTCTTCATTACTCAACCTCTTGGATGACCCCTTGATGACCGCTTTAAAGATCGTTCCTCTTAATACACGATGGTCGCATATATGATGGGTTTGTAAGATGACCGTAAGCTCTTACGCTGGGGTACTTAGAAACTTTCTCATGCTTGCCACCATGATGATGCGTTTGTGATCTCCTTCATGATACTTGATGTCTTCTTATGATGGACTTACTAAGATGATTGTTAGCTCTTTTCTATAGTACTTAGAGTCTTCCCATGATGGACACTAAGATGACATGATTCTCTTCTTTCTCTCGGCAGTTCAGAACACTCTTCTTGTAGTAGAACTCTCACTTTTACATAGTAGAACTCTCACTTCTAATTCTTCCTTTGCATGTATCTGAGTGTTCTTTGTGGATCGTAGAGTGAGCCTTCGGACTTACTATTTCACATGGTTTAAAATAGTCCACCATTACTCCAAACTCAGAAACTCCAGCAACCTTCGATCTTTGAAGCTCTTCCTGATTTGTACTCCTTCCAAATCCTTCTATTGGAAAGTAGTCGTTGAAGGCTATTCAAATATCTTCACAGATCTTGAGTTGACAGAGGTAGACTGCTGATGTGACATGTCATACTTTATCTGACATTGCAGTCTACTATTTCACCTACCACATTAGAGTTGTCACTTTAATGTCTTGGGCAGGTCGAAGACTTTATTTCCTCCTTCTGATTTCTCGATCAGAGGTTGTCCTTTTGCATCGATGCTCTCACTAAGCTCTTGTTCGAATATTACCCTTCAGATTAAACCGTTGTCAATGCTTCAGTCTTCAGCTATTCGAACTCTACAATACTAATGCATGTCTTCGAGGACCTAATCGTAGTGTCTTGTTGAGTGTTGCTCATGACTGGTAGAGTTAACACTATGATCTTGAAGAGTGTTGATTGGATCTCCAATGTAGAACTCCTCTTACTTCTAAATGTGTGCTTCAACACTTCTATTTGCTTCGAATGTTCTCAGAGACTTATGGCCTAACTCCTTGCTTTGGTCCCCTCTAATAGCAAGACACTTCAAATTTTTGTTAAACCCGACAGATGGTGCTACACTGCTACACATACAGATCACATAAACATTCAATTGAAATGCCTCAAAAGAACTGATATGTCTTATATATATATCAAAAGAATATTTACATTTCCCTGTGTTCTTTACAACCAATACATTGTCTTTGTCATAATATCAATATTATTCCTTACAAAAATCTATACTATTACATATAAATCTACGGTTCGCTTTTTTCTTTCCTTTATCCTCGCTCGCTTGATCCATCTGGCCCGCTCTCGCTTTAGCCGTATTCATATGGTTCAAGCAAGAATGAGCCTAACTAGCTCAAAGAAGTACAACAATTCTAGGAAAATAAAGATGCTTGAAACATAGGAATCATATATCTTCAATAATCGAACAATAGTTACGTAAGTACTATTGATAATTCAAAATAGCACTTTTTTTCATTCAAAACGCTTTTACAACAACAATATTCAAGAAAAACATCAATTCCGCTTCAAGACCGTAAGCATTTCATAAGTACTTTGAAAAGGACATCCCAACACGAAGTCCGTAAGTCCCAGATAGCTTACGAAAGACGCCTAGGTGATCAAATTTATAGTACTCTATGTCGATCAACACTACATTCATTAAACGTATATACGCTTAAGTTGTGGCAACCTCACGTGTCGCTGCTTGACGACAAAACATTTTAGCATACTAAATCTACTTTTGAAAACCACAACAATATTAGTTCGGTAAATCTTATCAACACTTGATAGAATAACATAGCATACGCCTAGCCGAAAAGGATTGGCTTTGACATTCCTCAAATACTAACTCATGCGAAGAATACATGAATCACAAAGACTTGCCCAGATCGAATCGAACAAGGGTTAGAGTACTTGCCTTTTTAGCGTCTCGCTACAATTTATAACACGCGCACTTTACGCCTTTTAGGTCTCTACATTAGATGATAAAGATAACATAGAACATTAGGTCATAAATGATCACACATGGTTCCTAAAGAATCTTACCCTACTTCTCAATCTAATTACATATTAGATTTGTTATTATAGGTTCCGCTTTTTTTACGCCATCATTCTTACATTCATAAGTAATCGATTTAACTTAACCTTAAGTGTTCATACTTAAGTTCTAATATGTCTTAACAATGTTTCATTAAGATCTTCATTTAATTGTTTATCAATTACTAACCATGCTCTATATGTAAACATTCATTATTGTCTTGGTCTTGAGGTCAAGTCATGCCAATGCCTAATGGCTTTTTACACTTGGTGTCGCATCACAAGCACCTATTATCGCTTAGAACCCGACTCACATCATGCACAAGTCTCAAGAAGTTAATTGGTCGCTACAAGGCGCCACTCTCCGTAAGGTTATGGCTTTGCTTCTACTAAGCTCTAAGGCACATGCATAAGCAAATGGTTTTGGTCAAGCGCATACAACCAACCAAATCTCACTGCACCGTAAAATTTTTATGACTTTTTATTTTGTGAGATTCCTGACTCAGAATTCTTTCGTTATAAGTCCGAATTGGTTCGCTCAAGAGCCTACGGGTCACAAATCACGATTCTATGCGCTCATTCAAGAATTTTATCTATTCGACTTCGCTTACAAAATTTCACCTATTAGTCCATTTTTAACGAAAAACGATAAACGCTCGTGAACGCTCAACGCTGCTTTTCTTCGCTCTAAGTCTAATCCGCCATTTTTCGAGTCCGCAACTCTATAATGCCAAATATGACTTGTCTCCATCGAAACCAACGCTTTCCAATGTCAAACACAAAATACGACTTCCATTCCGAGAATTTCACTTAATTCGACGATTATCGTCCAATCGTGTGAATTCCTAAAAACCTCATTACTAATCATTCTAGGTGGATTTTAATCAACATATAAGTATTACAAGTTACTTATTACACCAACTTATTATCAAAGTAGGTTTTGACTTATTCTCATAAGTCAAAGACTTATTTCACTTTATTATCTACTATTCTCATGCTTATGATAACAAAGGCAATTCTTCATAAGTTCATTAACTTATTTAAGTTCAAGTTGCTTATTCAACTTATTCATCTTATTTTTAAGTCCATTGCTTATCAACTTCTCTTATGTTCTTAGCATCTAAGTTCATTAGATTACACTTCTCTTATCATCCTAATATGATAGAGATGAAGAAGACAAGATCATTTACCTTTGATGAACTAGTACTTCACTTCTTTTTGAAAATCTAACAAAGGAAGGTTTAAGCTTCAAAGTGCTTATTGGGCTCTAACAAATAAGTTGTTTATCTTGAGAGTTGGTTGATGAAATAACAAACCTCAAATGAATAAAAAAAAGCTTGCTATTTATAGAGCTTTCAAGGTTAGGGTAATTAGGTCATTATGTCATCCCACCTCCTTAAACTAACCTCCTTATTCATTCATTAACTAAGTCTACCTACAACTCTTATCTATTCCTTGGTCATTACTTAAAGTTCTTGTCATCACACAAAAGGTTTTGTTATCAAGTTCACCCATGGGTTGCCCCATGGATCCTCATTTTACCCATGGATCATCCTTTGGGCTTAATGCTAATTCAATTAATTTTCTTTTCTTTGTACTTAATTAATTAGTTGGGCTTCACCTTATTACTCACTGGGCTTAAGAATAATCCCACATAGGTTTACACCTTATAGCTTATGGACTTATATTTTATGCAAAGTTACATTAATTCATTTCATTAGGTTTTAATACCTATATTCTCAAATTAAGTCCACATGCTAATTATTGTCATTTTCCATACTTAGATTATTATTACATAATCCATCTCGCCTCGATATTCTAACGTTACGTATTTCTCGTAAGTTCAAAAATAATTCTTGTTTATAAATCTGTGAATAGTGTTTTTCGTAAACTTTCTCTGAAAAACATTTATTTTCGCCTTGAAATTCAAACACTTTAATTCTCTCACGTGGTTCAAATACTACGATCTTCCGACGCTTTCTAGGTTATAGAATCCACATACATCTTATTAACACATATAATAACAAATAATATTATTTTATTCATTATTTAATTCTTTCAAATATTTTTACAAAGGATCCGAATTTCTGCAAGCTACATTCTTCCCCTTTATAAAGATTCTCGTCCCTGCAATCTCGCCTCTATCTTACTCAAACAAAAGAGGATAATTCTTTCTCATCTTTTCTTCAAGTTCCCACGCTGCTTCCTCCACATCGTGGTTCTTCCATAACACCTTTACCGATGATATTACCTTGTTTCGCAGAATCTTGCTCTTTTCTATCGATAATTTGAATCAAAGATCTCTTCATATGTTAAATCCTTCTCAATTTGAATAGGCTCATATTCTATCACGTGCTTGTAATCCGGCTTTGTAAGGACGAAGACTCAAACGTGAAATACATTATGTATTCGCTTTCTAGGTCCGGAGGTAACGCCACCCTATAAGCTACCTCACCTACCCGCTCTAATACCTCAAAAGGTCCTATAAACCTTGGGCTTAGTTTTCCTTCTTTCCAAAGCGATCTCTTCCTTTCCAGGGAGATACCTTTAGAAATACGACGAGAGCCTACCTCAAACTCTCTATTCTCTCGATGTAAGTCCGCATATTTCTTCCGTCTGCTCTTAAGTCATGACGAGACGCATATCGATCAACTTCACCACTTCCGCTTTGCTTGTCGCACCAATTTCGGTCCTAGCATTCTGCTGCTCTCCCACTTCATCCCAATACAACGACGCTCTCGTGATTTCCTTCCATACAAAGCTTCATACTACGCATACCTATACTTGCATGATAACTGTTGTTATATGCAAATTCTACTAATGGTAGATGATCATCCCAACTACCCTTGAAATCCATGACGCAAGATCTCAACATATCTTCTAACGTCCTCAATTGTCCTCTCGCCTCATCCATCGGCTTGTGGATGATATGTCGACTCAACTTCAATCAAGGCCCCAACTATTCTTGAAGACTTCTCCAAAGTTCGACGTGAATCGTGGGATCACGATCCGACACTATCGAAACAGTGCTCCATGTCCGAAATAATTTCTTAACATAGAGTGTAGCTAATCGAATCTAAGTTATACTTAATTCAATTGGCAAAAGTGAGTCGACTTCGCCAAACCGGCCCACTATTACCCAAATCGCATCATATCCCTTCCGAGTCGCTGAAGTCCCACCACAAAGTCCATCGTGATATGCTCCCACTTCCACTCCGAATCTCCAATGACCGTAATAAGCCACTTGGTCGTTGATGTTCGGCTTTTAACTCTTTGACAAGTCAAACATTTACTCACATACTCTACTATTTCTCTTTTCATGTTCGGCCACCAAAAACTCGTCAAAGGTCTTGATACATCTTAGTGCTACCAGATGAATCGAGTACCTCAACTATGAGCCTCTTATAAAACTTGCTCCTTTAATTCCGCCTCATTCTAACCCAAATTCTTCCCTCAAATCTTAATAATCCTCATTATCAAGACTAAACCTAATATCTTTTTCAAAGGTTAACCGCTTCCTTCATCCGATCACACTCATCATCAATTTTGAGTCAGCACCTCCTCGACTCTCTCACAATGGTAGAGATCAATCTCCATCGCAAAAAGTCTCGCTCCGCCTCACTTGGCAACTTCACCTCCAACTCCATCCTAGCCATCTCTCGTTATTAACTCATTGAGTCATTAACAAAGACAACTTCTCCCACCCTTTTCTACTCAAGGCGCTTACTACCACTACATCGGCTTTTCCAGGTGATACAGATTTCACAATCATAATCCTTTATCAACTCCAGCCACCTCCTCTGTCTCATATTCAACTCCTTCTATGTGAAGATATATTTTAGACTCTTGTGGTCCGTGTATATCTCACACTTTTCCCCATAAAGATAATGTCGCCATATCTTTAAGGCAAACACCACCGCGGCCAGCCTGCATCATGAGTAGGGTAAACTTTCTCATAATCCTTCAATCGCCTAGATGCATACGCAATGACCTTGCCATGCTGCATGAGCACGCAACCCAGTCTTTTATGCGAAGCATCGCTATAAACTACGAAATTTCATGTGTCATCGGGTAATGACAAAACAGGCGCTTCACTCAACTTCTTCTTCAGGTTCTTGAAAACTATCTTCGTGATTTCACCCATACGCATTTCACCGCCTTCCTCGTCAAGTTAGTCAATGGAGTAGCTATCTTTGAAAAGTCCCGAATGAACCTTCGATAGTAACCCGCTAACCCTAGGAAACTCCACACTTCTACTTGTGCTTTCGGTTGTTCCTAATTCATCACGGCTTCCACCTTCACCGATCTACCGAATCCCCTCATCATCAATAAACATGACCTAAAAAATCGTACTCTCTCTAACCAAAATTCACACTTAGTGAACTTCGTATATAACTTCTCCTTTCTTAATGTCTCCAACACTATTCTCAGTGTTCAAAGATGATCTTCCGCATCTTAGAGTAGACTAGAATATCATCAATAAACACCACGATGAACTTGTCCAAATATTGTTTGAACACTCTCGCTCATCATGTCCATAAATGCAAAGAGTGCATTAGTCAACCCAAATGACATCACCGTAAACTCAGAATGACCATAACGAGTCCTCGAATGTCGCTTTGCACATCTTCATTCCTAACCTTCAAATTGATGATACCCCGCCTTAAATCTATTTTGAAAAAATATTTTTTCCCCTTCAATCGATCAAAAGATCATCGATCCTCGCAATGGATACTTATTCTTTATCGTTAACTTGTTCAACTCTCTAGTCGATACAAAGTCTCAACGATCCGCCCTTCTTCTTCGACAAACAACACCGGTGTTCCCCCACTCTAAAAAACACTCTCTGGCTGAATGTACTTCCCGTCCAACAATTCTTGCAAATTGCATTCATCAACTCCTTCATCTCCATCGGGCGCCATACGATACGCAAGCCTCGAAACCGTGCCGCCCCCGCACAATATCTATTATGAACTCTGGCCTCCTATCCCATGGAAGACCCAGAACTCACTTGGAAATACATCCACGAACTCACTCACTATAGGTATTTGTTCCATGGTCGCCCCCACTCTCTCGGGGGTACAACCACATGACACAAATAACCTACACACCCCTTCCTCAATAATTTCCTAGTTTGTGTCATGGTAAGACAACACGAACGTCCCAGCGATTTATTCCCGTAAAATATTACATGAGATTGGTTTAATGTTTTAATATTTACGCATTTCTTTTGACAATCTATAATTGCCCCATGATTTATCAACCAATCCATTCCGAGAATTACATCGAATTCTCCTAACTTTATTTCCAGATCGATCTACCGATAATTTATAACCTCGAATGTCTACGCAACAACTCCTATGAATATCTTCAACAGAATTATCTCTTCGCTTGCTACCTTAATGTTCAAAGGTATAAGCAACTTTTCGGGAAGTAATCCTAGTCGCTTAGCAAAATCACATGCGATAAACGAACAAGTAAAGACCCGAGTCAAACAAAGACGTATGCATTTAAGTTGTTGATCGAATAATACTTGCGACTACGCGCCCCCGAGGCCATCGCTATCTTTGGATTTGGCATATTAAAGGTACGGGCCATCGGCCTACCCCTCGCCAAGGCCGACCCCCAATAGTTAACTTACCACTATCATGCGCTTTTATTCCCGCTCCCGTCTCTTTTTTGGCAAGCTTTTTTGCCATGTGGTCCGTAGACCCACATACAAAGCACCCATGATTCTTCTTCTTCTGCTTGGACAGCTTTGCTAATATGCCCCTCCCGTCTGCAATTATAACACACGGCCTTTTTTTTGAGATGCACTCCTAAAGAGTCTTCCCACAGTTTTACAGCCTCCATCCTCCTCTTAGGGTCTCTCTTGTTTCACTCCTATTCCCCGAGCTAACTACCTTCCTTTTATACCCTTCGCCACTCCCCACCGCACCTTCAACCTTCACCCTCCATCCACCTTCCCTTGCTTTTTTTCCCTTGTGGTATCGGCTCAACGCCTCTACCACCTTCTCGCAATTATTGCCTTCTAAAACAACTCCAAAGGAAGTACTTTGAACACAGAGATACGATTATAGAGCCAGGGTTTCAAGCCCCGCCAACCATCGAGCTTTCTCACCTTTAGATCCACTTGATGTGGAGCGAACCTTGCCAGCTCATTAAACTTGGCGGCATACTCGGGAACCGCTATGTCCCCTTGTTTTAAATCTAAAAATCGATTCCATCCTTCCTCCATGCTCGTGGGAAAGTAGTTCTCGTAGAATATTTCCTCGAACCTCACCCACGCTATCACATCTATTCCTACTTCTCGCCGATTGGCCTCCCCACCAAAAGTTGGCCTCTCCTTCATCATGTAGGTTGCAAAGGCAACCTTTTGGGCCTCACGACATTTGCTATCACAAATGCCTTCTCAATCTCCCTCACCCACGCTTGGGCTTCGATAGGTCCGTAGTTCCTTTGAACTCCCATGACCCACACTCTTAAAGTCCTTAAATGTAGTAGCTCAGATTACACCGTGATTTACGGATATTAGCCCCAAGCTTTGTTAAACGTCATGCTAAAAGGTTCAAAATTCTCTCGCATGGGGTTAACTTGACCTCCTCCTGCTGATTCGTGTTCGCACTCTCGGGTACGTGGTACTCTTCTCATGCATTTTTTGTCATATAATAAACACATATTTCATTATTATGCATTTCCGCCGCTTAGTTATTATTCCATATTAAACAATAACTTAAACATTCATTACTCAACATTTTTCAAAAAAGAAAACTTATATTAATTCATCAGTAGTATAATACTACATCTACATATAACACACCTTTCCTAAGTCGGATACATTACTTTCCCGCTATTGCTTTCCAAAAATTGGGAATTACAAAAGACTACCCTTGATTATACAAAAGAGGGCTTTACGTCACTACTATATACACAAATATGTACATACCTAACTACTTCTAACAACTACTCGATCATATCTCGCTTTAAGGCATTCTCGAATCTTCTTTTGGCAAGACCGACAATAATATCACTACGACCGATAGATATGTCATGGCTCCGCCTCGCTCTCTCTACAGGATACCCAAATACCACCGCAATCGAAATCCTCATGAGAACTCCTATGAATATAGGACATTCTCCCTATCTTCTGCTTTCTTGGTCTTTAGCTCGCCCTAAGCTCAAAGACCTCTTGTTTTAGCTCATGGACCTTGTCCTTAGCCAAAACTCTCTCGTCATGTTCCTCGTTCCCACATGGACTCCACGTCCGCCTTGTCCTCTATAACCGCTTGAGCTCCGCCTTTCAGCTCCTCGACCTCCCGACAAGAATGTACATTCCTATCTATCACCGACATGAACAAAGGACATCATCGACTTCCTCGAGTTATCTCTCGCTATAGCCACCGGATCAAGGATACTACCTCCACTTCTTCTTCCAACATGCCACAAATACGTATATGAGGTCTAAGCTTTCGAGTCTCCAGACTCCACCACAACTATCTCAGATCTCGCCGCTATGGGGTTCGTAGATGATTTCTATCTGTTTACCAACCTTCACCGACTACTTGTACATCTCTATTTTCACCGACATCTAAAACAACACAAAAGTTGATTAGTAAACGCCAAGATAATAAAAACACATAACATATATGATGCATTTTTATAAGGTTAACTTCCATCTTTTATTCTTTCGATTTTCTTAAGGTTATGACTTAAGGTTTTATTTCCCCTTAAGTTTTATAACCTAATGCTTTGATACCAACCTCGTGATGCCCCCCCAAATCCGTATCTTCCAACCCGATGATGGTGCTACACTACACTACATACAGCTCACATAAACATTCAATTGAAATGCCTCAAAAGAACTGGATATGTCTTATATATATATATAAAAAAGAATATTTACATTTCCCTGTGTTCTTTACAACCAATACATTGTCTTTGTCATAATATCAATATTATTTCTTACAAAATCTATACTATTACATAAGCAATCTACTGGTTCGCGCTTTTGCTTCCCTTTTCCTCTCACTTGGATCCATCTGGTCTCTGCTTTGTTTTAGTCGATTCATATGGTTCAAGCAAGAATGAGCCTAACTAGCTCAAGAAGTACAACAATTCTAGGAAAATAGCATGCTTGAAACATAGGAATCATATATCTTCAATAATCGAACAATAGTTACGGCACTATTGATAATTCAAAATAGCACTTTTTTTCATTCAAAACGCTTTTACAACAACAATATTCAAGAAACATCAATTCCGCTCAAGACCGTAAGCATTTCATAAGTACTTTGAAAAGGACATCCCGACACTAAGTCCGTAAGTCCCAGATAGCTTACGAAGCACGCCTAGGTGATCAAATTATAGTACTCTATGTTGATCAACACTACATTCATTAAACGTATACGCTTAAGTTGTGGCAACCTCACGCGCTCGCTGCGCTTGACGACAAAACATTTTAGCATACTAAATCTACTTTTTGAAAACCACAACAATATTAGTTCGTAAATCTTATCAACACTTGATAGAATAACATAGCATACGCCTAGCCGAAAGGATTGGCTTTTACATTCCTCAAATACTAACTCATGCGAAGAATACATGAATCACAAAGACTTGTCCAGATCGAATCGAACAAGGGTTAGAGTACTTGCCTTTTAGCGCCCTGCTACTATTTATAACACGCACTTTACGCCTTTAAGGTCTCTACATTAGATGATAAAGATAACATAGAACATTAGGTCATAAATGATCATACATGGTTCCTAAAGAATCTTACCCTACTTCTCAATCTAATTACATATTAGATTTGTTATTATAGGTTCCGCTTTCCATTACGCATTCTTACATTCATAAGTAATCGATTAGTCTTAACCTTAAGTGTTCATACTTAAGTTTTAATATGTCTTAACAATGTTTCATTAAGATCTTCATTTAATTGTTTATCAATTACTAACCATGCTCTATATATAAACATTCATTATTGTCTTGGTCTTGAGGTCAAGGCATAATACACGGCTTTTTACACTTGGTGTCACTACACAATGCACACCTATTATCGCTTAGAACCCTGACTCAGGTCATGCTACGCTGCATGAGTCTCAAGTCTCAATGTTAATGGTCGCATCAATGCGCCACCACTCTCCGTAAGGTTATGGCTTTGTTTCGCTAAGTTTCTAAGTCATATGCACATGGGCTAAATGGTTTTAATGGAAGCATGGCCAAAATTTCAGGCACCGTAAAATTTTCATAGACTTTTTTTTTTTTGAGAGATTCCTGACTCAGAATTCTTCAAGATAAGTCCTAATTGGTTCGCTCAAGAGCCTACGGTCACAAATCACGATTCTATGCTTCATTCAAGAATTTTATCTATTCGACTTCGCTTTGCTAAAATTTCACCTATTAGTCCATTTTTAACGAAAACGATAAACGCTCGTGAACGCTCAACGCTCGCTTTCTTCGCTCTAAGTCTAATCCGCCATTTTCGAGTCCGCAACTCTATAATGCCAAATATGACTTGTCTCCATCGAAAACCAACGCTTCCAATGTCAAACACAAAATACGACTTCCATTCCGAGAATTTCACTTAATTCGATTATTATCGTCCAATCGTAGGAATTCCTAAAACCTCAACCTCATTACTAATCATTCTAGGTGGATTTTAATCAACATATAACTACATTACAAGTTACTTATTACACCAACTTATTATCAAAGTAGGTTTTGACTTATTCTCATAAGTCAAAGACTTATTTCACTTATTATCTATAATTCTCATGTTTATGATAACAAAGGCTATTCTTCATAAGTTCATTAACTTATTTAAGTTCAAGTTGCTTATTCAACTTATTCTACTTAAGTCCATTGCTTATCAACTTCTCTACATGTTCTTAAAGCATCTAAGTTCATTAGATTACACTTCTCTTATCCTCCTAATATGATAGAGATGAAGAAGACAAGATCATTTACCTTTGATGATTAGTACTTCTTCTTTGAAAATCTAACAATGAAAGGTTTAAGCTTCAAAGTGCTTATTGGCTCTAACAAATAAGTTGTTTATCTTGAGAGAGTTGGATGAAAATAACAAACCTCAAATGAATAAAAAAAGCTTTGCTATTTATAGAGCTTTCAAAGTTAGGTAAATTAGGTCATTATGTCATCCCACCTCCTTAAACTAACCTCCTTACTATTCATTACTTGTTAACCAAGTCTCTTATCCATTCCTTGGTCATTACTTAAAGTTCTTTGCACACACAAAAGTGTTTGCCCATCACATTACCCATGGGTTGCCCCATGGATCCTCATTACCTAATGGATCATCCTTTGGGCTTAATGCTAATTAATTAACTTATTTGGCTTTGGCTTAATATAATTAGTTGGGCTTCATTTATTAATCACTGGCTTAAGAATAAATCCCACATAGGTTTACACCTTTAAGCTTATGGACTTATATTTTTTATGCAAAGTTACATTAATTCATTTCATTAGGTTTTAATACCTATATTCTCAAATTAAGTCCACATGCTAATTATTGTATTTTCCATACTTAGATTATTATTACATAATCCATCTCGCCTCGATATTCTAACGTTACGTATTTCTAAAGTTCAAAAATAATTCTTGAGCGATAAATCTATGAATAGTGTTTTTCGTAAACTTTCTCTTTAAAAAATTTTATTTTTGTTTTCGAAAATTCAAACACTAATTCTTCACTCACGTGGTTCAATACTACGATCTTCCGACATCGAGTCGCTTTCTAGGTTATGAACCATATACATCTTATTAACACATATAATAACAAATAATATTATTTTATTCATTATTTAATTTTCAAATATTTTTACAAAGGATCCGAATTTCTAATTAATGACTTTTAATATTTTGATAATAATTTCATTAATATTTAAATATTAATGGTGATGGTTTAAAAATAATTTTAATTAATTTAAAAATCATTTAAGTAGAATATTGATGATTTGAAAATATTTTAAGTTATTAACAATAACTTTAATATTGTGATAAGTATGCTTATTAATATTTTTATATTATTAAATATTAATAATGATAAGATTATTTGATAATTAAATCATTTAAAAATGATTTCGATGTTTAAAAAATTATTATAAATTATAATAATTATTTATAAATTATTAAAAGCTTCCGAAAAATATTATTAATGATAATTGACTTATCTAAATTAATATTGAAGCTTAGAAATCGAATTTAATTGACAATAACTGTGTTGTTTGTCAGATAGGGTGACCAGAACACAAAGAATGGACCGAAGTCCAACCAAACCGAAATTGTTAGACTTGTTAAGTGTTTATATAGGTAATAAACACTCGATGTGACTATGTGGTAATGTGCACAGAGAAGTTTGATTTGTGAATTACGATTATTACGTGTTATAAATTCTTGTGCTAATTGTGAGACCGATATTATTGGTTATAGGTCTTTCAAACGCAGATAAGTTTATTGTGTAGCTGTAATCAACGCGGAAGGCAAGTTTTCTAACTCAACCTTGAGTTATATTCATTCAATTATTATAGTGGTTAATTATTGTTAATTATACCACGTCCAGGGATTTATTATTGATTATTCACAGTTAGTGCATATTTAATAATTCAAATTAAATTACTGATTCGAAAAATATAGATTTATAGAATAACTGTTGTTGGATATTCATATTCGTAGAAGATAGAATTGATAGTATGATAATTCCTCAATTTGTTATTGTCGAATTATGTTGAGAAATGTCTTAACTAATTATTACGCTGATTTAACATTTGTTAGAACTTGATAGGTTCGAGAAGAGAAGAGAAGAGAATTTAAATTATTATTGATAGATCAATACAGTAGTATCAGCTATTTCGAAAAAGAAAACTTGATAGGTTTAAGAAGAGAAGAGAAGAGAAGTGATTAGATATTGAAATCATTGAATTTCGTTGTTAAATCAAATATTGATTTTGAGACTGAGAAGAGCAACCTTTTATATAAAGGGAACATTTTAGTCGATATTCAAATCATTCATGTGACTTACTTAAGTATTATGTATAATATAGAATTACAAGGAGTTGGCCGGCTCTAAGTACTTGCAGAGGGGTATGATTTAATCTTTATGGTTATCTGATACACCTGCGTATATGTCAAAGTAAAACTTTAATATATATCCGAGAAGACAAGTTCAAGATCCAACGGATCGCTCAGCATAAATTTGGAAAACATTCCACTTTGCTATTTCGTAGAATTAATTCTTGATTATTCATTTGAATATCGTAGAAAACCTTGAAAGCGTTGTACTCTTTCATATTCAGATTATTGTTGTATAGAATGCGAGAAGACTTGTTATTTATTCATATACATTTACTGTAAGTCTTAACTTGCGAGGCAAACTTATTGCTCACCCTTGCTAAATAAAACTTTTCAGCTAGGGACAAAGTTGCAGAAGGTGCTGCGAAGAAGAACAAAGGAAAAGGCATAGTGATAAATTAGTTATGATGAACAATATTATTAATATGCTGTATTTGTAAACCCTTTTTTTATATCTAAAGGGTATGTCTGTAATGTTAAGGTTAGAGAACCTGGGACTAATGTATTAACAACATATGTTAATGTGATATGTATTACTATTTCTATATGAATGGGTAGTTAGTTAGTATTATATTGTGGATCGTGAACACCAAACTCGGGAGTCAGGTAACCCGGATTTGGGGGTGTCACAGGTTGGTATCAAAGCTGTAGTGACCAAGGTGTCACAAGTTGGTAGCAGAGTTATAGGTTATAAACCTTAGGTGGGGTGGGGGGAAACCCTAGGATTATAACCATGCGCAAGATAGAGAAAACTCATTTAAGTGAGGATTATAACCATACGCGAGATAGAGAAAACTCATTTAGAGTTTTAAGTGAGGGATTGTCGAAGTGCATCAATAATGAGATATGTGGACACATAGTGTGAGAAGTTGGTACTAATGAAGTACTAATCAAGTTATTTAAACTGATTGTAGGATGTCTGGAGAAGATGAAACGAGTGCAAAGATGCTTAGCGGTTTGTTACACAATGCCCAAGAAATGAGGTACCAATATGAAAGTGAATCAGTTGAGAAGGTGGGAGAAGATGAACCTACGGCCAATCTGTAACATTTCAGAATTTTAAATTATAATATTAAATATTTATTGATATATATAAGTATTTAATGGATATGTTTATTGTTGAATAAATAATTGTTCAATTTGAGTTGATGTGATTTAGTTAATTATTTGTTGTATAAATAATTAAGGAGTTAAGAAAATTAATTGTTATGAGATTATATACCAATTTAATTTAATAATTAATTTAGAGAGCTAATAATGATTAAATGAATTATAATATTTTAATTGGAATTTGTGATTAAAATAAAGTTTTAGTTGGCCAAAGCGAACGGACAATCCAAACATTGGAAGATATGATGAGAACATGCATCATGGACTTTAAAGGAAGTTGGGAAGAACATTTACCGTTGGTGGAATTTGCTTACAACAACAGTTACCACGCGAGCATCGGCATGCCACCTTACGAGGCATTGTACGGCAGAAAGTACAGAACTCCACTATGTTGGGATGAAGTCGGTGAACGTTAGCTGCTAGGACCAGAACTAGTGCAACAAACTGCTGACTTTGTCAAACTCATCAGGACAAGATTGGTAGCAGCTCAAGACCGAGAGAAGAAGTATGCTGATCAACACAGGCAAGATCGTGCATTTGACATAGGAAGTTATGTATTCCTAAAAGTTTCTCCTTGGAAGGGGGAAATTTGTTTCGGTAAAAAGGGAAAGCTAAGCCCGAGGTTTATTGGACCCTTTGAAATGCTGCGAAGAGTGGGAGAAGTTGCTTATGAGGTAGCTCTACCTCCAGAGTTGGAAAACATTCATAATGTTTTTCATATTTCGGTGATACGACCATATAAACTCAACTACAAAAACGTGATCGAGTACGAACCGTTGCAGTTCGAGAAAGATTTGTCTTATGAAGAGATTCCTATTCAGATAGTTGATAGGAAAGAACAGGTGCTCAGGAATAAAGTTATACCTTCTGTGAAGGTGATATGGAGGAACCACAACGCTAAAGAAGCTACGTGGGAACTCGAAGAAAAAATGTTGAAAGAGTACTCTGAGTTATTTGTTTAATATGTGTCTTCGATTCTAGGGACAGAATCTTTGTAAGTAGGGAAGAATGTAATGAATTATTTGTTTGAGTTGTGATTCTGAAGACAGAATCCTTGTAAGTAGGGAATGATGTAACATTCTAGAATTTTAAATTATAATATTAAATATTTATTGATTTATATAAGTATTTAATGGATATGTTTATTGTTGAATAAATAATTGTTCAATTTGAGTTGATGTGGTTTAGTTAATTATTTGTTGTATAAATAATTAAGGAGTTAAGAAAATTAATTGTTATGAGATTATATACCAATTTAATTTAATAATTAAGTTAGAGAGCTAATAATGATTAAATGAATTATAATATTTTAATTGGAATTTGTGATTAAAATAAAGTGTTAGTTGGTTGAATAAAATTATAATTATAAAGGAAATTATAATTATGTGATAATGATTTATGTGTTAAAGTAATTTAATAGATTAATATTTGAATTGATTGATTATTTAAATTATTGGAAGTGTGATGAATAACCTTGCTATAAAGGAGTTATTAAAATAAATTAAAGGAGTTTAATTAGGTTTTGCCAAACAAAGCCTAATGTCTATTAAGTCTTTATTCTAATTGTGTTTTTTTTTCAAACAAGGCATAAGGATTAATTGATTATATTTTAGTGGTTAGCCAAACAAGCCTTATGGCTTTTGATTTTCAAATAAAACATAAGCGATATAAGTTATGATATAAGTTATATCTATATTTATATTATATCATTAATATATATTATTACTATATACGTTATATTGTTAGAAATGCATTATGTTAGAAGAGAGAAGACTTCAGTTGAAGAGTTTACTGAGAGAAAAAGAAGAGGGGAAGGAAGGCTAGAGAAATTGAGAAAGGAATTGGGGGAAAAGAAGCTTGATAATCAAAAGGATAACCATCTTCTTCTAACTTTAGGATATCATCTTCTTAATCAAAGGTAGGAGCTCAATCTTTTTCTTTAAAAGTTTAGTTTTCCTCTTCCCAAAAAGTCTTTGTAAAATAATTATAAAAGATGAATTATTGATATGTATATAGTGTTGTATGATAATTGTTTTTAAAAGGTTGTTTCATGAGTTTATATGTGATTATAGAGAAATTAAGTCATGTATGTAGGCAATTTGTGAAGAAAACCATATTACAGTGTTTATATGAAAATATATGAGTATGGCTTAGTTTAAAATGAAATTAAGGTTTGATTAATTGTTAATATATATAAATTGACTATTAAATTTGATAGAGTATGTATAATCATAACCATGGTATTTTGAATTTACTGTTTTGATTGGAAAAAAAATCACAGTGTTGATTTTCATTAAAATGTCAAAAATGGAGTTTTTGCCAAAAGCTTGAGTGTTGTAAAGTTGATAATTGTGTTGTTATATGTGTATAATCATGCTAGAGTCTTTACAATATATTTACAGAAAGTCTCTGTATATATTACATGTAGTTAGTTTGTTAGATTAGAGCTTGTAGGCTAATTTGGCATTTTGTTCATGATGTTGTCGCGCGAGCTTGGTCGCCGAGTTCTGGACTTTGGTATCATGCCTTGACATTAAAAGTTCATACACACGCCAGAATGCCAATCGCCACCACCGTGCGGCCGATCGTTGGCTCTTGACTCATGTACATGGCAATACCAACCACAATGTAAATCGTGGTGCTTATGGTGTGAGTTAGCGAGAATATTCGATGTTTTAGTTTATTACACAAAGTTTGAAAATAAATGTTATATGTTAATAATAGGAATGTTAAATGATGATTTCAGTAGTATTAAACTATGAATGAGCATGTTATCAAGGGTTAACTAGTATTAACATAGTTTGATTATGTGAATTGGTAATTTAACCTACATGATGTATATATTTGTTTATATAGATATAAAAGGTTGGTAATGACTAATTATGTCATGATGACATATATATAGGGTATTGAGATTCAAGTGGTAAGGGTTAGCTTGTGCTAAAGGCAAGTTCTCTAACTCTACTTTTATAATTGTGCGAATATTTAAACTCTTTTGAGCAAGTTTTCTAACTCCATACTTTCATTGAGTTAGTTGTTTATGCAAGTTTTCTAACTCTAAAACTTCATTGTGCAAGTTCAATTTCGTTGAGTACATTATTGTTTTTAATTCAAATTCAATTATACAAGTGGCTAACTCTACACTTTCGTAGAGCTAGATGGTTTATTATTGAGAAAGCTCTTGTATCTAATTGTTCATAGGGATGCAAGTATTCTAAATCGTCTATTTGGTATTGAGCAAGTTTCTTTTATATGTAACTTGTTCTTTTGCATGCAAATCGCTATATTTTAATATTCTAGTGTTGAACAACTTTATCGTTCAAATTACTATTCATTATGCATGCTTGGTATCCAATTATCAATAACTTTGACTTAATATTGTTCAAACCAAATTATGTTATGATTATTCAATGTTTATGCTATTAGATTATTCCTAAAGCATGATATTAATTTATAAATATCGATTCAGTTATGATTATTCCATATCATACAGTTATTTCTTTTGTATTCAACTAATCTTTAGTTGATAACCGTTGAATTCTAAATTACCCTGTAATGTATCCAAACCAAACTTACTTTGGTGCGGACTTGTATTCTAAATACTGAGATGAACAACTCTTTTATTAGAGGTTTACGCTTAGCGTTGAAATGGTTGTGCACAATACATTGTACGAAGGGTTGATCCCCCTAAGTATGTGGAGTCCTTATAGTCTTATGGCTGTTAAAGTTAAAGTTGAAAGATTACTTATAACTGTGGACATGATTCGTGGTCATTAGACCCTCAGTAGTATGTTTAAAAATGTTAATAGAACCTATCATTCAGTTCTATTGAGCCTATTTCTGGCAAATGTTGTAATGTTGTAAAGTTATTCATTCTTATTTCAAGTGAGCCTTGTTTACTCACTCTTGCATATTAAATACTTATTGCAGCTAAGGTTGAGAAGGTCAATGAACCTACTTCTAGCAAAGGAAAGGGAAAAATGTACAAGTGATGAAGACTTGTAATTTTATTTTATCATTATAGACTTTTGAATGATGTAATAATTTAATTTCCGCATTTGAATGATTGTAATTAAAGGTTAGATAACCTGGGAGGTTTTTATGTAAGTTTAATCTTGTATGGGCATGTTTTTATTATTCAATTTTATTATGATTGGGTAGTTAGAAATGAATGTGTTGTTTAAGTGAACACCAAATCTTGAGGAAATGAAGTACCAGGATTTAGGGGTGTCACACAATCTGGGGAGCGATCATGACGATTACCCCGAGATGTATCTAAGTGGAGATGAGGAGGCAGAGTCTGAGCAAGCTAAGATGGAGAAAGGGAATAAGACTAAAGTTAAAGAACAAGATCAACTATCTGCAGAAGTTTAAGAACTCCGGAGTAAGGTATTTCTCTTGGAGGAGTTGTGGAAGACAGAGCGAGCGTTACGCGAAATGACTGAAGAACGGAACGAGCTCAAGGCGCAGGTGGAAAGAATGAAGACTGTAGGTGGTGGATCGTCTGAAGGGACAATCAAGCAGCAAAAAGGCAAAAAAAAAGAGAAAGAGCGACAACGACAGCCCTAATTCTTAAAAGTCAAACTCGAAGAAGAAGCAAGCCTGTAGCAAGTGTGGGAAGACTCATGCAGGAGAATGCATGATATGGAAGAACGTGCGCTTCAACTGCAAACAGGAAGGACATATTTCTCTACATTGTCCTAAGCCGAATATGAGGAAGTGTTTTTTATGTGGGAAAACGGGTCACGGATTCAACAAGTGTCCCAACAAGAAGAAGACTGGTGAAGGGAGTAGACGGTAGATAGCTTAAGTTTGAGCGTTAGTATCTTTTGGTAGACGATTATGATATTAAGTGTTGTAATATCGAGAACGATGTGTGAACATATGTAAATATATATGTTTTATGAATGAAATCTTTATTTTCTATATGAATATAAGATTAAGATTAATTTGTGTGTTTTTAAAACACATACTTATGGTAAGTTAATGACTCATAATTATATGAAATGTTTTGAACCCCTCAGCGAATGGACGCCAAAGGTCTGACTAGGATAAGTTCATACACTCATATAATTGTGGCAAGTTTTTGAAATCATAAGTGTGGTAAGTTTGACGAACTGGGAATAACTATGTTTGAATGGAGAATTGCAACTTTTTGTGTAAAGTTGTGTTGTTAATCCTGATATGATTTAAAAAGGGATAGTAATATGTGTTAAGTACTAAATGTGTTATGAACTATTTAAATAAATATTCGCTATATATGAGAATTAGGTGATGAATTCTTCTTGTGATTAAGAATTTGTGTAGAGAAAGAGAATTAATGTAAGATTTTTATTTAAATCAAAACATGCCGCCTAGACGATAGAATCGAAATCAAAGGGAAGAGCAGTCGGTGAATAATGAAGGAGGTCAAGCTGACCCGATGCAAAACTTTGCAAATATGATAGTCGAAGCTATGGGGAATAGGGCTCCCGCAGGAAGAGGAAGAGCGAGAGAATAGCCAGCTGACAGATTGGCTAACTTCAAAGAATTTAAAGTGGTGGGACCGCCAGAATTCAAGGGAACCACGGATCCGATTGAAGCCCAAACTCGGGTGAAAGAGATGGAGAAAGCATTCGTTATTGCCAGGGTAGTGGAAGAGCAAAAGACAGCTTTTGCAACATACTTAATGAAGGGAGAAGCCAATTACTAGTGGGAGACTAATCAAGCGAGGGCTGGTACAGCTGTGGTGACTTGGACAAGATTTAAAGAGTTGTTCTTTGAGAACTACTTTTCGCCGAGTATGCAATCCAGGATGGAAGTCAAGTTTTTTGAACTAAAGCAGGAAAACATGTTGGTATTTAGAATACGCTGCCAAATTCAACGAGTTGGCTAGATTTGCACCTCATCAAGTGGACACCGAGGAGAGAAAGGCGAGAAGATTCGAGAATGGACTGAAGCTGGGGATTTTCAACAAGGTAGCGGTATTGCAGATCAATACGTTCGCGGCTTTGATGGAGAAAGCGTTAATTACTGAAAGAGGGAGCGAAGCAGCATCTCGATTTCATCAGGAGAGGAAGAAGAAGACAAGTGATGGAGGAAGCAGTGGTGGTAGTAACCCGAATAAGAGGAAGTGGAGTGAGAATACCCAGTCGGGTAATAAGACAGAAGATAATAGGAAAGGAAGGGAGCTATGTTCGACTTGTGGGAAGAACCAAGTTGGAGTTTCCCTGAAAAAGAAGGGAGTCGGTTACAACTGTGGGCAAGAGGGGCACATGTCGCCCAATTTCCCCAATCCGAAGAAGATACAAGGTTGCTTTGCGTGCGGATCGACTGATCATCTGGTACGGAACTGTCCAAAGAGAAATGCGGTGAAGGAAAGTGTTAACAAGGGACCCGGTGGTGGAACCTTGGCAATTCTAGGACCTGCACAGCCAGGAAAACCAACAGCCCGTACATTCAACATGACGGAGCATGATGCAGTACCTACTCAGGAGGTGGCACCAAGTAACGATTTCACTTAATACTTAAATTACGCGAATAATATGAGTTAGATAATTCTGTGAACTATTTTCTCTTATAGATTCAAGTCACATGTTAGAATTTGAAACACAAATTAATATTGTGTTGATAAAAATGAATTGATGATACAACTTTAAAAGAGTGTAGAGAATAAGAAAGCGGTGATTCCGAGGATGGAATCCTTTTAAGGAGGGGTGAATGATATAACCCGGGATTTCGAATAATCCAAAATTTGCGAATAAATTTTATTTTAATTAATATTAATATTGATTATCAATTTTGTGACAAGTATCTGTGATACGAGTCTCGAGAAGGTTAATTTGTGTATTGACTAATAATATAGAGTATAGTTGTGCTTAACAGCTTTAGAAACCCTAACCCTAATTTTTGGAAAGGGATTCGATAGAAAATATAATTAATATAATTATAATAATGAGTATGTGTTTGTACCGAATAGATTTATTGATCAATGATTGATCGGATAAGGTTTAAAATTATAAACCCTAATAAGGGATTAGAAACCCTAATCTCGGGATTATAAACCCTAACGTACCGTTAGAAACCCTATCGAAAGTCGGGAAACCCTAATTTTAAATTCAGAGATCCTAAACTCTAATTAGGAAACCTTAATCTTAATTGGCAAGCCTAATGTGTTAATTAAACTTTAATATGATTAGAAAACCCTAATTATATTTTAGTTATCTTAATTTCTATTTTACAAACCCTAATTATAATTTAGAAATTTTATTTTTCTAATTAAAACCCTAATTAGGAAACCCAAATCCTAATTAGCAAGCCTAAAGTGATTATTATGTGTTAATATAATTAGAAAACCCTAATTATACTTTAGAAATATTAATTTCTATTTAAAACCCTAATTACGTTTTCAAAATTTTTAATTTTCTATTTTTAAACCCTAATTAGAAAATTCTAGAATTAGAGTTTGTAAAACCTGAGGGTTAGAACCTTAGGGTTAAACCCTAAGGGTTTGTGCAATTGTCAAGAATGCCATTAAATTTAGAAGAAAAAAGATCAAAATGCCCTTTTAGTATATTTTATTATGTAACTTGTAATTTTGCTAGCAACTTTAGTTGGTAAGCAACCACATTGACTTTGTGACATTGAAATCCAGCAATACCAGCAGAAATTATCAGATCTAGCAACATGTCAAGCAATATATATAGATTTGGGGAGAGAGAAAATCACATAATTTGCTTATTTTTCAACCAAGCTCTTACCAACTCCCTCTCACACAAAAACCTCTGAATTTATCAAGTAGACCAGTCACTTAAATAGCCCTTGATCAACCAAGATCAATTAGGAAGATTAAGATCAATGATTTGAAGTTAGAAGGTATAAATCTAACTTTTATTTTGATTCAAGTTGCTAAGAAAAAAATATGTGTTTATGTGTTTAGATCTTTGTTAGATGATGTTTTATGATGATCTATGTTGATATAACATAGATCCATAGCATCAAAATGGGTAAAAGTTGAGTTTTTCACAAACTGTTCTTGAGTTTGAAACATGGTCTAACAAGAAATGTCAATAGCCGTAGATCTTGATATGTTTATGGTTTTTGATGTTTTAAAGTTGTTATAGGTAGCCTGTTATGTTTTCTTCAATCAGGAAGTGGAATCGCAATGATTGAATGGCTAGATTTAATTTTATTAACGGTCAAAACCCGCTAAACGACGTTGACCGCGCCAAATCTGGGTAACCTAGAAAGCCGTGATCAACGTCTGACAACCTTTTTTGGGCTTAATATCTGTCAGTTTTTAAGTTGTTTGTGGCTGTAATTGTATACATGTTGTAGCCTGTAATATGAACTCCAAGTACATGCCTTTAGATTCCATAAACATCAAATGGATTGGTTTTAAGGGGTGGTCAAAATAGCCCATCTGATCACGAATCACTTTTCTGGAAATTCCAGAAAGTGTATGAACATGACTTTGGACCATGCTAGTCCAGATCGTATGTGGAGATTTAGATGTGGTTTAACTGATCTGTTGTGATTTAAATGTACCTTGACACTAGTATTATTGATTTCCACCATACATAACTAATTGGATGAACAGAACATAGATTAAAGTGAGCTCTAAAGTGTCAACTCGACACTGTCTGGGTTACTGGGTTACCCAGAAAACCCAGAATTGGTCTGACAGCTCCTTTGAAGATCTGGATATGGCATAATTGTTGATGTATGATCGAGATAATACTTGATTATTGTAGTACTACATGTATACTACATTATCGATGCACAATATTGCCCAGATCATGAATATATTGAGAATCAAAGTCGGTCAAACATGCACACTAGTTAACTGTCTGACAGTGTTCTTGAAGCTCAAGAACACCTAAGATGACAGATAAGTGTCGCTATAGGCTATAGCGACGGTTTTTATTTATTTTAATTTTTGATTTTTTGAAAATTATTTAAAAATAGAAATAAATTATAAAAATTATTAAAAATGGTTTTAAAAATTATTTTAAATTATGAAAAATAATTTTTGACCAATTGGAATATTTTTCTTTAATATTTATAATTATTTGAATATTAATGCTATTTAATTTATTTAATTAGTGTATTAAATAAATTAGAGAAAATGATTTTAATTATATAAAATTATTTTAAATAAGAATAAAGTATTTAAAAAATATTTTGAGTTATAAAATGTAACTTTTAATATTTTTAGAGAATTTTCATTAATAATTTAATATTCATGATATTAGATTTATTTAATTATTAAATTAAATAAATAAGTTAAAAATGATTTTATTAATTTAAAAATCATTTTAAATGAGAATAAAGTGTTAGAAAATATTATGAATTATAAAATATAATTTTCAATATTTTTGGAGAATTCTCATTAATAAATTAATATTAATGATATTAGATTTATTTAATTATTATATTAAATAAATGAATTAAAATGGTTTTCTTGATTTAAAAATCATTTAAAATGAGAAAAATGTTTTAAAAATATTTGAAGTTATAATTAAAGACTTTTAATATTTTGATAATAATTTTATTAATATTTAAATATTAATGGTGATGGTTTAAAAATGATTTATATTAATTTAAAAATCATTTAAGTAGAATATTGATGATTTGAAAATATTTTAAGTTATTAACAATAACTTTAATATTGTGACAAGTATGCTATTAATATTTTTATATTATTAAATATTAATAATGATAAGATTATTTGATAATTAAATCATTTAAAAATGATTTCAATGTTTAAAAATTATTATAAATTATAATAATTGTTTATAAATTATTAAAAGCTTCCAAAAAATACTATTAATGATAATTGACTTATCTAAATTAATATTGAAGCTTAAAAACCGAATTTAATTGACAATAACTGTGTTAATTGTCAGATAGGGTGACCAGAACACCGAGAATGGACCGAAGTCCAACTAGACCGAAATAGTTAAACGTGTTAAGTGTTTATATAGGTTATAAACACTGATGTGACTATGTGGTAATGTGCCTAGGAGAAGTTTGACTGTGAATTACAGTGTAACGTGTTATGAATTCTTGTGCTAATTGTGAGACCGATATTATTGGTTATAGGTCTTTCAAACGCAGATAAGTTTATTGTGTTGTTGTAATCAACGCGGAAGGCATGTTTCCTAACTCAAACTTGAGTTATATTCATTCAATTATTATAGTGGTTAATTATTTTTAATTATACCACGTCCAGGGATTTATTGTGACGCCCCCAAAATAGGTATACATCACCCATCTTGAATCGCCAGATACATGGTACTGAATACAAATACAAACTTAAATATACAATGAAGGTATGAGAGTTTTAATACAAATATTGTCTTACAGGCAAAGATACAAACTCAAAATAAGTCCTTAATAAATTTATTATCACACTATTTCACAGAATAGTGAGGAATACAAATGCAACCATTTGGACCGTCAATCCATTCCCTGACTAGTCTCAGCTATATTCTCATTTCCTGAAGAGAACAGTGAAAGAAAAGGTGAGCTCAACTAGCCCAGTAAAAAATATTATGACTAAGATAATATAGAATAAATTATCCATAGCCTTCAACAGTATAACAAATGATAGGATATAATAGACAACAAGTTTTAGATCAAAAACTGCAGCGGAATAAGAAATCCATTAGAAGAGTCAAGTAAAGTATAAAATCTACTATCTTCTATGATTTAAAAAGTTTTTCATCAACTTTATCACTGAGACTCAGCTTAATAAATATAATCGAATCATCCCTGCTCCATGGCCAAGGATATTCATGTAACCATCAATGGTCATAACTATATCGAATAATTCCTGGTCATAATCATACCAACAACTGTCCACCAATGAGCTACAGGCCAATGCGGACTTTTACCACATCATTCGTCACATTACGGTCATGATTATACCGAATAATCCCTTGTCATAATCATATCAAGTCCATCTATGTACGTAAGCCAAAGATGACTTTCATCACAATATAAGCATGAGGATGATGACAAAGACATAATAATTCAATAAAACAAGTTCAAGAATAAATTTTAAAGATTTATAAAATAATTTATCCAGGAACCAATAACGTCCAAATTGTCAACATGATACTGCTTTGTAGAGTAAAATTCAAGAATGCTCAGAAGAATATTTCCATGAAAAGATACTGGATGAAGCGCAAATATCAAGGATATTCCACTAATTTCATGGAGTATAGAAGCCAAAGCTTTAACCAACTGAGTATAATAGAATTTATGAAACTACAAATGGATTTTCACCCGCCATGCGGTAATCCACATATACAGATCATTTCCATAATTTAATAACGAATGAATACAAATGATCATTCACCATGTATGTGGTAATCCACATAGGCAAGTTATTCTAATGTAATAATAAAGAATGGAATAATGTATGATTCACCATGCGTGATGATAATCGCATACATACAAGTTATTCCCAATGTAATAATAAATAATGGAACCAGTCCCAGATAAATGCACGCATGTGATATTCCGGCGTAATAATAAATAATAGAACCAGTCCGACGTAAAACGCATGCATGTAATATTCGACATAATAATAAATAATAGAAACCAGAATCCCAAAGCATAAACGCACGCATGTGATATTCCATGTAATAATAAATAATGGAACCAGTCCCAAGTAAACGCACGCATACGATATTCCGGCGAATAATAAAAAGAATGGAATATTAGAAGAATTTCACCATGTGTATGCAGATTGCATAAACAAAGTTATTCCAATAGAATAATAAGAATAGAATAACAAGAGAATTCACTGGCATGCGATAGACCGCATGCATGTTATTCCAATGACTAATAAATAATGGAATAATGTAAGAATTTCACCATGTATGTGGTACTTGGCATAAACAGGTTATTCCAACATAATAATAAAGAATGGAATAACAGAAGTTCTCTTCATGAATACAACAGAAATAATACCCCTTACGAGTACAACAAATAATATCTCTTACCTTAGAAAAACTGAATAATGGAGTAATAAAGTAGCAGAATACTTTTCTTCTTTCTCTCTATAGTTTCTCTCTCTAGAGTTTTAGTGAATTCGTAAGAAATAATGAAGGAATGAGCTTCTATTTATTGGAGAATGGACTGAATAGTAACTAATTCATGAACGGGCCAGATTGATTTACTTTTAAACGGACGGTCCATATTTATTTACTATTAAAACTTAAAGCAACGGTCCATACTGATTTACTATTAAAACTTTAAACCAGAGATTCATATTGATTTACTATTATAAATTTCCACCAGCGGTCCATATTGATTTCCTATTATATCTTCAACCAACGATCCATATTGATTTACTATTATAACTTCAACCAACGGTGTGAAAAATTATCACATCTCCTCATGGAATAATATTGTACCCAAAAATGATTTGGACCGAAAAAAATATATTTTTTGGGTGAATAGTACCCCGTGAATAGTACTCCATGAATAGTATCCCGACACGAAAAGTGTCTCAAATACCCGAGTGAACAATACTAGAGTGAATAGTAATCTGTGAATAGTACTCCGACATGAAAAGTGTCCCAAATACCCGAGTGAACAATACTAGATTGAATAGTAACCGGGTGAATAGTAATTCGTGAATAGTACTCTGACACGAAAAGTGCCCTGAATACCCGATTGGTCAATATAACCTCCAGACATCAATTATTATCGAAATAAATGTCGATTTCTAATATTATAATATTATCATTAATATTATAACTCATAATATTTAACAACCAGATCGTTCTTAGGAAAGTGGGGGCTTTCCGATAAAGATTTTCCTTATTGGCGCGTAATTAGGTGACCAAACCTCTCCTTGACAGAACTTCTAGACATTGTCAATATTGTAAATAATAATATGAATAACTTTGTCGTCTCAATTATTGATATAATAATATAACATATTATACAGATGATACTGTGACAATAATTGAATCAATAATATAAGAGATATGATGCATCAATTACTGTAGCAGTAATTGAGTAAAACTGAGTGACTTCTTACGTAAGCATCAATAATCAATACCGCTATTACTACTATGCAACCACGCCAGACATCGTACTTTTACAATCGAGTAGTTCAACAGTTTTAACGGTAACACTTTCGCCGTTATTTTTATAAAAATATTTTTGTCGTTTTCTCAATCTGACAATAATTCCATTGTGGGGTCCACCAATGATTGTTCCGTCGTACGGATATTCCCCGACAAAAAGAATATTCCCCGACAAATCGAATATTATACAACACTTTGCATACTTTGCAAAATTTATAAATATTAACCACAACTATAACATTATATCAAATCCACACCATAATATTAAAAAAAATATTTCGAGAAATTTAAATCTTTATTCATAAAATTTGGGGTCTCACATTTATTCTTGATTATTCGCAGTTAGTGCATGTTTAATAATTCAAATTGAATTACTGATTCAAAAAATATACATTTGTAGAATAACTATTGTTGGATATTCATATTCATAGAAGATAGAATTGACAGTACAAATAATTCCTGTTTATTGTCGAATTATGTTGAGAAATGTCTTTAGCTAATTATTCTGGCTAGACGAACATTTGTTAGAACTTGATAGGTTCGAGAAGAGAAGAAAAGAGAATTTAAATTATTATTGATAGATCAATGCCAGTTGTATCGGCTAGATCAAAAAAGAAAACTTGATAAGTTTAAGAAGAGAAGAGAATAGAAGTGATTAGATATTGAAATCATTGAATTTCGTTCTTAAATCAAATCTTGATTCTGAGACTGAGAAGAACAACCTTTTATATAAAGGGAACATTTTTAGTCGATATTCCATTATCATGCGCTTGACTCCAAGTATTATGCATAATATAGGTACAAGGAGTAGGCTCATTTAAGTACTTGCAGAGGGTATGATTTAATCTTTATGGTTATCTGATACACATGCGTATATGTCAAAGTAAAACTTTAATATATACCCGAGAAGAGAAGTTCAAGATCTAACAGATCGCTCAGCATAAATCTGGAAAACATTCCACTTTGCTAATTCGTAGAATTAATTCTTGATTATTCACTTGAATATCGTAGAAAACTTTGAAAGCGTTGTACTCTTTCATATTCAGATTATTGTTGTATAAAATGCGAGAAGACTTGTTATTTATTCATATACATTTACTGTATGTCTTAACTTATGGGGCAAACTTGTTGCTCACCTTTGCTAAATAAAACATTTCAGCTAGGGACGAAGTTGCAGAAGGTGTTGCGAAGAAGAACAAAGAAAAAGGCATAGTGATAAATTAGTTATGATGAACAATATTATTAATATGTTGTATTTGTAAACCCTTTTTGTATATCTAAAGGGTATGTCTGTAAAAATATTAGAGAACCTGGGACTAATGTATTAACAACATATGTTAATGTGATATGTATTACTATTTCTATATGAATGGGTAGTTAGTTAGTATTATATTGTGGATCGTGAACACCAAACTCAGGGGTCAGGTAACCCAGATTTGGGGGTGTCACGGGTTGGTATCAAAGCTGTACTGACCAAGGTGTCACAAGTTGGTAGCAGAGCTATATGTTATAAACCTTAAGTGGGGTGGGGGAAAACCCTAGGATTATAACCATACGCGAGATAGAGAAAACTCATTTAGAGTATTAAGTGAGGGATTGTCGAAGTGCATCAATAATGAGATATGTGGACACATAGTGTGAGAAGTTGGTACTAATGAAGTACTAATCAAGTTATTTAAACTAATTATAGGATGTCTGGAGAAGATAAAATGAATGCAGAGATGTTAGCGGCTGTTGCACCAATGCCAGTAGCCGAGGTGCTAGTGCAAAGCGAATCAGTTGAGAAGGTGGGAGAAGATGAACATATGGCCAATCTGGGGAGCGATCATGACGATTACCCCGAGATGTATCTGAGTGGAGATGAGGAAGCAGAGTCTGAGCAAGCTAAGATGGAGAAAGGGAATAAGACTAAAGTTGAAGAACAAGATCAACTATCTGCAGAAGTTCAAGAACTCCGGAATAAGGTATTACTCTTGGAGGAGTTGTGGAAGACACAGCGAGCGTTACGTGAAATGACTGAAGAACGGAACAAGCTCAAGGCGCAGGTGGAAAGAATGAAGACTGAAGGTGGTGGATCGTTTGAAGGGACAATCAAGCAGCAAAAAGGCAAGAAAAAGAGAAAGGGGGACAACTACAGCCCTAATTCTGAAAAGTCAAACTCGAAGAAGCAGCAAGCCTATAGCAATTGTGGGAAGACTCATGCGGGAGAATGCATGATGTGGAAGAACGTGTGCTTCAACTGCAAATAAGAAGGACATATTTCTCTACATTGTCCTAAGCCGAATATGAGGAAGTGTTTTTCATGTGGGCAAACGGGTCACGGATTCAACAAGTGTCCCAATAAGAAGAAGACTGGTGAAGGGAGTGGACGGTAGATAGCTTAAGTTTGAGCGTTAGTATCTTTTGATAGACGATTATGATATTAAGTGTTGTAATATCGAGAATGATGTATGAACATATGTAAATATATATGTTTTATGAATGAAATATTTATTTTCTATATGAATATAAGATTTAGATTAATTTGTGTGTTCTTGAAACTCATACTTATGGTTAGTTAATGACTCATAATTTTATGAAATGTTTTGAAACCCTAAGCGAATGGACGCCAAAGGTCTGACTAGGATAAGTTCATACACTTATATAATTGTGGCAAGTTTCTGAACTCATAAGTGTGGTAAGTTTGACGAACTGGGAATAACTATGTTTGAATAGAGAATTATAACTTTTTGTGTAAAGTTGTGTTGTTAATCCTGATATGATTTAACAAGGGATAGTAATATGTGTTAAGTACTAAATGTGCTATGAACTATTTGAATAAATATTCGTTATATATGAGATTTAGGTGATTAAGAATTTGTGTAGAGAAAGAGAATTAATGTAAGATTTTTATTTAAATCAAATCATGCCGCCTAGACAACAGAATCGAAATCAAAGGGAAGAGCAGTCGGTGAATAATGAAGGAGGTCAAGCTAACCCGATGCAAAACTTTGCAAATATGATAGTCGAAGCTATGGGGAATAGGGCTCCCGCAGGAAGAGGAAGAGCGAGAGAATAGCCAGCTGACAGATTGGCTAACTTCAAAGAATTTAAAGCGGTGGGACCGCCAGAATTCAAGGGAACCACGGATCCGATTGAAGCCCAAACTCGGGTGAAAGAGATGGAGAAAGCATTCGTTATTGCTGTAGGTAGGAAGAGCAAAAGACAGCTTTTGCAACATACTTAATGAAGGGAGAAGCCAATTACTGGTGGGAGACTAATCAAGCGAGGGCTGGTAAAGCTGTGGTGACTTGGACAAGATTTAAAGAGTTGTTCTTTGAGAACTACTTTTCGCCGAGTATGGAATCCAGGATGGAAGTCAAGATTTTAGAACTAAAGCAGGAGAACATATCGGTATCAGAATACGCTGCCAAATTCAACGAGTTGGCTAGATTTGCACCTCATCAAGTGGACACCGAGGCGAGAAAGGCGAGTAGATTCGAGAATGGACTGAAGCCGGGGATTTTCAACAATGTAGCAGTATTGCAGATCAATACGTTCACGGCTTTGATGGAGAAAGCGTTAATTGCTGAAGGAGGGAGCGAAGCAGCGTCTCAATTTCATCAGGACAAGAAGAAGAAGATAAGTGATGGATGAAGCAGTGGTGGTAGTAACCCGAATAAGAGGAAGTGGAGTGAGAATACCCAGTCGGGTAATAAGACATAAGATAATAGGAAAGGAAGGGAGCCATATTCAACTTGTGGGAAGAAACATGTTGGAGTTTGCCTGAAAAAGAAGGGAGTCTGTTACAACTGTGAGCAAGAGGGGCACATGTCGCCCAATTGCCCCAATCCGAAGAAGATACAAGGTTGCTTTGCATGCGGATCGACTGATCATCTGGTACGGAACTGTCCTAAGAGAAATACGGGGAAGGAAAGTGTCAACAAGGGACCCGATGGTGGAACCTTGGCAATTCGAGGACTCACATGTACCAAGAAGATCAACAAATCAGTACATTCAATATGACGACAACATGATGCAAAGAGCTACCAGAGGTGGCATCAGGTAACGATTTCACTTAATACTTGAATTACGCGACTAATATGAGTTACATAATTCTGTGAACTGTTTTCTCTTATAGATTCAAGTCACAGGTAGAATTTGAAACACAAATTAATATTGTGTTGATAAAAATGAATTGATGATACAACTTTAAAAGATTGTAGAGAATAAGAAAGCGGTGATTCCTAGGACGGAATCCTTTTAAGGAGGGGTGAATGTGATAACCCGGGATTTTGAATAATCCAATATTTGCGAATAAATTTTTTTTTAATTAATATTAATATTGATTATCAATTTTGTGACAAGTATCTGTGATACGAGTCTTGAGAAGGCCAATTTGTGTATTGACTAATAATATAGAGTAGAGTTGTGCTTAAGAGCTTTAGAAACGCTAACCCTAATTTCTGGAAAGGGATTCGATAGAAAATATAATTATTATAATTATATTAATGAGTATGTGTTTTTACCGAATAAATTTATTGATTAATGATTGATCGGGTAAGGTTTAAAATTATAAACCCTAATAAGGAATTAGAAACCCTAATCTAAGGATTAGAAACCCTAACGTACCGTTAGAAATCCTATCAAAAGCCGGGAAACCCTATTTTTAAATTCGGGGATCCTAAACCCTAATTAGGAAACCCTAATCCTAATTGGCAAGCCTAATGTGTTTATTAAACTTTAATATGATTAGAAAACCCTAATTATATTTTAGTTATCTTAATTTCTATTTTACAAACCCTAATTGTAATTTAAATATTTTATTTTTCTAATTAAAACCCTAATTAGGAAACCCTAATCCTAATTAGCAAGCCTAAAATAAGTATTATGTGATAATATAATTAGGAAACCCTAATTATACTTTAGAAATATTAATTTCTATTTAAAACCCTAATTACATTTTCAAAATTCTTAATTTTCTATTTTTAAACCCTAATTAAAAAATTCTAGAATTGGAGTTTGTAAAACCTAAGGGTAAGAACCTTAGGGTTAAACCCTAAGGGTTTGTGCAATTGTCAAGAATGCCATTAAATTTAGCAGAAAAAAAGACCAAAATGCCCTTTTAGTATATTTAATTATGTAACTTGTAATTTTGCTAGCAACTTTAGTTGGTAAGCAACCACATTGACTTTGTGACATAGAAATCCAGCAATACCAGTCAAAATTATCAGATCTAGCAACATGTCAAGCAATATATATAGATTTGGGGAGAAAGAAAATCACATAATTTGCTTATTTTTCAACCAAGCTCTTACCAACTCCCTATCACACAAAAACCTCTGAATTTATCAAGTAGACCAGTCACTTAAACAGCCCTTGATCAACCAAGATCAATTAGGAAGATTAAGATCAAGGATTTAAAGTTAAAAGGTATAAACCTAACTTTTATTTTGATCCAAGTTGCTAAGAAAAAAATATGTGTTTATGTGTTTAGATCTTTGCTAGATGATGATGTTGATATAACATAGATCCATAGCATCAAAGTGGGTAAAAGTTGAGTTTTTCACAAACTGTTCTTGAGAAACATGGTCTGACAAGGAATGTCAGTAGTCGTAGATCTTGATATGTTTATGGTTTTTGATGTTTTAAAGTTGTTATAGGTAGCCTGTTATGTTGTCTTCAATCTGGAAGTGGAATCACAGTGATTGAATGGCTAGATTTAATTTTATTAACGGTCAAAACTCGTTGACCGGGCCAAATCTAGGTAACCCAGAAAGCCTTGATCAACGTCTGACAACCTTATTTGGGCTTAATATCTGTCAGTTTTTAAGTTGTTTGTGGATGTTGTTGTATACATGTTGTAGCCTGTAATATGGACTCCAAGTACATGCCATTAGATTCCATAAACATCAAATGGATTGGTTTTAAGGGGTGGTCAAAAAAGCCCATCTGATCACGAATCACTTTTCTGGAAATTTCAGAAAGTGTATGAACATGACTTCTGACCATGCTTGACCGGATCGTATCTAGAGATTTAGATGTGGTTTAACTGATCTGTTGTGATGTTAATGTACCTTGACACTATTACTATAGATTTGCACCATAACATAATTAATTTGATGAACAGAATATAGATTAAAGTGAGCTCTAAAGTGTCAACTCGACATTACATGCGGGTTCTCAGGTTACCCAAAACCCCGAATGTCCGACAGACTCTCTTTGAAGATCTGGATCTGGCATAATTGTTGATGTATGATCGAGATAATACTTGATTATTGTAGTACTACATGTAGACTACATTATCGATGCACAATATTGCCCAGAGCATGAATATACTGAGAATCAAAGTCGGTCAAACGTGCACACTAATTAACTGTCTGATAGTGTTCTTGAAGCTCAAGAATACCTAAGATGACAGATAAGTGTCGCTAAAGGCTATAGCGACGGTTTTCAATTATTTTAATTTCTGATTTTCTTAAAATTATTTAAAAATAGAAATAAATTATAAAAATTATTAAAAATGGTTTTAAAATTTATTTTAAATTATGAAAAATAATTTTTGACCAATTGGAATATTTTTCTTTAATATTTATAATTATTTGAATATTAATGCTATTTAATTTATTTAATTAGGGTATTAAATAAATTAGAGAAAAATGATTTTAATTATATAAAATTTATTTTAAATAAGAATAAAGTATTTAAAAATATTTTGAGTTATAAAATATAACTTTTAATATTTTATAGAATTTTCATTAATAATTTAATATTTATGATATTAGATTTATTTAATTATTAAATTAAATAAATGAGTTAAAAATTATAAATCATTTTAAATGAGAATAAAGTGTTAGAAAATATTATGAATTATAAAATATAATTTTCAATATTTTTGGAGAATTCTCATTAATAAATTAATATTAATGATATTAGATTTATTTAATTATTATATTAAATAAATGAATTAAAAATGGTTTTATTGATTTAAAAATCATTTAAAAATGAGAAAAATATTTTAAGTTATAATTAATGACTTTTAATATTTTGATAATAATTTCATTAATATTTAAATATTAATGGTGATGGTTTAAAAATAATTTTAATTAATTTAAAAATTATTTAAGTAGAATATTGATGATTTAAAAATATTTTAAGTTATTAACAATAACTTTAATATTGTGACAAGTATGCTACTAATATTTTATATTATTAAATATTAATAATGATAAGATTATTTGATAATTAAATCATTTAAAAATGATTCCGATATTTGAAAATTTATTATAAATTATTAAAAGCTTCCGAAAAATATTTATTAATGATAATTGACTTATCTAAATTAATATTGAAGCTTAGAAACCGAATTTAACTGACAATAACTATGTTAATTGTCAGATATGGTGACCAGAACACCGAGAATGGACCGAAGTCCAACCAAGCCGAAATAGTTAGACTTGTTAAGTGTTTATATAGGTTATAAACACTGATGTGACTATATGGTAATGTGCCTAGGAGAAGTTTGACTGTGAATTACAGTGTTACGTGTTAGGAATTCTTGTGCTAATTGTGAGACCGATATTATTGGTTATAAGTCTTTCAAACACAGATAAGTTTATTGTGTAGCTGTAATCAACGCGGAAGGCAAGTTTCCTAACTAAACCTTGAGTTATATTCATTCAATTATTATAGTGGTTAATTATTGTTAATTATACCACGTCCAGGGAATTATTGTTGATTATTCGCAGTTAGTGCATGTTTAATAATTCAAATTGAATTACTGATTCAAAAAATATACATTTATAGAATAACTGTTGTTGGATATTCATATTCGTAGAAGATAGAATTGACAGTACAGATAATTCATGTTTATTATCGAATTATGTTGAGAATGTCTTTAGCTAATTATTCTAGCTAGACGAACATTTGTTAGAACTTGATAGGTTCGAGAAGAGAAGAGAAGAGAAGAGAATTTAAATTATTATTGATAGATCAATGCCAGTTGTATCGGCTAGATCGAAAAAGAAAACCGATAGGTTTAATAAGAGAAGAGAAGAGAAGTGATTAGATATTGAAATCATTGAATTTTGTTATTAAACCAAATCTTGATTCTGAGACTGAGACTGAGAAGAACAACCTTTTATATAAAGGGAACATTTTTAGTCGTATATTCAACCATTGCGCGTGACTTAAGTATTATGCATAATATAGGGTACAAGGAGTTGGTCGGCTATAAGTACTTGCAGAGGGGTATGATTTAATCATGCGGTTATTCGATACACTGCATATATGTCAAAGTAAAACTTTAATATATACCCAGAAGAGAAGTTCAAGATCCAACGGATCGCTTCAAAGATAATCTGAAAACATTTCACTTTGCTATTTCGTAGAATAAATTCTTGATTATTCATTTGAATATCGTACAAAACCTTGAAAGCGTTGTACTCTTTCATATTCAGATTATTGTTGTATAGAATACGAGAAGACTTGTTATTTATTCATATACATTTACTGTATGTCTTAATTTGCGGGGAAAACTTGTTGCTCACCCTTGCTAAATAAAACATTTCAGCTAGGGACGAAGTTGCAGAAGGTGTTGCGAAGAAGAACAAAGAAAAAGGCATAGTGATAAATTAGTTATGATGAACAATATTATTAATATGTTGTATTTGTAAACCCTTTTTTTATATCTAAAGGGTATGTCTATAATGTTAAGGTTAGAGAACCTGGGACTAATGTATTAACAGCATATGTTAATGTGATATGTATTACTATTTCTATATTAATGGGTAGTTAGTTAGTATTATATTGTGGATCATGAACACCAAACTCTAAAATTCGTAAACCCGGATTTGGGGGTGTCACAGGTTGGTATCAAAGCTGTACTGACCAAGGTGTCACAAGTTGGTAGCAGAGCTATAGGTTTTAAACCTTTAGTGGGGTGGGGGGAAACCCTAGGATTATAACCATACGCGAGATAGAGAAAACTCATTTAGAGTATTAAGTGAGGGATTGTCGAAGTGCATCAATAATGAGATATGTGGACACATAGTGTGAGAAGTTGGTACTAATGAAGTACTAATCAAGTTATTTAAACTAATTATAGGATGTCTGGAGAAGATGAAACGAATGCAGAGATGTTAGCGGTTGTTGCACCAATGCCAGTAGCCGAGGTGCCAGCACAAAACGAATCAGTTGAGAAGGTGGGAGAAGATGAACCTATGGCCAATCTGGAGAGCGATAATGACGATTACCCCGAGATGTATCTGAGTGGAGATAAGGAGGCAGAGTCTGACCATGCTTGACCGGATCGTATATGGAGATTTAGATGTGGTTTAACTTATCTGTTGTGATTTAAATGTACCTTGACACTAGTACTATAGATTTGCACCATAACATAACTAATTGGATGAACATAACATAGATTAAAGTGAGCTCTAAAGTGTCAACTCGACACTGTCTGGGTTTTTGGGTTACCCAGAAAACCCAGAATTGGTCTGACAGCTCCTTTAAAGATCTGGATTTGGCATAATTATTTATGTATGATCGAGATAATACTTGATTATTGTAGTACTACATGTAGACTACATTATCGATGCACAATATTGCCTAGATCATAAATATACTGAGAATCAAAGCTCACCAAACGAAGTACACTAGTTAATCTATTCGATGTTGTTCTTGATGCTCAAGAACACCTAAGATGACAGATAAGTGTCGCTATAGGCTATAGCTCGACGGTTTTTATTTATTTTAATTTCTGATTTTCTGGAAATTATTTAAAAATAAAAATAAATTATAAAAATTATTAAAAATTGTTTTAAAATTATTTTCAATTATGAAAATAATTTTTGACCAATTGGAATATTTTTCTTTAATATTTATAATTATTTGAATATTAATGCTATTTAATTTATTTAATTAGTGTATTAAATAAATTAGAGAAAAATGATTTTAATTATATAAAAATTATTTTAAATAAGAATAAAGTATTTAAAAATATTTTGAGTTATAAAATGTAACTTTTAATATTTTTAGAGAATTTTCATTAATAATTTAATATTCATGATAATAGATTTATTTAATTATTAAATTAAATAAATAAGTTAAAAATTATTTTATTAATTTAAAAATCATTTTAAATGAGAATAAAGTGTTAGAAAATATTATGAATTATAAAATATAATTTTCAATATTTTTGGAGAATTCTCATTAATAAATTTATATTAATGATATTAGATTTATTTAATTATTATATTAAATAAATAAATTAAAAATGGTTTTATTGATTTAAAAATCATTTAAAAATGAGAAAAATATTTTTAAAATATTTTAAGTTATAATTAATGAGTTTTAATATTTTGATAATAATTTCATTAATATTTAAATATTAATGGTGATGGTTTAAAAATAATTTTAATTAATTTAAAAATCATTTAAGTAGAATATTGATGATTTAAAATATTTTAAGTTATTAACAATAACTTTAATATTGTGACAAGTATGCTATTAATATTTTTATATTATTAAATATTAATAATGATAAGATTATTTGATAATTAAATCATTTAAAAATGATTCCGATGTTTGAAAAAAAAATTAAATTATAATAATTGTTTATAAATTATTAAAAGCTTCCGAAAAATACTATTAATGATAATTGACTTATCTAAATTAATATTGAAGCTTAGAAACTGAATTTAATTGACAATAACTGTGTTAATTGTCAGATAGGGTGATCAAAACACCGAGAATGGACCGAAGTCCAACTAGAACGAAATAGTTAGACTTGTTTAGTGTTTATATAGGTTATAAACACTGATGTGACTATGTGGTAATGTGCCTAGGAGAAGTTTGACTGTGAATTACAGTGTTATGTGTTATAAATTCGTGTGCTAATTGTGAGACCGATATTATTGGTTATAGGTCTTTCAAACACAGATAAGTTTATTGTGTAGTTGTAATCAACGCGGAAGGCAAGTTTCCGAACTCAACCTTGAGTTATATTCATTCAATTATTATAGTGGTTAATTATTGTTAATTATACCACGTCCAGGGATTTACTGTTGATTATTCGCATTTAGTGCATGTTTAATAATTCAAATTGAATTACTGATTCAAAAAATATACATTTGTAGAATAACTGTTGTTGGATATTCAAATTCATAGAAGATAGAATTGACAGTACAGATAATTCATGTTTATTGTCGAATTATGTTGAGAAATGTCTTAGCTAATTATTCTGGCTAGACGAACATTTGTTAGAACTTGATAGGTTCGAGAAGAGAAGATAAGAGAATTTAAATTATTATTGATAGATCAATGCCAGTTGTATCGGCTAGATCGAAAAAGAAAACTTCATATGTTTAAGAAGAGAAGTGATTAGATATTAAAATCATTGAATTTCGTTGTTAAATCAAATCTTGATTTTAAGACTGAGAAGAACAACCCTTTATATAAAGGGAACATTTTTAGTCGTATATTTCACCATTGCATGTGACTTAAGTATTATGCATAATATAGGTACAAGGAGTTAGCCATCTAAAGTACTTCTGCAGAGGGGTATGATTTAATATTTATGGTTATCTGATACACCTGCATATATGTCAAAGTAAAACTTTAATATATACCCGAGAAGAGAAGTTCAAGATCCAACGGATCGCTCAACATAAATCTGGAAAACATTCCACTTTGTTATTTCGTAGAATTAATAATTGATTATTCATTTGAATATCGTAGAAAACCTTGAAAGCATTGTACTCTTTCATATTCAGATTATTGTTGTATAGAATGCGAGAAGACTTGTTATTTATTCATATACATTTACTGTATGTCTTAACTTGCGGGGCAAACTTGTTGCTCACCCTTGCTAAATAAAACTTTTCAGCTAGGGACGAAGTTGAAGAAGGTGCTGCGAAGAAGAACAAAGGAAAAGGCATAGTGATAAACCCTTTTTGTATATCTAAAGGGTATGTCTGTAATGTTAAGGTTAGAGAACCTGGGACTAATGTATTAACAGCATATGTTAATGTGATATGTATTACTATTTCTATATGAATGGGTAAGTATTATATTGTGGATCGTGAACACCAAACTCGGGGGTCAGGTAACCCGAATTTGGGGGTGTCACGGGTTGGTATCAAAGCTGTATTGACCAAGGTGTCACAAGTTGGTAGCAGAGCTATAGGTTATAAACCTTAAGTGGGGTGGGGGGAAACCCTAGGAATATAACCATACGCGAGATAGAGAAAACTCATTTAGAGTTTTAAGTGAGGGATTGTCAAAGTGCATCAATAATGAGATATGTGAACACATAGTGTGGGAAGCTGGTACTAATGAAGTACTAATCATGTTATTTAAACTGATTGTAGGATGTCTGGAGAAGATGAAACGAGTGCATAGATGCTAGCGGTTGTTGTACCAATGCCAGTAGCCGAGGTGCCAGCGCAAAGCGAATCAGTTGAGAAGGTGGGAGAAGATGAACCTATGGCCAATCTGGGGAGCGATCATGACGATTACCCCGAGATGTATCTGAGTGGAGATGAGGAAGCAGAGTCTTAGCAAGTTAAGATGGATAAAGGGAATAAGACTAAAGTTAAATAACAAGATCAACTATCTGTAGAAGTTCAAGAACTCTAGAGTAAGGTATTTCTCTTGGAGGAGTTGTGGAAGACAGAAGCGAAAGTTGAAAATGACCAAGAACTAAACGAGCTCAAAGCGCAGTGGAAAAAAATGAAGACCGAAGGTGGTGGATCGTTTAAAGGGACAATCAAGCAGCAAAAAGGCAAGAAAAAGAGAAAGGGGGACAACGACAACCCTAATTCTGAAAAGTCAAACTCGAAGGAGAAGCAAGCCTGTAGCAAATATGGGAAGACTCATGCGGGAGAATGCATGATGTGGAAGAACGTGTGCTTCAACTGCAAACAAGAAGGACATATTTCTCTACATTGTCCTAAGCCGAATATGAGAAAGTGTTTTGCATGTGGGCAAACAGGTCACGGATTCAATAAGTGTCCCAATAAGAAGAAGACTGGTGAAGGGAGTGGACGGTAGATAGCTTAAGTTTGAGCGTTAGTATCTTTTGGTAGACGATTATGATATTAAGTGTTGTAATATCGAGAATGATGTATGAACATATGTAAATATATATGTTTTATGAATGAAATCTTTATATTTTATATGAATATAAGATTAAGATTAATTTGTGTGTTCTTAAAATTCATACTTATGGTAAATTAATGACTCATAATTATATGAAATGTTTTGAACCCCTCAGCGAATGGACGCCAAAGGTTTGACTAGGATAAGTTCATACACTCATATAATTGTGGCAAGTTTCTGAACTCATAAGTGTGGTAAGTTTGACGAACTGGGAATAACTGTTTGAATGGAGAATTGCAACTTTTTGTGTAAAGTTGTGTTGTTAATCCTGATATGATTTAACAAGGGATAGTAATATGTGTTAAGTACTAAATGTGATATGAACTATTTGAATAAATATTCGCTATATATGAGAATTAGGTGATGAATTCTTATTGTGATTAAGAATTTGTGTAAAGAAAGAGAATTAATTAAAGATTTTTATTTAAATCAGATCATGCCGCATGATTTACGTAATCGAAATCAAAGGAAGAGCAATCTATGAATAATGAAGGAGGTCAAGTGACCCGATGCAAAACTTTGCAAATATGATAAATGGGGCTATGGGGAATAGAGCTCCATGGAAGAAGAAGAAGAAGCGAGAATGACCAAATTGATTGATTAGCTAACTTCAAAGACTTTAAAGCGGTGGGACCGCCAGAATTCAAGGGAACCACAGATCCGATTGAAGCCCAAACTTGGGTGAAAGAGATGGAGAAAGCATTCGTTAACGCCAGGGTAGCGGAAGAGCAAAAGACAGCTTTTTTAACATACTTAATGAAGGGAGAAGCCAATTAGTGGTGGGAGACTAATCAAGCGAGGGCTGGTACAGCTATGGTGACTTGGACAAGATTTAAAGAGTTATTCTTTGAGAACTACTTTTCGCCGAGTATGCAATCCAGGATGGGAGTCAAGATTTTAGAACTAAAGCAGGAGAACATGTCGGCATCAAAATACGCTGCCAAATCCAATAAGTTGGCTAGATTTTCACCTCATCAAGTGGACACCGAGGCGACAAAGGCGAGAATATTCGAGAATGGACTGAAGCCGGGGATATTCAACAAGGTAGCGGTATTGCAGATCAATACATTCGCGGCTTTGATGAAGAAAGCGTTAATTGCTGAAGGAGGGAGCGAAGCAGCGTCTCAATTTAGAAATATTAATTTCTATTTAAAACTCTAATTACATTTTCAAAATTCTTAATTTTCTATTTTTAAACCTTAATTAAAAAATTTTAGAATTGGAGTTTGTAAAACCTAAGGGTTAGAACCCTAGGGTTAAACCCTAAGGGTTTGTGTAATTATCAAGAATGCCATTAAATTTAGAAGAAAAAAGACGAAAATGCCCTTTTAGTATATTTTATTATGTAACTTGTAATTTTTCTAGCAACTTTAGTTGGTAAGCAACCGCATTAACTTTGTGACATAGAAATCCAGCAATACCAGCCGAAATTATCAGATCTAGCAACATGTCAAGCAATATATATAGATTTGGGGAGAGAGAAAATTACATATTTGCTTATTTTTCAACCAAGCTCTTACCAACTCCCTCTCACACAAAAACCTCCGAATTTATCAAGTAGACCAGTCACTTAAACAGCCCTTGATCAACCAAGATCAATTAGGAAGATAAAGATCAAGGATTTGAAGTTAGAAGGTATAAACCTAACTTTTATTTTGATCCAAGTTGCTAAGAAATAAATATGTGTTTATGTGTTTAGATCTTTGCTAGATGATGTTTTATGATGATCTATGTTGATATAACATAGATCCATAGCATCAAAGTGGGTAAAAGTTGAGTTTTTCACAAACTGTTCTTGAGTTTGAAATATGGTCTGGCAAGAAATGTCAGTAGCCGTAGATCTTGATATGTTTATGGTTTTTGATATTTTAAAGTTGTTATAGGTAGCCTGTTATGTTGTCTTCAATCTGGAAGTGGAATCATAGTGATTGAATGGCTAGATTTAATTTTATTAATCTGGTTAAAACTTGGTTGAATCGACGCCGACCGGTCAAATCTGGGTAACCCAGAAAGCCTTGATCAACGTCTGACAACCTTTTTTGGGCTTAATATCTGTCAATTTTTAAGTTGTTTGTGGATGTTGTTGTATAATGTTGTTACCTGTAATATGGACTCCAAGTACATGCCTTTAGATTCCATAAACATCAAATGGATTGGTTTTAAGGGGTGGTCAAAATAGCCCATCTGATCACGAATCACTTTTCTGGAAATTCCAGAAAGTGTATGAACATGACTTCTGACCATGCCTGACCGGATCGTATCTGGAGATTTAGATGTGGTTTACTGATCTGTTGTGATGTAAATGTATCTTGACACTAGTACTATAGATTTGCACCATAACATAACTAATTGGATGAACATAACATAGATTAAAGTGAGCTCTAAAGTGTCAACTCGACACTGTCTGGGTTTCTGGGTTACCCAGATAACCCAGAATTGGTCTGACAGCTCCTTTAAAGATCTAGATCTGGCATAATTATTGATGTTTGATCGAGATAATACTTGATTATTGTAGTACTACATGTAGACTACATTATCGATGCACAATATTGCCCAGATCATGAATATACTGAGAATCAAAGTCGATCAAACGTGCACACTAATTAACTGTCTGATAGTGTTCTTGAACCTCAAGAACACCTAAGATGATAGATAAGTGTCGCTATAGGCTATAGCGACGGTTTTCATTTATTTTAATTTCTGATTTTTTGAAAATTATTTAAAAATAGAAATAAATTATAAAAATATTAAAATTGGTTTTAAAATTTATTTTAAATTATGAAAAATAATTTTTGACCAATTGGAATATTTTTCTTTAATATTTATAATTATTTAAATATTAATTTTATTTAATTTATTTAATTAGTGTATTAAATAAATTAAAGAAAAATGATTTTAATTATATAAAAATCATTTTAAATAAGAATAAAGTATTTAAAAATATTTTGAGTTATAAAATGTAACTTTTAATATTTTTAGAGAATTTTCATTAATAATTTAATATTAATGATATTAGATTTATTTAATTATTAAATTAAATAAATAAGTTAAAAATGATTTTATTAATTTAAAAATCATTTTAAATGAGAATAAAGTGTTAGAAAATATTTTGAATTATAAAATATAATTTTCAATATTTTTGGAGAATTCTCATTAATAAATTAATATTAATGATATTAGATTTATTTAATTATTATATTAAATAAATGAATTAAAAATGGTTTTATTAATTTAAAAATCATTTAAAAATGAGAAAAATGTTTTAAAAATATTTTAAGTTATAATTAATGACTTTTAATATTTTGATAATAATTTCATTAATATTTAAATATTAATGGTGATGGTTTAAAATGATTTTAATTAATTAAGTAGAATATTGATGATTTAAAAATATTTGAAGTTATTAACAATAAATTTAATATTGTGACAAGTATGCTATTAGTATTTTTATATTATTAAATATTAATAATGATAAGATTATTTGATAATTAAATTATTTAAAAATGATTCCGATGTTTAAAAAATTATTATAAATTATAATAATTATTTATATATTATTAAAAGCATTCGAAAAATATTATTAATGATAATTGACTTATATAAATTAATATTGAAGCTTAGAAATCGAATTTAATTGACAATAACTGTGTTGTTTGTCAGATAGGGTGACCAGAACACAAAGAATGGACCGAAGTCCAACCAAACCGAAATAGTTAGACTTGTTAAGTGTTTATATAGGTTATAAACATTGATGTGACTATGTGGTAATGTGCCTAGGAGAAGTTTGACTGTGAATTACAGTGTTACGTGTTATGAATTCTTGTGTTAATTGTGAGACCGATATTATTGGTTATAGGTCTTTCAAACGCAGATAAGTTTATTGTGTAGCTGTAATCAACGCGGAAGGCAAGTTTCCTAACTCAACCTTGAGTTATATTCATTCAATTATTATAGTGGTTAATTATTGTTAATTATACCACGTCCAGGGATTTATTGTTGATTATTCGTTGTTGTGCATGTTTAATAATTCAAATTAAATTACTGATTCGAAAAATATACATTTGTAGAATAACTATTGTTGGATATTCATATTCGTAAAAGATAGAATTGATAGTACATATAATTCCTGTTTATTATCGAATTATGTTGAGAAATGTCTTAGCTAATTATTCTGGCTAGACGAACATTTGTTAGAACTTGATAGGTTTGAGAAGAGAAGAGAAGAGAATTTAAATTATTATTGATAGATCAATGCCAGTTGTATCGGCTAGATCGAAAAAGAAAACTTGATAGGTTTAAGAAGAGAAGAGAAGTGATTAGATATTGAAATCATTGACTTTCGTTGTTAAATCAAATCTTGATTCTGAGACTGAGAAGAACAACCTTTTATATAAAGGGAACATTTTTAGTCGTATATTCGACCATTGCGCGCGATTTAAGTATTATGCATAATATAGGGTACAAGGAGTTGGCCGGCTCTAAGTACTTAAAGAGGGGTATGATTTAATCTTTATGGTTATCTGATACACCTGTGTATATGTCAAAGTAAAACTTTAATATATACCCGAGAAGAGAAGTTCAAGATCCAACGGATCGCTCAAAGATAACCGAAAACATTCCACTTTGTTATTTCGTAGAATTAATTCTTGATTATTCATTTGAATATCGTAGAAAACCTTGAAAGCGTTGTACTCTTTCATATTCATATTATTATTGTATAAAATGCGAGAAGACTTGTTATTTATTCATATACATTTACTGTATGTCTTAACTTGCGGGGCAAACTTGTTTCTCACACTTGCTAAATAAAATATTTCAGCTAGGGACGAAGTTGCAAAAGGTGCTGCGAAGAAGAACAAAGGAAAAAGACATAGTGATAAATTAGTTATGATGAACAATATTATTAATATGTTGTATTTATAAACCCTTTTTGTATATCTAAAGGGTATGTCTGTAATGTTAAGGTTAGAGAACCTGGGACTAATATATTAACAGCATATGTTAATGTGATATGTATTACTATTTCTATATGAATGGGTAGTTAGTTAGTATTATATTGTGGATCGTGAACACCAAACTCGGGGGTTAGGTAACCCGGATTTGGGGGTGTCACATATCCAAATCACACCCAAAACATTATATTATAGAAAAATTTCAGTTCCATAAAATATTCAATATTTTTTTTAGTTGTTTTAAAAAAAAGCAAAAAATAAATAAAAAATTTGGTCCATTTTTTATCGTGTCCCACTCCTGCACTGATCAGCTCATATATATATATATATATATATATATATATATATATATATATATAGATCCGGATCTTAAGCTCACCCTTATCCAACTCACCGAAGCTCACCTCCTTTAGCGACAAATCTTGAGATTTGTTCGATCATATACAATCGTCGCTCATACTTTTAATGACGAAACAACATATAGCGTCGCTAAAAGTATGTAGACAACAGCTTATATGATCCGACCATCGCCGAGTCCGTCGTTAAAGGGGGGATGAGCTCGGTGAGTCAATAAAAAGGTGAGCTTAAGATCCGATCGTATATATATATATATATATATATATATATATATATATATATATTAGAGAGAAAAGCCACGGAAATGATGATCGATGATCCGCATAACTAATCGTAGATATATATATATATATATATATATATATATATATATATATATATAGATCATCGATCATCGCCCAAGTGGCTTTTTTCTCTCTTTAATATATATATATATATATATATATATATATATATATATATATATATATATCAAAGTAGTAGAAAGCTTCAAATCTGAAAAAATCTTACATTGTGTTGCGAAGAAGGCTTCAGACCGCTTTTGGAGCTTGAAAACTCAGTTTCCACCAGTTAAAATGTGATATGTCGTAGTATATATGTGTACAAGTGTTTAGAAAGAAGAATATTGAAGTTTGGAACACTATAAGAAAGGTTAAAAGCTGAAATGGACAGAGTTTTCTCTTTTTATTCCTTGTTTCACTACATTTTATGGCTGAGAGGGGTCTATCCGCAGCAAATTGTGTGCTGGTCTACTCTTGATTTGCTTAGGTGGTTCCCGCCCCATGGGATCTGGCTATCTCGGCACGTGCACTTCTACCAACATGTTATTCGCTCGAACTTTTATAACTTTCAATCCAGGAGTCTGATGGAGGTGTGCAATAACATTCCGGAAATATCTTTCCAAGAGCTACACAATAACATAAGGCTTGCTCTTTTCTGAATCCAGGAAGATGGGTCCATGACCGAAATAGCATCTTTGGGTCTTCGCAGGTAGTCTGTTGAGTTATTTCGTATAGTTTGTTCTTGCAAGTGCTGTAATGGCTCTTTGTAAACCTATTTGTAGCTGTATTTGGTTTGTTGAAGTTGAGTTGTCAAATTGACCGATTTACCCTTCTGGGGGTTATCTCCAAGGTTGACGGGGATTTTGGCTGTCCTTCGGGGTTATCTTCAGGGTTTGATTGCTGCCAACTTTTCTTTTCCTTAGGGTTGATCTCCAAGGTTGATTTGATGTTCCATAGGGGTGTCTCCGTGGTTAGATTTGATATTGTGGTCCTCCAGGGTTATCTCTGGAGTGTGAAAAAGTTGTTTTTTCACTCCTGCATAGTTAGTAACAGGAAAATAAAATTTTGAGTGTCTACAGGTAATATATATCTTTTGTTACAAAAATAATCTAAATTACTATATGTTTGGTGTCTGTAAACTAATATAAAGACGGTAAATGAGTTATCTGTGTTGAATGATTTCGATGTGGAAATTTGGGCCTGACCTTAAGGAAAAGACTATGAAACCTGAGTATTTTGAATAATGCTCATTAGTTGTTTGGTAAAATGTCCAAATAAAAGCTACCTTTCTAAAAAAAATTGGAGAAAGGAGATTGATAGATGAAAGGTTGGTTGACATATGAATTAAAAGTAAAAATAAGTTTCAAGTCTGTGGAATTAGTACTATTGAAGCCAAAAATAAAATAAGAGGATTAATGAGATAAAAATTTGAGTTCTGCAGAAAACATAGCCTTTCCTGGTACAATGCAGAAGTGGCGTGACCGCCACTTCCACAGCCAAAACCAGCGCAACCTCGTTGGTCCTCAGAGTTGCCAAAATGATTCTTTTGTATTCTGAGCTTCTGGTCATGTGTGATAGACTCCCTTATGTTTAAATATGGGTCTTATGTAGTGTCCATTATAGCCATGAAAGAATTGTCCTAGTTTAACATGCTTTAGTATGAATTTTCAAGTAAAAAGCGATATAGTTTTGAATAAAAGATTTTGATGTGTTCAACTAAAGTTGGGTATGTGAAGTGAAGCTTAATTATGCTTAAAATATATTCTAAATGGTGTCTAAGTTGGCTAAGCATATAATGGACTATTTTAGTATGATTTAATAATAAGAACTCAAATGGAAACTATGTTAATTTTTAAAGTCAACTTGATGCATGTATACAAAAGTTTGGTATAGTTCAAAAACCCCATAAGTATGTATAAATGATATGTTAAAAGTACCCTAGCAGGCTAAGGAATGAGTAGAGCAAGAAAAATCTCAGTTCTGGACTTAGCAAGGAGTATCTCGGTCAAGCCCACTCCCGTTAACTAAATGCAAAGTCTTGATCGGCACCGTCGCAAAAAACCTTCAAGCTAAGTTTGTTATGATCTGAACCTTAGGGCATGAGATTAAAGGTTCTAAAGCTTAAGTACATGATAAACATGGTGTCTAGTTATTCAAGCATATAATGACTTTATAAAGCAAATGTTGATTAAAGATTTTCAAAAAAGGTATGACCCTTGAAAATGAATAAGAAATTAATAAAAGCCAATGTAAACTAAAACTAGTTTTACATTGCGTATGTGAATTTAGTATGTTACACTGATGTATGTATGTACGTATACTTAATCTATGTAAGATTCACAAAGCGCATGTAGCTATAAGATATAATCAACTTGGAAGGTCAGTTCCTTTGTGTTATATGATCTTGATATTATATGAGATTCTCCCAAGTATGCTAAATTATACTTTATGCTTGTTAAATTGTGAAAGTTAACTATTGATTGAAATTAGTTGAGTTTTGGACCTCAGTCTTGATGTGATATTTGATATGCTAAACATAAGAATTATACTGTTTAGAATTATGATAATCATGAAATATGAACTGGGCATGAAATTATGTGCTATGTGAAGCATGAAAGCTGTTAAATTTGTTGAGCTGTCAAGCTCAATCTTGCAAAACACAAATTTTACAGGTTAAATGCGCAAGTTGAATGAAGCTTTTTTTTCTAAATTTAAATTGTATATAAGAAAGAGAAATCTTTTCAAGAGCGAAGGGACATACTCCAGATCAAATAGTGGGAATCTCATATGTAAACCATATGAGGTGCCAACTACTAAACAAAAGAAAACAAGTAAGAACATCATTTACGGCAAAGAACATGGTATCAACCTCTTCCCCTTTACAACTACTTCATCTTGATTTATTTGGACCTGAAAGACATTCTAGTATTAATGGTAAATTTTATGCATTTGTAATAGTTGATGATTTTTCTAGATTCACATGGGTATTATTCTTGAGAACTAAAGATGAAGCATTTAAAGAGTTTGAAAGATTAATAAGAAAACTTGAAACAAAATATAGTTTCAAACTCATAAGAATTAGAAGTGACCATGGCACTGAGTTTCAAAAAGATTTTATAACCTTTTGTGATCAAAGAGGTATTAGCCATGAATTCTCAGCACCAAGGACTCCTCAACAAAATGGGGTGGTGGAAAGGAAGAATAGGACTCTACAAGAGACAGCTAGAACTCTATTACAAGAAAGTAAGCTTCCAAAGAAATTTTGGACCGAAGCTGTAAGTACATCGTATTATGTTTTAAATAGAGTACTCATTCGTCCTATTATTTTGAAAACACTATATGAGCTTTTAAATAATAAAATTCCCAACATAAGTTATTTCAAAATATTTGGTTCTAAAAGTTTCATTTTAAATACAAGTGACAATTTGGAAAAATTTGATGCTAAGTCATATGAAGGAATATTTATTGGTTATTCTCAAAATAGTAAGGCTTATCGCATTTTTAATATTAAAAAGTCATGTGTAGAAGAATCTGTTCATATCACTTTCAATGAGACTGACAATGATCTTCCAAAAGAAAGTGAAGATGATGCATGAAATTTGGAGATAGTCAACATTTCAGCAAACCGAAATGAACAAACCAGAAGACCGAATGAACAAATTCAGCAAACTGAAATGAATGACCAGCATGACTGTGAACCTGAAGATTTGCAGGATGCTGAAAATAAGTCTAATGATCAAGAGAAAGTTATGCATGATATCTAAATGCCAAGAACAACTAGATACATCAAGAATCATCCTCCAGAAAATATCATTGGAGATATCAATAAAGGTATAACCACAAGAAGAGGATTATAAAATATCATGCATTCTCTCGCATTTTTGTCACAAAGTTGAGCCAAATAATGCAAAGGATGCTATACTTGATGAGAACTGGCTATTGGCAATGCAAGAAGAACTTCAACAATTTGAGAGATGCCAAGTGTGGGAACTTATGTCTCCTCCAAAAGATGTTTCCATCATTGGTACTAAATGGGTCTTCAAAACAAGCTTGATGAAAGCACGGACAATCATTCGTAACAAAGCAAGGTTGGTAGCTCAAGGATACAACCAATGGAGAGGGGATCGACTATGAAGAAACTTATGCACCAAGAGAGTAAGGCCGGAATCAATCCAAATTACATTAGCCTTTCAGACATGCTACAAAAAGTTTAAGCTTCATCAAATGGACGTAAAAAGCACGTTTCTTTAATGGATACATCAATGAAGAAGTTTATGTCAAACAGCCTCCTGGATTCGAGCACGAAAAGTATCCTAATCATGTGTACAAGCTAAAGAAAGCTCTTTATGGTTTGAAACAAGCTCCAAGAGCTTGGTACGAAAGGTTGAGTAAGTATCTCTTATCAAACGGGTTTGTTAGAGGTAAAATAGATTCTACATTATTTATTAAGCATAAAAATATTGATATTAGTATTGTTCAAATATATGTAGATGATATAATATTTGGTTCTACTAATGATTTCCTTTGTGAGTGGTTTTCCAAGTGCATGCATAAAGAATTTAACATGAGCTTAATGGGAGAGCTTAAATACTTCTTAGGACTACAAATCAAGCAAACAAAGGACGGAATTTATATCCATCAAACCAAATACACAAAAGAACTACTCAAAAGATTTGGCTTTGAAGGATCTAACTCGAAAGGTACACCAATGAGCACATCAATAAAGCTCACCACTGATAAAAAAAGGTATTGATGTAGATATAACAAAATATCGAGGTATGATTGGATGCTTACTATTAACTGCCTCTAGACCCGATATAATGTATAGTGTTTGTCTGTGTGCAAGATTTCAGGTTAAACCCAAAGAATCACACTTAAATGTTGTTAAAAGAATTTTGAAATATTTAAGTGGTACAATTAATTTAGGGTTATTTTATCCAATTTGCAATCACTTTGAACTAATAGGTTATTCAGATGCTGACTATGCAGGTTGTTAAATCGATAGAAAAAGTACAAGTGGTGCTTGTACTTTCTTGGGACAAAGTCTCGTATCATTGCATAGTAAAAAGTAAACCTCAGTTGCTCTTTCAACTACTGAGGGTGAATACCTAGCTGCAGGAAGTTGCTACTCTCAGATATTATGGATGCGTCAAACTCTATGTGATTTTGATATATTATGTGATTGTGTGCCTATTTATTGTGATAATTCAAGTGCTATAGATATATCTAAAAATCCAGTTTTGCATTCACGAACAAAACACATTGAGGTAAGGCATCATTTTTTAAGAGATAATGTTTCAAAAGGTTTAATTAAATTTATTTTTATTCCAACTGAAAATCAAATTGCAGATATTTTTACTAAACTATTAAGTGAAGATAGATTTTACATGCTACGTAGAGAAATTGGGATGTGTTTGGCATGATTTTAAAATCTGTATTAGTGTTATCCTAGTTTGCGTATATATCATATTAACTAATAAAATCTAGGATAATTAATAATATGATTTTGTTTCGGTCGCCTACTTAATTCCTGAATTCATGCACACGTTAATCAAGGAGTCTATCATAATTGTTTTTGAAAACTGAAAAGACCAGATAGAAAAAGGCGTCTCGGGAGACAATTGGACAGATGAAGGGTTTCTTGAGAGTCGTATGAGTACATGCATCTCATAATGGTTTTTTTTAAAATTGAAAAGACAAGTCGGCTGAGGCTCTTGGGATACGTAACGCCTTGGGAGACGTAAAGCCTTGGGAGACATCAAGATACATACATGCATTCCTTCTTTTTTATATACTCTGTATTTTTTCATTCTCTTACTATCCTCTGATTCTCTTTTACTCTCTTATCTGATTTTTTTTCTTCATCTAAAAATCACCATGAAAACTCGTACGCACAAGCGAGCACTTGTCAATTCCGACGAAGAACAGACAGCAGTTCCTCTTCAATCGATGGCCGGATCATCTCGAAAACAAAGGAAACTGAAGAAGGTTGTGTCGTCAGAGACAGAGTACGTAGACTCTTCGTCATCAGATGAGTCCACATTCAGTCCCTCATTGCCTAAACCTACTGGACCCTCTCGACGATGTCAGCCAACGACTTAGTTTTTCAAGTCAGAAGTTACACCTCCTTCTATTTCGGTAAACCTTAATTTGTCTTCTGATCTGCCTGACAACTACTTTCGCAGTAATGCGTATGAGGTTCGTTTTAAAACCATCATTTTTCCAAAACAATTTGTTTATGAAAAGTCTATTGATCAAATTTGTTTTCAACAATCTCCTTTAAAACCATTGTTTAAATCTTGTGGTTTTTCTTCAATACTTTTTCCTCCATCTGTGGCATACCCTAGCCTTGTTCAACAATTTTACACAAATCTAGAATGTTACGGTGATTTTTATACTACTTTTGTCAAAGGAAAATCGTTATATTTTACAGTTGTAGATTTTGGTAGTATTTTGAATATTCCATCTTCTGGTGTTTTTCCTTTTACAAAGAAAAGTGCTGTTCATTTTCCCTTCACTCCTCTGGAACAGCTACAAATTGTGATGAACAACAATTTGTTGACTGATGTTTTCACTCCTAAAACTGTTGATGTCTCTCCTATCTCTTGTCTCATTCATCATCTTGTTAGATACAATTTGTTGCCTTGTTTAGGTGGAGGAGCAAATTTCACCTATCAAGACTTGATTATTATTGCTCTGATCTTACGAGGTGTTTCTTTTAATTTGTCTCAACTGATGCTTCATCACATGACTACATGTTTGCGTAAAACCAAGACATGTTTGCCTTACAGTGCTACTCTCACTACCTTGTTTAAACATTTTAAAATTTCGTTTGAAGATGAAAACTCGCTTTGCCATCGATTTTATCGATGTCAGCCTCCTCGAAAATGTCACGTATAAATTTACTTGATGGAATGTTTGTTCGTGTCACTTCTGAAACTCCTGCTCCTCCAATTTCTATTCCATCCTCTCCTGTTCAGCCCCATATTCAATCTTCTTCTGAAATCATTGATATGTTGAAACTAGTTCTCGGTAATCAAGAAAAAATGCAGACTGAAATGACTAGCCTTCATAACCGTATGACCCTGTTGGAAAAAGGCAAATTGCCTCTAGGTGCCCATGAAATTAACAAATTGTACAATAATATTGAAGATGAATTCATTAACTTACAGGCAGGCTTTGAACTACAAACCACTGCTTTGGCAGAGGTTATGCAAAGAAGGCTTAATCGAAATTCCTGTCAGTTGAGTCAAGAACTGAAGTTTGTTAGTATTCAAGTAGGGGAATTGGCTGAGTTCATTTCTACTCATTTCAATGATGTGGGAGCTAAACTCCATATGCAGCGTAAGAATTCTACGGTTCCGGAGTGGGTGCATTATAATTGGTTGGCCGAGTATCAAGGTGAATTTCTCGATGTCCCTCTACCACCGCAGAATCGCCATTCCCGTGCCTCCCCAATTTCTTTCTTGACCGAGCATTGCTGAGAAGGTTCATCGTGCCAACCACAAACCCTATTTCACCAAAAGGGCCGCTCAGCGTGCAGCTGTGGTAGATCTCGACGAATGAACTGCTCTCCTTTTTGTTTGATGACAAAGGGGGAGAGTTAATGTTAAACATTGCATCACCAAGACTTATGTTTAATTTGGGATTTAAATTTTAATATTTGATAGATTTAGCAGTAAATATTTTGATATTTGATGAACTAACATTTACTGCAGGAAACAGGTTATTTACAAAATTTAGGATTTTGTAACGTTATCAAATTTCAGTAAACTGAAATAATGTTGTTGCATGGATTTAGGGGGAGTGAATTATGTTATGCATATATTCAGGGGGAGTTTATAAGAGTTAAACAATTTTGGGTTGTCATCATCAAAAAGGGGAAGAATGTTGACTTTGTCATATTCTATCCTTATGTTTTGATGATGAAATGTTCATATACTAAATTGTTTTATGGTGTTTCAGGTATCCGTTGAATAAAGAACAATTGTAGGATTTTTCAGTGGAAGAAGAAGATTTCTCTTTTCTAGGAAAACAAATGTAAGATCAGTTGCATAATAATTGATTTTTCATTTAAAGGCTCTAGGACATATTATTGCATTATATCTTGTTATATGTCTTAAATGAAAAATATTTTTAATATCCTAGGAAAACGATTTTCTAAAAAGAGATAAAATTAATATATCATTATGAACAGAAAAGGAAGTACTATTTGTTTACAGTATGATATGTATAAAATGCATTAGTTTGTTTGTCTAGGAGCTAAAAAGAAGGATAGCAATTTAATATATGTGCATGTTTGAAAAAGTGAGTAATTGATATCTCTTGGACATTTTTCTACACGTGGATATATATGTAATCATGGTTTCCTAGAAAGTCTAAATGATAGCAGCTACTTTATTGAGATTTGGTGTTTGCGGTTTTCAAGGAGTTATGATAATGTTTATAAGTCTTGAGACTCTTATATGTTATTGGAAAGATAAAGGACACTCCACTTTTATTGCTTCACGTCACTTTTGAGTGAGGAGAAAAGTCAAAAAGATTATCTCTTAAAAGATCTTTTGATTTATTCCACTAACGAGATTATGTTTTCTAAATCTGGATATATATTAAAGATATGGACTAATTCAAGCTTTACCGTTAGGAGATCAAGCCAGATTTTGTGGACTCATAAAACGTTATTTCTGATAACGGTAATATATGGTTGGCTATAAAAACAGTATTCTCATAAATGGAAAATACACAACTCACGAATTTATTATCTTGCACTACACTGAGATTTCCGAGCAACATATTGTTAATTGGTGCAACGTTTGAGCAGCTAAGCAATTAAATTTCTGATATTATTTGAGCTGATATTTGGTAAGAAATTAATTGTTTATCTTTGTGTGCTAATTGATCATTGCATATAGTTGAGCCTTTAATTGTTAAATTGATTATTCTTGCATTGATCATAGACCTCTATATCTGTATTAAAATTTTCTATTTTAGACTAAATGTAGTCTAAAGGTGTTAATCCTAGTGGATTAGGTAAAGACTTACAAACAGGTTCAATGAAGCAAATGTGCTTGAAGAGTGCATAGGTGCACAAGGAGCAAGAGAGCTTAAGGGAAATTAATTGTTAATTAATTTTTGTAAGAATCTGTTTTGTAATCTGTATTTATTTATAAAGAAATAAATAAAGTGAGTCTCCAATACTAGTTGGTATTGGACGTGGACTAAGCTATTATTATAGAGGGTAATAGCTGAACCACGTAAAAAATTTTGGTGTTAATTTTATTATTTTCTTTACTTTAAAATCACATAAGTTACTTAATTATCTTAATTTGACTACTTGCATTATATTAAGATAATTCTTTAACATCAAGTATTTTATTTAATAGGCTATATTAATTCAGTAAGCTGATTTCAATCATTATAGTAGCCTGAAATTAATAATTTTTAAAAGTTGGTCATAGATTACTCCCACACTTATTCAACCCCCCTTCTAAGTGTGCCTAGATAAATTTCACTTGTAAACCACCAAGTATTAAGGCATTCACTTGTTAGTCTTTTTACAAGAAAAACTTCCTTTACAAACAACCATATTCTATCCAAATTTGTATGTGTTAATGTCATGAGTGTGGGGCTTTCTCAACTTATTGATAAATAGTTTAAGGTTATCTAACTTCCTTATACTTTTACCATTTTAATCAATATGAAACTTATAAACCACCAAGTATTAAGGCTTCACTTAATACTCATTTTATAAGGAAAACTTTCTTTAACTTTTACCAATTAATCAATGTGGGACTTGTCCTTCACTTGGTAGTCATTTTATAAGGAAAATTTTCTTAAATTTTAATTAATCAATGTGAGACTTGCAAACAACCATATATATGTGTTTTTTTAATATGTGTTCTCTTGTCTTACCAATATCCCACATTATCTAATTTATGTTCTTTTGCCTTACCTCTATTTTATAAATAGGGGAGACCACTAATTCAATTTCATCGAGTACTAAAAATTCTAGTATGTCTTTTCTTATGTTACCTCCATTTTATAATCAAGTCCTAAATATTCTAGTATGTCTTTTCTTATGTTACCTCTATTTTATAAATAGAGGAGACTTTAAACCAATTTTACAAGGCTAAGTAAAAAAATTCTTTAAAAAGAGATTGGACCGGTACAACCGGTTCGGTCCGGTATGTACTGAACCTATGAAATTGGTAACCAGAACCGGTATTGAAAATTGGTTTGTATCGAATCGTTCTCGAACTGAATTTTTTTTGTACCGAGCCGATTGGTTTGGACCGGTTCGATTCACCTTGAAAATCAAATTTACTGAATTTGTTGAACCCTACCCAAAAGGATACATAAAGTGCATAAAATGAAGCGTGATTAAGTTATTTAGTAGGGTTCATTAGTATAAAAAATATAAATTATTCATCACTTTATATAATTATGTGGGGTCACTAAGGATAAATTTGAAACTTTTTTACTCTTTCCTCTATTTTTACTTTTCTTAATATGTGTGAAAATTGTAATTTGCATATCTGTTTAAGGATGAAAGGTGTATAATATTAATTATCGTAGACAATTGTATGTGGTTTGTATTTATTTATTTATTTTAAGAAAATGTTGTAATCATTCTAATACCAAAAAAAGTTAATTTGTGAAATTCAATCTTTTTTATAAACATCATATATATAATAAATAAAATATTAAAAATAATGTTATTTACAAAATAAACCTTGCTTTTTTCCTTCTTTAAAAAATACAAAGCACTCATAAAACACTATCATTATATCTCTTTTACAAGTTAATCCTAGTTAATTATTACGATTGCATTTTTTAGTATAGCTATATTATAATAATTCTGCCATTTATATTGTAAATACTTTTCAAATTGCTCCACTTCACTCTAACTGACTTATGTTTCAATGTTTTAATTTGTGGCTAATTATGATATGATAGTAGAATAATTTGTTACTATATGATATATCATTGTTAAATATATAATCAGTACTAATTATATATATATATATATATATATATATATATATATATATATATATATATATATAACAATGGTCTGTAGGTGTTTTAATTTAGGCTTATGGGAATCAATATTAGTAAATGACTTCTATAAAAAATAAAATTGTTATAAAATAATAAATTACTTTAAAAAAATTAGGATCATAAATAGTGTATAAATTTAGGATCATAAATAGTGTATTGGTTCTAGTTAAATTCTAGATTTAAAAAATGTTTTAGTAGTAGTTAATAAAATAAAATCAGAAAGTTTTAAAAAATATTTTAGTAGCAGTTAAATTATAGTATCATACCAGAGACTAAGAACCAAATTTTTTTTTACTTTTGACTTATTATATATGTACTAGCAAAGTGCCCCGTTTGAAGCACAAGTTTATTATTTGTTTGAATTTCAAATTAACTTATTGTTACTGTTAAAATGGCTACATTAAAGTGGTTACAATGCATTGGTCAAATAAATGATTTTCAAAATTTGACAATTGAGAATTAGTAATATATTATTTTTGTTGTTATTTTTAATTTGATATCCAATTTTTATACAAATTTTAAATTTAATATTTAATTTTTATTTTCAATCTTCAAATTTATGTATAATTTTTTAGAGTCAGTCATTGATATATTTTGTAATATATGCTATGCTTTTCAATGTTAATTATTATTTTCTCATACTATTTTTTTCGTATATAATAATTTAGAATAAAATTATTGTAGAATAATAATTTATTATTATGACTTCTAGTTATAACTTTTAGTTTTAAAATAAATGATATGGTGACTATAAAAATGAGATGTAAAATAATGTGGATGAGATAACTAGGCGGGAATATTACGTGTTTAGAATATTATTTATTAATTTATTTGTGTATGACCTTTTGGAATTTGTAGGCTGTTGATTGATGTCCTTTGTTTTATTTATATTTTATTTTGTTAGTTTAGATTAGACCTGGTAAACGGGTCAGGCTTAAATGGTCCACATTTTGATAGGCTAAAAAAGTGAAGCTCAAAGTTTATTTTTTGGCGGATAGACCAGGCTGGTCCGCAGGCCTGAATTAATTTATGATCAATTTTTGATATATTTCTAGGTTTAGCTCAAACGGACCGGGTCATTGGCAGACGGGATCAAAACAACCCAAGTTTTGATAAGCTAAAAAAATGAAACTCAAAACCCGCTTTTTGATAGACGGATCGACCCGGCCCGCAGGTTTGGGCTAATTTTGCCAAGTCTAGCTTAGATAAGAGTGTTTTGCTTTTAACTTAAGCTTATGCTTGCACATTAAAAAAATATTTTAATTGTAATTAAATTCTAGGTTTATTATAAATAAAATTAAATTAAATAAACTTTAAAAAGTACTTTAATATTACTTAAATTTTAGTCTTATACTAAATATAAAGACGAAGACCAAAAACCTTATATAGATGTTTAAGGAATTCTATATGAAATATATACAATTGTTGTAAAAATAATAAGTTACCAGATTTTTAGTTTTAAAAGTTAACTAAATTTTAATAACTAATATATAAGTGAGATTTTTTAACATTAATTAACTGAAGATATCGTATTTGAAATAGAATTGGTATGTAAAGTTTAATCATTAATTTATTTTGCAATTATATTACGTTTTTAATATTAATTATTATTTTCTAATAATATTATTCTTATATTGTTACTATATAATTATTTAGGAATAAAATTGTTGTAGAATAATAAGTTGTCATTATAACTAAATTATAATCACTAATATATAAGTCATAATTATTTTTTAACATAATTAACTTAAGATATATCCTATATGAAATAAAATTGATAACTAAAGTTTAATCATTAATATATTTTATAATATTTAATACATTTTGTTAATATTAACTATTATGTTGTCATATTATTATTTTCTATACGCTTAATATTTTGTTATTTTGAGTCTAAAATTGAGTAAAGTAAAATTCTAAACATATTTTTAAAGTTAAAATTTATTGTATAAATAATTAAAGGAATTTTTATAGAATTTTTTAAAGAATAATGTGTTAACATTAAAATTTGTAGAATTATAAAAGAGTTTTGGTTCTACAGACTACATCACTATCTATTGTAGTTGTTTTTAGTGGTTAATAATTTCACAACTTGTAACTTACTAATTGTATATAACTTAGTTTAGTTTTATTATTTCATAATTTATTATTAAATCTTGTGATATTAGGTCATTATAATGTGTTGTTGGTTGGAACACCCAAATGTATAAAATTATTATAAGAAAAAGAGTTGTATTAAGTTTTGGATTTATTAGTAGTTATTAGGATTGCTTTAAAATAAATAAAATTAAGAAGATTAAAGTGTTTTAGTTATAGTTAAATTTTAGGTTTATACCAAACAATAAATTCGTGGACCAAAAAAATTAAATTGCCTTGTTATATATTATATATGTATATAGATATACAGAATAGATCTTAAGTATACCTCTTAAATAGCGTATTTTTATAAAATTTAAGTCGTTTTGAAGATTCTTTTAAAAAATAAAATAATATTAAAAGAGAGTGGTCTAGTTTGCTTTCTTTTTATTTACAAAAATGTCACTCGCAACTCCCATTTATTTTATAAAAGATTCTCTAAAAGAATGTAATTTTAATAAAAATATATTATTTAAAGAAATATGTTATTTAAGAGGTGTATACTTTAAATCTGTACATAAATATATATATATATATATATATATATATATATATATATATATAAAAGTAAAAGTAATGAGAGTGGAATGCCAGCGATATCATTTTCCATAAAATTGGGCTTGACTGTGGAATTTTTAAAATCCAACATATTAAGTCATATAGCCATGCTGCCTACCAATGTAGGTGGGGGTGGGGGTGGGGGTGGGGGTGGGGGGGGGTACCCAAGTCTTTTTCTACCCACTCTAATAAGTGAAAATCAGTGTTCAATTTTTATCCCTTCTCTTTTACTACAACAAGACTAAGACTATGAGTAATTATTTAATATTATGTTCTATTTAGTATTATAATTATAGAACAACTTGCAATATGGAGTAGGGCCCTTGCGGTACCTGAAAAGAGGGAGTATAGTTTCATGCACTAAAATATTTTTCAATAATAAACGCCTTGCTAAATTTAATTTTTCTAACAGTTATAAAAAAAATCTAAAATTTTAAAAGTTTTTTTGTGAGGATAATATTATATTCTCATTGTTCCACAAAGAAAATGTCTCATTTGTCTAATTTTATTGTTTCAAAAAAGGCTAATTTTGTATAAAATGACACAACGTCTTCAAATTTATCATCATAATTCGTTATTTACTTAGTTTATTCGTAAAATCTTATTTAACTTTAAATAATGCAAACTAATAGTTTATATTATAAACTACATAAAATATTATTATATATATAATTATTACTTTTAAAACTAAAATAAATTTACATTATATTTTAAAATTTAATATTTTATAAATTAAGTAGGAACAGAGATAAAGAGTAATTGATTTATTATTGTGAGTATTTTGGAACAAAAATAGTCACGTGTATGTTGGCATAAAGGAAAAGGAATAAAACAAACATAACATTGTTATGATATTATTTTAAATTATAGTTTAAAATATGTTATTATTGTTAAGGGTATAATAGTCTAAACAATATTTTTTTTTTATCTAATTCTTTAATTAATTCTGAAAAAAACAAACATAACATGAGATTATTTTAAGTTATCCTATTAATAATCTCATAAAAAATAAACATGTGACTAAGACTATTTAATCCTAGAATTATAATCACAAGATTATAATCTTTACAAACAAATATGACCTAAATTCTTAAAAGTAGAAATAAAAACCTCTGAAACCCATGCTTATTTTATGGAGTAATTTTTAAGTATTTATAAAAGCCTTCACTCTTTTTTTCTTAAAAATTAAGTATTTATTATCTAATTTATAAAGAAGGATGAGAATAGTGACGGTTACTTTTAGTGTTACTAATTTTATTAAAGTTTCAAATTTACTCTTCAATTTATTTTCTAACTTCGATAAGATTTTTATTTTATCTTCCCAATTACACACGAACACTTGTAACACAGGAGGCTATTGAGAATATAAAAAAAAATCGATATAAAATTGTGTATTTCCATGTGAGTATTTTCTCATGACATACAAAAATGTGAGTACGTACAAAATCTCAGCACAATGTGAACATAAGTCAAATAATTCAACAATTTAAAAGGTTAGCTCAGCTGCCTCCAGAAAAGTTGCAAATTGCGCTAGTCTTCCCAAACACTCCCGAAAGAACTAAACACTCCACTTGCGTCTCACAATAAATGTCACGTTCGACATCTCTGACTTTACGCGTAAGGATCCGTCGTCGTATCGGCGAAAGAGACGTTAAAATCAGGACGTGGGCGGTTAATAGCGGTTTAAAAACCACGCGTACCGACACTAATCTGCATTATTTTCTCCACGTGTCGGTTCCATAGGTCCCGCCACTATTCCAATCAACTTTTAACTATTTGTTTTTAATTTCATAATCTATTACGATAATTTTTAGATGAATATGGAGATAATTTATTTTGTTCAATCTTTATTACATGTTGTTGCTGTAATTTGTTTCTCTGTTGTCAATAAGAATCAAAGTCATACCAGTGAACTAAATAGACACATACTCCCTCCGTCCTATGATAAAAATTCTAGTAAAATTTTTACGTATATTAAGAAGATGAACGAAATGATAAAATTGTCCATAATAATGTCATTAAATATGGAGAGAATTAGAATAAGAAAAATATGAGATATTTAATACTACGAGTATAATAAAAAAATATGTGTAAAAGTTTGATTATTAAAGGAAAATGGACATTTAACATGAGACTACCCAAAATAATATTAATGACTTTTATCATGGGACGGAAGGAATATATGTTATCAACAAAATTTGAAATTATACCAGTAGAGTAAGTGGTTACCGATATACTACATACTTATCTGTATCTATATCTAATTATCTATCTAATAAAATAAAAATAGTTTTGAATTTTCCGCTCACTCAATAAATCATCTGGGCCGTTCAAAGTTTGAGATAAATCATACCGTCCGTCCATACAGTGCCGGAGGCACGGAACCCAGCTAGTACCTATATATCTAATAAAATACAAATGATTTTGAATTTTCGCCACTCAATAAATCATCTCATTGCTTAAAGTTTGAGATAAATCTCACATGGTCCCATACAGTCTTTTTAGCACGGGACCCCGCTAGTGTTCTATATGGCTGAATTGTGTACTATAATAGGATAAGATAAAATACTTTTAAATGTATATTTTTAATAAAAAAATTAAAATACTTATAAAAGTGTTTTTAAAATATTAGTAATAAATTTAAGATAATTGTGTATTATGAGATTTTATTTTGTGTACTTTTAATAAAAATATTTCCACTCAAATGTATATATTTTTTTGTTTCAATTGAAAGAATTTATGGGAAATGGTGTTACATCATGATATCTCATTAAAATAAAAAAATATAATATTTAAAAGGTTTCATGATTCTAGCACCCTTTATAAAATGTTAAAATATTTTTACTTTTTAGTTTAAAGGTAGTTATTTTAATCCATCCAAAGTTATTTTCCTCTAAATATTATGTATGTACAAGTTTAATAATTCACACAAAAGAGTAGTATAGTTAAAAACGACTAATCAAATAAATTTTATATATAATATTTTAAAATAATATTTTAATTGATTTTAAGTCAATTTAACTGTCTAAATTTGATAATTTGATAGTTCAAAAGTTTTTTTATTTTTTATTTTTATTTAATTTTTAGTGACAAATAGTACATTGTATCTTTAATAATAAATATGTATTAAAACTTTATGAAAAAACATAACTTTTGAGCTTTTGAGTTGATATTTGTGAATAACAAAATTTATGATCAATTAGAAGACATAAAAATCAACAACAAAAATATCTTTTGAACTATAGAATCATACAAGAGATGTATGAATTAAACGATTTAATATTGCAAATATATCTGATATAAAAAGAGTATTCTAAAACTAAGATTAACTGATAAATTGCAGTGATATAATCTGACTATATGACTAATATGAGGGTTTTTAACAAAAAGTTTTTCACAATTCATACAGGGTAAATTTTGCAAAAAAGATACAAACAGGAGGATTACTTTTGCATTTCAGTTTAGAATTTCATTTCCTCTCGATTTCTCTCTCCTCTTTTGTTTTATTGTTTTATTAAATTTCCCTCGAATTAAATTTAAATCTCTGCATTTGAAGTTGAAGCAAGAGCAAACACGAATCTTAAAGCAATCAGTTTCGCATCCAATTCACTTCTTCAAGTATTTGTATGGTTAATGTAGCGTCCGTCGCTTCTCATTTTTGCCTAATTCATATCGGTACCTAACTCGGTAATTCCTTTATTTCTCAATTTTTTTTTTGTGATTTGATTATGTGAAAAATTAATCATTAGTTGTTTTTAGTTGATATTAATGTGATCTCAGTATTGAATTTTGGTTGATATGATTTCCTGAATTTTTTAGTTGGCTGAATATTTTTTTTGTCTGATGAGCAGCAGATATTGTAAAGTTTAAGGGTTTATAATTGTAGTACAGTTAAATTCAATTGGTGGATGCTTGTATAAAAAGTTGAAGATAATAGGTTAGTAGACAGATTAAATTGAACTATTGCTTTCTGATAATTTTTAAAATTTTAAATAATGAATTTCTCATGAGAGAAGTTTGGGTTAGGTAAATTGATAAGGAATATCTGAGAATCATTACTTGTATGAAGTCAAAAATTACTATAATTTGTAGTGTGGATTTTATTAGGAACTATCCTGAGATTTTTTTATGGTATTCTTATCCATATATACAACCATTAATTGTTTTTTTTTGTTCATAAGTAGCTGCTGTCTTACAAACTTTTTTGGCTATTGCGATTTGGAAAGCAAGTTCTACTTTTAAATGTTTCATGGATACAATCTACAAAATTCAATTCACTCATGTGAAAGAATATCATGTTGGATTGCATGTTATTGTTTTTGAATTTGTACTATATTTTTCTTATTTCTCTATATTAAGGATAATATTCACCATTATGCAAGTTATTGTGGATTATTTATTTAGGTGTTTTAGTGCTTAGTGGATTTTAACTTGAGTATGTTCCTGACTTATTTTGTAGACACAGTATTATCTACTGAGATGAATGTATTTGAGTTGAACATGCGCCCAATGGTCCAATTTTTTGGATTTCTTTGTGACTCTACTCTTAACAATTTGTAGACTATGTTTGTCGATGAATGTAGATAAACACCACTTTGTTTATATGCAAATTTTAAGCTGGAATGTTATATATGCATCTCTGTATGTTCCATCTCCTGAGGCATTATGATCCAATTTTTTGCTTCATTGAGACTCTACATCATTGTCAAAGGAGCAGCACGTGCTCACAGTTCCTATCATCATTATCATCACCTTCACAGCTTCAGCTGTATCTTTTTATCTTCAGAATTTGTGTTTTATAGATAATATTTATTTACATGCCCCACTTTTCTACATTAGACCTTTGCTTTTACTTGTTCGACTCTCCTCGTCCCTGTTTTTTAACAAGTGAAAATGTAATTTCTAAAGAAAAATTGATTCAAATTATGTAAATATTTATTTGGTTAATGATTATGCACAATCCTATGGGCTGAAAATAATTGTTTGCCACATGATTTATGAATATACTAACATATACACCTTTAGTTCTGCGCAATATTTAAATAGCACAATAAATTTTGTTTTTGCAGCTTCTGGACCTGTGCGTCATTTTTTCCTGCAATATCAGGCTTTCTGGGCATTTACTGGGCTTACTTATGCTATATTGGGGTGCTGCAACATCATTAAGGTAGTGGCAAGAGATGAATGTATCTGGTTTGTTGACTTCTGCTGGAGTCAATATAGCCTTGTGCACAGTGCTCTCCTCACTATATTCAGTTTTGAGAAAACAACCAGGGAATGTAAGTGTGTACTTTGGGCAAAGGCTTTCTCAAGTACAATCAAAAGGTTGCGGTCCTTCCTTCTTTGAAAGAATTGTTCCTTCAGCCAGCTGGATAATTAAGGCTTGGGGAACATCTGAAGAAGAGTTATTTGCAATTGGCGGTTTGGATGCAGTTGTTTTCTTCCGGATAATTGTTTTCAGGTTACCATATGCTTCCTTAAATGTGTATTAGTTAATTGTTTTTAACTTGCATAACTACTTGATCAACTCTTAAACATGGAAAGAAATTGTCGATAAATTTTTCTCTTGTCAAAGGGCGATGCTTATTGTTCGTAGTGTACCATGATTATCTAGTTTATTCTCTTGTAGATTTACCATTACGTTACTCATAATGATGTTTACCTAAGCATATGACAGTTTACTTTGGTTGTCATTATTACTTTGTTATGTTTTAGGGAATCTCTGTTGGGGCTAGTTACTTTATATTCAGGATACAGCTTTTTCTACTGTATGTTGGTTTTATTTATTGCTCAGATTTTGGGCGGTCAGAAGTACATCTTTGGACGAGTGAAGTTATTATTTTTATTTTGAATGTCCTTGACTTGTTAAAGCTTTTTGGATAATTTGGATTTCCATTTTTCAAGCGGTTGTGGTAGATTTACCTAAATATATGCGTGTTAGTCCTTTTCAATTTATTTTATAATATCTTAGATTGCCCACACACTACTCTACTGAATATCCCCTTTCCTAACTGCTTGGGTTTTTGTTATTCTAGTGAATTAGGAAGCTGACTCATTCTTAAATTCCAATCTTTGTTAAATTTAAAACTACTTTTCCTTTCTTACAATCTCAAGTCCTCAACCCTTGCAATTTTGTTCTTAATCTTGTTATTTTGGGATATTTATGTTGAACCTAATCATTCCTGGTTCTTTAGTTTGGAATTTAGTCTCCATTAGTCCATCGTGATATCATGTAGGCCTAAAGCAAGTCTGAAATTCCAATAAAGTTTTTTACTTTTAATTTTTTCTCTATTGCTCTCTAATTTCTTCTTTAGTTATATACATGCATAATAAACATGAACCTAAGTAAATCATGTCATGTATGCTTTTATCAGAATAACACTCCACTAGTTTTTATTTTCTCGACTTTATGAACAAGTTCTTATTCTTTCCTTTTAAACACTATATGATACATCATTTTTTGAAGTTTTTATTAGAAAACTTGCGTTGTTTTTAGTATTCTCGAATTTTACAAAAAATAACATCCAATTTAAGAAATCTAAATATATATTGGTAGAATTACTTATGCTTAAGGAATGTGTAGGTAAATTTTACTTAAGAGCAGGATGAGAGTCAACGGTTGGTTGGACGCTTGGACCCCATTTTCTGCTATTTGATGACATTCATTCGTTTCATAATTTCTTTTCCTTCTGTAATTAATTCATTATGGGGGTAGGGCACCTTGTTTATATCTCCGGTTTAGTTTAATATGAGTACTTAAATAATTGTAATGTACTATACTTTTTTTTTGAAACCTTATTTATGTTCCATGTTAATCCTTTTTTCCCTCTAAAAAGTAACTGAAAAACTAAAAGTAGACATATTAACTGTATTGATTATTTGTGGTATGAAATTAAGAAATGCATACACTCAATTATCATTGCAATAACACCTTTAGGAAATAATTTTAAAATAACTTTCTGTGCTTTTTAATAAATCCGTAAGCCCCCTGGTTCTCTTTCAAAGCTTTTAAGTCAAAGAGAGGCTGAGGGTTTTGGGGCATCTCTTTCAGTTTTCTCTTGCTGGCCCTGGTACATTCCTTAGTTGACCCCTGACTGCATGGTAATCAGTAGCTGTGAGTTCATCTGCAGTGAAAATCCTCTTTCCGCTTTCTTTTCCGAAAAAGAAAAAGAAAAGTTAGGAATCTCTGACGTATTCTGCTCTACCTTTCCTTTGTTAAGGAAATAAGCTACTTGTAATGGTGGTAGTGGACTAAAATACGTTAAGGTTCTGAAATTGTTGAATTTGTACCAATCGGAGATAAATACTAATAATAAAAATGTGGATTACAATGTTGCAACATGTGAAGCAAGATTATACTTCACCACGCTTGAAATGGAAATGGATGAAGATACTTTAGAAAAATAGCTTGTGGTTTTAACAGTGGATCTGATCCTGCTAAAGTGGAGAGATGAATCAGATATATCATATATGTAGCTGACCGACATAGTGGGAACTAGACTTTGTTGAGCTGAGTACTAGTGGCCGTAATGTAAACCAAATCTCATATCAAATGACCATATTTATTCTCATGAAGTGTGCTTGCTTATATTGTGCCTGATAATAGCTATTTGTTTGGTTTACATTATTTTTCTCTTATGTCATCTTTAGTCCTTAGTTGATAATAGTTTTAATACTTGTTCTTAGCATGGTTGTAATTATCCCAGTCTTAAACAATTTTAAATATTCTGTAGCATTTTAACATTACAGATGCTTAAATACACCTTCATCTTCACTGCATGTTCGGAACACAGGATTTGCTTTATTTGCTAGTATACTTACTGTGGGCACTTCACAATTGCTATGCAGTATCAGGATCTTCTCCGTTGCTGCTGTTATTTGCATTTCTGTTGTGCTTCCATTGAACTACTTTGGGCATGCCATGCATCATAAGAAAATTAGCTCGAGTCCCTAGAAGTGTTCACTATTGGGAATGTTAAAGAAGGATCTAGATGGTACAGTTCATCTCTATTTTGATTTTGATCATTATCTCTGAGATTAAGTATTTACTTTTGAGCTTCAAGAAGTCTATATATGTTACATAATGCTGGCTTCCAGACATCGAGTAGTTGTAAATTTGTAGTAAGCAGACTAAAATGACAGCCATGTAACTATCAAGAAAAAAAATGGAATATTTAGACCTACTTATCTGTTAACTTTAAGAATGAGATGTCTTGGCCTGCTTTTCAGTCTGCCGCTCTTATTTTTACCGGGGAATTCTCCATAGTTTATACCCTATGCCCATGGTGAGAAATTTAGGAGAATTGATAGATCAATTTTTGGTAATCATTGACGTTCTCACTTTAATTAATGACCATGGAGTGGTATAATTTGGATGCCAGTTAAGGAAAGTTGAACTTGTCAGGTCAAAATATTGCACTAATCAATATCTGTGTTCTTTTTACCTTGGTCCACTTTGTTTACAAATTTATCTTACACATTTTTTTTCTTCAGGTTTTGGGCTCATTGTCTTGCCTTATACATTATATCCTTCTGTGCCTGTGCTCTTCTCTACATTGTAAGGATTTAAAACTAACTTTATTATGTAATTAGTATCTGTGTACTTTAAAGAGTCTTTCGGAAACTTGTAAATTTATTAATTGTCATCATTTTCTTGCATGTTCTCCAAATTATTATGGAATTGTTGCCTTTTGGTGTAGGAAAGCAAAAGTATTGCAAAGATGAGGTTAGCTTATATTACTGGATCTCCTCAGAAATTAAGTCGCTTCACAGTTCTTGTTCGTGCTATCCCATGGTCAGGAGAATCATACAGTGATTCTGTGACCAAATTCTTTTCAAATTACTATGCTACAAGTTATTTATCACACCAAATGGTATATTATACTGGTACAGTTCGAAAGCTTGTGGTGAGCACCTGGCTTGGATAATTTAACTTCTGTCCTTTTATTTAATTTTCTATGTCAACTATACATTTTTTTTATCTATGTACATATTATGTACATTATTCTATTTCATATGTGTTTGGTATGCAGGATAGTGTTATCTTTGTGGCGATGAATTAATTGATTTTAATTCACTGATTTGGTATTTAGTCACTTCATTCTAGTTTAGCAAGTTCTACTCTTTCCTAATCTTTTAATAAAATTCAGTTCATTCTCTATTTTCCTCAAATCCTTCTTCAGCGCCTCAGCATACGGATGGGTGCACATTTTTAGATTTTGCCTACGACTAGATTTATACTACAGTATATCTAAGCCAAAAAATTGCATCATTGCTCTTCCCTTGTGATTTACCCTAGGTGATTTGAGTCTATATAACCACAAATTTCTTTGCTTAAATCAGCCAAATCTTTGTGATGCAGGATGCACCTATACACAAAGGATCCTGATATTGCCAATCATTTGGATATATTTCCGATTCTCGAGAATTTGGATTTTGTGCTTGTGTAATTGAATGGGGTCTTTGGTTTTTTTATTCATTTTTTTGAAATGGTAATAAACAATTTAGTTTGGGAACTGATTTTGTTTCAAGAAAAGTGGGAGCAAAATTCTTCAAAAAAAGGGGAAAATGGAAACATATGAAACCATTCAAACTTTAATTAGGTCCAGCCTTCGAGTTCTCTTAACAACAACATAAGAAGCAAGGATTCGGGTTCTCCATACAGGGGTAAGGCGGTCTGGCAAATCTCAAAAAATGGGAATTTGGGGATTTGACACAAATTTACTAATTAAATAAAATTTTATACATATGTAATTATTATAAATATATGTATTATATATTCAATACTACTTTTTCCAAAATTAGAAACACATTTCTAAAACGATAACTTTAAAGTAAAACTTTACAAATAATGGAATGTTCAGAAATAGAAATGTATCTCTAATTTTGGAACAAACTAAAAAGGGTAATGTATCTCTAATTTTGGAAACACAAAAATTTATATACTAATACTATCCAAGAGTTTAAGAAATATCTAATTAATTCTTATACAATTTCGTATATAGTATTAGTATGTAGAACGTTTATGATATGTAGCAAGTATTACTGTATTAGTAATATTTTCAATTTTTATGGAATTGCATGATTGACAAACAGGGTTGCATGACTAGTTATACCAGAAACATATGAAAACGAAAAAAAATAAGAAGCAGAAACATGGAAGTAGAAACACCGTTAACAAACTAGCCCTTTTTTTTCTTTTTTTCTTTTGTTTTCACCATCCAAAGGACAGCACGAAAAAAAAAATCAAAATTAGAGAATACTCCACTAGCAAAAATTTCAGAAAGGAAGATGCCCTACTCAAGGAAGGAGGAACGTGAGAGAGCTATTCCTCAGGGAGCAGGACATCTCAGGATCTAAGTACTCGCCAGTAGGAGCTTCTTTTGCATCTCTTTTAACAAAAGGAGAACCTGAGCACCAATTGAGGATAAACTGTTGATGTCTTCAATAGTAGGATTAACTATCCGTAATGCCTGAGCCTGACCATCCTTGCTGTTGTTATGACTAACGAGGTCTTTTGAATATGATTAAGTGATCACTTATGCGTTACCCTCTTTAATTAATAATTAACTGCCATCATCACAGCCACTGTTTCAGCAACCATTTTAGAATTATCATTTCAAGGAACATGCTTGTCCAGACACTAAATCCTATTCTGCATATTTTTACAATCTCAGGAACAAAAGCTTATCCATATCTTAATTTTTTCTTTTCCTTGAATTACTTTAAAAGTCGTAAATACCTCTCACTACTCATTATAGATTGTGCGCTAAAAGATTGGGATACTTTGTTGTTTTTTAGATTCCAGGTCTATGAAGTGTAGCAGATACCCTTTTATGTATTGCTCACTTTTAGTAAAATTAGGGGACAAACTACAAAGGATTCAAATATAGCTTGTTAGTTTTGTTTGTTTAGGACACTGCCTGCAGAGTTCTGCACAAGATTCAGATGATAATATTATTGTTTACTGATTAAACGAATATATCTGATTGTAAAGAACTATGAGAATTGTGATGCATGGACTTTTAACCAAGATTTGTATGACAAATATTGCTCATTTGTTGTCCTGAATATAAATCTTATTTTCAAGAATCATGAAAACTGTGCTCACATGATCTTAAATATTTGAGTGATTTCTCAATACCAAGTTGGTTGGCATGAAAATTGTGCATACATTTGATTATTTTGTGACCTGATTAACTCCTTCCAATCAGAAGTTTGTATATGGGTCTGGGTCCTCTGGTTGCCAATCAGCTATTTTAAAGATGAACTTATTTCCTATATACTAATCTATCAATGTGAATGTATTATCCTTAGTTTCACTCAACAAAGCCTAATTCCAATTACTTAAAGTTGGCGACATGAATTTTTTTAACCGGCCATATGAACTTATTTTTTGTATATATGGATGGATAGATAGGTAAGCCCAGGCTTAAAAGAAGTGTATTTTCTTATTCAGATAGAATTTAATCAAAGAAGTCCTTCCAAACTGGTATTTTGTTAATTGATATTCATTTGCAAATGGCCAGCTTGAACTGAATTATTCAGTCAACTATGACTGATGGATTCTCTTTTTTCAGTTAGTGTCTGGTTATTTTTTTCTTCTTAGTGGGAGTTCAATTACAAGGCACCCTTGTGAGTGCCACTTATCTAGCCAAGACCCATTACTGTAGGAGAAACTTTTCATTGAAGATCTTTTGAAACTTCAAATCAATTTACTTTCAGAGTTATCAAGACGAGTTAAATATTTGATGGTTGGCAAATAATCTTAACATTTTGAAGTTTGAATTTTTTGTTTCATTTCATATTGGTAATTTTATGTGGTCTTTTATGATAATATTTGGCCTATCTACTGTCCAATGCTCACTGTTTTCTGTTGAACTTGACTATTTCAGAATGATGCAGAGAAGATGTACGATATGCTCAAGTCCCCTCAACTTAGTATGCATTGTGGATCAGGTCTCGTAAGATGTGGCCTTTGTGGAGTAACCGAAAAATCTTTCAAGATCCTTTCGAAGGAATCAGAAATTGTTGAGGGAAGACCTGTCTTCACAGATGGTTTAAGAGGAGAAAAGGTCACAAGTTTCACACTACTACTAATATTGATTCTAGAGTTATCTAGTTATTTTTATGCATCTCAACCTTAGTAGCTCTTATATATTAGGTTTTGACTTTCAAAATTCCAACCTTAGTAACAGAAAAATGCTTGACTTTCAAAATTTTATCTGTCACTTTGTGTTCTATGCATAGTTATTAAGTCGTCGGTTAAGCAACGACTAGTTGATGATTAGTTGTCCGGTCGCTATTGGAAGTGCAAGTCGACAGCTCGACTTGGTTGCCGTCGCTAAGTTGTGTGACTTGAGCAGTTAGTCGTTAGTTTGTTGGTTCAAGTCGACGATTTACCCGACTTGGTATCTAGTCGGCCCAAATTTTAATTTACCCAACTCAATTCCAAATTCTAAATTCCAATTGACCCATAACCAAGTAACCCACCCAATTAAAGATCCAAACAAATAAATACCCAAACAAATATGCTACTAAGGGTTTACTTCGGCTAAGAAAAAACATTGGCAACAAAGAAGAAAAGGGAACTTACACAATCTAAACATCGGCGGTAAAAAAACATTGGCCAACAACTTAATTGTGTTATTGTGTTATGTAGATATGTAAATGGCGGACAGTTCATGAGTTGAAAGTTATGATAGGAACAATGATCTAATAAGGGTTTAATTTTTATTATCAATGATATTTAAAAGTTTTGATTGTGAAATTGTAATTTTTGTATGATAATTGTAATTTGAATATATATATGTATGTATGTATGTATGTATGTATAAAATGAGTATTGTAAATAATGTGTCGCTTTACCGGCAACTAGTCAACTGGTCGCTTAGGTAGTCGGCCACCGACTCACTTCAACTCAACGACTTGACAACTATGGTTTTATGAGCAGTCTTTGTGTCTGACTTGAGGATTCTGGATTAATATTAATTGTTTTTAATCTTCATAGTGGTTTTTGCCTCAATACTTGTAAATATAGCTCAAAGAAACTTATTTTTGAAACTGTTGTTTTCTTCTAGTTACTTAAAATACTAACGTTAATCTTCTTTTTCAATACCCTGTTACACCGGTTTAGAGTACATGGTATTACTACTTCAGATTTGGTGTTGAAATTGGGTTTCATATAAAAGATAGATAGACCATGAAGATGATTGTTTCTTGTCATTGTCTTTGCAATTGGGCTGTATGTAATGGTATGAAACTTCAGTAGACCAACTTCCTCGCCTTGATTGTCTTTACAATTTCTGGAAACTCCAATTCATCCACTGTAGACCTTTAACTTCTAAGTTTTGGGACAATTGGAGTTTCCTCAAAAAATAACAACTGGTCCTTACAATTTCGGCTCAAGTATTCTTATCTTCACTATACAGCAAAGATGACATCAAAGAAGACAGCCACGAATATCCCAAGGACTGGTTCCAGTACCTTATTTTTTGATCTCGCCGAATGAGAATTTATAAGTCATCATTTTTTTTCCCTTGGATGCTTTTTTATGTCCTTGTTTTGAACAATTGCTTATAAAGTTTCCTCTTTTATCTGGGTGTTGTGTGGTACAACATATGGACATACTATCCTGGCCTATATTGAATAGTTGTAGACCTGGAGTAAAACTCTTCATGCTCTTCCAGTATAAGTAGTAATGTTTAGGTCTATTACTCAGGTTCTTCACTCCTTTTGGGTGAATATGACCATCAAGTATTGCTACGTTCTTGCTATTGTTACTTCATAGTAAAAGCGCTTCTGTTGTTTGTTCGTGGATGATCATCCAATAGCTATGTGAAACTCGATTTTACTTCATGTTCATTTATGTGGATATAGTAAAACATTAATTTACATGATACATTGATCTATTTATTTATATTATTGCCAATAGAAATCCGTATTACAGGGCTAAGTTCCTGCCGAGCTAGGTCTGAATGTCTGAACCCTAGATTTGTCAATTTCTGCACTTAATTTTTTCTACAAAGATATATACAGCTATACTATGCTTACTCTCTTTACCAAATATTGGAAATATAGATAATTTCTGCACTTACTTTTTTCTAGAAAGATATATACGGCTATATTATCCTTAATCTCTTTACCAAATACTGGAAATCTAGATTAATAGCTTTTCCTTTTCTTGCTTAATCTCCGTTCTTCATGAGTTACAGTACAAACTTTTTTTCTTTTCACATTCTCTCACGAGTAAAGTGCATCACATTTATGGGTTGCACTTCAATCACATCTCCAACGATGATTATGGAGAATTTTGTTCGTCCATTGGCACCATATCACAACATATATTTTTTGAAAAAGCCAATTTGATGATACTGCATCCCACCTGTTGAACCACCAAAGGACACAACAATCCGTGGCTCTCGGGTTTGAGCTTCAACTCTTCAATTCATCCATTATCTGTAATGCTCCCAAATCCAATCTATCTTCAAACCTGAATTCGGTGCATTATTAGTGCTTCTCATTCCTTACATACATCCATATATCTTAAAGATATATTTAAAACTTCAAAATATAATAACATATTTCTTCAAATCCCAGATTCTATTACCTTAAAATTTTTAATACATTACAAATAATGATAAATACATTATTCTTTACTTCATTACAAGTGTGACTTTCACCCTTCAGCCCGTCACAACAGATACATAACAGTTTAATTAACTATTTTACAAGTCTCGGTTTGGACTTCTCTTTCATCTTCATGCTCATCCATATAATGAATAACACGTCACCAGGATACCGATCAGCTTGATCTACACAGGATCCTTTAGTTCTTTCAGTTTTCGCTGAAAATATTTTTATTTTAAGCAAGTGTAAGCATTCAATTGCTTAGCAAATTCTAGCAGTTGAATAACAACAAAATCAAGAATCAAATATTCTTTACATACAAAACTTTAATAACTGAACAATAGTTATGAAGCAGCTTGAATAACAGGAATAAATTATGATTCCAATCATTTTAAAACATCAATATATTCTTTAACACTTCTACGACTTAACTCATCCCATACGACAATATATGTGAAAAAACACCTTTTTGACATATATTTACAAAACACATTAACATCTTCTCATTATGTCTAACCGAAATAATCAGCATAGACTTAATCTTATCACAGTTCATGAATAAATAGAACTCTTTACATTTGAACAATTCTAACACAGAACAATTCATCTTTCGAAATACATACGTGTTGAAAATCTTGGCACATAGCCTCATACATAATAACATCTTGTACAGATACAATACATTTGTACATAGATAAAACTTCCTCAAGTACAACATTTGAGTAAGCTTAAAGAAACTTGCATTCAATTCATAATATTAATGAAGTTAGGAAACTTACATTAAACGCTGCATACAATTTACGTTATACTGCTCTTCGAAATCCCAATATATCACATAAGGATAACACATATCAATTAGTCATATATTTGACCTTCACATTGGTTTAAATTAACTTTAGTTCTTATGGTTAGCGTTTTATAACCTAAGTTCACGCAACCAAACTTTAAACTTTTTGTTCAACGTTACGACATACGGAGATGTCATAATCCTTCTTATCATCATTTAAGATAGACTTACATTACTTTTCCCTTCATTCTAGCATAACTTGCTCGAATCATTAAAACTATAATGTTTGTTAAGTTAATTATCAATCATTACGGCTTTTTGACAATCAAATGTCATATCACATGATTATTCTTTAACGTCTAAGTCACACAAAAGTATGCCAAGAGCGAACATCCAATGCTAATACTATGCGTTCATAGCTTTTAAACATTTTATATTACCTTCCTTCATATCTTATAATGTCAAGTTAATTTACCTCAGAACATTATTCAAGTTATTATCATTAACTCGGCTTCTTAATGTTTACACATCCCTTATCATCTTCATTACTTCACGTTCAAACCATACACTCATGTGTATGTTAAGCACGTTTATCTTTACGCGTACACTAACCGTCTTCTTCGGTTTAAGTGTTTTAACGCTTACATTGATCATCTTTTAAACTTCCATTTAACCTTTACTTAAGGTTTTAATCACTTCTTAAAGTGTTATTTTAAATGAACTTTACGTTCATTATCGTTCCGCGTACTTCCCCCAAGCTTTGAGCAGTTAAAAGCTCATCACCGGTCATGCCTCATGAACGGCAACTGCTATGGGCGCCTAACTCCTTTGTTAAACCTGCTGCCATTTCCAGCTTAGCAGATATTGGCTTCGGATGGTACTGCGGCTTCTCCTTTCTAGTTCATACTGGCGTTGCGGCGACAGTACTAAAACTCATAAAAGTTTTCTAATTTTTGAAGCGCTTAGTCATATCAGGGGAAATCTTCTATTAAATTACCTTGGGGTATTGAAAAATACCCGTAAAACGAATCGCCTACTTTGTAATCTCGTAACTTCTTCGTTATAACTCGGAACGAATTCGTTCCTAAGCCATTTTCTTATTTTCATTATATACTACGTTTTCCCCGGGACATAAAATTTTCCGAATCCGTTAACAAGTCTTTTCATAGACTCAAATTTCATCGTTCGTTCATTTTATATTCTTAACATTTTTCGTTCGTTCGTCCGTAACTTACTCATTCGAACCTGAAATGAGTTCGTTCTTGAGTCCACGACTCACGTTTTTATTGTTCTCTAACATTCTTATGAAACCTTAATTGTTCGAGATCATTAACTTACTTTCTACATTCGTCCGGAAATCATAGTACACTACGATTTCAACGGTTAACATTTCTTAATACGTTCCTCGTGGAACATTTCTTATACTTCTATATCTCCTAACCAAACATATATCAACATATATATATGATGGTTTTAAACTTGTTCATCAACAACAAGCTCTAATTAGATGGCTTTCAATTTGTCCATCAACAACTCGTTCATCGCGTTCTTCATTCGTTCTTCGCGTTTTTTCGTTCTTTCTTCGTTTTACATCATTATTTTGATTACTATTCCACTTTTACATACATATTAGTGTTTTAAATCCACTAATTCTTCCTTATTTCTTCGGATCGTTCATATGATTCATCCGAATCGTCCAATAACAAGCAATTCATACTTCATATGAAAGTTTTTAAAAGAAATAGATGAAATAAATTTCAAATTCTTATTACTTACATATTTCTATAGTTAAACCATATTAATATCATTCCTTATTTACTTCCATTTTCATTATGCTATATGATTCTTCATATGAAACCTAAAGAAAATGGATTAAAGGCTAGGTTTTGGTATTACCTTTTTTCTTGATTCTTCTTCCTCTTGACAAAGCTTGCAATTTGCTAGCTTTTCTCTTCCTTCTTCTTCAATCCAAAATTTCTTCTCTCTCTCTCTCTCTCTCTCTCAATATATGCCTTTGCTCTTCAAGGTGTTGATGAAAATAAAATAACACTTTAAAGAGAATAATTGGCTTGCCTTATATAAAACAACCAAGAGCTAGGACATTTTGGACATTAAATTAACTTTGATTTCCTTACGAATTGGTCACTTAACTTTTGTATAGTCAAAACCTTTTAAGTTTCAAATCTTACAAATCATCCTCTCGTCATCCACCACAAACTTAACTTTTGAGTCACCATTACTATTCACACCTCATTTTAGCCACACATTTTCTTAACTTAACCCCACCTAATTAACCATGGTTAAATGGTGGGAAAGTGCAAAAGCTAGCCACTTTTGTTGACTTGATTTTTTGACTTTGACTTTTCGTATTTATACCGTATAATTTTCGTATTATACGCGTATTGTACTCCGTATAATTCTAGTTTCATACGTCATTCTCGTATTATACTCATATAATAATTCATATTATACTCGTATTCTTTTTGTATAATAATTCATATAATACCAATATTCTTTTCTTTAATCTTCTTAAATTCGTTACACAGTTAAAAAACTGCGTTTATCGTTTTCCAAATTTTATTGGACATTTCGTCTTTCTTCGTCATTCAATGTTTACGCGTTCTTCGAAATATCGAAAAACTGAAAAACATATTTCGGTGAATAGTGTTTTCCGCGACGTTATCCCAAAACATGGTTAAACAATCGAAAAGTTAATAACAATATTTTTCGTCGTTTTTATTTCGTCCAATTTTTGCATGTTTTTTGAGAAAAACTTTTATCGGCTAGCATAACTTTTCATGACATATTACCATCAAATTTTGAAACAGAATGTCATTACGACATACCAATCTCCCAAAAAGACTTGGGGTCAAACCCTAACTCGAATCGTTCTTTGGGTTGGATAGTGCTTTTGCACAAATTTTCTCGATTTTTTTTTTATTTTTGTCTTAAAAATTCGTACTCATTTATTCTAGCACATAGCGAAAATCCTACGTTTTATAATCTTCTAAAGTCATAGAACGACTAATAAACACATAACATAGAATATTATTAATAACAACTCATTTTATTAAATAATAATTCTTACATCATAATTTACATGACTATCCGTTTTTCCGGGTTGTCACATTATCTCTTAAGAAACTAAATTTCCCTGCTTCTACTATCATATTCATCATCAGTTTTTTAACTGGTTAGATCATGTTGCATAATGTCTTCAAAACTCTTCAGTCTAGCTTGTGTTTCATCTTGGAGAAGCATTCTTTGGCATTTGGTAACTTATCACTTTCTTGATGATATAATATTTCTCATCTGTAAAATAGTAGCATACAAAAACTCATTATTGTTGTGCCAATAGCCTAAAATGTTTCATTAGGGTGTTTGTCTCTTTTCCATAGGTGTTCATGGAAGTTTATTCCCCTCCCTCAGTTCTTTTCAATTCAGTTTTATTTTTGAAGTACAGATTATCAATTTTAGAAGTGAGTAATGTTCATTATAATGGTACTACATACGTGCAGGTTTATGAAATAGCCACGCACATGCAACCGTGTGGAGTTAATGATACTTGAAACAATACAATTTTTCAAAAACAGTATGACAGTATCTGCTAGTACTAATTATTATAATTTCTTGTCATTTCCATATCCTGTTATTCCTGATTCTTGTTCAGTAATGTGATTCTTATGACAAAGTTGTTGTAAACCGTCTGTTTATTTGCACGAGTCACCAAGTAGGTATACTACTTGAAAACTTCTAAATTACTTGGATCTTCGATGCAGGAGTGTGCAGCTGCTTTGGTTTTTTTCAGGACTCGTTATGCTGCTATGGTTGCTGCTCAGTCTTTACAATATCCACATCCCATGCTATGGGTCACAGATTTGGCTCCAGAGCCACCAGATGTCTATTGGTCAAATCTTTGTATACCATACAGACTGCTTTGGGTCCGTAGGATAGGAACAATTTTGGCTGCTATTGTCTTCATGATATTCTTCCTTGTGCCCGTGTCATTTGTACAAGGTCTCGTCCACCTAGAGAAGCTTAAAAAGCGGTTTTCATTTGTGAGAAAGTTGAGCAGCGAGAGGTATGCTATAGTTTGAGTCTAGTCAAATCAATTCAAGAACTGTCAGAGTATATATAGTAATATAGGCTTAAATATAAATTACTATACTAAACTATTGACACTTTTCCACTTTGGTAATTGACGTTTCAATTTTTTCCATCAGGTCATTAAACTATCAATTTTTTTCACTTTGGTTCAATTGAACCCGCCACGTCAGAAGTTGATGACGTGGCTTGAACACATGACATGTAAAAGTTGATGTGTTAAAACAACACTCACCTTAAATATAAATTACTACTCTAAACTATTAAATCTTTTCCACTTTGGTGATTGACCTTTCAATTTTTTCAATCAGGTCATTAAACTATTAATTTTTTCCACTTTGGTTCAATTAAACCTGCCACGTCATAAATTGATGACGTGCCTTAAACATGTGGCATGTAAAAGCTTATGTTTACGTATAATAGTAAAAAAATATTTTAGAAATTGAAAGTTGAAACATTAATATAAGATCCCTAAAAGTATGAGTTTTACACCCAAAAATGAAGATGATACTTCTCTTCAATGCGAAATCTAACCTTAGATCCAGACACAACACCAAATCCCCTTCTCAATGAGGAAAAAAAATACCCTTAACCATCTCACAGCACAAGGGCAAGCTATCACAAACAAAATACAAAAAAAAAAAAATTCCTCATCAAGAAGGGGATTTGGTGTTGTGTCTGGATCTAAGGTTAGATTTCACATTGAAGAGAAGTATCATCTTCATTTTTGGGTGTAAAACTCTGCTTTATTTTGGGATTTTTGGGTCTTATATTAATGTTTCAACTTTCAATTTCTTTTTTGCTATTATACGTAAACATAAGCTTACGTATTCAAGTCACATCATTAATTTATGACGTGGTAGGTTCAATTGAACCAAAGTGGTAGTTTAATGACCTGATTGAAAAAAATTCAAACATCGAAATGGAAAGTCCATTGTTTAGGGTAGTAATTTATATTTAAGCCATATATATATATTATGTCATCCGAAGTATATAAATATTATATTATTTGAATTAATTGAGCATATTTGAGCGAGAATGATAGGATTGCTCCTTTTGAGGCTAAACAAAGTAGAACTAAGTAATAGGACTCTAAATCACCTCTTTGTTTGTGAATTTGAAGGAAATAATGAAAGTATGAAATAATAAGAGGGTATACCTTGATGAAGGCTTGTGTGAGTTGCACACATCATTTTAAATAAGGTCCCTTTGTTTAGTAATGAACCTAAAATCATGTTTCACCTTTTTTCATCTCATTTAGCTCGGAAGTCATGTCTTTATCGGGTCGAGCTTAAGTCGATTTTGCAACTTAGCCTTTCTAATTTTCTTGCAGGAACTTTATTGTTGATATGGTTACGGGATATTTACCAAGTGCGATGTTGATGTTATTTCTTTGCATTGCTCCACCGATAATGATGGCTTTCTCAGCAATAGAGGGTCCTATTGCCCGTAGTGTCAGAAAAAAGAGCGCATGCCTCAAAGTCCTATACTTTCTAATATGGAATGTCTTTTTCGCTAATATTTTGTCAGGGTCTGTTTTGGAGAGGTTTGATAGATTTACCACTTTGAAAGACATCCCTTTGCAACTAGCCAATGGAGTACCATCAATGGTGATTCTTTTTCTATTTTGTTGATATTTTACCTTGATTATCTCAATTTCTTTCATTTCCCTTGGGAAAACCTTTTCTTGATTCCCAAGTATTTGACTCATTTATAACTCCAACTTGACCCCACGTGTCGGTGCTTCTGTATCTGAAACTTTACACTAACAATAGCGAGGAAATCTGTCTTATATGTTGTTACTTTTTTTCTTCATTGGTGTAATGTCCTTTAATGTTAATAGTGTGATAAAAATTGTCGCACATCTATCAATTGAAAGCTCTCATGCTAGCTATATGGGATATTTTATTTCTACCAAAAGAATGTGTGTTTTGAGTTTCATGCGCTTAGTTTCTCAGTTTTTTTTTCTCATGCACATCTGCTTTTGTTCTGTCTGACCTCCACTTGCCAGCCAGTTGAGAAGTCGGAGTGTGAGAGATTGTCTCACACTGCTAAATTGAATCTCCTCTCAAGCTACTATATGGATCTGGCTTTGAGTTGGATGCTTTAACATGTCATTCATTGAGCAACTTTACGCTCATTTAAGTGTTCATAAGTGACTTCATACGTTGTTCTTCTGATAATGACTGGATTTAAACTTTGCAGGCTGTCTTCTTTATGACTTATGTATTAACATCAGGTTGGACGAGTTTGGCATTTGAACTAATGCAGCCTATTGTCCTTCTGTGCCACTGGTTGGATAAATGCATTTTTAGAGGAAGGGGTGTTTTATGTTGTGGTCCAATGACTTTTCCGTACCACACCGAAATTCCAAGGGTCCTCTTGTTTGGACTGCTTGGCTTCACTTCTTCAATTACGGCACCTCTAATGTTACCCTTCTTGATGGTTTACTTTTTCCTTGCCTACCTTGTGTATCGTAATCAGGTGAGTTTTCTTAACACAATTAATCAAGATTATTCTATTTTCATTCTTATATTTTTTGTTGACGTTGCAAATAGTGCCTGTTGAGTTGTTATTTAGTTGTTATAAATCTCTGTACATTAGTACATTGTTAGAGATTAACTGCTTCTTGATTATCAGTTCACATGTGTACAGACAGATACACACACACAAAGCTAGTAACTGGAATGTGTTTTAGAGTATCATAAGAAGAATGAAAAATTGATAAGTTTCTTTTTGGTTGACAATACTTTAATCCGCAAACTCATGTCCTTCAGGGTAGGGTTTTTCTTCCTTGACGTTTTCTCTATTTTTTCCCCTTTTTTATATATAGTTTTTTTGAAGTTATTTTTTCCTTATATTTATTTTATTAATGAGCATGAGTTATTGAGTTGCATTGTGTAAAGATATTAGATATTGGTAGGGAATGAAGAAAAGGTAGAGACACTTGGAATGTCTTACTTTTATTGCATGATTTTTTTTTGTACATAGTACATATATATTAGTAACTAACCCTAACCAATCATAGGATAAAAAACACCATAAGAATGAATATACCCATGACTCGCCAGCTGGTCCAAACCCCAAAACACGAACTTCATTGATGGACGGTGGTTTTGGAACAAGGGATAACTCATCAAATATCAAAGCTATACTGTCAAACCAATCTCAATATCTCACAACCAATACAAATCCATATTTATACTAACTTTTTTCAACTTTCCTAATCTAATTTGGATAACTATTAAAAATACAAATAAATTATATAATAAAACAAATCTAGAGTAATGCAATTCTAAAATCTTCTATTTATTAGACTTCTGCTTCTCTGGCACCTTGGCAAGAGCATGAGCTTTCAAAGCCTTTTCTATAGATCCAACCAAGTCTCGTGGTCTCATTCTGCATTAATTCTCCTCCGTTGAAAACAATCTGATTTCGTCTAGTTTGGGAAACGATCAAGTCTATCACCATAAAAGGAATTCCGGAGACCACCAAGGAATTCTTCTATGAGCTTCAAATTTGGAATATCAATAGCACAAGTAAGAATGTACCTGGAGTGATCTTTGATAATCGAACAAGTATTAGCTTGAGCAGCACTTTGTGCATCACAATCTCATAGCCATGTACCCCTTAAGATGATGTGGCAAATAGGAGAAAACATTACATGTAACTTGCCAACTGAAAAAGTGACCCGCAGTTTTGTATTGGTAATCTGTGCAACATCATATGGTTCTCTATTTTGCTGGCATGTCTATTACTGCGTTTGAAGTTCATTTTTGTTGAACTGAATTTAAATTTCAGATCAGTTCGGTTTTCATTGCTCCATTTTATTTCCTTTTTACTTTTTCTTGTGATTCAACTAATTCCAGACTATCTTATTTGAGTTTGTGCTGACAAGTTAAACTTTGTACCTTTCAGTTTATCAATGTATATGTCACAAAATATGATACTGGAGGACTCTATTGGCCTATTGCACATAATGCAATAATCTTCTCATTGACGCTGATGCAAATAATAGCTTTGGGAGTCTTTGGAGCTAGAAAGTCAACGGTTGCTTCGAGTTTCACCATCCCACTGATCATTTGCACTCAATTTTTCAACTTATATTGCAGGAAAAGATTTATTCCGATATTTAAAAACACTGCTGCACAGGTATTGGCTGGAAAGTGGAAACCATCTTTACTCTTGTACAGTACTCTTTTTCTCTCTCCATTTCTAATGTATTTGTTCTGCAGGTTATTATGGAGATGGATAGACAGGATGAGCATTCTGGGAAATTGGAAGAGTATCATGACCAGTTGCGCTCGGCCTATTGTCAGTTCAAACCCACTTCCCAGGACTCATCTATAGCTGTGCAACCAGACAAGTGTGAGAATATTGGTAGACAGTTGGAAGAGAGTAATGACCATTTATGTTCGGACTATTGTTCGTTCAAATCCACTGCCCATAACTCACCACTGGCTGGGCACCTGGACCAGTGTGAGAATGGCGATGAGCATAAGCGCCAAGATTCAGAGGACATAAAAGCAGGTTAGATGAACGGCAGAACCATAAATTACTGAAACTATACTTTTAAAACGTTAACACTATGTTTATGAGTTTGGGACGGAAAATTTTAAAAATAGAAAACTTAATTTCTAATGAAAAAGAAAAGAATAGAAAATTTGGTATGTTTTCTTTCATGTTATTGAGTTCATAAAGGAAAAGGAAAGAAAACTTAAGTTTTACATTTAAGTTACTAAGTTACCTTTATATTTGTTTTATTATATTTATAATCTAGAGAGTATAATAGTGATTATAAAAGATGATTTTATGTTAGTTTTCCGTTCAAATCCGTCCATTTTTGGACAGAAAAATTTGGCAAGAAAAGTGGTCAAGTTTTAATCGTCTATACCTGGCTTTACAGTTAAGAGATCCAACCGATCGCCGAAGGATAAGCGTCCTCATGGGGAAATTGAAGAATTAAAACTTGATATACAATGAGGTGTATTTCAATTTTTGTGTACAAAAATAGCTCGAGATGAATTGCGTGTAAATTATTGTACAAAAACACGATTTTGGTCACTTTCAAAATTACAATGTAGAGCTTTACATGTACAATTTTGTTTTGCCCCTTTTTATTTTTATTATATATAGATTTATTAAGGGTGTAAATGAACCGAGTCGAGTCGAGTATTGATTGCTCAGAATTGGTTTACAAAATTTATCTAGTATAAAATAAGGTTTGCTTGAGGCTCATTTAGCTACCAAGTCGAACACGATCTTGAATCTAGCTCGAATAGTTTAAACTTTTCGAACGAATATGATCCGAGCATCAATAGAAAATTGTAATTTGAGAAGGTTCGAGTAATTTATCGAACTTTAAAATTTGTTCATATTTGACTCATTTATATTTTGAGTTGAGCTCGAATCGAATTTTTAGTCGAGCAAGTACGAATCGAGTTAAAATTGTTTGTTCATTTTAAAGTCTTAAAATTTATACGTGTCCCAACAAATTCAATGGCCGAATTTTGCAAGTTTGCATTCGGCTACTTGCACTATTAACAAGCCAAAGAATTTAATGTACAAGTTTGTCATTTAGGCTTTGTTAACCGATTTGCATTTGGAATGTAATTCAATGTTCCTCTGTAGTGTACCGTAGTTGTAATTGACATGTAATTTTAATATGTTATAACTCTGCATTTGTTTGGTTCATCTTCGAAATTTGTTACATTTTAATTACTGTTTAATTTTTCTTTGGTTGGTTGTAAACAAGATTAATGTAATATTAAATTAACTAAAGGTCTTTTATACCTATATTATAAAGGTCGACTGAAAGTAAGGTTTTTTTTTGTCTAAAAAATTATGAGATAAAATACATAAAGTGAAGGATAAATATGTTATTTAGTGGAGTTCATTAGCATAAAAAATAGAGTACTTTATCACTTTATATAATTTTATTTCACTAAAAATAAATTTAGAATTTTTTTACTCTTTTTTTACTCTATAATGTGTATAAACTCTGGACTAAAAAAATTAAGAAATATGTTCATGTCTTGCTCCTAGTTTTAAAAAATAATCTCATTTACAAAATATGCAAATATATTTATCCTTTAGTACATTGTTATTTTAAGAGTAATGACTTAATAATAAAATTAATATGCCAAATTTAAAAATATTGTAAATAAAAAATTAATCTTTCCAAAAAATAAAATAAATTGATCGAGATTCTTTTTATAAACACCCATCCGTAAAATAAAATAAATTGATCACCAAATGAAATTCTTTTTATAAACACATATCGGTCCGTCCTCCATTTAGATTTTCTATTAGGTAATTGTTAAATCTGTAATATTTTTTGTTATTTCCACAACAAAAGTGTCGTCGGTGAAAACCGTCGCTATAGGATCTATAGCGACACTTTTATTATGAAAATAACAATTTCTGTTGTGGATTTAACAATTTTCTTTCTGTTACAAATGAATGCGGCTTAGGTTTGTTTGGTTTAAGCATCATCATTACTTCTTTTGTGATTAATTTCCTTAATTATACTTTTCAATTAGTTATTTTTAATATATATTAGCTATATAAATATAGTTTTGGTAATGGTGTCCGCGATATAACTACTGACGACAAAAATTATTGTATTGCTAAATATAAATTTTTTGTTGATAAATTTGTTGAAGTTAGGTGGAAGATATAATGAAAGAGAGTGATCATTTTGGTTGGTATTAAAAGTCTCAAATTTTTAATCTTAAATAATATGGTAATATTAAAATTTGAGACATCTAACATTATTAAAATTTTCTTTTTTAAATCTTTGTGTAATTCCACAGGCAAGGTCGACCCTATATTAGGGGCTAAATATAAGGGTCGCCCCAGGGACTTCTGTGATTTTTTATATATAAGGTACTTATTTATATATTTTTTGAAATTATGAGTTTATAATAGTTAATATTTTATCCTTTCACAAAATGTGTTTTTCTTAAAGTTTTTTTTCTCTAAAATCCTAAAATTTATAATTAATACTAATAAATTTAAATTTAGGCAATACTCTCATAAATATTACTTCCTCCATTTCACTATAAAAATCACATTTATAAATTTTATTAATTTTAAGGTATATTATGTTTCATGTGTCTAACTTTAATCTTAAGTATTTATGTTGGACATTATTATTTTATTTTAATGAAGTGTCATGAACTTAATACCGCTTATGCATTAATGTAAGGTCATTTTTGTTTGCAAGGATTATAATCCCGAAATTATAATTCATGGAATTATAATTTCAATACTATTAATCCTAGGATAAAATAGTCATAGTCACGTTTTTGTTTTTTATAAGATTATTTATGGGATAACTTAAAATAATCTCATGGTATGTTTTTTTTTTAGGATTAATTAAAGTATTGGATTAATAAAAATATCGTTTAGACTATTATACCTTTATCAGTAATAACATATTTTAAATTTTTTTTTATATAAAAAAAAATATTTACTGATTATATATACACTCCCACCCCCACCCCCACCCCCACCCCAATCTCAAAAAAATTATATTTTCTAATTATGTATACACTCCCACCCCCACCTCCCACCTCCCATCCCGCCCACCCCCACCCCCTACTCCACCCCACCCCACCCCATCCCATCCCCATCCCCATCCCCTAACCTCCTAAAAAAAATATTTATTGATTATATATACACTCCCATCCCACCCCACCATTATTCAAGACTGCACCCCACCCTACCCAGAGGCGCGAACTAGGCGCGGCGACAAGGGGGCGGGACCGGGGGCACCACCATTGAGGTGGCGATCCAAAGTGAGTTGGGGGTCGGTCACGGCCGGGCACCAAGAACCAGATCTGGTTCTTCACTCTTCTTCTCCGACGCCTCCACTGCTCCACAGATCTGTTTTAAATTTTTTTTTTAAATAATATGAAACGATGTCGTTTCATTAAAAAAATAGTTTTTTTATTAGGTCAGTGGTCTTCAGACTTCACAGCTTCACTCCCTCAAATTTGTTGCTCTCCCTCTTTTCATTCCGCCTCTCCCTCTTTTCATTTTCAGCTCGACCTCTCCTCTCTCATTGTCACGCCTCGCCTTGCCTCCTCCTTGCCACTACTCACCTGGCTCAGTTCCGCCTCCAGCCTCCACGCGGCCACGCCTCCACTGCTTTGAACTTTGGTAAGTAATTTGACTAATTTTTAATTTTAATTTCAAATTTGTCTAGGTAGAATTTGAGAAATAATAAATTGGTATTGAGAAATTATAAATTGGTATTGAGTCTCACTAATTACAAAATATTGCTTTCATTTTTATAGCTAGAAATTAATTAATAGAGCTGTATGTTATATATGATAATTGATACTCAGACCGGAAAAAGAAAAAAGAATAAAGAAAATATTATGATATGGTGTGTTTAATTTTTGTTTTCTTAAATAATTGATGAATGATGAAAATATTATGAAATGTTTAAAATGATAATTGATGTTTTTATTTATACTAGATTATGGATAAATACTTGATTAAGCGACAAAGAACTGTTGATTCTTCTAATAATCAATTACCAAGTTCCGAAGCAAGTGATGATATTAATAATTCACGTGTGGAGTTCAATCCGAATGATATTGTTAGTGATCCGGGGTTACGTAAATCAATTAAAGATTTTGCTATTGTGATTAGAGATCAAGTTCGAAGAGAGTATTTGACTAGAGGTCCATGTCAACCAATTGCCCATAGTTATCCCCAAAAATACTTTTCTAATGTGAAGAGAAGCTTTCAGCCTGCTTGGTTTAAAAATTTTGAATGGTTGGAGTATAACATTTCAAAGGATGCGGCATTTTGCTTTTGCTGCTATCTATTTGGCAATTCAAACAGAGTAGATGCTTTTACAAAAAAAGGGTTCAGTAACTTGAAAATTACATTTATGATATGCGATGCAATAGTCAAATAGAATAGAATATCATAAATGTAAATTTCAAGTTGATCCCCAAGTATCATGCGATCAGTCAATGAGAAGTCTTTTGGATAAAGCTCAGCAAGACAGAGTAATTTATTTTTGTCAAATTGAGAGAACGAATCCCTTGGATCAAGGCATGATATGCATAAAAGTAACTCTGTGCTTGCTTCTAAAAAACGATTGTTCATCTCTTGAACAATTGAATCAACAACCTACATTGTAATAATGAAAAATAAAAAAAAGATAATTTTTAGATAGGAATAATGAAAAAAGATTTATAGAGATTATACCTGACAAAAAATCTCAACACGATAATGATGAAAATTAGTAATAATTTGTCCATTATGCCTGCTACGACCGCGGGGTCTCATGTTGTCTTCCATATTAATTATTGGAATCGCGTTCTTCTCACAAAATATATTGACTTCCTTTAAAAAATTCTCTCATTCCGCCTCCCTGAAATCTTGTAGTCGATCTTTCATTACCCCAATCAATCTCACAGCATGTAAAATGTTTTGATCTTTTTGTTGCAAGGCAAGTGACAAATGAAATATATATTTCATCAAATGCATCACAAATGCAAATTCATAATTCTCCATTTTATCAATCAAACTTATGGATATACCGCTATTATCACCAGAAGCACCATCATCATGCACATTTTCAAGCACTTGTAATACGGAAGTCCACATAGACATAAGACGGATTATTGTTATATAATGTGACCCCCAACGAGTATCTCCTGGCCGTCTTAAACTAATTTCTTGATTTTTTTTCCTTTACCACTAACTATCTCTCCCTTTTCCAAACACTCCACGATCCTATCATGTTCAAGCTGTCTAAGTTTATCTTTCCTTTTACATGATGCTCCAGCCACATTCACAATCATAGTAAAATATTGAAAAAAAATCACTCACAATACGGCTGCTCTTGGCAACAGCAACAACAACTAATTGGAGTTGATGAGAAAAACAATGGACATACCTTGTATATGGATTTTCTTTTAAAATAAGAGCCTTTAATCCATTGAACTCGCTTTGCATATTTGAAGCCCCATCATATCCTTGACCTCTCAACCTCGATAATGATAATTTATGCTTTGCAAATAATTCATCAATAGCATTCTTCAAAGAAATAGATGACGTGTCAGGTACATGTACCACACCAAGAAACCTTTCAATCACATCTCCATGGTTGTTTACATATCTCAAAACAACTCCCATTTGCTCCTTTATTGAAACATCTCGAGACTCATCAACCATAATAGAAAATATGTTGTCCCCAATATCATTGATGATGGCAAGTGTAGTTTCCACGACACAAGCACTTGTTAGTTCTTTTTGATTTTTTGGAGAAGTCATTTGATTGTTTCTAGGAGCATTCTCATTAACTACCTTGCCTACCTCTTCATTTCGTAGGCTGTACCACTCAAAAAACTCAAGAAAATTTCCTTTATTTGATGAAGTCGATGACTCATTATGTCCACGAAAAGGCAAACCTTGCTTCAAAAGAAGGCGTGTGACATCCAAAGCCGCCGTTAAACGGGTGCGATAAGCAACATCCATCTCTTTCCCTTGTGCTAGTAGTATATGTGACACACTCTACCTTTGATTTTTAAAACATTGAAGTTGTATTCTAGCATCATTATGAGCAATATTCGAAGCACCCACATGTTCTTGAAATCTTTCAATTGCCTTTTTCCAGTTGCTGAACCCTTTTTTTTGTAAAAGCATCTACTCTGTTTGAATTTCCAAATAGATAGCAGCAAAAGCAAAAGGCCGCATCCTTTGAAATGCTATACTCCAACCATTCAAAATTTTTAAACCAAGCAGGCCAAAATCTTCTCTTCACATTAGAAAAGTATTTTTGGGGATAATTATGGGCAATTGGTTGACATGGACTTCTAGTCAAATACTCTCTTCGAACATGATCTCTAATCACAATAGCAAAGTCTTCAATTAATTTACGTAACCCCGGATCACTAACAATATCATTCAGATTGAACTCCACACGTGAATTATTAATATCATCACTTGTTTCGGAACTTGGTAATTGATTATTAGAAGAATCAACAGTTCTTTGTCACTTAATCAAGTATTTATCCATAATCTAGTATAAATAAAAACATCAACTGCTAATCAATGATTTCATCAATTTAAACATTTCATAATATTTTCATCATTCATCAATTATTTAAGAAAACAAAAATTAAACACACCATATCATAATATTTTCTTTATTCTTTTTTCTTTTTCCGGTCTGAGTATCAATTATCATATATAACATACAGCTCTATTAATTAATTTCTAGCTATAAAAATGAAAGCAATATTTTGTAATTAGTGAGACTCAATACCAATTTATAATTTCTTAATACCAATTTATTATTTCTCAAATTCTACCTAGACAAATTTGAAATTAAAATTAGAAATTAGTCAAATTACTTACCAAAGTTCAAAGCAGTGGAGGCGTGGGGCGTGGAGGCCGGGAGGCATTTACTCAAGAGTAGTGGCTAAGTAGGCGAGGCAGCAAATGGCAAATGGCAGCCAAGAGAGGGGAGAGGTCGAGGCACCAAAATGAAAAGAGGAGAGGCGGAATGAAAAGAGGAGAGCAACAAATTTGAGGGAGTGAAGTCAGTGAGTCTCAAGACCAATCGACCTAATAAAAAAACTATTTTTTTAAATTTTTTTAATGAAACGACGTCGTTTCATATTATTTAAAAAAAAAATTTTAAAATGATCTGTGGGGAGCGCTGGAGGCGTGGGAGAAGAAGAGTGAAGAACTAGATCTGGTCACGGTCGCCCAGCCTACGTGGCCACTCCCCCTAACTCCGCCTCGAATCGCCACCCCTCACCGGGTCACCGCCTCAGCCCCCGCCTAGTTCCGCCTCTGGATCCACCAAGGAAGAAAAATTATTCAAGAAGGAGGGTGGTTGGCTAAACCCTAGTTTTTCTATCTATATAGAAAAAGGAATACTCTCCAACAATTGGAATTAAAGTTTTTGCTAGTGAGAATAAGGATCCCATTCCAAATATATACAACCTTCTAGTGACACAACAATTTATATATAAATAAATAGGTAGACAACTCCTTGTCAATTACATCATCATGTAACTCATTTTCTTTTGCCTATTAGATTATTTTGATCAAGTGATGACATATCCGAATCAAAATTATCTAAGTTATGTCCAACCTAACACTTTCATATATTCAAAAAAGAAAAATATTGTCCTTGTGATGACACAACAAAATAACATTATTCAATTTTTTATAAGCATCAAATGTGATAAATTAACATCTTAAATATTTAATACTTGTCTTGTGGTGACACAACAAACTCATATTAAATATTTAATACTCTATTAGTTTTATCATGCTAGAAGGCGACGTTCGATATTTCAAATATCTTTGAACGCTAAGGACTTAATATAAATTCTTTGAGGGGTTTGTTATTAATTATCTCATTTTGTTTAGCGCGAATGCACACGCGCGCACACACACACACACACACAAACACAAACACACACACACACACACACACATATATATATATAGTATAAGCATGCATAAAGAATAATATATTCTACCTGGATTAATTATGAATTTTTATTCTAGTTTGGTTCACTAGAGCCACCAAGTGAACCAAAAGGTCAAACCTAGGGGTGCAAGAATTAAAATTTAAATATAACATTTACATTTAAACTCGGACTTCATTACAAACAAGTTTTCTAGCGCTCCTTGCTCCTTGATCTCCAATTCTTCAAGATAATTCTAACTAATCATATTACATAAACTAATTTAAATTTAAATAGAAACCTTGATCAACAGTCAATGGGAAGTACATAGGAGGGAGATAAAATTTTCATCAAGAATAAATCAGAGAAGACGAGGTATGCAGACCCCATTTAATAAAACTCATACATTCAAGCATCCAACAAAAATAAATCCAATCTCATTGGTCAATAGTCCATAATCAATCCCATTTATTATAATACATATCATCATATGTATCAATAAATAAACATTCATCTCATGAATAATAAAAATTTAATATATATCAATATCGATTTAATGAGCAAATTTAATTAACATCAATTTCAATTACGATTTAAAATAAAATCCTTTATTTAATCAACATGAAATTATATTCTAAATACAAAATAAACAACTTTATTTGAATTTAGAATTTCTGAAAAAACATGAAAATCCAAATTTTAATTTAAATAAACCTTTTATTTTAATTAGAAATTAGATTTTATAAATAAAAATAATTTTTATTCCTTTTTGGGTATCGTACTTTAATACCCAAATGTAATTGGGTTTGGTATTTACTGCAATACTGGATAATACATTTTCTAAAACTTCGACACATGGCGCAGATGGCGCTAGGTTTATATGATGTTGAAGAGGCGTGAATACCGGTGACCCAGATTGAGACTGACTTCATAACTGTAGTCACCGCTTACATTATAAACAAACGCTGTAGCGCCAGTTCGCATAAACTGTTTTTTATTTCTCGAATTCAATATTTTTCTCCAAAAACTCAATTCTATGCTAATAATTATGCCCAAAAAATTTGTATAAATACATATCAATCATATATATCAAATCTAAACAATTAATAACTGCATAAAAGTTTGTCTTTGATACCATTGTTAGGTTTGTGAGAATCATAGACACAATCAAATTTTTATAAAACAACAGAAGCATGGCAAAATCAGATTTAAAATTTTCAAAATCCAATTATCCGGATCATCCTTTATACTTGTTATTAATTAAAACGAAAGATAATTATGGAATCATACCCTTGTAGATTCAAGCTACCACAGGTACGAGTTCAATTCCTAGTTCTTTGCGATCTTCTTGAATCTCCGGGATTGATTCCTTCATTTGATCAACGTTAGCCACCCAAGTGTTTGACCTCTAGAGGTGATGCACCAAGGAAGAAGGATTATTCAAGGAGGCTGGTTGGCTAAACCCTAATTTTTCTATCTATATAAAAAAGGATTACTCTCCAACAATTGGAATTACGTCTACATATATCTAGTATAAGACTTCTCTTATATAGATATTAGTCAACCCTTCTAATCTAATTAGAAATAAGGTTTTATTTAATTAATTAAGCTCCCTAATCTTATTAGGGATAATTAATTAAACTCTTTTAATTAATTTACCTTCTAATCTTATTAGGAATACATGAGAGTACTTATATTAAATTAATTCCCAAACTCCTTTAGAAATTAAAATAATAATAATTGTAATAATATTAATAAGACTCTTCTTATTAATTTATATTTATTATTTCTAAAATATTAAATAATAAATATTAAGCTATTTAATTTATTCTATCGCTATAGATTAAATTAAATACACTTAATATATTATTACGGTCATGCCATTAACTTCTTAAATATTTTTTCTTCCTTTTATGGTGTGACCCTTTAGTTTCTTCATATTAAACCGGTTGTGAATAAATCAATTAGAACAATTCTAATCTTATTTAAATAAATAAATTAAACTAATAATATATTTAAATAAATAATATTTATTCTACAATAAGAATAAGTCTTCTTAGCGATCAACGACTTTTCAGATAATATAGATTTCAACATTAATCATAAAAGAACCTTTGAGTAAATAATTTCTGTACAATTCAATCATTCCACCATACAATGTCCCAATTAAATATAAGATATGAAATTACTGTCAAGTCTTATTTTATTTAATTATATGTATTTCGATTCCCAAATACACAATTTCGAATAAATGCAAATTAGAAACTCCTTTCTAATTTTATTCCACCTTGGCCAAGGATTCCTGGGTTGTAATTTATCGAATCACATATGACATTTCTCTTCTTTAACTAGAAGTGGTAGATTCTTTATTGTTCATTCATTATCTCCGTATATAACTTATTACACTCAAGCATACCCTTTGATATACCCAAAGGGTCTTAAGTAATAAGTAAAAGTATAATTCATTATACAAAAGATACTATAATGATCTCAAGTATAAGGATCACTAGTACTACTATCACTACATGAATTCCTATTGACATGCAAGTAAAACTCCATTAGGTATTCCTTAGCGAGCCACGTTCAGTGAACTTATTCTCCAATAAGCACTTACATACTTGCTTTAGTGTCTCCACACAAATGATCATGAGATCAATCATCCTCATCTAATGAGCAAGCAACGTATGTACCAATTTATCCAGATTCACTAATCTCTTTTTTAGTAATCCATTGATTGGGAACATTTTAGTTTTAAGCTATCTAAGAATTTAGATCTCATTAGCATGATCTCATCATGATTCTAAAAGCATTGCTTAAAACTATGAGTTTATCACATATTATTAAAACAACATCATGTAGATAAATTAAATGCCTTTAGTAAATAAATACTTTTATTAATAAATAAATAAGATTGTTTACAAAGTATATGCTTTATCATCATACATGATTGACTTGTATGCATACTACTTTCAAGACTCTGGGTTCAAGGTATGGGATGTTGAACCTATCTTCTCCTTTTATGTGAATCCTTGAAGATTGCGATTCATAAAGGTTGGATCACTGCTTAGGAGTCGTGAGCAAGTAGGTGTTACTGCACTCGATGATCTTGACCTAGAAGAAAAGGATTGACCTGACTGTCCTTGACCTAGAGGAATGTCATGAGGTGCAGAGATTCTAAGAGGAAGAGGAGGAAGTGATGATTGTTGAGTTCTTAGCAGCAATCTCCTCTCCCCCCTTTTTGTTTGCATCCATTTCATTTTTGAGAGCAACAACTTCCTCGGATAGTTTTTGAATGGTGGTAACCAATTCTTCAACTTGACTCCTAGTGAGAGTGATGTTGTATCTGGTTTATCTATATTTAGCTTCAGATTAGTCCCTTTGCTGATGAATTAGAGTCATAGCAGTGTTAGTGCGCTCTAGAGATCGGACAACCACTTCCTTGAAGTCAATTAAGGATGAGTTCATTGAGAAAATGTTATCAAATAAAAAATTGATAGACTCCTTATTTGTTGGTTATAGAAAGGTAACATCAACTTTATGATCAACTATCTGTTTGAAGTATATTTCATCTCGTCTCTTTAGATTATCAAGAATAGTTTCTATCAACTCATTAATTTTATTGTCAGATTCATTAAACATTTGTGTTAGGAATCTAATAATAGAATAGAAGATTGCTTAAGTAAGAGGGAGTTTGATTTGATCCCCAATTGGATTTCAAATGTATATGATTTGATAATGAAGTTTGTATGTAATTTAATGGGAAAACCTATAATGTATATTTGTATGAATAAGTCTTTTACAGTTCTTAAATGAAAATAATCTTTGTAAAAGGACTTAGAATAGAATGATCAAACTTGTAAGGTTGATCTTTATCCGGTCTGCATATATAATAGATATGATCATTGTAAAAAGACCACTCTGCATGATAGAAGTATTGACAACAGAGTAATCTATATTTGCTAAAAGCAAAGATTAATTAATGTATATTTGTACAAGTAAGTTTTGTAAAGTCCTTCAAAATAATTGATGTACAATGACTTAGATTAGAAAGATCAAATAATGTTAGGTTGATCTTATAGAAGTTGATCTTATAGAAATTGATCTGATGTATAAATGATAGGAAATCATGATCGTAAAGTTACTCTGCCAGTTGAAGACACTTTGCAGAGACAACCGTGTTTGTACATCATCAGATGATTGCAGAGTTCACTCTATCTCATAGATATAGTATAAGTTCGTAAGGTGAGCAAATGACCTCAAAGGTGCAAAGCTAACATAGAACTACACAAGGAGTCAAAGAAGCTATTAAACATCATCTGGAAAAAATCTACCAATCTGCTAAATAAATCAATGAATAACAGAGTAAAGATTACTCAGTAAAAAATGATTGTAGAATACTTCAAGCAGACACTGAATGAAAGCAATATCTGAAGATTGCTCCAAGATTGTTCAGTAAGATCAAGATTGTAAAGACAACCTCAGAACAATTGAGCAAAATATGAAATGTTGACTACACGGATTAGAGGAGATCATCAAGCTCAGTTTATGCCATGGATATACAGTGAAGACTAATCAAGAAGAAACATATAACAAAAGAATATATTATGATAATATCTAAGTATATCTTCCACAAGAAGAGATCTCCATAAGAAATCTAAGGGTTATAACTGCAAGGATATTCTACCTAATCTCAGAACTCAGAACAGATCATAGAGTAAGCAGAACTTTGTATAGAAATAACTAGTGATTGAAAACAAAGAAGAAAAACTTACTCAAAAAGATGTTATCATCTTCACAGGACAACTAAATTATCAAGAAACCGAAGAAGAGTCTGCTAAGCAAATCCAAGCATTATCAAGTAATTAGAAAGTAGAATAGAAGACAAGGATGTAGTAGTAGTGAGGATGCAAGATATAAGACTATGACATTCCTCACTCTACAATCGATAGTTCAAAAGGATCTGAGAACAGAAAAATTAAAATGATCGTAAGGTTTAATCTTATGACTTGCAATAAACAAATCGTAGAGTTTATGTGGTCTAACAATGATGACAAATGGAATGTAACATGAAGCTGATCTTAAGGAATTAGAAGATATATTCTCAGAAGAAAACAAAGGTATATCTATCGGATAATTGGATGAAAGCAAGTTATTTAAAAAGATAAAAGGATACTGATTGATGTGATAAGTCCTAAGTCAAAAAGTAAACTGACACAGAGCCTCAGAAAGTCAACATCAGAGATATTAAAGTATCTAAGCATTAAATGCTCCAATGGATACTTCTCAACGGGAAGATTTCAAAGTAGTATAAAAGACATCATCATTCAAAAGAAGAAGATGATCATGAGCACTAAACGTCGATACAAAAGAAGGATCATCATTATAGATGAACATCAGGTTGAACAAGAGAAAACGTAGAGTAAGGAGAACTCTATGAATAGAGAAATGTTCAAAGCCCAAACACAAAAGAGAAGGATATTAAAAATCTAATCTCGTCAGCACCTCATCAGACTACAAGAGGCTGATGAGAATATGTAAACGTTAGAACCGCAGAGCCGCAGAGCCAAAGAGCTAAAGAGCTAGGAAGCTCCAGAGAAAATGAGCCAGAGCCGTAGAACCAAGAAAGTGGAGGACATGGCCGAACTGAAGATTCAAATATGAAGAAGCCATGAAGTTGAATAGCTTAACATCACATCAACATTGATCATGAGTATCTATTGATAATCAGAAGAAATCAAGCTTCAACATTAGAGTTCAACAAGCACCAAGAAGATGATCAACACTGCTGCTAAGTACCATAAGATAAAAAAAATTCAAGCCATCTTAGCAGTACCTTAAACAAACTTCTACAACAGGAAGAAGAGTCAGTGGATCTTGATCATTAATGACCGAATTGCCCAGTCTAAGTAACTTGATGCTGAGACTTTGTGACTCGAAAGAATCCTAGGGATTCAGATGTAAATGGTTTGCTGGGCCTATATCCTTAGTGGATATCCAACTCGTTAAGTAGAAGAGCGGAGTAGGAGTAGTTTAGTCTCTGAACCACTTAAAATCTCTTGTCGCTTTTACATTATGTCATTTACATTATGCCATTTATAACTGATATATCTGCCATGTGTTTTGATCATTTATATAACTTGTGTTAAGAGCTATAATATATGAATAAATCTTTAAGGGGAGTTTTCAAACTCATATTCCATTGCGTATAGATAATCTTGATTTATTAATTATTTGGTAATTCTCAAATAAGTAATTAGGATTTTTTTTTAAAAAAGATCTATTCAAACCCCCTTATAGATCTATATTGTGCCTTTGGGAAATAACAATTTGCCCTAGTACTTTCTCAACAGTTTTAGCAATATAAAGTAGACTCTTCCGAATGCCAGTAATAGTAACCTTAAAACCCGCATTGTATTTTTGAGTTATTTCATTGAGCATCAGAGCAAGTTGAGTCTCAGAGGGAAACACTAATACTTTTTCGAAGATCTACTCCAAAATGGCTTCGAACCTATCTTTACTTCCTAGGTTAATGTCTTCGAACATGGCATCTTTAAATGCTGAGTTGGTAGAAGTATGATGAGAAGGTAGAATAACACCTAAATCTATAGGATATGATGTAGATGGTATATCTGTACAAGTATTAGAAGTTGAAGGAATATCTTTATAGAGTATGTGTATGGTCAGGAATAGATTGGTGTTGTTCTACGATAAGAGGGATAGGCGACTCTACGATCGATGAGGTAGGAGACTCTACGATCGGAGAGTTTTGAGGAGATGGAGTTGGTAGAGGTTTTGGAGGAATGGGAGATGGAGATCTAGTATATATATGTTCATGGGTGGTTGATGGCGAGGATTGAATATTATGTATAGGTGAGAGGATTTGTGAAAGTGTTTGGGTTTGGTTATCTTGGGTAACGATAAAGTTTTGATACTCTACGATTGTGGGTTGAGTACTTTGGTTTAACGTATGCTCTGTGTTTATAGTGTTGGGCTCTACGAATGCTTCATAATAATGTGAGAGTGTTTCAGATTTATTCAAGCGAGAAAAATGAGTAACTATTATTTTGTTGAAGATGCCAGATTGAGCGGAAGAACATCCATCTAAGATGATTCTTCTTGCAAACTTCAAAATTCTGGGGAAGTTTTGAGATAATACTTTTACGCTTGGAAAGGTCTTTTAGGTCCAAGTGATGTGGCTCAGATCTCCCATCAGAAGAGGCTTATCCAAGGCATAACGGGAAGGAAATAGAATAGTAAGTCACTATTATTATCAAAGATAATAGTGGTTATATCCAATTCTTTATCTTCATCAAAGACCCTTTTGCCCAAGGCTCCTTGTTTGTCAGACCTAGTTTTTGCCTCTTCTAGGTTTGGAATTTCTTCAATTAAGGCTTCATCTTCATTCCCTTGAGCTTATGCATCTTTTGGCTTAGAAGCAGGTCTACTATGTCACTTTTGATGTCATGTATAACTGAATCAATGATCCTTGTGAGCTCTAGTGATTCATAATAAGAGCTTGCAACTATCTTCTCCCCCTCAGATGTAGCCTTGACTCGTTTTGCAGGCTCAAGGGTTTTTAGCTATTTTCTTCTTCTTCTTCTCAATCATCTTCTTCAATCCTCTCTTCTTTGGATGTGGCTCAGGTTCAGACATCTTCACAAATATCTTTTCAGTTGTGGGCTTAGGCTTATAAGCCATCCCAACCATCATTTCTTTAGCAGCTTCGTGCTCTATGATCGGAGAGTTGGTAGACTATACGATCGACTCAGCATTTAAGGGACCCTCAACAGAGATAATCCTGCCAAACCTTAGCCATCTTAGCAATTTTAGCATTCCTGATTTGCTTCCTATCCCATTCAACAAGGGTTAGATCTTCTTTGGTATTAGTATCAATGTCTCTTCTGTTCATTCCTTCACAAAATTCTTCAGCTTGTTCTTGAGTGGATTTTGAAGGTGGCTTAACTGGAACTTTTTGATTCTTTTCACCTTCCAACTCCTTTTTTTGCAAGTTGACTCATAGAGACAGATTCATCAACTTAATCTTCCTCATTTTCCTTATTTGAATCTTTCTTCTCGGGAATAATTGACTTGTCATGAGAGTCCTTAGAACTATATTTTTCTTCCTCTTTTTCTTCTTCATCAGACCACGCTGCTTGGTCTTGATGTTTGTAAAAATCATCTTCATCTTCTTCTGAAGTGGATTTTCAGTAGTAGAAGCCAATGCCTCAGGCAGTTCTGGAGTTGTAAGGCCCGAGGAATTCTTCTACCTCCGCCAACTTCCTTTTAGACTTCTCCTTGGCAGGCTTTTGTGTTAGGTTTGTAATATTCATGAACGCAATCAAATTGCACAAAGAAAGAGGAAACGTGGTAAAAAGAGTTTTAAAATTTTACAAACCATATACCCGGATCATCCTTTATGCACAATTATTAATTAAATAAAAAGATAAAGAACAAGAATCATACCCTTGAAGATTCGAGCTTCCTCAGGTACAAGTTCACCTCCAAATCTTTTTCGCGTTCAACTTGAATCCACCGGGTTTGGTTCCTTCCTTTGATCAACGTTAGCACCCAAGTGTTTGGCCTCTAGAGGTGATCCACCAAGGAAGAAGAAAGATTCAAGAAGATGAGTGTTTGACAAAACCCTAGTTTTTCTATCTCTCATAGAAAAATGTGTACTCTCCCAACTATTAGAATTACGTATGTTGTGAAAAATTCAACAACCACACTCACCCATAATAAGACTCCTCTTATTTATAGATGTGAAAAACTCTCCTTAACAATTAAGGAATTGGATTTTATTTTAATTAATTAATTTTATATAATTAATTATGCTCCCAATCTTATTAGGAATACTTAATTAAATCTTTTAATTAATTTTCCTCCTAATCTTATTAAGAATATATGAGAGTACTTTTATTAATTAATTCCCAAACTCCTTTAGGAATTAAATAATAATAATAGTAATAATAATAATAATACGACTCCTCTTATTAATTTATATTTAATATTTTCAAAATATTAAATAATAAATATTAAGCTATTTAATTAATTCTATCACCATAGATTAAATTAAATACACTTAACTTGTTATTACGATTATGTCATTAACTTCTTAAATAATTATTCTTCCTTTTATGGTGTGACCCTTTAGGTTCTCCATATTAAATCGGTTGTGAATAAATCAATTAGAACAATTCTAATCTTATTTAAATAAATAAATTAAACTATTAATTTATTTAAATAAATAATATTTATTCTACAATATGGATAAGCCTCCCTAGTGATCAACGACTTTCCAGACAATATAGATTTCAACATTAATCATAAAAGAACCTTTGAGTAAATGGTTACCATACAATTCAATCATTCCACCATACAATGTCCCAATTAAATATAAGACATGGAATTACTGTCAAGTCTTATTTTATTTAGTTATATGTATTTCTACTCTTAAATGCACAACTCCAAATAATGCAAATTAGATACTCCTTTCTAATTTCATTATGTCTTGGCCAAGGACTACTGAGTTGTCATTTATCGAATCACATAGGACATTTCTCTTCTTTTACTAGAAGCGGTAGATTCTTTATTGATCATACATTATCTCCATGTGCAACTTATTATACCCAAGCATACTCTTTGATATACCCTAAGGGTCTTAAGGAATAAGTCAAAGTATAATTCATCATACACAAGATACTATGACGATCTCAAGTCCAAGGATCACTTGTACTACTATCACTACATGAATTCCTATTGACAGACAAGTAAAACTCTATTAGGTATTCCTTAGCGAGTCACGTTCAGTGAACTTATTCTTTAATAAGCACCTACATACTTGCTTTAGTGTCTCCACACAAATGATCATGAGATCAATCATCCTCATCCAATGAGCAAGCAACGTATGTACCAATCTATCCGGATTCACTAATCCACAATTTAGTAATCCAACGATTGGGAACTATTTTAGTTTTAAGCTTTCTAAGAATTTAGATCTCATTAGAAATATCATCATCATTATTCTAAAAGCATTGCTTAAAACTATGGGTTTATCACATATTATAAAACAACATCATGTAGATAATTAAAATCCTTTAATAAATTAAAACTTTTTATTAATAAATGAATAAGATTATTACAAAGTATATGCTTTATCATCAAACATGATTGATTTGTGTGCATACTACTTTCAATCTCCCGCTTGCACTAAAGCCAATCGCCATGGTATCTCATACCCTTCTTCTCTAAGTGACGATTATCCTGCTGTTGGATAAGCTTTAGTTAATGGATATGTAATGTTGTTCTTGAGAGTCCACTATCTCTATAGTGATTTCTCATCTTTCAATGATTCCTATAATCAAATGAAAGTACCACAACACATGTTTATATCCAAGATGAGACTTAAGAACTATTCCTAGTTCTGTAATGACCTTTTCATCCAAACAATCAACTTGCAGCTTCATTTATAGCTATATAATTTGTCTTTATCACTAAACCAACAACTATTTGTTGTTTGGAACCTTTCCAATTCACTGTACCACTGTTCAAGGTAACACTTTACCTTAAAGTAGATTTTCTGTTGTTTTTGGTGCATCTAAAAACTTGAGTCCATAAGCCTCTAGTTTTAATTTAGACCCACCATAAATTTTAATCACATCCTTAGTGTCGATTAAGTACTTTAAGATGTTTTTCACTGTCTGACAGTGATCTTCTCTAAAATATGACCGATCAACATAAGGTCTCGTATATTTCATTGTATACATGATTGTCACTCATGCGATCTCTCTTTTCAGGAGTCTGTGGGGACTATTAAGAGATATACACTCCATGGCTCATCAACATGAGACATCCCATGGAGTTTGCCATGCCAAACGACTTTAGCATCAAATTAATATACATTTCTTGGGTTAAGCTGACCATCATTTTAAATCTATCTATATAGATTTTTATCCCCAATTAAGATACTCTTCCCAAATCATTCATGGAGGATATGTTTAGATAACTTTATCTTTACTGATTCTAGCATTGGCATGTCATTCTTTATCCGTAGTATATCAATATATAATACTAGGAATGTCACGACGCTCCCATTGACCCTTTTATACACACTAGGTTCATTCTTATTTTTGATAAAATCAAACTCTTTTAATTGTTTCATCAAAATGAATGTTCCATTTTTGAGAAGATTGCTTCAATCCATTTCTCTGAGTGTCTACAACTCTTACATCATTGTATGTAAATGATCATCATCTTCTATGATGCGTACCTTCATCATCATCATCTATGATGAATCCATACCTCCCAGGTATCTTCAGAACTATTCCAGATTTACGATTCGATTGTGGTACAATAGGTCTATCTATAAGTTCCTCTTATTTGACTTATAATGTTTTGTGGTTCTTGAACTCTTCAAGATTCTATTATCCTCCCACTAGCCCCCTTCAATGATAAACACCTTTATCTTAGAAGGTAGCGTGTTTCGCAATAAACACCTTTTGCTAAGTAGGATTATAGAACATATACCCTAAACTTACTTTAGGATGTCCCACAAATCTGTACTTGTCAAATCTTGTCCCAAGCTTATCTTTTGAAACCTTTTCACATACGTTGGACAAACCCTTATCATAACATACTTAAGATTAGGAATCCTCCCTGTCCATAACTTTTATGGAGTCTTGGGGTCGGATTTTGAGATTACCCTTTTCGTAGATATTCAACCATTTCTAGGGCATGATCCCAGAAGGATACTGGAATGTTGGTAAAATCATTATGGACCGTACCATGTCCAACAAGGTACGATTTTTCCTTTCAGATACATCAATCTATTATTGCGTATCAGGAGGCGTCCATTATGAAAAAACTATTTTGAGATGATCTAGAAACTTATTGCACAAGTATTTATTCCTTGATCTAATCAATGAATCTTAATACTTTTCCAATTTGTTTCACTTCTGAATTCTTTGATCCTTTCAAATAATTCACATTTGTATTTCAGCAAATACACGCATTCAACTCTTTGAATAATCATCTCCTTTTTCTTATACTAGTTTGTTTAATTTGCAAAATAATTTTTCACGTAAGTCAAGTATACAAAATCCATTAAGTAATATTCCAGTTCTATACAAAAAAATATTATTATAAATAGAACAATAATTGTTCTTAAATATAATACCAAAGATTTCATTGTCCAACAATAAAATGGAAATAATGTATCCAATGAGAACTGGAATATAATAACAACTTATTGAATTAATAGACTTGCCCGTAGGCAATACTAAACAATAAGTTCCTATGGCTAATGCAGCAACCTTTGCTTCATTTTTCACACAAAGGATTATTTATCCCTTGTTTAATTTTCTACTTCTGCTTGGTTCCTTCATAAATCTATATTTATGAAAACCAAAGTTGGTATCCAATACCTAAGTAAAATCTTGACTTAAAGAAAAATTTATTTCAATCATGAACAAAAACTATATTTGTAACCGAAGCTTCACTAAGCTTCTTCTGGTTAGCCTCTACAAGATGCTTCTCGTAGTTTCCTTTTTAGTGTCCAGGCTTATTGCAGTGGAAGCAAACTCCTTTGCTATCCGTATCAATTTTGTTTTTATTATCCTTTGTTTTTGTCTTTCTATTTACCTTCTTTGAATCGTTCTTCTGTTAGAAGATCATTTGGCCCCTATCAGTAAGACTTGGTCTTTCTTGGTTAGAATGTGACTCTCATCATTTTTCAACATGTTAAGCAAATCAGCGAGGCTGATATCTAGCTTGTTCATATGAAAAATTCACAACAATTGTGAGAAGAAGTCCGGGAGTAACTGCAAGATCAAATCTTGGCTCAACTCTCCATCCATGACAAAACTCGTTGTCCTAATTGATCAATCAAATTGATAATATTAAGGACTTTTATCTGTACCGTAGTGTCATCGGTCATTCTAGATCGGAAGAGCTCCTTAGATATCTGATATCTATTAGTCCTACTTTCCTCACCATTAACTACTTGATGTGCAGGAATATAGTAAGAGCATCCATAGTTTCATGCTGATGCTGAAGCTCGTTTCTCATGGATGCGAGCATGATGCATTGAGCCAACTGTGCATCATCTTGCCACTTTCTAAAAGTAGAAATCTCTTCCTCAGAGGCATTTTCTGCAACCATTGCAGGAAAGACGTATTAAGGACATAAGATAGCTTTTCAGTCATGAGAACTATTCTCAAATTCCTTAACCAATTCGATTAATTCAGTTTGGTTAATTTAGCATCTAATATGCTACGCAGTGATAGTAATTTAGACATTGTAAAATTCTGTAAATAAATTTATAATCAACAACATTTTTCAACATACATTCTTTTATTAATTACCAAAATAATTTGGGTCTTGTTTTAAATTGGTATCTCCCACTATTTTCTTCAAACTATATTACCCTCAATATATATAGTTTGGCAATATCTAATTGAAGATATACTAGTGAGAATAAGGATCCCATTTCAAATGTATATATCCTTGTGTGTGCACAACAAACTATATATAAATAAATAGGTAGACAACTTGTCAATTACATCAACTATGCAACTCCTTGTATTTTGCCTCTTAGATTATTTTGATCAAGTGGTGGCACATTCGAATCAAAATTATCCAAGTTAAGTCCAACCTAGCACTCCATATATTCAAAAAAGAAAAATATTGTCCTTGTGGTGACACAACAAAACAACGTTGTTCAATTTTCTTTATAAGCATCAAATGTGATAAAATTAACATCTCAAAGAATTAAGATAAGCCTTGTGGTGACACAACAAACTTATAATAATTAATTGATACTCTATTATTTTATCATGCTGAGAAAGCGACGCTCAATATTCCAAATATCTTTGAACCCTTAGGACTTAATATAAAAAAAATTTGAGGGTTTGTTATTAATTTGTCTCATCTTGTTTAGCAGCATGCATGCACACACACACACACACACACACACACACACACACATATATATATATATATATATATATATATATATATATATATATATATATATATATATATATATAAAATACGCGTCATATTTAATTAACATGCGAAACATGTTTGCATAATATATAATATATATATATATATATATATATATAAATAGTATAAGCATGCACATATAAAATACTATATTCTACCCGGATTGATTATGGACTTTTATTCTAGTTTGGTTCACTAGAGCCACCAAGTGAACCAAAAGGTCAAACCCTAGGGGTGAAAGAATTAATATTTAAATATAACCATTACATTTAAACCCGAGCTCCGTTACAAATGGGTCTTCAAGCACTCCTTGCTCCTTGATCTCCAATTCTTCAAAATTAATTCTAACTATTCCTATTACAAATATATTTAAAATAAATAGAAACCTTGGTAATCAGTCAAGGGGAAGTACATAGGAAGGAGATATAATTTACATTAAGAAAAAATTAGAGAAGACGAGGTGCGCAGACCCCATTTAATAAAACTCATACATTCATGTATCCAACTAAAATAAAATCCAATCACATTGGTCAGTAGTCCATAATCAATCCTATTTATTATCATACACATCTATATATGCATCAATAAATAATTTCATCTCATGAATAATAAACATTCAATATCTATATTGATATCATTTAATGAGCAAATTTAGTTAGCATAAAATCTAATTTTGAATCAAAATAAACTCCTTTATTTTAATCCAAATTTAAATAAAATAAACCTCTTTTATTTTAATTTATTCAATTTTGAATAAAATAAACTATTTTATTTTAATCAAATTCTTTAATTAAAATAAACTCATTTATTTTAATTAATTATGGAATCCAATTCCAAGTAAAAAAACTTTATTAAAGAAAACACGGGTTATCTTTCCTATTCACAAATAAACTCATTTATTTTGAATAATATGAAATCTTATTCCATATCTAAATAAACTCATTTATTTAAGAAAATTAGGATTCTCTTTCATATTCACAAATAAACTCTTTTATTTTGAATAATATGAAATCTTATTTCATATCTAAATAAACTCCTTTATTTAAGGAAATATGGAATCCAATTTCAACTCCAATTAGTTATCATGGAATCCAATTATAACTCTAATTAGTTAGCATGAAATTCAATTTTAAGATTAAAATAAACCTTTGATTTTAATTATAAAATTATTAAAAATATTATATATATATATATATATATATATATATATATATATATATATATATATATATATATATATATATATATATATATATATAGGATCGATCAGTCCTACTCCTGACCGAACCAAAATTCGGACTTTTTTTTTTAAAAAAAACAACTAAAAATAAATAAATAAAAAATTATGGAATTGATTTTTTTTTTTATAATACATTGTTTTGGGTGTGATTTGGGTACGTATAACAAAATATGTATGTACAATCTGTGCAGACTGTACCACCATTTTTTGGTATATGTATTCAAAACACGCCTAAAATATTGTATTTTGGAAAAATTTCAGTTCCATAAAATATTAAATATTTTTTTTTAGTTGTTTTAAAAAAAAAAGCAAAAAAAAAAGTACATTTTTGATCAGTCCCTACTCCGAACTCGATCCATTATGTATGTATATATATATATATATATTATTATATATATATATATATATATATTATTATATATAATATTATCGAAATCATAATCCACGTGAATCACCAGGAATCTCCCGAGTCCCTTGACCCCTTTTTTTAATCAGTAAACAAATAAACTATATATATATATATATATATGGGTATCTATCCACGACAATCATTTGTTGAGGGAACAACCCATTTTGGCCCAATGGCTACAACTTCGTGCGACTTATAAAAAAAAATAAATTGCAACAAGCCGCTACAGGTTGTAGCGGTTGGGCCAAAATGGGTTGCTCCCCAACAACCGGTTGCTGTGGATGGAATCCCTATATATATATATAACTAATCTAATAATACATATATATAAACATGGAATTATGCATCAGATGCATAATGGATATATATAAATATAATCTAGATGGTGCCCACAGGAATCACACAATCAGCCACGCGAATCAGATTAAATAAATCGAAGCCGTGACCTTGAATAACCACAGTTTTTCCTTTTTTTAAAAAAATAAATTTTATGCAACAAATTATGTCCAATTAATTTTTTCTAAACACATATCAAGATACATATCAAATTAAAATAATTAATAATTTATTTAAAAGTTTGGCTTTGATACCACTGTTAGGTTTGTAATATTCATGAACGCAATCAAATTGCACAAAGTAAGCGGAAACGTGGTAAAAAGAGTTTTAAAATTTTACAAACCATATATCCGGATCATCGTTTATGCACAATTATTAATTAAACGAAAATATAAAGAACAAGAATCATACCATTTAAGATTCGAGCTTCCTCAGGTACAAGTTCACCTCCAAGTTAAATACCTCGAGATAAACTCTGTGTTCTCTCTCTTCATATTGCTCCACCAAAATGTATGTTGAAGATCATGATACATTTTGGTACTCCCAAGATGAATTAAAAACAGTGTGTTGTGTGCCTCCATCATGATTATATGCTTCAAGTCAGAATCGTTAGGAACACAAAGTCTGGAGTTGACTCGAAGTATTCCTTCTTCATCGATTCTTGCTTCTAGAATAACACCTTCTTGTACTTTCTTCATACGCATCAGCTCTGGGTCTGTGTCTTGAGCAACTTTAACTTTATCGATTAAAATCAGTTCTACTCATATATTTGATATCATCACATGAGTACTTGGAGCCTTTAACTCTATCTCCATCCTTTGCAAGTCATACCAAATGGGCCTTTACGTTGACAATAACGCACTCGTACCCGCATATGATCTTCTACTCAATGTGTTAGCTACCACATTTGCTTTTCCAAAATGGTATTAGATGGTATGATCGTAATCTTTCAATAGCTTGAGCCAACGTCGTTGCTGCATGTTGAGTTCCTTTTGGGTGAAGAAATATTTGAGGCTTTTATGATCCGTATAAATCTCCACTTTCTCCCCATACAGGTAGTGTGTCCAGATTTTAAACGCGAAAACGACTGTTGCCAACTCCAGATCATGAGTAGGATAATTCCTCTTATATTCTTTGAGTTGTCGCGAGGCATAGGCTATGACTTTCCCATGTTACATGAGAACACATTCTAACCCTTTGCCTAAAGCATCGCTGTAGATAACAAATCCATTCGAACCAGATGGTATTGTCAGAATAGGTGCCGAAATGAGTCTCCTCTTGAGCTCTTGGAAACCCTTCTCGCATTCCTCGCTCTATACAAATTTTGTATCTTTCCGAGTCAGCTGAGTTAACGGAGTAGCGATTTGAGAAAATCCTTCCACGAATCTCCGATAATAACCATCTAAGCCTAGAAAGCTACACACTTTGGTCACCGACTTCAGTTGCTCTTAACTTTGTATTGCTTTAATGTTCACCAGGTCAATAGATACTCCATGTTTTGACACCACGTGCCCAAGGAATGCTACTTTCTCAAGCCAGAACTCGCATTTCTTCAGCTTAACATATAGCTTGTTATCACGAAGCCTTTGAAGGACCAGCTTCAAATGGTGCTCATGATCTTCACGGCTTTTGGAATAGATGAGGATGTCATCAATAAAGACAACAACGAATTGATCCAAATATTCCTTGAACACACGGTTCATCATATCCATGAAAGTAGCAGGAGCATTAGTTAATCCAAAAGACATGACTAAGAATTCATAATGCCCGCAGGAGTTCGAAGGCGCTTTGGAATATCATCAGTTTTAATCTTCAGCTGATGATATCCAGAACGAAGATTGATTTTCGAAAAGAATTGTGCTCCTTGCAACTGGTCAAATAGGTCATCAATGCAAGGTAGCGGATACCTATTCTTGATGGTGACATGGTTCAATTCCCGGTAGTCAATACAAAGTCGCATACTCCCGTCTTTCTTCTTTACGAATAAAATAAGAGCACCCCAAGGAGATGTACTAGATTTAATGAAACCGATGTCTAACAACTCCTGTAGTTGGACCTTTAACTCCCGAAGTTCAATATGAGCCATTCGATATGGGGTTTTAGAAATGAGTTTTGTACCAGTTTCAAGGTTAATAAAGAATTCAACTTCATGTTCTGGGGGTAGACCGGGAAGTTCTTCAGGAAATACGTCAGGAAATTCACTAACAACAGAAATATTATTCAAATCTGACGTATTTTTGTTCAAGTCCATGACATGGGCTAAAAAACTTGACATCCATTTTTTAATAAACGAATGGCTTTATGGCTTGATATGACAGTGATTGATTTTAGTGGTTTGGTTTCTTGAATTCGCATAACAGGTTGGTTAGGAATATGAAAACTAACAACCTTACGAAAATAATCAATTTTGGTATGAAGAGTGGTTAACCAATCAATCCCTAAAATCACATCAAATGCAAGTATTTTCAACGAAATAAGATCGGAAGGTAATGTGATGGTTCCAACTTGAATCAAGCAAGATTTATAAATAGTAGATGTAATGAAAGTTTCTCCTAACGGAGTCTCAACAGATAAGTCAAGTCTAATTTCTCCGGAGTCAAGTTCAAATGTTGAGCACAAGCAGGAGAGATAAATAAATGGGTAGAACTGGTATCTAATAAGGTATAAACTTTGCAAGAGTTTATGATTAGCTTATCCGTGATCACCTCGTTCGGGTTCCTTGCATTTTGGGCAGTCACAACAAACGCTCTTTCAGGAACCACTGACTTTGACTTGTCTAGGACAACCTTTGGAGTCACCATCCCCGTTGGACTTGGTTTCGCTACAAGACAATCTCTAGCTATATGACCTTCTTTTCCACAATTATAACACACCTTGGATTATTGTGGGCAGTTTGGGCTGATGTGTCCCTCTTTCCCGCATTTATAACATACGACCGATGATCAATCTCCTCCCCTAGAAATAGTTGATGTTGGTGCTGACGTCTTCACAATGTCATTGTTGTACCTTCTGTTTTTGAAATCTCCCCCCCGACTCGCTTCTTCTACCATCATGGCCACGATTACCACCAGAGGGGTTTCCGTTTGTCTGAATGTTTTCCTCCCTGCTGGTTGTCATTTCTCCGATGACTGCTTCCACTGGTATGATCCTGGTTGTGGTCCCTCGGTTGAACATATTCATTATCTCGCTCTGTCAGGAATAAGCATGTGAATGATATTCCTATTTAATATATGATTTGATTATATATATATATATATATATATATATATATATATATATATATATATATATATATATATATATGAATGAATATGCAAGTATGCTTGCATTAAGAAAAGCTGTAAAATCCTTTGATAGATAATAGAAATATATGTACAAGGACTTAGAATGAATTGATCAAATATGTTAGGTTGATCCTACATAAGCAAAACAGCTTTGTAAAGTCCTTAAAAAGAAATGATGTACAAGGACTATAAATATAGAAAGATCAAGCTTGTTAGGTTGATCTTATGATGTAATAGATAGGCTAGTCGATAAATTAGAAAGCCTTGCACTAGAACTCGTGAGTCTCGCCAAGTGAGTCAAGGTTAACTCGAGAGCTATCGAGGCAGAATAGGAGTATGCAAGATAGTAGATCTCGGAGTTCGTAGACTGCCAGGGGAAACAAAGAAGGATTGTAGTGTATCGAGTAGAGCTTCCTCGGGATCGTAGTGTGCTGAGGAAGTCATGTTCAGAATCGTAGAGATAGCCTGCCTACGAGCCGACCGCTCATCTACCGAAGCCAAGACAGAAACGTAGACTACACTCAGAGTCATAGAGTCTACTGATGCCAAAGCCAAGTCAAGGATCGTAGATCACACTCTGAGTTTGTAGAGTCTATTGATTACATGCATAGATCGTAGTCAAGCAAGATCAGATGAAGACAACAAGCACAAGGCAGAAATCGTAGAGTGTCAAGATCTGATCTCGGGATCGTAGTGTCTGCACCAGCCGAAGCTGAATCATAGAGTGCAGAACTACTATCTCAACAGAAGTGCTCACAGTGCCAAGGCAGAATCATAGAGCATATACGGTTCTCAACAAATGAGCACTCCCAGAATATCCAAAGGAACGAAGCCTCCGGTTCAAGCCGCAAGCTACATCCAAGAAACTAGAGAGCACTCAACGAATGGCATGCGAAGCTAACGGAAGATCTCAAAGACCAACCCAATCAAAGATCAAGATTGAGGTGTAAGGCCATTCGTGATGAAGTCTTCCACAAGGAGATCCAAAGAAGACTTGTGGTCGACTAAGGAAAGTCGACTTATGCGATAGCTATCAAGTGAACAGAAGACAATGATCTTGGAAGCAACCAAGATCGTAGTGTTTGCCAAACAGAAAAGGAGCTGATGGAAGGTGAACCGAGATATTGGTCAGCTCTTGAAGATCAAGGCTAAAGTGATTAAGTGCAGGGTCAGTTCATTGATGATAAGTGAGTGGAAGATCACAAGGAGAAAGCAAGCTGGACGCGCCACAAATCTGAAGTGTCTTGATTTTCAAAAGGGGACCAGAACAAGGAATTAGGCCATCAGTTTCTGATAACAGTCGAAGCAAACAGAAGTATTGAAGTACTGCACAATACTGTAAGGAACCCAGCTGCTACTCTATGATTAGCTATCACTCTACGATCAGTTATCACTCTACGATCAGCTACTACTCTACGATAAATATCCATTAAGGGCATAATAGTCTTTGTGTAATAATTGAGTCAGTTAGTGATCGTAGTGTTCACTTTATTGTATATAAGAGAAACTATCTGTAATGAGTTAGGGCATGAAATGAATTGTTCTTTGTTCTGAACTTCTCTCTACTTCCTCTGAACTCTTTCTTTATCTTTCTCTCTCTAAATCTCTTCTAAGTCACAGATCTCCATAAATTGAGCTGAAATTGAGCTCAGTAAGGGATTTGATTATCCAAATCCTTACAAGTGGTATCAAAGCTTGCTACGATCAGTGGATATGGCTACTAATAATCAGAGATTAACGAATCTAGAAACTAACCTCCAGGAATTGCAAATTCAATTGCAATCTTCAGTGGAGTCTCTGCAAAAAGGATTCGATGATAAGCTTGAGAAGCTAATGAAAGGAGTAGAAGCGATGCTGATAGCACAAGGACAGAAGCAAGATAATGGAAGGTCTGACAATCACAATCAACAAACTCAACAAACTCCTCCAAATCCAAATCTAAATCAACAAAGGTCTAGATCAATCCTTGGATCGTTTGAGGGAGGTAGTACACAGAACAATATAAATGAAGGTATATTCCGGACTATTAGATTTGAATTTCCTAAATTCCATGGATCTAACCCAAGGACCTGGATTAGGAAGTGCAATAAATTGTTTTCCTTTCATAATGTTGCTAAAAATCAGAAAATATACCTAGCAACTATGCATCTCGAAGGAGAGGCTGAATTGTAGTACTCTAGCTTTGTTAAAAATGGTGTTGACCTGGAATGGTTTAATTGATGAATTGTTTGCTAGATTTAGTCTTGAGACTAAGATGAATCCTATAGCTGAACTTAAAAAATTGCAACAAACCACAACTATAGATGAATACCAAACAAAGTTTGAGGAACTAAGAGGTTGGGCACTGATAAAAAATTCAAAGTTGAATGAAGAATTTTTTATTGATTGCTTTGTTAGTGGACTGAGGGAGGATATTCAGTTAGGTATTCAGGGGTTAGGAGTTACTACTCTTAAGGAGGCTATTCGGCTGGCTAGAGTTGAAGAAGCTAAAGTGGAAGCATGGATTAAAAGAAGCATAACTGTACTAAAATCTTCTGTCATTAATAATTCCAGCAGCAGGAATGTAGTAATGAATTCTAGCTTGCAGAAAAGTGTCAGCAATAATGGAATGGAATTTTCTAGTCCTAATGTAGGGGAAACTAAGGTTGCTTGAAATTTGGAAATGAAGCGGAGAAGAGGTATACCAGTTAAGCATCTGACCAGAGATTAAATACTGGAGAAAAGGAGGAAAGGGCTATGTTTTTCCTGTGATGAGCCATATGTATTTGGTCATATATGCAAACAACCTCATTTGTTCATGATGATACCATCCGAGGAGGAGGAAATGTGCTTGAAGCGAGGAACAAACAAAATGTATATCAAGTAGAGATGCATGAAGAGCAAAACATGCCATTACTGGAGGATCAAAAGGATGATGTCCAAATAACGTTGCATTCTTTATCTGGACATAATGCTAACAATACCATCAGAGTACAAGGGACAGTGGGGGCAGATCAATTAGCATATTTATTGATAGTGGTAGCACTAGAAATTTCTTAGATCCTCACGCTGCTAAGAAACTGAAGGTTAAGCTAACAAATACTCCACCAGTGACAGTCTCAGTTGAAGATGATTTTAAGGTGCAAAGTGAACAAGTATGTTCAGAGTTCAAATGGCAGGTGCAGGGTAGAAAATACACTACAAGGATGAGGATTCTGCCCTTGGGTGGTGTTGATGCTGTTCTAGGGGTCCAGTGGTTGAGGACAGTAAGTCCTGTAACTTTTGACTTCAATACACTGCAACTCTAATTTATGCAAAATGGGGAGACAATGTTGATGAAAGGGGAAGACATTAATGTTACTCCAACAATACAGTTAATGGAATCTAGTGAGTTCCAGAACTTGTTACGAACAACATCTCATGGGTTTTTTTGATGCTTATATAGAATCTTGGAATGTAAAGACTATCCACCTTCAGAACCTACCTGTCCAAAACTTAAAGAGATTTTGAAATCATTCTCAGATGTTTTTGAAGAACCAAAAGGCATGCCACCTGAAAGATCTCATGACCATCATGTTAATTTGCAAGAAGGGAGCAAACCTATGAATTTGAGACCCTATAGATATCCATATGTTCAAAAATCTAAAATTGTGAAAATAGTGACTGAGTTGCTGAATAGTGGGGTTATTCAGAATAGTAACAGTCCTTTTGCTTTTCCAGTTTTGTTAGTAAAGAAACATGATAACACTTGAAGAATGTGTATTGACTATAGAGCACTCAATGATGCTACTATTAAAGATAAATTCCCTATACCTGTAATAGATGAGTTGCTGGATGAACTTAATGGTTCGAGCTGGTTTTAAAAGTTGGATCTCAGGTCTGGTTATCATCAAATACGAGTACACCCACCTGACATTCCTAAGACAGCTTTTAGGACTCATTCAGGGCATTATGAGTTTAAGGTTATGCCTTTTGGGCTAACCAATGCTCCAGCTACCTTTCAGAGCTTAATGAACACTATTTTTGGCCCTTATTTACAGAAGTTCATCTTAGTTTTTTTTGATGATATCTTAGTTTACAGTCCTACTTATGAAACTCATCTACATCATGTGGAAATGACATTACAGTTGTTGAGGCAAAATCAGTTGTATGCCAAATTGTCTAAATGTAATTTTGCAACACAACAAGTTAAGTATTTGGGTCATATCCTTACACCGGAGGGAGTCTCTACAGATCCTGCAAAGATATAGTGTATGGTGCATTGGCCAAAGCCTAAGAACCTTAAGGGTTTGAGGGGATTTCTGGGTCTCATAGGCTATTACAGGAAGTTTATTAGACAATATGGTTTAATAAGTAAACCACTGACTGATATGCTAAAAAAGGATCAGTTTCATTGGAGTGTTGAAGCTGAAGAGGCTTTTGTTATGCTCAAAAGAGCTATGGTTTCTTCTCCTGTGTTGGCTTTGCCTAATTTCAGTATTCCATTTGTATTAGAAACTGATGCTAGTGCTACTGGAATTGGAGCAATATTAATGCAGAATGACAGGCCTATTGCTTTCTTAAGTAAAGTTATTGCTTCAAAACATCTAGGCCTGTCCACTTATGAGAAGGAGTTGATGGTTGTCATTTATTCTGTACAGAAATGGAGGCATTACTTAGTGGGGAACACGTTTATTATTAAAACAGATCACCAAAGTCTCAAATATCTGTTGGATCAGAGAATTACTACTACTAATCAACAGAAGTGGATCACAAGGTTAATGGGGTTGGACTATGAAATCTGTTACAAGAAGGGAAAGGAAAATTTAGCAGCTGATGGTTTGTCCAGGCAGCTTCATCATGTGTCTCAGGAAGGTATCAACAATGTTTTCCATTGTTTGGCTATTACCTCAGTTACTCCTACTTGGATTCAAGAGCTAGCTCAAACTTGGGAAATTGATCCTCAATTTCAGCAGGTGATAGCTCAACTTGCATTAGATCCTACGTCATTACAAGATTTTTCTTTTGTTAATGGCAGACATAAATACAAAGATAGATTAGTTGTTGGTCATGTTCCAGCTGTGAAAACTAAGCTTTTATATGAATTTCATACTTCTCCTGTGGGAGGTCACTCAGGAAGAAGAGGGACTTTTGAAAGGATTTCAAAGTTTTTCTACTAGCCATCTTTGAGGAAGGATGTAATCAGTTTTGTTAAAGAATGTGACATCTGTTAACTAAGCAAACATGAAACTACTGTGCTGCCAGGGTAGTTGCAACCACTCCCTATTCCTGATATTCCTTGGAAGGATATTGCTATGGACTTCATTGAAGGATTACCTGCTTCTCATGGTTACAACTCCATATTGGTGGTTATAGATAGACTCACTAAATATGCCCATTTTCTGGTTTTAAAGCACCCTTTTACTGCCACTGATGTTGCTACCTTGTTCCTCAATCATATTCATAAGCTGCATGGGCTACCTAATTCTATAGTCTCAGATAGGGATATAATTTTCATAGGACATTTCTGGCAATCCCTATTCAAATTCTTGGGTACTAAACTTCAACTTAGTACAGCCTATCACCCACAGAGTGATGGCCAGTCTGAAAGACTTAATTAGTGCTTGGAGGCTTATCTGAGATGTATGTGCAGTCAGAGACCTAAATCATGGAGTGAATGGTTATCGCTTGCTGAGTGGTGGTATAATACGCATTACCACAGTGGAACAAAGTTGACTCCTTTCCAAGCCTTGTATGGGTATGCAGCTCCACACGTTTCTTATCATCAATATGGTACTATTTTTGATCCTACAGCTAGATTGTTTTGCGGTCTAAAAAATCGGTTATTTACAACTTCTGAAGCATAATCTCTCCCAGGCTCAGTGTCGTATGAAGAATTATGCTAATGCCAATAGACAGGAAAGGGTCTTCAATGAGGGAGATTTTGTTTATTTGAAGGTTCGACCTTATAAACAACATTCCATGACACAATCTAAATATTCCAAGTTGGCCTCCAAATACTATGGTCCCTTTCCAGTGTTGGACAAGATAGGCTCTGTTGCTTACAAATTATTACTGCCCTCTGTTGTTAAAATACACCCAGTGTTTCACGTGTCTCAATTGAAGAAGAAAAATGGTGTTTCTGCTCAGGTTTCCCTAATTCTGCCTCCAGTTGATGTTCATGGCCAGTTTGTTATTGAACCTCTTTCCGTGCTGGATCGAAGAATGGTTAAGAAAAATAATGCAGCTGAGGTTAAAGTTTTGGTTCAATGGGCTAACACTCTACCTTCAGAGGCCACTTGGGAATTGTGGTCTGATTTGCACGATAAATTTCCTGATTTTATTCCTTGAGGACAAGTGGGTTTTTAAGAGGGATGGATTGTAAGGAACCCAGCTGCTACTCTACGATCAGCTATCACTCTACGATCAGTTATCACTCTACGATCAGCTGCTACTCTACGATAAATATCCATTAAGGGGATAATAGTCTTTGTGTAATAATTGAGTCGGTTAGTGATCGTAGTGTTCACTTTATTGTGTATAAGAGAAACTATCTGTAATGAGTTGGGGCATGAAATGAATTGTTCTTTCTTCTGAACTTCTCTCTACTTCCTCTGAACTCTTTCTCTATCTTTCTCTCTCTAAATCTCTTCTAAGTCACAGATCTCCATAAATTGAGCTGAAATTGAGCTCAGTAAGGGATTTGATTATCCAAATCCTTACAAATACAAGGAAGAGGTGTTCTACATTGAAGATCCAATCAACACTCTTCAAGATCGTAGTGTTAACTCAACCAATCAATGAGCAACACTCAACAAGACACTACGATCAGGTCCTTGAAGACGTGCATCAGAATCGTATAGTTCGAATAGCTGAAGACTGAAGCATTGGCAAAGGTTCAATCTAAAGGGAAATATTCGGACAAGTGCTTATTGAGAGCATCGATGCAATAGGACAACCTCTGATCGAGAAATCAAAAAGAGGTAATAAAGTCTTCAACCTGCCCAAGACATTAAAGTGATACATCTGACAGGGTAGGTGAAACAGTAGACTATAGCATCAGAAAAAGTATGACATGTCACATCAAGCAGTCTACCTTAAGCAACTCGAGATCTGTGAAGATATTTGAATAGCCTTCAATGGCTACTTTCCAACGGAAGGATTAGGAAGAAGTATAAATGAGAAAGAGCTTCAAAAATCAAAGGTTGCTGGAGTTGCTGGAGTTGCCGAGTTTGGAGAGAAGGTGGACTGATCTAAACCATGTGAAATAGTGAGTTAGAAGGCTCACTCTACGATCCACCAAGAACACTCAGAAGTCAGATAAAGAAAGAAGTAGAAGTGTGAGTTCTACTATGTAGAAGTGAGAGTTCTACTACATGAAGAGTGTTCAGAACTACCGAGAGAAAGAAGAGCATCATGACATCTTGATGTCCATCATGGGAAGACTCTAAGTACAATAGAGAAGAGCCTACAGTCATCTTAGCAAGTCCATCATGAGAAGGCATCAAGTAGTAGAAGGGAGATCACAAAAGCCATCTTGGTGTCAAGCATGAGAAAGCTTCTAAGTACCTAATAGAAGAGCCTACAGTCAGCTTGGAAGCCTCTCATGTGCAGTCATCAAGTACAAAGGAGAATGATCTTCAAGGTAGTTCAACAAGGGGTCATCCGAAGTGGTTGAGTAACCAAAGAAGCTGAGCATCATGCAACACTCAGCTGCACTTCAAGGATGATCAAGCCAAGCTGCTAAGTATAGAAGATGTTCAGAGCATAAAGACATCTTAGCGACTCAAAGACCGACTCCAACAATAACAAAAAAACCACTCAACAAAGCCGGGGCACGAGGGTCCTTGTCCGGAGGGACTAAATGAAGCGGGGCGGAAGGGTCCTTGTCCAAAGGACTAAACAAAGCGGGGCGGAAGGGTCCTTGTCCCAGGACTAAGCGAAGTTCCAAGGTCACGGCCTTGAAGAGTTCTTAGTGAATCAAGTCCCAAGGTCAGCGGCCTTGAAGGAATCTTAGTGATTGAGTCTTGCCCTTTCTTAGTGGAAATCCTGCGCTAGTTGAAAGCGAGAAGAGTGGATTAGGAGCTTGAGTCTCTGAACCACTTAAAACCCCTTGTGTCTTTTATATTATGTCATTTACATTATGTGTATAACTGCTATAACTGCTATGTATGTTTTAACTGCTTATAAATAACCTAACTCTATGAACAATGTATGTATGATTATGAATATATCAATGAAGGGGATCTTTTACTTATTCCGCTGTGCTTGAAAAGATTCTTATGTTTGTCATATGTTAATAATGAACAATATAATATAAACCAGAAAAGTATTTGAAATAAAAATGATCTATTCAACCCCCCCTTCTAGATCTATTGTGCCCTCTGGGAACTAACACGCTCTAATAATTGAGCCCTGTTTACAACATCTGAATATAGAGAAAATTTATGAGAAATAAGATATTGCCGAATGCAGATGAGCTCACATGTTGGAAATATTGTGTATAGGTTAAATGTGTATATACACCTGAAGCTGCTCAGATTGGTCCATGGTCTCTATTAATTCATCAACAAGACCAATCCTAGCCTGCAGTCAATCTTGTAGTCCTAAGACCAGACGAGAACACTCAAGAGACGTCAATGACAAAGAGTCAAGCACCCACCAGTCTGAAAGATGAAGAAGCCATACACCCTAAGAAATGCTTATCGAGAGAAGAAAGAAGATCTTCTCAAACTTATGTCTGGCCAACCAACAGCTGGGTGCAAACTCTGTTGGTTAAAGGCCAGCAAGAACAATAAGCTGTCAGGAGCAAAAGTAAAGCTATGCTCATCAATACCTAAACTCAGTATATCTAAGGTAAATGACTATTTAGTAACTGACAGTAAAAAGGTACGGTTCCTCACTATTATAAATGTATACATCATAATTGCATCTTCTTATGAAGTATAACGATGATACATCAAGGAGTCATAATCGCCTAAAAGGTGAAGAGAAAAGTAACACGAGGATGGAAACTCAAATGACTATAAACTTTCTCTCCATCCAAGTTTTAGGTTGAAGATGACATCTTGCAGGAAATCTGAAATGGGTCATAAGAGCATCACAGGCCTAATGAACTTTATGTGAAGTAATCTTTGCTGATGAGTTAGTATGTATATACAAGCCTATGTTCTAAGTGTTTGACAACACACAGAGCATGATCAGTTTTGCAAGAGGATCTTGCTGATTCGCAGAAACTGATCACCTCAATGAATCAACTAGATACTCCTAAATCGTAGAGTTGATTCTCACTCTGTGAACACTTAAACATTATGAACATAACCCAGTGAATGATGAAACCATCATAGATAGAGAGTGTGTTATTAGATGCCAAATCCTACACACACTCACCATCATGCATCTCAAAATGTATTATCATAAGATAGGTGCATGCATGAATATATCTGTTGGTGATAAATATGATGATCATCCAAATAAGAGGAACAGGGGTTTAGAAAACTAACCTAGCAGGACCCATTTAATTATGGGTACCAAAAATATAAATATATTTAAACCTGTAGGTACTTGGTCAGTCTGACCACACTATGGAATGATGAAGCAGAAGAATTCAGTCAAGAAGACTCAATCAACAGAAGGCTAAGGAAAATTCAGAGATGATTCTGATAGAGTTCCTATCTGTCCAAGCCTGTCCTTGAAGACCCTTTGAGCTAACCAGAATGGAGCTCACATGGCTGCTAATCTGTATATGGAAGCAAGCCATTCAGCCAAAGAAGGAAAGGGTCTTATGTGCTCAAAAGCCAGTCAAGAATGCTATATGGGAAGAATCCTCAAGAAAGCTCACAACAGAAGATTATCGAGCATCATTCAAGAGGAACTTATTGCGAGAGCAGAACTTCACAAACACAATTGTCAAAGAAGACTACGTTCGTAGTACTATTATATAATCGTAGAGTGATCAGTCCTGAAAATTCTCATCTCTATGATACAAGGAAATTTAAGTATTAATGGAGATTCTAGTCAGAAGGAGATATGCAAGGCTGCCTTCAAATGAATTTAAAGAAGAGGGAATCACATCTATCTGGGAAGACAGCGTCAACAACGGGGGAGCAGTGATCTGTTAAGGAACAACAACACTGAGATATACAATGAAAAGTTATACCAGCTACAAAGTCTCAAAACTTTGTGGCTGATGAACCAAATGAAAATCCATAGTCAGTAGGAACGTCTCAAAACGTACTACTGATAACCTTTTAGCCACCCAACCCATAATCGTGAAGTGACTACGATCAACATATGATCGTAGTGTAAGAGCAGGAGGACACCACGATTTCAGCAATGTAGTGTCTAAAGCTGGTAGAAGAATTCCCAATCAGAAAAGGTCGAATGAGATGTCATTGCAAATCACTACTATAGCATTGCATCTGGAGAGCGCCCCAGGGACAAACCTGACCCTTAGCTCAATCTAAGAGGTTGGCCCTTCCTGAGCTACCTTGACCCAGAAGGAATGTTTGATCTAGCTCATCTCAAGGACCAAGTCAGTCAACGATCGTAGAGTCGAGTTTGAAGAGAACTAAACGATCGTAGTACAACTTCAGCAATCGTAGAATACAACTCGACGATCGCAGTCCTACCAAAGGGTACTCTAGTTCACAAGGATCTTGGAAAGTGAGATATTTTCTAAACTACTCAAGTTAAGGAGATAAGTTCGAATACATCAGTGATTGAGCTATGCTGCATTAAAGTACGGAGAAAAGACAAAGCCATCCATTGCAGCATCTCTCAAAAGTTGATTGTTGAGTCAACCAAGTGAATCGTAGAGTCCATAGCTACCTTATCATGCTACTCTACGAGTCAAAAAGGTCAACGGTCAGAGCCACGTCGTTTAAACGACTACTCTTATAAAAAGAAACATCTAACTGAAAAGTTATGGGGAGTTATAGCTCATTACTGGGCAATGTGCAACCAATGGATGGTTGACACATCACTGATTATGCAGAGTTAGAAGAAACTGCCTTAAAGACAATTTTGAATCTGCAGACAGTTACCAAAAGCTATCGAACCTTTCTCCCTCCCATTTTTAAACCCTAGAATCCTCTCAAGAGCCAAAATCAGTTAACCCTCCAGAGCCTTACCAAATTACACTCAGCCATCTCTTATAAACATATCTAAATCAGATACCCACATTCTTCGAACTACTCATAATGGAAAACTGGCAGGTAATCACTGGCATTCAGCTCGGAACCAAATCGTTTGAGAAATCTTAAAAGAAGTTCAGGGATATTCTCGAGCTTGTGAAGAAAGCTGGATTCTTAGAATGCCTTGAGGCAAATACTAGAGTCTACATCGACCTGGTTAAAGAATTCTACTCAAACGCCTCCATTAACTCCGAAACCCTTACCACCAAGGTTAAAGGCCAGTCTCTGAAGTTAAAATCTTTTGACCTCAATCAATGCCTAGGTTTTCCTAACCAAGGGCTGAAGAACCTTGATAATGTCAACACTAAACAAGCAAAGGAGGTTATGGGGTACCTAAGAAACCCTAGTTTTAAAGACATGAAGAAGAAGGAGTTTCCTGAAGAGTATGAATTCCTTGCTGAAATAGTTGGACAATTGCATCTTGTGCGTAACACTTTGCACACGTGACACGTTGATTGACTAACAGTTGAAAATAATGTCGTGAATAGTTACAAAGAAACAAATCGACTTTGGAGCTATCTTGTTCGATCGGATCTCCAAGTGGGTAGAAAAAATTTGAGAAGAAGAAGTCCACCAAAAAACCTCGACTAAGGTGTTTCATGGAAGACTATTTGAGTATTGTACTAAAGAAGAAGCTAGGAGGAAAATCAAGGATGATGAGGAGAGAAACTTTGAATGTGCACAAAGTGATGTCTCCATAATTATTTGTAAACTGGAAGAAGAACCCTAAGGAGAATAAAAGGCTGACAGCTGGGAGCAGCAGTAGGGCCTCTGCAAAGAAGAAGAAGATAGAAGAGGCAGAGAGCTCTGAGTCTGATGACTCTGCACCAGCAGAAATTACACTAGCCAGAAAAAAATTAAAAGGTGTGAAGAGAGCTGGTGATGTGAAGAAAGCCAAGGCCCCACCAAGGAGTCTCTCCATCAAAGAAAAAGTTGAAGGAAGAGCTCTAACTATTGAAACAACAAAGAGGAGAAGCAACAAGCTGCTTCAAGGACCTATCAACAAGAAAGCTAAGGTGGAAGATAAACTAGCCTCATATTCCTAAAACAGTACATCTGCTGAAGAGAGGGACGTAGAGTCAGCAGAAGAAAAGGAAACAGATGTCAAGGCTTAGTCTCCACAAACAACATCCAGCAATGAAAATGAAGCTGATGTGATGGAAGAGATTGCAACATCTGCTGATAAAGAAGAATGCTCAAGCCCCATGGCTAATCCTCAAAGCAGTCACTCTGTGTCTGAAGAAGAAGAACTTGCCCCCACCAATCCAGATAGCCACCTTGCTGAATTAAGAGTTGATGAGATGACAGGAGAAGAGTCTATTCCTGCCAGTGCTAAACCTCAAAGAAGTCATGCTCACGAACCGAGAAAAAGTCGATTATCGAAGAAGAAGAAGAGTCTGACTCTCCCAAACCTGATCCTCCAAGAAGAAGGAAAAGCTACAGACTGCAAGCCAAGTTTGCCTCCAAAAGAAGTAGTGGTCAATCAAATGCCATCATTGAATTAAGTGATGATGAGTCTGTATTCTCGGGAGAAAGTGCTGAATATGAAACCAACAGTGAAGAGGAAGAATCTGAGGAAATCCTTGCTGAAGAAGGTTCTGGTCATGAAATGCAGCAAGAAGGATTCTCTCTTTGAAGGTGATCAAAATGGTTACGGTTACGAGAAAGAAGAAGTAGAAAATGACTCCAATTCTGAAGATCAGGAACAAGAAGAACCAAAACTCTACCCTATCCTCTCACCTGCAAGATTCATCAGGAGAATAGTGGTAGAAGTTCCTAATGAACCATCAGAGACTCCACCTGATAGATGGGTAAACTATGGAGATGAACAGCTCAGAGTAGTAAGAATGACTACTTTTGACTTAGCCAAGAATCGGGAACAATATGGAGCTAGATTGTGCTTGCTTCTCTACAACCACGATGATCTGGCGATGAGATGGTTCTTCCAAAGGATGCCATGGCTAAAGGCCTTCTTGAAGGAGATGGAAGCTACCTCACCGGTGGTCTACAAGACATTTCAAGCATGGAACCGGTAGCTCAAAACTTCCCAAGGGTGATAAGTTATGCTATAAATATGATTACAAACCAACCTCACTTCAAGGTCTATCGACATGCTGGAAATCTTTATATCCCCTACGATCGTAGAGTGGATTACGAAGGACAAAGAGCCATGACCAAGGAGATCGGTCGAAGTCTATTCACTCGATGATGTTCAAGCTCAAAACCGAAGCCTCCTTATGCTCAAGCACTACTATCGGACATTCCTCATCCTCAACCAAAGTGATTGGAACTTAACGATTGCTCGATTCTCCAAGCCTTTGAAAAACTGTCCAAAGATGAAGATCGTAGAATCCAATCCAATGCTCAACCCGACGACGCTTCCCAACAAAAGGATCAAACTACTTTGGGCGCAGAACTATCAAGAGTTCGATGATCTAAGCGAGAAAATATCTACGCCACCAAGAATCAAGAATCACAGACGAGACGATGGAGAGATAATCCTTTCCAAAGACAAGCTTGTTACTTTGGTAGATGTATCTCTCAAACTCCAAGAGAGAGATAACATCTATCAGAAGGCCATACAAGATCAAAAGGTTGATGCTCTACGAATTCAGAAGGCTAATGAAGAGCAGATTCAAGCCCTCTTTGACAAGATTGATGATATGAGGCAGACCTTCTCAGTGCAACTTGAGCTAGGCCAACAAGAACTAAAGTTTGAAGTTGCCAACTCCTCCTACCTGATGGAGCAGCTTAATTCCAACATGGAGCAGCTCTCTCAAATGATTAATGACAAAAAGGGGGAGAAAAAGAGGCATAAAAAGAAGAAGAGCAAGATGCACTCAAGGAAGAGCAGTGGGTTAAGGGAGAAGAAGTCAAAGAAGAAGAAAGCAACTGCAGATAAAGAGTCATCATCTGAGGGGGAGCCAGAAGATGATGATAACAAGATTACAAAGTCTGAGGGGGAGCATGATCAGAAAGATGCTGAAGAGGAACCAAGCAAAGACAGAAGGTCATCATCCCAGGGGGAGCAAGAGCAAGAAGAACAAATAGTCGAGTAGCTGATCAACAAGCATCCTGGAAACATACATGAGCCAAGGAGGTACATCTCTAACCTGTTAGGTATGTTCTGGATCCAGGATGTAGAATGTCTGACTATATAAATTGCCATATCAATATAAATGACATTCGTGATTATCTGTTTTAGAAATACAGCTGCTCACTGTATATAAGATTCATTCATAACATGCATACGCACTTATTGTTTTTGTCATAATCAAATAGGGGGAGATTGTCAGGAATAAGCATGTGAATGATATTCCTATTTAATATATGATTTGATTATGATATATATATATATATATATATATATATATATATATGAATGAATATGCAAGTATGCTTGCATTAAGAAAAGCTGTAAAGTCCTTTGATAGATAATAGAAATATATGTACAAGGACTTAGAATAAATTGATCAAATATGTTATGTTGATCCTACATAAGCAAAATAACTTTGTCGATAAATTTTTCTCTTGTCAAAGGGCGATGCTTATTGTTCGTAGTGTACCATGATTATCTAGTTTATTCTCTTGTAGATTTACCATTACGTTACTCATAAGGATGTTTACCTAAGCATATGACAGTTTACTTTGGTTGTCATTATTACTTTGTTATGTTTTAGGGAATCTCTGTTGGGGCTAGTTACTTTATATTCAGGATACAGCTTTTTCTACTGTATTTTGGTTTTATTTATTGCTCAGATTTTGGGCGGTCAGAAGTACATCTTTGGACGAGTGAAGTTATTATTTTTATTTTGAATGTCCTTGACTTGTTAAAGCTTTTTGGATAATTTGGATTTCCATTTTTCAAGCGGTTGTGGTAGATTTACCTAAATATATGCGTGTTAGTCCTTCTTTTCAATTTATTTTATAATATCTTAGATTGCCCACACACTACTCTACTGAATATCCCCTTTCCTAACTGCTTGGGTTTTTGTTATTCTAGTGAATTAGGAAGCTGACTCATTCTTAAATTCCAATCTTTGTTAAATTTAAAACTACTTTTCCTTTCTTACAATCTCAAGTCCTCAACCCTTGCAATTTTGTTCTTAATCTTGTTATTTTGGGATATTTATGTTGAACCGAATCATTCCTGGTTCTTTAGTTTGGAATTTAGTCTCCATTAGTCCATCGCATATCATGTAGGCCTAAAGCAAGTCTGAAATTCCAATAAAGTTTTTTACTTTTAATTTTTTCTCTATTGCTCTCTAATTTCTTCTTTAGTTATATACATGCATAATAAACATGAACCTAAGTAAATCATGTCATGTATGCTTTTATCAGAATAACACTCCACTAGTTTTTATTTTCTCGACTTTATGAACAAGTTCTTATTCTTTCCTTTTAAACACTATATGATACATCATTTTTTGAAGTTTTTATTAGAAAACTTGCGTTGTTTTTAGTATTCTCGAATTTTACAAAAATAACATCCAATTTAAGAAATCTAAATATATATTGGTAGAATTACTTATGCTCAAGGAATGTGTAGGTAAATTTTACTTAAGAGCAGGATGAGAGTCAACGGTTGGTTGGACGCTTGGACCCCATTTTCTGCTATTTGATGACATTCATTCGTTTCATAATTTCTTTTCCTTCTGTAATTAATTCATTATGGGGGTAGGGCACCTTGTTTATATCTCCGGTTTAGTTTAATATGAGTACTTAAATAATTGTAATGTACTATACTTTTTTTTTGAAACCTTATTTATGTTTCATGTTAATCCTTTTTTCCCTCTAAAAAGTAACTGAAAAACTAAAAGTAGACATATTAACTGTATTGATTATTTGTGGTATGAAATTAAGAAATGCATACACTCAATTATCATTGCAATAACACCTTTAGGAAATAATTTTAAAAATAACTTTCTGTGCTTTTTAATAAATCCGGTAAGCCCCCCTGGTTCTCTTTCAAAGCTTTTAAGTAAAAGAGAGGCTGAGGGGTTTGGGGCATCTCTTTCAGTTTTCTCTTGCTGGCCCTGGTACATTCCTTAGTTGACCCCTGACTGCATGGTAATCAGTAGCTGTGAGTTCATCTGCAGTGAAAATCCTCTTTCCGTTTCTTTTCCGAAAAAGAAAAAGAAAAGTTAGGAATCTCTGACGTATTCTGCTCTACCTTTCCTTTGTTAAGGAAATAAGCTACTTGTAATGGTGGTAGTGGACTAAAATACGTTAAGGTTCTGAAATTGTTGAATTTGTACCAATCGGAGATAAATACTAATAATAAAAAATGTGGATTACAATGTTGCAACATGTGAAGCAAGATTATACTTCACCACGTTTGAAATGGAAATGGATGAAGATACTTTAGAAAAATAGCTTGTGGTTTTAACAGTGGATCTGATCCTGCTAAAGTGGAGAGATGAATCAGATATATCATATATGTAGCTGACCGACATAGTGGGAACTAGACTTTGTTGAGCTGAGTACTAGTGGCCGTAATGTAAACCAAATCTCATATCAAATGACCATATTTATTCTCATGAAGTGTGCTTGCTTATATTGTGCCTGATAATAGCTATTTGTTTGGTTTACATTATTTTTTCTCTTATGTCATCTTTAGTCCTTAGTTGATAATAGTTTTAATACTTGTTCTTAGCATGGTTGTAATTATCCCAGTCTTAAACAATTTTAAATATTCTGTAGCATTTTAACATTACAGATGCTTAAATACACCTTCATCTTCACTGCATGTTCGGAACACAGGATTTGCTTTATTTGCTAGTATACTTACTGTGGGCACTTCACAATTGCTATGCAGTATCAGGATCTTCTCCGTTGCTGCTGTTATTTGCATTTCTGTTGTGCTTCCATTGAACTACTTTGGGCATGCCATGCATCATAAGAAAATTCGTTCGGAGTCCCTAGAAGTGTTCACTATTGGGAATGTTAAAAGAAGGATCTAGATGGTACAGTTCATCTCTATTTTGATTTTGATCATTATCTCTGAGATTAAGTATTTACTTTTGAGCTTCAAGAAGTCTATATATGTTACATAATGCTGGCTTCCAGACATCGAGTAGTTGTAAATTTGTAGTAAGCAGACTAAAATGACAGCCATGTAACTATCAAGAAAAAAAATGGAATATTTAGACCTACTTATCTGTTAACTTTAAGAATGAGATGTCTTGGCCTGCTTTTCAGTCTGCCGCTCTTATTTTTACCGGGGAATTCTCCATAGTTTATACCCTATGCCCATGGTGAGAAATTTAGGAGAATTGATAGATCAATTTTTGGTAATCATTGACGTTCTCAATTTAATTAATGACCATGGAGTGGTATAATTTGGATGCCAGTTAAGGAAAGTTGAACTTGTCAGGTCAAAATAATGCACTCATCAATATCTGTGTTCTTTTTACCTTGGTCCACTTTGTTTACAAATTTATCTTACACATTTTTTTTTTCAGGTTTGGGCTCATTGTCTTGCCTTATACATTATATCCTTCTGTGCCTGTGCTCTTCTATACATTGTAAGGATTTAAAACTAACTTTATTATGTAATTAGTATCTGTGTACTTTAAAGAGTCTTTCGGAAACTTGTAAATTTATTAATTGTCATCATTTTTTTGCATGTTCTCCAAATTATTATGGAATTGTTGCCTTTTGGTGTAGGAAAGCAAAAGTATTGCAAAGATGAGGTTAGCTTATATTACTGGATCTCCTCAGAAATTAAGTCGCTTCACAGTTCTTGTTCGTGCTATCCCATGGTCAGGAGAATCATACAGTGATTCTGTGACCAAATTCTTTTCAAATTACTATGCTACAAGTTATTTATCACACCAAATGGTATATTATACTGGTACAGTTCGAAAGCTTGTGGTGAGCACCTGGCTTGGAAAATTTAACTTCTGTCCTTTTATTTAATTTTCTATGTCAACTATACATTTTTTTTATCTATGTACATATTATGTACATTATTCTATTTCATATGTGTTTGGTATGCAGGATAGTGTTATCTTTGTGGCGATGAATTAATTGATTTTAATTCACTGATTTGGTATTTAGTCACTTCATTCTAGTTTAGCAAGTTCTACTCTTTCCTAATCTTTTAATAAAATTCAGTTCATTCTCTATTTTCCTCAAATCCTTCTTCAACGCCTCAGCATACGGATGGGTGCACATTTTTAGATTTTGCCTATGACTAGATTTATACTAGTATATCTAAGCCAAAAAATTACATCATTGCTCTTCCCTTGTGATTTACCCTAGGTGATTTGAGTCTATATAACCACAAATTTCTTTGCTTAAATCAGCCAAATCTTTGTGATGCAGAATGCACCTATACACAAAGGATCCTGATATTGCCAATCATTATATATTTCCGATTCTCGAGAATTTGGATTTTGTGCTTGTGTAATTGAATGAGGTCTTTGGTTTTTTTATTCATTTTTTTGAAATGGTAGTAAACAATTTAGTTTGGGAACTGATTTTGTTTCAAGAAAAGTGGGAGCAAAATTCTTCAAAAAAAGGGGAAAATGGAAACATATGAAACCATTCAAACTTTAATTAGGTCCAGCCTTCGAGTTCTCTTAACAACAACATAAGAAGCAAGGATTCGGGTTCTCCATACAGGAGTAAGGCGGCAAATCTCAAAAAATAGGAATTTGGAGATTTGACACAAATTTACTAATTAAATAAAATTTTATACATATGTAATTATTATAAATATATGTATTATATATGTATTATAAATTTTATATATATGTATTATCCAAATCCTTACAAATACAAGGAAGAGGTGTTCTACATTGAAGATCCAATCAACACTCTTCAAGATCGTAGTGTTAACTCAACCAGTCAATGAGCAACACTCAACAAGACACTACAATCGGTCCTTGAAGACGTGCATCGAAATCGTGAGAGTTCGAATAGTCAAGACCAAGCATTGACAAAGGTTCAATCTAAAGGAAATATTCGGACAAGTGCTTATTGAGAGCATCGATGCAATAGGACAACCTCTGATCGAGAAATCAGAAAGAGGTAATAAAGTCTTCAACCTGCCCAAGACATTAAAGTGATACATCTGACATGGTAGGTGAAACAGTAGACTGCAGCGTCAGAAAAAGTATGACATGTCACATCAAGCAGTCTACCTTAAGCAACTCGAGATCTGTGAAGATATTTGAATAGCCTTCAACGGCTACTTTCCAACGGAAGGATTGAGAAGAAGTATAAATGAGAAAGAGCTTCAAAGATCAAAGGTTGCTGGAGTTGCCGAGTTTGAAGAGAAGGTGGACTGATCTAAACCATGTGAAACAGTGAGTCAGAAGGCTCACTCTACGATCCACCAAGAACACTCAAAAGTTAGATAAAGAAAGAAGTAGAAGTGTGAGTTCTACTATGTAGAAGTGAGAGTTCTACTACATGAAGAGTGTTCGAATCTAGAGAAAAGAGAGCATCATGACATCTTGATGTCCATCATGGGAAGACTCTAAGTACAATAAAGAAGAGCTTACAGTCATCTTAGCAAGTCCATCATGAGAAGGCATCAAGTAGCAGAAGGGAGATCACAAAAGCTATCTTGGTGTCAAGCATGAGAAAGCTTCTAAGTACCTAATAGAAGAGCCTACAGTCAGCTTGGAAGCCTCTCATGTGCAGTCATCAAGTACCAAGGAGAATGATCTTCAAGGCAGTTCAACAAAGGGTCATCCGAAGTGGTTGAGTAACCAAAGAAGCTGAGCATCATGCAACACTTAGCTGCACTTCAAGGATGATCAAGCCAAGCTGCTAAGTATAGAAGATGTTCAGAGCATGAAGACATCTTAGCAGCTCAACACCGACTCCAACAACAATAAACAAACAACTCAACAAAGCCAGGGCTTGAGGGGTCCTTATCCAGAGGGACTAAACAAAGCAGGGCCAGAAGGGTCCTTGTCCGGAGGGACTAAATGAAGTTCCAAGGCTGCTGGCCTTGAAGAGTTCTTAGTGAACTGAAGTCCCAAGGTCAAAGGCTGGCGGCCTTGAAGGAATCTTAGTGATTCAGGTCTTGCCCTTCCTTAGTGGAAATCTCACTAGTTGAAAGCGGAAGAGTGGATTAGGAGCTTGAGTCTCTGAACCACTTAAAACCCCTTGTGTCTTTTATATTATGTCATTTACATTATGTGTATAACTGCTATAACTGCTATGTATGTTTTAACTGCTTATAAATAACCTAACTCTACGAACAATGTATGTATGATTATGAATATATCAATAAAGGGGATCTTTTACTTATTCCGTTGTGCTTGAAAAGATTCTTATGTTTGTCATATGTTAATAATGAACAATATAATATAAACCAGAAAAGTATTTGAAATAAAAATGATCTATTCAACCCCCTTTCTAGATCTATTGTGCCCTCTAGGAACTAACACGCTCTAATAATTGAGCCCTGTTTACAACATCTGAATATAGAAAAAATTTATGAGAAATAAGATATTGCCGAATTTTAGGTTTCAGACCTCTCAGAAAAATCTGCGTCATACGTTCCTCATTCTCTACCAAATGAGGTGTAAACCTAGATAACCCTGCGAACTTAGCCTGGTATTGGGACACAGTCATGTTGTTCTGTTCTAGTCTAATAAACTCTACTTCCTTCATATGATGAATACTTTAAGGAAAATACTTGTCATTGAACAGTTTCTGAAATGTTTCCCAAGTAATCTGCCTCACCACGGAACATAAAGGTGGCGAATGGAACCTTATGTTCCTCCGTGCATCCCAAGACATCAAATATCTTGGTAATTTGCTTAACCCACGTTTCCACCTTGATCAGATCTGACTTTCCCACAAATTCAGGAGGTCCCAACTCTTTGAACTGCTTGGTTGTAACAAGTCGCGCGTTGCTATCATTTCCACCCGTATTTTGTACACGAGTCTCCCTCGTCTGATTTTGCATGAACTGCAAAACGCTTCTAAACATCACATCATTCATCATTTGTTCGGTAGTGTTATTTACAGGAGGAATATTGCCTTCCTGTTGCATGTTCCCCTGATTGGTGATTAAAGGTGTCTCCACGGTTTCATTCACTCCATTGTTAACATTTTCAGCTGCCATTCTCAAATACTACCATAAAACAAGGGTTAATTAAAGAAATTGACATGCCACATAATATCCCTATATTCTTACCGATCAATTAAATACCAAATAAGCTTAGGTAGGACACACTATCGAAGGATTTACTCGTCTCTCCCCTCCTAGTTCTATTCCCCGATCTCCGCCAAAGACCATATCCCTAAGCTCTGATACCAACTGTGAAGCTCCCAAAATAGGTATACATCACCCATTCTAAGTTGCCAAATACATGGTACAGTAACAACTACAACTTCATTATTACAATTGTCGTGCAAAATACGACAACACATATACTATGAGTTTAAATACAAATATTATCTAATAGACAGTATTCAAACTCAAAAAGAGTCCTCATTACAATTATTATCACACTATTTTACAAAATAGTGAGGACTGCTAAAACAACTGTCTCGAAACATCACTCCACACCCTGACTAGTTCCCGCTATATTCTCGCTTCTTGAGAAGAAAAATGGAACAAAAAGGAAAATGGTGAGCTCAACTAGCCCAGTAAAGAATATTATGACTAAGATAATATAAAACAAATTATCGTTAGCCTTCAACAAATCAGATAAATATAATGGACAACAAGTTTTAGATCAATATTCGCAGCGGAAATAACAATTCATTAGAAGAGTTAAGTAGAGAATTTAAAAGTCCATCATCAATATTTTATCCCTGTAACATCAATCAATATACATCTTGAATCAAATATTCATCTTTGCACTACGGGCCAAAGATATTCATTTGTATCACCAGTTGGTCATGTTCATCTCAACACCTGTTCATCTCAACATCTGTTCATCTTTGCACTATAGGCCAAAGATATTCATCAGGTAATCATTCATATTTACACCACAGGCCAAAGATATTCAGTTATATCATCATTTAGGACTGTGGATGATGAAAAATATTGTAAAGAAACGAATCTAGTGAGATAAAAGAACAAAGATTAGGGATTCGTACTTTAGATAATCCAAGTTCGAAAATACTCCGTAATAAACCATAGTGGAGTAAAATTCAAGAATGAAGATCAAAACATGGATACAATCAAAGATAGTAACCATAATAGACATCTTGGACAAAGAAGAGAAAACTTCATTTTTCTGTGAATAGTGCTATATTTATGAATAGTGCCGTATACGTGAATAGTGTCGTATACGTGAATAGTAACCTCGACACGAAAAAGGTAGAAATTCCACAAGAAAAATCATACTTCGTGAATAATACTCGTGAATAGTACCGTATTCGTGAATAGTGCCGTATACGTGAATAATGTCGTATACGTGAATAATAACCTCAACATAAAAAGATAAAAAATTCATAATAAAATTCATACCAATATTTCGGCATAATGATATTGAAAGAAATAACATCATTTACGCAGAAAATAACATCTCTTACCTAAAATAACATGATTTCGATTTGGATTATCGATATAGTCTTTGAAGGAAACTTGCACTGAATAACAACTCTTAAAGTATCTAAATACTCACAAAATACGCTTGATAATATAGAGAGAGAAAGCTTATGATTCTGGTGTGATTTTCAATTCTAACTAAGCACCATATTTATAGGAAAATGCTTAGAACGCCAAAACAAACTAAATTAATAATATATTAATATATTTTTTTCTACGCACATTTCTTTGACAAATTCAGCCCTCCACTTTTGAAAAAAAAACTCAGCACATTTTTCCGTCCAAAAACAAAAGTGGGTCCCACCCATTTTTTTAATAAAAAACTATTTATTTTCGAAACTTCAATAATTAATAATAAATAGTCTTTTTATCATAAAAATACGAATTCTATGTCCTTTCCATAGGAAATTTAATTCTCTACAACTTTGTAGAAAAAAGTTTTTCCAAATTTTAATCAGAAAATGTCCGAAATCTATATACGAATGATTTTTAATACCTCCATTCCGAAAAAATACTGATAAAGCACCTCAACATTAATTCCTTCATTATATCCACATAAAAATAAATATTTCCTTATGATATAAATTAATAAATAATTATTCACAAATAATATTACAGAATCACATTTATGACACCCAGGTCGTTCCAAGGAAAGAGGGGACTTTTCAATAAGGATTTCTTCTTATTGGCGCGCAATTAGGTGACCAAACCCCTTTCCTAGATAGAACTTCCTTAGACATTGCCAATAATGCTATCTAATAATATTATTCAAATAATATAAATTATTGATCTGATAAAGGGAAATACTGTACAGTAACAATTATTGAAACAACAATAATATAAAATATCAACGTAACAATTATTGAATCAATAAAATAAAATATTGAACAATAATTATTGTAACAATTATTGAGTAGTGCCTTCTTACGTAAGAATCAATAATTCAAAAATATTGTGCAATACCATGTGCTTTCTTTATGCAAACCAATGCCAGACATCGTATTTTAACCAATAAGTATTCTAATAGTGTTAACGGTAATAACTACGCTGTTATTTATAAAACTTAAACTTGTCGTTTTCTTCATCTGACCGTTTTTCGTTATATGGCTCACAAATGGCTTCGCCGTCGTTCGAATATTCCCCGACAACAAGAATATTCTACGATCAAACTAATATTCCCCGACAACAATGAATATTTTATAACCACTTGCTTAATTTTTCAAAATTTGCACATTTCATCCATAACCAAAGCATTATATCAAATTAACACCGTATTATTCAAAATAATAATTAGAGGAAATTTGATTTTATTTATAAAAAGTTGGGGTCTTACAATAAAGCTAACTCCGGAATCATAGAGTATGCTCAAGTCATGGAGCAGATCGTAGAGCTCATTTTTGTAAAGACCATGTCTTAAAGCTCAGACTCTACGTTTCTCATCAGACTCTACCATTATCTAAGTTCATATAAAATGTTAAAACTGTCATAAGGACTGAAAAAATGCAAATCATTGGAGGGCAAGGATTTCAAGAATGTTTTTAACCATCTTCAAATTCAAATAGAAGAACAGATATTGGTTTATCTAAAATGCTAAATTGAAGATGTGACACTACTCACACGTGGTAGGTGAGATTGCAATCATATATGAATAGCTAGGGCCAAAAACACCTACTTACCTACCCCAAAAGTCAACATCAGATAACATCCTGAGGTAGATCATTAAATGCACCAACACGATCTCTCCAACGATAAGATTTTTAGAGGTCTATAAAAGGAGTATACAGATTCAAATCCAGGTACTCACGAATCATCAAGTAAAAAGCAGAAACTCTGTAAAAATACATAAACCTCTACTTTATGATTCTGAAGATCTCATTCAAGCTGCTAAGTACTAGAGAGAAATCAAACGTATTGCAATGCTTAGCAACACCATACACTACAATCAATTCAGTGTGATTCATTTGTCTAAGTGACATTCATCCAAGTCTAAGTGACTTAAAGAGGTCTAAGTGACCTGGTCTGAGTGACCTTTCCGAGACTAAGTGGTTTGAAGGAATCTAAGTGATTCAATTGTAATAGGTCTTAGTGATTTGGTCTAAGTGACCCTATCCTTAGTGGATTTCCTACTTGTTGAAGTAGAAGAGTGGACTATGAGTTATTTGTACTACGAACCACTTAAACATCTTGTGTTATTTACTTTATATTCTTATAACATGTCATATATTTGTTATATCTGTTAAGTGACTAATATCCACAAGTGTTAAATTTAGAACTGAGATTTCATTAATATTTAAGGGAATTTTAAACTAATATTCCATTGTGCTAAGATTAATTAAACAAATTCATTATTTGGTAACTATTATTTAAATAAATGAAAAGATTTTAAAGATCTATTTAACCCCCCTTCTAGATCTCTATTGTTCTTTTGGAAAATAATAAGTCGTGGTATCAAAGGAGGTTCTCACGAATATTTAATCTTACACTTTGAGTTGATCATATGGCATATAATAAAATCTGTTCTGAGCTTGGTGGTGGGAATAAGCCACCCTTTCTGAATAAGATGACAATCAAGCACAAAGAAGATTGGACTGATAATGAGAAGAAGCTGGTGTAGCTAGACAAAAGGGATAAGAACATTCTGTTCATGGCTCTAGAATATGAGTTATTCGAGAATGTAATCAACTGCACAACAGCTAAAGAAGTTTGGGAAGCTCTGCTGATAATGCATGAAGGAATAGAAGAAGTCAGAGAGAATAAGCAGTCTCTGCTGACTCAACAATAAAAAATGTTTTCTCATACTCCTAGAGAGAACATAACTGCCACATATGAAAATTTCAATATACAGCTCAACTCCCTAAGATCTTATGGAAGGTGCATCTAAATAAGGACTTTAATATCAAGTTCATGAGAGAACTTCCTAGAAAGTGGGATGCTAATACCACTGCTATTTAAGAAACAAAGAATCTTTATGAGATGACTGTTCCAAAGCTCTATGGTAATCTTCTTACCTATGAGCTAGAGCTGAAACTACACTACAGAGCAAGAGAAAAGATAAAAGAGTTGCCCTCAACATTTCAGAAGAAACATTCTCTAAAGCTCTAGCTAGAGAAGATTTTGATGATGCAGATGTTGATGAAGACTTAGCCTTGCTTGCAAGAAGGCTGAAAAAGTTCCTGCGAAAGAGCAACATTTGGAAACCCAGGAAAAACACAACAAAGGCAGCAGTAGTAGAGATCAAGAAAAACATCTATGTTATAATTGCAAGAAGCCTGATCACTATATTGTAGAGTGCAACAAGCCTCTGCGAGATAAATTAAAGAAAGTCAAGAAGAAGTCTTATTTGAAGAAAAAGTTCAAAGGCTATAAGAAGTGTTACAAGAACGAGAAAAGCTTTGTAATTGAGGGATCGTGGAGTGATTCAGAGAATGATTCAAGCTCTTAATCCAGTAATGATGAAGCACCTTAGAAAGCCAACCTATGTCTCATGGCCATTGAAGAAAAAACAAAAAAAAAGCTACTAATTGTCGAGAAATTGACATCAGTGAGGTATTTGATTTTAAATCTACTGATATTGATATTGATGATCTAAGAACTGCATTACATGATATAACTATGAATCTACATCAATATATGAAATTTTTTAGGGTTCTATCAAGGAACCATTTTCTTCTTCAAGAAGAAAGAGAGAAAGTTTTCGTAGAGTTGGAAACAGCTCTACGAAGTGCTGCCTCTTCTTTTAGTCTTGAGTTTGAGATTGAAAGTTTGAGAAAGATAACTGAACAGGGTGCTCAAAGAGATTCAAATCTAACCTCTAAGATAGAGAATTTAGAGAAAATAATCTCAATGTGAAATTGTTCTTCTACATCTATAGATTCTCTAATCGTAATTCAGAGATCTGTCTCTGATAGGCCATGATTAGGATTTGGAGATTCCTCTTTAATTCTGAGTGTAGAAAATTCCATGGAGATTAACAATGAAAATGCCTCTTCTTCTCAGAGAAGTATTGTATTTGTGATATCCAAAGATGTTGGAAAGCCTAAAATTCCTAGCGGTCAAATATTTGTTGATCAGATTGGTGTTCCCAAGAATAACAGATCACATATTGGTCTGGGTTTTGTTAAACCTTAAAGTAAACCACAGTCTATAACTGTACCTCGAAGGATCATAGAGTCATGTAAGACTCATTCTACGAACCAACTAGGTACTAAACGTGGAGTTGGTTCTTAACGAAATTTCAAAATTATAGAACAATATGGAAGAATAGAGAGGCTCAGCAAAAAAGAAACACATATCATCTACATGCGTCCCAAATGAGAAGATATCCACACACACACACACTCACATACTCACACTCACATATGCAAAATATCAAATGTTATAGATGTCATAAATATGGTTATATAACTTCTATGTGTTATAGAGATTATTATCCAGCATATTATAGACCCAAGGTCAAGCAGATTTGGGTTCCTAAGAGCACTAACAAGGAAGGACCCAAGCTAGTCTGGGTACCAAAATAAAAGATGACTTTTCATGCAGGTATCGAGCTCCACAAAATCCATCTGGTATCTTAATAGTGGATGCTCCAGGCACATGACTGCAGTAAGGCTCTTCTATCAAACTTTAAAGAGAAAGATGGTCCAACATTTGTCTTTGGAGATAACAACTCTGGTAAAACTAGAGGTTTTTATTCTATTGCAAATGGTGTAGTATCTTTTAGTAAAGTTGCTTATGTTGATTGATTGAAGCACAACTTAGTTAGCATAAGCCAACTGTGTGATAAAGGACATCAAGTCATCTTCCTCAACAACCAGTGTCAAGTTTGAGACCTAAAAAACAAATCATTAAACATGATTGGATCAAAAGAATGAAATGTCCATGCGGTTAATCATGCTGAGCTTAGTTCTACTGAAATAACTTATTTCTTTAAAAAAACATCAGAAGATGTAAGTTGGTTGCGACACAAAAGGTTATCCCATTTCAACTTCAAGAGCATGTCAAAGCTTATATCCAAAGATCTAGTTAAAGGTATACCAAAGTTGAGTTTTGTCAAAGAAAAACCATGCAAGGCCTGTCATCTTGGAAAATAAATAAGAAGCTTATTCAAAAGTAAGGTAGTCAATTCAAATACGAGGCCCCTACAGTTGTTGCACATGGATATATTTGGGCCAATACCAACTGCAAGTCTTGGAGGCAAAAGATAGTCACTTGTCGTAGTGGATGATTATATCTGGTATAAATGGGTATTCATTCTATGCTCTAAGGATAAGACTAACACTCAATTGATCAAATTCTTTAAGTTGATTATGAATGAGAAGGGTGAGAAGATTAAGGTAATAAGGAGTGATAATGGAAATAATTTGACTTTTCTGAGATGTATCAGTTCTATGGAGATAATGAAATTCATCATAACTTCTCAACTTTAAGAACTCCACAACAAAATGGAGTAGCTGAGAGGAAGAATAGAACATTGAAAGAAGCAAGAAGAGCTCTTCTAAAAACAACTCTTTTTCCTGAGTACTTTTGAGCAGAAGTTGTTAGCACTGCTTACGACACCCAGAATAGATCTCTGATTCACTCTACGTTCAAGAAACACCCTACGAGTTATGGAAAAGAAGAAAGTCAAACATCAATTACTTCTATGCATTTGGATGTTCATGATACATTCTTAACAATGGCAAGAAGTACTTAACAAAGTTCCAACACAAGTCAGACAAAGGAATATTTCTTGGACACTTTACAAAAAGAAAAGCCTATAGAGTGTTCAATAAAAAATCATTGGGCGTTGAAGTTTCCATTCATATAACCTTTGATGAATCTGACTTAGGATATCCAAAGAAAGTTGTATCTTTTGAGAAGATCGTAGAGATGAACTCAACGATCAAAGAGAAGGAGAACCTTATGATTGCAGAAGTTGAAGCTGTAGAGCCAGACCTGACAATCGTAGTGCAGAACCAAGGGATCGTAGAATAGCTAGTTCTAGAAATAAACAATCTACAATTCAATGAAGCTGCTGATCCAGTACCTTATCTTGAAGAACTTAAACAAGAAGGCACAAGGATTGATTTTCCACCTGGAAGAAGATAGCTAAGAGACGACACCCAAGATTTGATCATTGGGGATCCCAATGCAAGAGTTAGAACAAGGTCTACTTTAAAAAATGGATGATTCGACCTAAGCTTCCTCTATCAGATGGAGCCTAAAAAGATCGAAGAAACTATGGAAGATTCAAGCTGGATTGAAGCTATGCAAGAGGAGCTAAACAAGTTAAACAAGTTTAAAAGAAATAGATTTTGGATGCTAGTTCCAAGACCTAAAGATCATCCCGTTGTTGATATCAAATGGGTATTCAGAAACAAGATGAATGAAGATGGTGTGATCACTAGAAATAAAGAAAGATTGTTTGCCAAAGGCTACTCTTAGGAAGAAGGGATCGAATATAATGAGACCTTTACTCCTGTTGCCAGATTAGAAGCCATCATAATGTTTCTAGCTTATGCAAATCACTTGAAGTTCAAAGTTTTCCAGATGGATGTCAAGTGTACATTTTTAAATGGTGAACTTCAAGAAGAAGTTTATGTTGAGCAACCTCTAGGTTTTATCAATTAATCTAATTTAAATTATAGCTATAGATTAGATTAAGTTCTCTATGGTTTAAAATAAGCACCTAGGGCATGGTATGAAACACTCCTTACTTTTCTAATTGAAAATGGATTCACTAGAGGTAGAGTAGACACAACACTATTCTTTAAGAAGCAAAAAGATAAAATTATCTTAGTTCAAATCTATGTAGATGATATTATTTTTGGTTCCACTGATGAAAAATTATGTGAGAGATTTGTCAAGCTAATGTAGAGTAAGTTTGAGATGAGCATGATGGGTGAGCTGAATTTCTTCCTTGCACTGCAAGTGAAGCAGACTGATGAAGGAATCTTCATCAACTAAGCTAAGTAAATTAAAGATCTACTTAAGAAGTATGAAGTATGTCATGGAATCAACCACTCCCATGAAGACTCCTATGGCCTCTGCAACCAAGCTTGATAAAGATGAATCTGGTAAAAGTATTGATATAACTCAATACAGAGGTATGATAGGATCTCTCTTGTACTTAACTATTAGTAGACCATATATCATGTTTTTTACTTTATTTGTGCTAGGTTTTAAGATAACCCTAAGGAATCTCATTTAGTCATTATTAAAAGAATTTTCAGATATCTCAAGGGTACTCCATATTTAGGAGTGTGACATCTTAAGGAGTCTCCCTTTTATCTAATAGGATATTCAAATGCTGCTTTTATAGGATGAAAGATTGATAGAAAGAGCACTATTGGTACATGTTAACTATTAGGGAATAGACTTGTTTCATGGTTTAGGAAGAAGAAGAATTCAGTATAAACTTCAATGGCAGAAGATGAGTACATTGTTGCTGGAAGTTTTTGTGCTCAAATTTTGTGGATGAAGAATCAGGCTAACTATGGGTTTGATTTTAAGTTTATCTTTATATTATGTGGTAATACTAGAGCTATATCAATCACCCATAACCTTGTCATTCATTATAGGACTAAACATATAGAAATTAGATATCATTTTATTAGAGATCATGTCCAAAATAGGAATATTGCATTGCATTTTGTTCTAACTGAAAATCAACTTGCTTATGTGTTTACTAAACCAATAGATGAATCTAGGTTTAACAAGTTAATTAGTGAGTTAGGAATGCTAAATTTACATATTTAGTACTATATTACTTGAAGTTTCGAACAGTGCCAGTGAAAATAGTAGAGTGATTATTCAAAAGGGCTCGTTGACTGAAGAACCATCATAGAGTTGTTCGTAGAGCGAAAGACAGTCGTAGAGTGAAATAACTTTCAACTTAACTCTACGAACAACATAAATGGTTACTTTAATGGCGAGTGATGTTCACGCTCGAGCAAAGCATATGACAATCAAGAGTTACTGCTTTATAGCTGTAACTAGCAGGAATGAAGCGACAAGCAACCTATTATCCTTATCCACATGTCTCACTCAACAAAAATAAAGGGAAGTTAAATTAATATATTTTAAAATTTTCCTTTGACCTTTAGTCTTCACTTTTTCAATTTGAGCTCTCAAATTTTAAACTCTCAAGCTCCCAAAACCCTAGTTTTTCAAAGCACAAATCCTTAAACACTTTTGTTTTAATTTTAGGATAACTAAATCAAAATCAATGGAAAGCTTCCAAGTCATATCTATAAACAAACTATGCTTCGAAAGCTTTGGCAATTCATAGAAGTAATTCTGAAAAGTTTTTGATCTAGTGAAAAAGGCTGGATTCTTCGAAGCGTAAAATACCAGTACCAGAATCTACTGCAAATTGGTGGGTGAGTTATATAAGAATGGAGAATATGAAGATTGTATTATAACAACCAAGGTTAAGGGCAAGTCTCTTAGGATATGGGCTTTGAAAATGAAGGTATTCCGTCTCTAGACATCATCAACGTTCAATATGGGCAAGAGCTGACGGGGTATAAGAAAAACCTTGAGTTGTGAGGGATGCAGAAGGAGTTCCCTCAGAACTTTGAATTTTTGGCTGATATAATGAGGAAGTGTTGTAATGCCCCCAAAATAGGTATACATCACCCATTCTAAGTCGCCAAATACATGGTACAGAAAATAACTACAACTTCATTATTACAATTGTCATGCAAAATACAACAACACATATGCTGTGAGTTTTGATACAATTATATACCAACTGTGACTCTCATCCGAATCTTGGATAGCACGTCACAATGGCACCTTACATAAATGTACAGTCAATAACTATTTTAGAAATTAAAATTTTGGAAAATGCTCAAGGAAACCTTCGTACATGGGAGGCCATGCATCTAAGTTATAATAGATATCATATGATTGGAGAATTATCCTTGGTTGACCTAATAGACCCCAAAGAAAAATGAGAAGATTGCTATCATGTTCTTTCTAATGGTGAGTCTTCTCTTGACATATAATTATCTCCATGGTCTCCAACTGAGAATTATATTTCAACCAAACTCCAAGATTATATAGGTAGTACTCATAGATATAATCAACAAGTGGATGTGCACAACCCTGTCTTATGATAACACGAAGTCGTAGGTCATTAGACATCTTGTATAATAGTGGCAAAACACCCTTCCAAAGTTAGGTTCACCTCACCCTATTCGGTTCACCAAAATTAACGGTTAAATGACGTATAAAATACAACACATTTATCTAAAAATCTCAATAAAATTATTTTCATACTGTTTTAGGGGAAACCTCAATAGCTATTGACCACCGTTCTATTCCCCTGTTACCCCCGCTCGACCCAGCTACACTCTTATCACCTGAAAGGAATTATGAAGCAAAAGGGTGAGCATAAATAGCCCAGTAAAGAATATCATGACTAAAGATAATTAAATTATCAATAGCCTTCGTCAGTAATAAATCAGAGATTTAGAACATATGGTAGATGATAAAACTTTTCAACCATAGTTGCAGCGGAACGAGCAATCCATTAGAAGAGTCAAATAGACCATAAAGTCTATTATCTTCTCCATGTTAAAAGTCCACCAACAATATTTTATCCTTGTAACATCAATCAACAGTTCATGTCCATAATCATGTGAATAACTCATAATCATAATTGTGGTTCTAAATTCCTCTTCGCACCCAGGACGAAGATAATTTTCATCACTTTTCTTTACCTGAAACATCAAAGATCGTGGTTATACCAAATCACAGTTCCTGTTCATTATCATACTAATAATTTCATCTTTGCACTATAGATGAAAGATATTCATCAACAGTTCATCTTTGAATTACATGCCAAAGATATTAAACAACATGTCATCTTTGCACTACGGGCCAAAGATATTCAATAACAGGTCATCTTTGCACTACGGGCCAAAGATATTCAACAACAGGTCATCTTTGCACTACCGACCAAATATATTAGTATCTTAAAGAAATATATAATCATTTTAGAATTTATATAAACAATAATTATAACCATGTTGATGATCAATTCACCTTTGCACTTAAGCTAAAGATATTCAATTATAAGTTCAATGGTCATGATCATACCAGTCAACAATTCATCTTTGCACTACTGGCCAAAGAGAACACATAGTCACGATTATACCAATAATCTACCCATTTTTACACTCAAGTGAAAGAGAAATTTCATCAAGGTTATAAAAATGTTATATATGATAATAAAAACAATATGATCAAAACATGGCTTTAATTTCAAGAGTAAGATTCATAAATAAATGATAATTTGGTCAGAAAAAGATACCAATTTTGTCGTGAATAGTAACTCATGAATAGTAACTCGTGAATAGTAACTCGTATTCGTACATAGTACCATATACGTAAATATTACCGTATACGTAAATAGTGCCATATACATGAATAGTGCCGTATACGTAAATAGTAACCCCGACACGAAAAGATAAAGTTTCACAATAAAATCCATATCAATATTTTGGTATAATGATATTAAAGGAAATAACATCATTTACTTGAAAAAATAACATCCCTTACCTCAAAAGAACAGTACTTCTGACTGGAATATCGGATATAATGCTGAAGGAAACTTGCACTGAATAGCACTTCTCAAAATATCTAAATACTCACAAAAATACGTTCGATAATATAGAGAGAGAAAACTTCAGATTTTGGTGTGATTTTCAATTCTAACCTAAGCATTCTATTTATAGGAAAATGCTTAGAACACCAAAGCAGAAAATTTAATAAAATAATATTATTTTAAAAAAATTTCCTACGCACACTTGAAATCAGATTTCAAAATTTTACACATGCAAGTGGGGCCCACCAACATGAAAAACATGTTTTAAACATTTTTTGTAATAAATCAATTCAGACCCAATATTCCCGAACTTAAATAATTCATAATAAATAGCCATTTTATCAAAAAAATTCGAATCTTATGTCCATTCCATAGGATATTTAATTCTCTATAACTTTGAAATTTAAGTTTTTCCAAATTCTAAACAGAAATTGACCGAAATCCACATACGGACAATTTTGCAGGCTATAATCAAATTTCAGTCAAAAATGGGATCCACCAATATGTTTAACATCTTTTTAGTGCGACGCCCCCAAAATTAGGTATACATCACCCATCTTGGGTCGTCAGATACATGGTACAAAATTCAAATACAACTTACTAATACAACTGTCGTGTATAATACGACAAAACATAACTGTGAGTTTGAATACAATTATTGTCTACTAGAGATTATACAAACTCAAAAGGAGTCCTCATTACAATTATTAACATACTATTTCACATAATAGTGAGGACTACTAATGATATCCTCTGGACCGTCACTCCGTTCCCCGACTAGTCCCTGCTATGTTCTCATTTCCTGAAGAGAACAGTGAAAGAAAGGGTGAGCTCAACTAGCCCAGTAAGAAATATTATGACTAAGATAATGTAGAATAAATTATCGTTAGCCTTCAACAGTGTTAAACTGATAAAATATAACAACATCAAGTTTAATCAAGCAATTAATAAGCAATCCATTAAAAGAGTCAAGTCGAGAATAAAATCTACTATCTTTTATGATTTAAAAGGTTTTTCATGACTTTTATCATTGGGACTCGACTTAATAAATAATCCACATCATCGAATCACCCATGACTACTACTACCAATGATATTCTTTAGTATCACGACCACAAATTATCCATGCACTTTTCTGACCAAAGACATTCGTGTATTCATTAATGGTCATGATCATACCAACAATCATCCATCAATGCACTACGGGCCAATGATAACTTTTACCACATCATTTGTAACATTACGGTCATGATTACACCGAATAATCCCTGGTCATAATCATACCAAGTCCATCTATGCACTACAGGCCACAGATGACTTTCAACATAATATAAACATGAGGATGATGACAATGATATAAGAATTCAATAAAACAAGTTCAAGAATTAATTTATCTAGGAACTAATAACGTCCAAATTGTCAACATGATACTGCTTTGTAGAGTAAAATTTAAGAATGCTCAGAAGAATATTTCCATGAAAAGATACTAGATGAAGCGCAAATATCAAAGATATTCTACTAATTTCATGGAGTATAGAAGTCAAAGTTTTTACCAACTGAGTATAATAAAGAATGGAATAACAAAAGAAATCACCATGCATGCGATAGACCGCACAGGCAGCGTAAAATGCATAGATATGATATTCCAACAGAATAATAAATAATGGAACTAGGTCCGACGTGAAACACATGCATGTGATGTTCCAATGTAATAATAATAAAGATTTTAACCAATTAAATGTAAAAAACACACACGCATGGATGTTCCAACAGAATAATAATAAAGATTTTAACCAGTCCTGTAAAACACACGAGACATGATGTTCCAAATGAGAATAATAGAAGAATGTCACCAAGTATAGGGTAAATCACAGATATCTGAGTTATTCCAATGTAATAATAAGCAATGGAATAACAATAGTTCTCTTCATGAATAAGAAAGAATAACACCCTTACATTAGTAGTAGATTGAATACTACAAGATAGTGTAGTAACAAAATACTCTTTCTTTTCTCTCTTATTCTCTCTATACTTTCTCTCTATATAGCTTGAATGAATTAAGTGAAAATAATGAAGCACTAGGCCTCTATTTATAGAAGATTTCTAGCTTAGCACTTGAAATGTGAAAAGGCAAGTGGCTTGACGATCGGGTGATGTGAAAAGAAAAGTGGTTTGACACTTGTAATGTGAAATGACAATTGGTTCGACGCTTGTAATGTGAAACGGCAAGTGGTTCGACGCCTGTAATATGAAACGGCAAGTGGTTTGACGTTTGGTAAAGGTAATTACTATTGACGAAGTTAATTACTATTGACGAAGAGACTCTTAGATGATGACATATGGGCCCCCCATAATATAACCAAACTTACCACAAACGTCTCATAATAGACTCTTTATTTACATCAAGGATTGAATAAATATTACCACAAATCATTTTATTTTTAATCAACACACATTTAATCTTTCAAGAATTATTAATCATTTATAACTTGTCGTCTCAGTTATTGATTTAATAATATAACATATTATATACAGATGATACTGTGATAATAATTGAATCAATAATATAAGAGATGATGCAGCAATTACTGTAACAATAATTGAGTATAGCTGAGTGACTTCTCACGTAAGCATCAATAATCAATACCGTGTGCTACTATACAACCACACGTATTACTCTACTTTTACTACTGGGTAGTTCAACAGTTTTAATGGTAACACCTCCGTTGTTATTTTCATAAATTATTTTTGTCGTTTTCTCAATCTGACAATAATTCCGTTGTGGGGTCCACCAATGATTGTGCCGTCGTACGAATATTCCCGACAAAAAGAATATTCCCCGACCAAACGAATATTTTATAACAACTTGCTTACTTTGTAAAATTTATAAATATTACCCACAACTATAACATTATATCAAATTTACTCCATAATATTCAAAAATAATATTTATAGAAAATTCATCTTTATTTATAAAAGTTGGGGTCTTACAACCTCCCCTTCTTATGAAATTTTGCCCTCGAAATTAGGGTACGTACCTGGTATGTCGAAGAGGTAAGGATACCTTGATTTCATTTCAGATTCTAACTCACAAGTCATTTCCTCAACATCGTGGTTTCTCCACAAAACTTTGACTTGAGGTATAACTTCTTATCCAAGATTTGAACAGGAACCTCTTCATACGTCAAATCTTCCGCTATTTCGTCTGGTTCTAACTCAATAATGTGGTTCGGGTCTTTCACATATTTACGTAACATGGATATGTGAAAAATGTTATGAACACGAGACATACTTGGCGGTAAAGCGAGTCTATAGGCCACAGTTCTTACTCGATCGAGGATTAAAAATGGGCCGATGAATCGAGGATTGAGTTTTCCTCTTTTTTCAAATCTCGTAACTCCTTTCCATGGAGCAACAGGCAACAACACATGATCTCCTATATCGAATTCCACATCCTTTCGATGAAGATCAGCATAACTCTTTTGTCGATCTTGTGAGGTTTTTATACGTTATCGGATCGTTTGAATCTTTTCCGTAGTCATACGTACCAACTCTGGTCCCAACAACGTTGCTTCACCCACCTCATCCCAGCATACTGGAAAATGACACTTTCTTCCATACAACACTTCGAATGGAGCCATGCCAATACTTGCTTAATAACTGTTGTTGTAGGAAAACTCCACCAATGGTAAGAACTTGTCCCAACTTCCCTTGAAGTCAAGGACACAGAGTCTTAATAGATCTTCAAGAGTTTGGATAGTCCTCTCCGACTGTCCGTCCGTTTGAGGATGATATGCCGAGCTAAATCGTAAGTCTGTGCCCATAGCTTTTTGCAAACTAACCCAAAATCGTGAAGTGAATCTTGGGTCTTGATCAGAAACTATGGATACCGGCATACCATGCAGTCTTACAATCTCGTTTATATACATACGAGTAAGACGTTCAAGTGTATAAGTTTCTCGTATCGGTAAGAAATGAGCAGACTTGGTCAATCTATCAACAATGACCCAAATCGCATCTATGCCTTGAGAAACCTTAGGAAGACCGATAACAAAATCCATGGTAATGTGCTCCCGCTTCCATTCTTGAATTTCAAGGGTTGCAATGGACCTTTTGGTACTTGATGCTCCGCTTTAACTCGATGACAAGTTAGAAACCTTGAGATAAACAACGTTATCTCTCTCTTCATATTGCTCCACCAAAATGTATGACGAATATCATGATACATTTTGGTACTCCCAAGATGGATTGCAAACGGTGTGTTGTGCGCCTCCATCATGATTTTATACTTTAAATCGTGGTCGTTAGGAACACAAAGTCCGGAGTTGACTCAAGTATTCCTTCTTCATCGATTCTTGCTTCGCATAGCACCTTCTTGCACTTTCTTCCTCATATGCATCACTTCTAGGTCCAGAATTTGAAAGCAACTTTTAACTTTATCGATTAAAGTCGGTTCTACTCGTATATTCGCCATCATCACATGGGTCCCTGGAGTCTTTAACTCTATCTCCATCCTTTGCAAGTCACACAAAATGGGCCTTTGCGTTGACAATATCGCACTCATACTTGCATATGATCTTCTACTCAATCGTCGCCTACCACGTTAAGCTTTTCCGGATGGTATTGGATTGTATGATCATAATCTTTCAACAGTTCAAGCCAACGTCGTTGTCGCATGTTGAGTTCCTTTTGAGTAAAGAAATATTTGAGGCTTTTATGATCCGTAAAGATCTCCACCTTCTCTCGATACAAGTAATGCCTCCAAATCTTTAGTGCGAAGACAATAGCTGCCAACTCTAGATCATGAGTAGGATAATTCCTCTCATATTCTTTGAGTTGTCTTGAGGCATAGGCTATGACTTTTCCATGTTGCATGAGAACACATCCCAACCCTTTGCCCGAAGCATCACCGTAGATGATAAATCCTCCGAGCCAGATGGTATTGTCAGAACAGGTGCCGAAATGAGTCTCCTCTTGAGTTCTTGAAAACTCTTCTCACATTCTTCTCTCCAACCGAACTTTGTATCTTTCCGAGTCAGCTGAGTCAATGGAGTAGCGATTCAAGAAAATCCTTCCACGAATCTCCGATAATAACTAGCTAAACCGAGAAAGCTACGTACTTCGGTCACTGATTTAGGTTGCTCCCAGCTTTGAATTGCTTCAATCTTTGTTGGGTCAACAGATATTCCATGACTTGATACTACGTGCCCAAGGAATGCTACTTCCTCAAGCCAGAATTCGCATTTCTTCAACTTGGCATAAAGCTTGTATTCACGAAGCTTTTGGAGTGTCAGCCTCAAGGGTTGCTCATGATCTTCATGGATTTTGGAATAAATAAGGATGTCATCAATAAAGACGACCACAAAGTGATCCAAATATTCCTTGAATACTCGGTTCATCATATCCATGAAGGCAGCAGGAGCATTAGCCAATCCAAAGGACATGACTAGGAATTCATAATGCCCGTACCGAGTTCTGAAAGCCGTCTTTGGAATATCATCGGTTATAATCTTCAATTGGTGATATCCGAAACGAAGATCAATCTTTGAAAAGAATTTGGCTCCTTGCAACTGGTCAAATAGGTCATCAATACGTGGCAATGGATACCTATTTTTGATGGTGACATGATTCAACTCCCGATAATCAATACAAAGTCGTATACTCCCATCTTTTTTCTTCACGAATAGAACAGGAGCACCCCAAGGAGAAGAACTAGGACGAATAAAGCCAATGTCTAACAATTCCTGCAGTTGGGTCTTTAACTCCTGAAGTTCAATAGAGCCATTCGATATAGGGCTTTGAAATGGGTTTTGTCTTAAGGTTCAAGGTCGATACAAAATTCAATTTCACGCCAAGGGTAGGCCGGAAGTTCTTCGGGGAATACGTCAGGAAATTTATTAATAATAGAAATATCGTTCAAAACTGACGTATTTTTGTTTAAATCTGTGACATGATCTAAGAAAGCTTGACATCCATTTTTCAATAAACGAATAGCTTTATGGCTTGAGATGACCGTGATTTATTTTAATGGTTTGGTCACTTGAATTCGCATAATAGGTTGATTAGGAATATGAAAGCTAACAACCTTACGGAAACAATCAATTTTTGCATGATGAGTAGTTAACCAATCAATCCCTAGAATCACATCAAATGCAAGTATTTTCAATGAAATAAGATCTACAGGTAATGTGAGGGTACCGATTTGAACCAAACAATACTTATAAACAGTGGATGTAATGAAGGTTTCTCTCAACGGAGTTTCCACAGATAAGTCAAAGTCTAATTTCTCCGGAGTCAAATTTAATCGATGAGCGCAAGTAGGAGAAATAAAAGAATGGGTAGAACCGGTATCAAATAAAGTATAGATTTCGTTAGAGTTTATGATAAGCTTACCCGTGATGACCTCATTCGGGTTCCTTGCTTTCTGGGAGGTCACAATAAACGCTCTCCCTTGCACTACTGGTTTTGACTTTTTTGGGACGGCCTTTGGTGCCTCCATCCTAGCTGAATTTGTCTTCGGTGAATGACAAAATTGGGCTAAGTGACCTTTTCTTCCATAATTATAACATGCTTTGGACGGCATCGCGCAGTTTGGACTGATGTGCCCCTCCCCTCTGCATTTGAAACATATGATAGGTGGTTGTTCTCCTTCCTTAACGACAGTCTTTGGTCGACGCTCTTTCCATCATTATTGAATCTCCTCTTCTTGAAATGTCCGTTCTTATTATTTTGGCCCTGATTACCACCGAAGTGGTTACCATTTCTGGCCTGTTGATTCCATCCACGCTTGTTGTCACCGCTTTGATGACTGTTCTCGCTGGTATTATCATTTTGCCGGCTGCTCTCTTTTAGTTGCGTTGACTCGTTATCACGCTCCACTAACTGAGCCCTATTTACAACATCTAAATATAAACACAGTTTATGAGAAATAAGATGTTGATGTATCTCCGGCTTCAAACCTCTTAAAAACATCCGTGTCATTCTCTCTTCATTATCCACCAAGTGGGACGCAAACCGGGATAACTCCGCAAATTTAGCCTCGTATTGCGACACGGTCATATTATTTTGTTCCAACTTGATAAAATCCACCTCCTTCATGTGACGAATACTTTCGAAAAAGTATTTGTCGTTGAACAGCTCTTGGAACTTCTCCCAAGACATCTTCAGTACGGCAGGTTGAGTACGTTTTACCGATTCCCACCAGTAATCTGCCTCTCCGCGCAACATAAAGGCGGCAAAGGGAACCTTTTTCTTCTCGGAGCATCCCACGACATCAAATATCTTGGTGATCTGCTTTATCCATGCTTCCGCCATAAGTGGTTTTGGCTCTCCCTTAAACTCCGGTGGTCCCAGATCCTTGAACTGTTTAGCGGTGACCGTCCGAGAGTTTCCAGTGTTTCCACCTGCATTTTGGACAGGAGCCGCTCTCGCATGCTATTGCATGAATTGCATAAAGCCCCTGAACATTTGATCATTCATCATTTGGTCAGTGTTGTTGTTTGCATGAGGATTGTCACCTTCCTGATGCACATTATCCTGATTATTGATATGTGGTGAATCAAAGGTCGCCTGTGCTCTATTGCTATTCTCAACATTCTCGGATGTTATTTTCAGATACTGCCACAAAACAAAGGTTAATTGACATGTAACATATTATCCCTAAATTCTGACCGACCAATTAAATACCACATAAACTTAGGTAGGTCATACTAGTGAAGGAATTCCCCGTCTCTCCCCTCCTAGTACTATTCTCACATCTTAGCCAGGGATCATATCCCTAAGCTTTGATACCAACTGTGACGCCCCCAAAATTAGGTATACATCACCCATCTTGGGTCGTCAGATACATGGTACAAAATTCAAATACAACTTACTAATACAACTGTCGTGTACAATACGACAAAACATAACTGTGAGTTTGAATACAATTATTGTCTACTAGAGATTATACAAACTCAAAAGGAGTCATAATGCTATTTCACAGAATAGTGAGGACTACTAATGCTATCCTCTAGACCGTCACTCTGTTCCCTGACTAGTCCCTGCTATGTTCTCATTTCCTGAAGAGAACAGTGAAAGAAAGGGTGAGCTCAACTAGCCCAGTAAGAAATATTATGACTAAGATAATGCAGAATAAATTATCGTTAGCCTTCAACAAAGTGTTAAACCGATAAAATATAACAACATCAAGTTTAATCATGCAATGAACAAGAAATCCATTAAAAGAGTCAAGTAGAGAATAAAATCTACTATCTTTTATGATTTAAAAGGTTTTCATGACTTTTATTCTTTGGGACTCACTCGACAATAAATAATCCACATCATCGAATCACCCCCGCACTTCTGACCAAGGATATTCTTTAGTATCACGACCACAAATTATCCATGCACTACGACCAAGGACATTCATGTATTCATTAATGGTCATGATCATGCCAACAACTCATCCATCAATACACTACGGGCCAATGATAACTTTTACCACATCATTTGAAACATTACTACCATGATTACAATTTGAATAATCCTCAGTCATAATCATACCAAGTCCATCTATGCACTCACAAAAGCACGAGATGACTTTCAACATAATATAAACATGAGGATGATGACAATGATATAAGAATTCAATAAAACAAGTTCAAGAATTAATTTATCTAGGAACTAATAACGTCCAAATTGTCAAAATGATACTGCTTTGTAGAGTAAAATTCAAGAATGCTCAGAAGAATATTTCCATGAAAAGATACTAGATAAAGCGCAAATATCAAAGATATTCCACTAATTTCATGGAGTATAGAAGTCAAAGTTTTAACCAACTGAGTATAATAAAGAATGGAATAACAAAAAAAATCACCATGCATGCGATAGACCACATAGGTAGGTTATTCCAATGTAATAATAAATAACGGAATTCGGTCCCCACCAGAAACGCATGCACAAAGATATTCCAATGAATAATAAAGAATGGAACCAGTCCGCGTAAAACACATGCATGTGATGTTCCAATAGAATAATAATAAAGATGAGAACTAGGTCCTGTAAAACACACGCATGTGATATTCCAATGTAATAATAATAAAGATTTTAACCAGTCCTTAGGTGTAAAACACACGCATGTGATGTTCCAATGTAATAATAGAAGAATATCACCAAGTATAGGGTAAATCGTGTATATAGGTTATTCCAATGTAATAATAAGCAATGGAATAACAACAGCTTCTCTTCATGAATAAGAAAGAATAACACCCTTACATTAGTAGTAGATTGAATACTCGCAGTAGTGTAGTGTAGTAATGTATACTCTTCTTCTTCTCTCTCTTATTCTCTCTATACTTTCTCTCTCTATAGCTTGAATGAATTCGTGAAAAATAATGAAGCACTAGGCCTCTATTTATAGAAGATTTCTAGCTTAGCACTTGAAATGTGAAAAGGCAAGTGGCTTGACGACTGGTGATGTGAAAAGAAAAGTGGTTTGACGCTTGTAATGTGAAACGACAATTGGTTCGACGCCTGTAATGTGAAACGGCAAGTGGTTCGACGCCTGTAATATGAAACGACAAGTGGTTTGACGTCTGGTAAAGGTAATTACTATTGACGAAGGTAATTATTATTGACGAAGTTAATTACTATTGACGAAGAGACTCTTAGATGATGACATATGGGCCCCCCATAATATAACCAAACTTACCACAAACGTCTCATAATAGACTCTTTATTTACATCAAGGATTGAATAAATATTACCACAAATCATTTTATTTTTAATCAACACATATTTAATCTTTCAACAATTATTAATCATTTATAACTTGTCGTCTCAATTATTGATTTAATAATATAACATATTATACTGATGATAATCTTTGTGACAATAATTGAATCAATAATATAAGAGATATGATGCAAAGAATTCTCAGAGTAATAATTGAGTATAGTCGAGTGACTTCTCACGTAAGCATCACTAATCAATACCGTGTGCTACTATGCAACCACGCCAGACATCGTACTTTTTACTACCGGGGTAGTTCAACAGCTTTAACGGTAACACCTCCGCCAGTTATTTTCATAAAGTATTTTTGTCGCTTTTCTCAATCGACAATAATTCCGTTGTGGGGTCCACTAATGATTGTCTTTCGTCGCATTTAATATTCCCCGACAAAAAGAATATTCCCCGACCAAACGAATATTTTATATTAACTTGCTTACTTTGCAAAATTTATAAATATTACCTACAACTATAACATTATATCAAATTTACTCCATAATATTCAAAAATAATATTTATAGAAAATTCATCTTTATTTATAAAAGTTGGGGTCTTACATTTAGCATTTATTGTAACAAAAATACTCTTACTCCTCATTTATTCATATATCACACATTCATTGTAAAAATATCACTATTATTATATTATTATATTATCACATTATACATTTATAATGTAATATAATAATATAGATAAAATATTAATTTTCAACAATTGTTATTTTTCTAAAAATTCATCCATTCTGACAAAATACTGATAAAACACCTCAGCATTAATTCCTTCATTTATATCCACATAAAATAAATATTTCCTTATCATTTTTATCAATAATTAATTATTCACAAATAATATTACAGAATCACAATAATGACAATCAGGTAGTTCCCAGGAAAGAGGGAGCTTTCCGTTAAGGATTTCTCCTTACTGGCGCGCAATTAGGTGACCAAACCCCTTTCCTAGACAGAACTTCCTTAGATATTGCCAATAATGTTATCTAATAATATTATTCAAATAATATAAATTATTGATCTGATAATTTGAAATACTGTGCAATGACAATTATTGAATCAACAATATAAAATATCAACGCAACAATTATTGAATCAATAAAATATCTAACAGTAATTACTGTAACAATTATTGAGTAGTGACTTCTTACGTAATAATCAATAATTCAAAAATATTATGCAATACTATGTGCTAATGTGCAATCACGCGTATTACTGTATTTTAACCACCGGATATTCCAACAGTGTTAACGGTAACAACTACATCGTTATTTGTATAAAAAGGTAATTTCTGTCGCTTTCTATATTCGACATTCATTCCGTTATTGGGCCCATAAGTGGCTGCGCCGTTGTACGAATATTCCCCGACAACAAGAATATTTCACGACCAAACGAATATTCTCTGACAATAATGAATATTTTATAACCACTTGTTTATTTTGAAAAATTTACATATATCACTCTTAACTTTAAACTTTTATCAATTCAACTATTTACTAAATAGAAAAATTGAATACTTTTATTTCATAAAATTTGGGGTCTAACAAGTGTGACCTCTACAAGGACTCTACCCATGACTCTGTTAGCGATCTTTAGCTGAAGGTCATGATGACAATAGTGCTAAAGATAAAGCTGAATTTTGGAACCATTCTGCTGCTGGATTGGAAGGTGGATGGCTGATGCTGAGAAGAGGAAAACAACAAAGAAACAAGCTCCCAAGATATTCTATGGGCGATTTATCAGTATTATTTTGAAGAAGCTTTTAAGGAGATGATTGGGGATAATGAGGGAGAATCCATTAATGTTAACAAGAAAGTAACATTTAAATTGTTTGACAACTAGAAGAAGTGTCCTGTCGAGATCCTTCGATCTAGACAATTTGAGGACAATGAGGCGATCCAAAGTGAGGTGCAGAAACCCTCAAGAAAAAAGAAGGTAAAAATGTTTGAAGGAGCATATGTTGAAGATACTGAAGAGTCACTTGGACTCTTGAGAAAGAATAAAGGGAAGAAGAAAAGTGAAAGGCTAAAGGAAGTATCTTAGGCCTCTGCTGAGATGACAAAGGAGACATCTCAGGGATCTGCTGCCCTTCCTGTGTTTGATGAATTCTTCACAACAGACAAGCCCCCAGTGGTGAAGAAGAAGAAGAAGATGGAGAAGAATAAAAAGAAAGTTTATGAGAGCTCTACAATCTCTCAACTTATTATAAAGAAAGGAATAAGGAGCAAGCGTTCTAAGAAAAGCCTATTGTCTTCGATCATAGAACAGCCAAAATCGTTGATCGTAGAGTCAGTAGTGGGTGTAAATGATGATAACATGGCTAGGACAGTTGTTGATCCTGAGCCAATTGTTGGTTAAATTTAATTGGCTGGGATGGCTGATATGCCGAAGCCTCAATAAGAAATTGAAGAAATGGCTATGAATGAACCATCTCCTAAGCCAAAGAAGAAGAGACGAATGCCATATAGTGGAGAAAGAGGAACAACAAAACAAGAAAAACGTTTTCAGACCTTCTAGAAGAGAAAGTAGTTGGTTCTCAAGGAGAGCAACCATTGTATACTTCAAACTCACTCAATGATTCTGAGGTTCAATCTAGAATCATCAAATCCGTTCTTCCAAACATTGGGATCAAGCACAATCCTCCTGCTTCTTAATAAGTAAGTTCAAAAGTTGAGGGGGAGAAAAAAGAAGCAATCCATAAATTCCCCTAAAATCCTCAAGAAACAGAAGCAGAAGAATTAGAAATTGAAGTTATTAAGGAAGTTCACCACGGTCAAGGAAGAAGTCTCCAGAACAGTGACACTTTTGTTTACCATGAACAAACTAAACAACTATACTCCTTTCTCTCTCTAGTGCCCCTGTTTCAAGTATTACTTCACGAAGATTTGAGTTTCTTTTCTTGAATTTTTAAGTCCTATCCAAATGTGAAGTTAATTTCCCATAACTATCCTTGAATCTTCAGGTATGCCAAGAAGACACTGATTTAAACCTTTCTATTATTCTTATAGAAGTCGTAGAGTCTCTTTGTATCAATCAATATTTGCTTGCAATGACGAAGTGGTAGAGTCTCCCTCTATGATCTCTGAACAACCCTCTAAAAGTATAAACTTAAGTTGAACGTATTAAATGAATACAATAATAAGAGAAGTAGAAATAAACATGTGGCGCCCCCAAATCCGGGTTCTCTAACCTCGGATCCAGTGCTCATGATCCATTAACAACATACACATTCTATAACTATTGCGGAATAATAAACATACATTGTTCATCATAATAAAGTCTTACAACATAATCCCAAGGTCCTATTAACTTTAACTTAAACATAACTTTAATATTATAAAAGGTTTACATAACCAAATTACATTAAAGTAAAATAATACTTAAACATTCTCATTAACTATTCTTGAACTTTTCTCTTGCCCTTGTCCTTCGTGGACGTCTCTGGCTTAGCTGAAATAATCGTCATGATATAGCAAGAGTAAACAACTAATTTTCTTAGCAAGTTTTAAATACAAAGGGGATATATCATGATTAGAAAGGAATTTAGCTTTCAATGTTCAACAATAGAAATCGATTGTGAAAGAACATGAATTAATTCTCAATAATTGAATATTCAAATAATTGAATAATAGATACTAAGTGGTTTGAAATAACCATGAACATATACTAAGGTTGTTAGTATTTAAATTGGTCCTTTTAATAAGTTTTGGTAATCAAGGGCATCAATCTTTCATACCCGGTGAATTATGCATAAACACTTAATAATCGAGCAACAATTGTTTTCTAATATCACGCTTTAATAAAATTGTTCTTTTTCTCAGTCACGAGTTCTTACAAAATCAATTGATTAAGAACAACTTTTAAAATGGATTTGATTTAACAACTTTAAACATGCTTGATCTAGCAGATACAACTAGCATAGATCTATCTCATAAACAGTTCATGAATAAAAGAATTTTAATTAATTCACAGTTCAATAATAATAGAACATGAATTCAATTGCACAAAGTGCGATTAACAATAATCATTAAGGATGTGGAATAATCAACAATAATTATCCACTAACATTCTTTGAAAATAATAATTCGAGTTTGAGTTATGGAACTTGCCTTGTTTGCAGTCTACTGCTACAAAATTAAATCTATCTAGTTAAGCAATTTAACTATCTTCATTTGAAAGACCTATAATTGATCTTCCAATTAGTAAATCATATAATATCATCACACTATATTAAATTATCAAATATTTAGTCATTATATTAATTCTTGAGTACTATTATCATCCATTTATAACATTGCTATCACGTAAACCTTATCTTAAACTCATTTAAAATTATTACCCTTAATAATATTTTATTTACTTCTAGTATTATTAATCGACTAATAATACTTTACTAGATTACTAATATTATTAATCTCTTAATAATATTTTAATCGCTTTCTAATATTATTAACACTTTAATAATATTTTACTCTTTTATTAATACTTACTTATTTTACTAATATCATTAATTATTTAATAATATCTTACTCCTTAACTAATATTATTAATTATTTAATAATATTTTATTATATTACTAATATTATTAACCTCTTAATAATATTTTAATCATTTACTAATATTATTATTCTCTCAATAATATTTATCTAATTTCTAATATTATTAATCATCTAATGATACCTTAATCTAATATTATTAATCTTTTAATATTATTTTAATTTAATATTATTGATTACATTAATAATATTTTAATCTAATATTATTAGTCCTTTAAAAATATTTTAATCACTTATTAATGCTTTAATATAATATTATTAATCATTTAATAATATTTTAAATCCAATTTTAATCTAAATATTATTAGTTATTTAAAATATCTTATTCTAATATTATTAATAGCTTAATAATATTTTAATCATTTATTAAACCAATAAACAAATTATTTTAATGGTTTACCCTTTAATAATTCATTTATTTAATAACCATAAAAGGTCATAAATATTACTTCTCATAAAGAATTACCAAAATACCCTCCAATATTCATTATTCAACATATTTAGGGTTTCCATGCATTAAAATCACTTTTTTACCATTTATGACATCATATAACTAATTATTTCCATTTATTCACAACACAACCATTTACATGAAAAATATCAAAACAGTTCCAAAAACTTTTTCTTTTCTGGAATCTGATAGAATATGATTTCCTAATGATCCTCAATTTTTTTTGTAATTTTCCAACTTGATTTACTATTTTTAAGGTGCCTAAAACAGCTGGATATTGCAACATTTTTTATAAATCAAGTTTTTGTCCAAATATTATGAAACATTCAGGGTATACTCCCATCATGATCTTCTACCTCCAAATATAATTTTATAAGTTTTGGAGTTACACACAAAACGTTATTCATGTTTACTTTTAAAAGAGTCATTTCTTGTAAAATCCACAATTTCCATTCTACACTTCCAAAAATATCCATTCTTTTTTCCTAAATACAAATAACTCATCAAAGTATCTTCTCAAAGTTTTTCAGAATTTTTAGAATACAGAAAATGGACGAAAATGCCCATTTTATGGGCTGGCCAGAAACTGTCCACTTTACCTTTTGTTCAAAATGGACTGTTTTGACTCCAACAACCCTTAAAGCTTGTAAAATCAGTATTTTTGAGTACTGACACTTGGTTTTACTATTTAAATTACACATCTATCACCCCCCTTGATGGATCCCAAATAGGAGGTGTAGATCTGAAGTTATAGGTGATTCAAGTGAAGAAAAACAAGGGTTTTTCACCCTTAGGAACATATGTTCATTTTCTTCTTTTGGATCAAAATTCTAACACTCAACATGGTAAGATCCTTACATGAAACATTTAGATCTAAGGGTTTTTGAGTCTTAGAATATTACCCCTCTATTTCATCAAAAACAAACCAAAATAAAAAGGAAGAAAGTAGATTAGAGCTTCACCTTGTTCTCCTAGCAACCCTTTTTCTTTACCAAAGTATCTAATGAACTTAGGATGCATAAGAGCTTGGAGTTCTCTCTTTTTCCCTCCTCTAAGACCCGACCCCTCTCTCTGTTTTTTTACTTTTTTTGTTTGTTTTGGAAGTGAGATGAAGAGAATGAAATGAAAAGGAAGTATTAATGTATTAGTATAAAAGTATAGATATACAAACTATATTTATATTACTTATCCTAATACTTCTCATCTCTCCAAAATATTTATTTTTTAAGATTACATGTAATCCTAATTAAGGATCTATGACCAATGAGAGATTGACACTGTGACGCCCCCAAATTTGGGTACTTAAATTCCACGGAATTTGGTGTTCACTGTAAAAATATCATTTATCTATCTACCCATAATAAATGCAAACCATGCAATAGATAGAAATAAATCCTCCCCTTATGGGGTTACAACATCTGAATAATAAATACACATCCCAGGTCAAACTAACCTTAAACATCTGTGCGAAAACATAAGCAAATAAGTCTTAAACAACATCAAGTCTTTACAATAACATTCTAAAAATTAAATAATAAATCTTCATCACTTATTAGCTTTGCCCTTGCCTTAGCTAGTAGAAGGCTCATCATACCTTTCGTTCTTAACTGCAATGTTATTATTATGCAAGAGTGAGCATGATTGCCCACAAGTATAAAAATTGAATAACAATATATAATAACATACGAGTGAATCAAAGACTTCTGAAATAAAGCTCAACTTTTGAATCAAGAATGAATAACAAGAATCAAAAGATTTCTAAGGGTCATAAGACCTTGAACTATGTCCTAGGTTATCAAGGGTTATACTTGAAACCTTTAACAGCCATAAGACTATGGACTCTTCTACTCGTACTTAGGGGGATCAGCCCTTAGTACCATATTGTGCACAATATCTTAACACTAACGCATAAGAAATCCCTATATAGGGTCGTTCATCTCAGTTTGATATTAGAGTCCGCACCAAAGGAAGTTTGGTTTGGATAAATCAATAAGGGTTCTAAAATTTAGAACGTTCATCAACTATGGACTAGTCGAATCAAATAGGGGTTCACTAGTCTAACAAGGTTCAACAATAATTGATAATTAGATTGAATAATAATCTCAAGAGGTATACAATATAACAAATATTGTATAACAGAATCATACTTTTAAATGATAATTAATATTTAATATAACAATTGAACTTGATTAATAATAATGAGAATAACTTGAATAATGATAACGATTAGGGTTAGGAAACTTGCCTCGTGCGTAGATTACACGTTAATTAAACACGTTCCTTGAATTTAATCCTACATATCATTTCCATTCACAATTATAGTTAATTATAATGTAACTAGTCGTCATAAGTTCATTTTTCTTGTCTAATTTGAAATATGACTATACTTAGTCAATTTATCATACTCATTGTTACACAATTTACACTTCACGCATAAAAGCTACTTATTATGCATTCAATAAATCAATTCAAATGAAATTATGTTATTGATATGTTAAGAATCTATTTTGACATCTCATTATACTTCTAACATAATTTTATGTTCATTAGATTAAGTTACTATCACATTTCTATACTTGAATACTAAAAAATTTGCATTTCTAGACATTCTCGCTAAGTAAATCATCAATACTTTACGCTTATATTTCTCTTCATACAAGCTGCATAGTATAAGCCATGCCTTGAGACTTGGAGATCATGGTACGAGTTTTAGGTTCAAGATTGGCGCCACGGCGCCAGACTCTAGTTTCAGTTCTACAATTCGCAAAAATTGCAGAACATGGCCAACAAAACTCTAATCAACTTATTTTTACGCGAATTTAATTATACCCAATCATTATAATACACATATAACTATTACTTAACCCTTCTAGCATGCTTTTAACAAGTTATAACACATAATTTTGCATAATCAAAACATATAATTTACTGTTCTTGATTTTCTTGAGAGTTTTCAATACAAAACATGAAAATCAACATTAAGGGTTCGTTATAACACCAAATCTGTTTATTTGGAGTTTGATTCCTTCGTTTTAACATGCATAATCATATATGAGTTTGAATTTTACAAAACAATTTATGTTTGGCATATTAAAATCACGTATAAAGGTCATATGGCCATATTCCATACTCTATAAATAACATACGTTATAATATTTTGAAACTAATGATAAGGTTTATATAACATATATATAATCAAATACGATATGATATACCTTAACACATACAAAAACCCATAATCATACCCTTTTCCCATTCACAGTGTTTTTAACAAAACGTGAAGCCGTTTTTATGAAAACTTAAACAGCGTAAATTTAAAATTTGGGAAGGAGGAGATTACCCTGAGTGTGAATGAGTAGAGATAAAACCCCTTTTCAAAAGTTTCTTCAAATCATAGAGTTTCTCACAAAAATCCTCTGAATTCTTTCTGAAAGTTCTCTAATTCTCTCTAACTATTTTCAGACTTAGAAAAATGAAATAAAGAAGACGTATAAAATAAAGAATTGACGCGATGTGGAGATCAGTTACCCATCATGGGTTAACTGCTATTAACTCCCTTTAGGGCCTTGTTTGGCTGGCATTAATAGGTTTCAAAACCATTTAATTTAATGATTCTCTTATACTATAGTTTAAATCGTGTCACACCCAATTATACAATAACTCAAATATATTATTTAATTTAATTTGAATAAAATATAATAATTTCTCATTAATTCATAGTCATATAATTAATTTTCTCATTAATTATAAAATAATATTAAAATAACATTATGCTTATTAAATATTTCTTTTAATTTAATAAACTCACATAATTACATACTTTGAATAATAAAATTCTCTACATTAATTTAATAAATATAACACATATCATTAAATTAATCTATCACAATTGCATCAATTAATTATTTAATATAATAATTAAATCATCGAAAATATTTATTTAATTCAATAAATATTAAGAATTAAATTACAAAAATCTCGCTTGTCAAATCTTTCCCCTTAAAAGATTCTGTCCCTTAATCACGACTCAATAAATTCGACCTGCTACATTCTCCCCCTCCTTTTACAAAGATTCTCATCCCCGTAATCGCTACACATAATTTAAGTAAATAAATGAGGGTAATTCTTCATCATAATCTCTTCGAGTTCCCACGTAGCTTCTTCAGCGTTGTGGTTCCTCCAAATTACCTTAACAGACGGTATTACTTTATTTCTGAGAACTTGTTCTTTTCTATCGACAATTTGAACATGAATTTCTTCGTAAGATAAGTCTTTTTCAAAATGTAGGGGTTCGTATTCAATTACATATTTGTAATCAGGTTTGTAGGGTCGTAAAACTGAAATATGGAAGACGTTGTGGACATTCTCGAGTGCTGGAGGTAGGGCTACCTCATACGCAACTTCTCCGATTCTTCGCAGTACTTCAAATGGTCCAATGAATCTTGGGCTTAATTTCCCTTTCTTTTCGAACTTGATCTTCCCCTTTCAGGGAGAGACTTTCAAAAACACATAACTACCCGATTCAAACTCAACATTTTTACAGTGTAGATCATTGTATTTCTTCTGCCTATCTCGAGCTGCTACTAGCCGTGTTCGGATTACTTTGACTATTTCTGCTGTCTGTTGTACCAATTCTGGCCCTAGTAATTGTCTTTTGCTAACTTCATCCCAGTAAAGCGGAGTTCTGCACTTTTTGCCGTATAACGCTTCATAAGGCGGCATGCCAATACTAGCGTGGTAACTGTTATTGTAGCCAAACTCTACAAGCGGTAGGTGATTGTCCCAATTTCCTTTAAAGTCCATCACACAGGCTTTTAGCATATCTTCTAATATTTGAATCGTTCTTTCGCTCTGTCCATCTATTTGAGGGTGGTATGCCGTGCTCATCCGCAATTGCGTACCCATGCATTCCTGTAGACGTTTCCAGAAGTTCAATATAAAGCGTGGATCCCTATCGGAAATAATTATAACCAGCACTCCGTGCCTCGAAACAATATCTTTTACATATAACCTTGCCAACTGATCTAAGTTGAATCTGATTTTTATCGGAAGAAAGTGTGCGAATTTCGTTACCAATAACAATAACCCATATCAAGGTCAGAGCCTTTCCGAGTCGCTTAAGGCCAACCACGAAGTCCATTGTAATATGTTCCCATTTTAATTCTCGGGATCTCCAACAATTGTAGCAATCCACTCAGTCTCTGATGTTCTGCTTTCACTTTCTGACAGGTCAGACATTTGAAAACATATTCTGCAACATCACGTTTCAGATTTGGCCACCAGAAATGTTGTCGAAGATCTTGGTACATTTTGGTACTACCCGGGTGAATCAAATATCGTGAGCTATGAGCCTCACTCAAAATGTCTTCCTTAATCTCTCGCATCAAGCACACCTAAATTTCGCTTCTCAAATCTCAAAGATTTCTTCCTTATCCATCTTAAATCTTGGTTCTGTTCCGTCGGATATCTTCCTTATCACCTTTTTGCATTCATCGTCTTGAAGTTGAGCCTCCTTAACTTTATCCAGTAGGGTTGTACCAGATTGCATCCAAAAATAGCTTCTCATCAATTTCCATAGGATACTTCACTTCCAACCCAGCTTCTCTATTTCTAAAATTAGCTCCTCCCGAGCTAGGCCAACATCATCAACTTCTCCCGACCCTTTCTACTTAAGGCATCAGCAACGACATTTACCTTACCCGGATGGTATAAAATCTCACATTCGTGGTCTTTAATTAACTCTAACCACCTTTTTTGGCGCATATTCAAGTCCTTCTGTGTAAAAATATATTTCAGACTCTTGTGGTCTGTATATATTTCATATTTCTCCCCATAGAGATAGTGCTTCCAGATTTTCAAAGAAAAAACTACTGCAGCTAATTCCAAGTCGTGGGTCAGATATCCCTTCTCGTAATCCTTCAATTGTCGTGATGCATACACAATGACTTTACCATTTTGCATCAGCACACAGCCAAGTCCTTTATGCGACGAATCACTATAAATAATAAAATTTCCTGTATCGTCCGGAAGAGACAACACAGGTGCTCTACTCAACCTCTTCTTCAATTCTTGAAAGCTTTCCTCACACTTCTCCATTCAAACAAATTTCACCGCTTTTCGAGTTAAAGTCGTTAGCAGAGTTGCGATCTTGGAAAAGTCTTGAATGAACTTTCTGTAATATCCTGCCAATCCAAGAAAACTTCAGACTTCGATGGCGCCCTACCGATCCCGCTTAATCACGGCTTCAACCTTGATGGATCTACCGAAATTCCATTTTTATCGATCACGTGCCCAAGAAATTGCACCCGTTCGATCCAAAATTCGCATTTCAAAAACTTGGCATACAACTTCTCCCTTCTCAATACTTCCAACGTTAATCTCAAATGCTCTTCATGTTCTTCCTTGGTTTTTGAATATACCAAAATATCATCTATAAATATCACTACGCACTTGTCCAAAAATGGTTTGAACACACCATTCATTAATCCCATAAATGCTGCAGGAGCGTTCGTTAGACCAAACGACATTACCAAAAATTCGTAGTGACCATATCGTGTTCTGAACACTGTCTTCGGTACATCCTCTGGCCTCACCTTCAGTTGATGATAACCATTTCTCAAGTCTATCTTGGAAAAGTATTTCGCTCCCTTCAATTGATCAAACAGATCATCGATCCTCGGTAAAGGATATCTATTCTTAATTGTGACCTTATTCAGTTCTCTGTAATCAATGTAGAGCCGCATCGTTCCATCTTTCTTTTTCATAAACAACACCGGCGCTCCCCACGATGATACGCTCGGTTGAATGCACTTCTTGTCCATTAATTCTTGTAGTTGTACCATTAATTCTTTCATCTCTACTGGTGTCATTCGGTATGGTGTCTTCGATATTGGAGCGGTTCCTGGCGCCAAATCAATCACGAAATCAACCTCCCTATCTGGCGGAAGTCCTGGCAAATCGTTTGGAAAGACATCGACGAAGTCTCTCACAATCGGTATCTCCTCTACTTTCGGGTTCTCTTTACGATCGTCGACTATGTAAGCTAAATATCCTACACTACCGCCTTAACAACTTCCCGCCTCGCATCATCGCCGATAACTCGCTTGTCTAGGCGACTTGCTACCATAAACACAACCTTTGACGAGTCATAAGGTTAATACGCTTTTTTGCAATCAATTATGCTTCGTAATTGAATAACCAGTCCATTCCCAAGATAACATCAAATTTCCCAAGTCGAATAGGATAAGATCTACGTTCATGATATTACCCTTAATATCCACTCTACGCTTCTTCTTATATACGCATTTAACTAGAATTATTTCTCTATTCGCAATTTCTATGTTCATGGGGTATTCCAACTCATCCTTAGGCAAATCTAAATTCTTAGCAAAGTCATCAGATATAAAGGAACAAGTAGCACCCGAATCAAATAATACATAAGCATTAACTTTATTGATTGGAATGATACCTGACACCACATCACGAGACCGAATCGCATCCTACACCGCCATGTTGAATGTTATGGCGGTCGGCTTTTATTAGTTGCGGTTGGTCCAGTTGATAGTCAAGGTGCTCCCACCGTTGTTTCCTTGTTTCCTCCGATCCCCCTCTAGATCCCTTCTAGGACAATCTTTGCCAGATGATCCTTTGAACCACAATCAAGCAGGCACCCTTCTTCGGGTTAGGATACAGTTAGGTGCTATGTGGCCTCCCCGACCACAATTGTAGCATACCCGCTTTCCCTTCATACAAACCCCCAGATGAGCTTTCCCGTAGGTCGGGCATGCTTCAATCCTCTTCTTTTGACCTCCTTGCTGATTCCCCGATGATGAGTTGTCATTCCATCTCTTCTTTTGATTAAAATTACCACCTCCTGTGCCACTTCCACTAGCCTTGTTATTTCCTTCACTTTCAGTCTTCTTCTTCTTCTGATCCTGATTGTACTTGGTCACCACATCGCTTCCACCTTCAGCGAGGATGACCTTTTCCAAGACTCCAAAGAAAAGTGTTTAGCTGAAACATTGATACTTTGCTATATACCCAGCTTCAAATCCTTGTTCAAACCTTCTTGCTTTTCTCTCATCCGTGTGTACTTGATACGGGTCAAACCTCGCCAACTCGCTTTAATCTAGCCGCATAATCTGCATAATATATTTCCCTACTTCAACTTCGTAAATCGAACTCCATTTGGTTCTCATGAAATGGTCAGAAATACATCTCAAAAACATCTCTTTGAATCTCTCCCAAGTAATCACGCCTTCACCTCCACGGACCTTGTTTGCTTTCCACCAAGAATCGGGTTCAGACTTCAAAGATAAACGCTATGGAAGCGGTCTTCGTCTTCTTCTAACTCTAGCAACATCGAAAACCTTTTTTCCATTTCCATAACCCACGCTTGAGCCTCAATCGTTCATGGAACCTTTAAACTCAAGCGGTCCCACCGCCTTTGAAATCCTTAAACGTAGTATTTGGTGGAGCTTGAGGTTGATTATTCATTGCTCCAAATAAGTAAGTTAACCAATTCATTAAATGTGATTAGCATTGGCGTATGGTTATTATTTGTAGATCCTTCTTGAGCTGGTTGATGTTGTTGTCTTCTTCTTGGTGGCATATTTCTGTTAAAATATATGTTTATTAAATCTCTATTAAATTCTCTAAATAGTTAAGAGTTAACTAAATAATTTAATATAATTATTTAACACATTATCTCAAACAACTTGATATATTTAATTAAATCAAAAGTTTTAACATCAAACGATAACATCACTGCTATTTACATCATCTATTCCGAGATACAGAATCTAAAGGATTTAAAATATTAAAATATTTCTTCATTCATAAACACATCAGAATTTACATATAAATACCAGATAAGTTTTTTTTTCCACATAATTAAACAATTTCTATCATTGCTTGTTAAGGCGCTGATTAGCCTTGCTACGCTCTTCTTCCATGATGCGAGACATCGTCCTGCGGTCCAGCATGTACAATGGTAGCCCTTCGAACTGGATTGGGTACCTCAACACTCGATCCTGAGCCTCATCCATTGCACTATTGAGTGTAGAGTACGTCTCCCCAAGATTAGCCTTCTTTGCACGACCATACTCTTCCGCAAGGTCAAGACGACGACTCTCTCTTACCCAAATTCTCCTCTCGCTATGATTAGCCTTTCAGAGCTTTCCTTCAATTCCTTCTTCAACTTCTCTATCTCCTCGGTCTTATCCTCGGTTTGACCCTTCTCGTGGACCAAATCCCATTATACATTTCCCAGTCGTGTGTAAAGAGTCTCAATTTCCCTCTCCTTCTTCTCGAGAGTAATCAATGAATAATCGCCCACTCAATCGATCCTCGGACATTGTCTCGTAACTCTCACGCATCGTCGATAACGATCGACATCTCAAAGATCAATGGAGTGCGATGGAAACTCCTCTTCTTCCTCTTCATCTTCCCTCCTCGATCCTCCTCGTGATTAGTCTCGTGTTCATGCTCCTCGACCAACAACAAAGGATCAATGGAGATGACTCTCTCTCTCAGACTCAATGCTCCTAAATGACATGAATGTCTCTTGGCTCCTCCTCTATAGGTACTCAGAGGTACTTCTGGGTTCCTCATCCCCACTTTCGACTAGTTCCTCCAACATCCGACATCCCGACAAAGATAATTTCAAGTTTTAGTTACTAAGTCGTACTAGTGAGCACATAATTTAACACATAAGCACATAAAGTCTTTTATTATCTTCAATGAATTACAGAAATTCATTTCTTAGAACTCGATAAGAGTTTTCCATCACTATGTTCTTCCTATAAGGCTACTACCTAAGGTTGTTCCCCACCTATGGTTCATAACCTACAACCTTTGATACTAACTCAGAACGCCCCCAAATCCGGGTACTTAAATTCCACGGGATTTGGTGTTCACTATACAAATATCATTTATCTATCTACCCATAATAAATGCAAACCATGCAATAGATAGAAATAAATCCTCCCCTTATGAGGTTACAACATCTGAATAATAAATACACATCCCAGGTCAAACTAACCTTAAACATCTGTGCGGAAACATAAACAAATAAGTCTTAAACAACATCAAGTCTTTACAATAACATTCTAAAAATTAAATAACAAATCTTCATCACTTATTAGCTTTGCCCCTGCCTTTGCTAGTAGAAGGCTCATCATACCTTTCGTTCTTAACTGCATTGTTATTATTACGCAAGAGTGAGCATGATTGCCCACAAGTATAAAAATGGAATAACAATATATAATAACATGCGAGTGAATCAAAGACTTCTGAAATAAAGCTCAACTTTTGAATCAAGAATGAATAACAAGAATCAAAAGATTTCTGAGGGTCATAAGACCTTGAACTATGTCCTAGGTTATTAAGGGTTATACTTGAAACCTTTAACAGTCATAAGACTATGGACTCTTCTACTCATACTTAGGGGGATCAGCCCTTAGTACCATAATGTGCACAATATCTTAACGCTAACGCATAAGAAATCCCTATACGTGGTTGTTCATCTCATTGACATTAGAGTCCACACCAAAAGAAGTTTGGTTTGATAAATCAATAAGGGTTCTAAAATTTAGAACGCTTCATCAACCATGGACTAGTCGAATCAAATAGGGTTCACTAGTCTAACAAGGTTCAACAATAATTGATAATTAGATTGAATAATAATCTCAAGAGGTATACAATAGAACAAATATTGTATAAAAGAATCATACTTTGAAAAGATAATTAATCTTTAATATAACAATTGAACTTAATTAATAATAATGAGAATAACTTGAATAATGATAACGAGTAGGGTTAGAAAACTTGCCTCGTGCATAGATTACACGTTAATTAAACACGCCCTCAATTTAATCCTACATATCATTTCCATTCACAACTATAGTTAATTATAATGTAACTAGTCATCATAAGTTCATTCTTCTTGTTTAATTCATTATGACTATACTTAGTCAATTTAGCATACCTTGTTGTTACATAATTTACACTTCACGCAATAAAAGCTAATTATGCATTCAATAATTCAATCCACATGAAATTATGTTATTGATATGTTAAGAATCTATTTTGACATCTCATTATACTTCTAACATAATTTTATGTTCAGTAGATTAAGTTATTATCACATTTCTATACTTGAATACTAAAAAATTTGCATTTCTCGAGACATTCGCTACGCCATGCTTTCTACTTTCTGCTTACAAGTGGCAAGCATAATGCATAGCGTTTCGCTGGCATGAGTTTTAGGCATGGAGTTGAGCCATTTAGATCAAGCAAGACTCCAGACTCAGTTTCAAGATCTGCAATTCACGAAAATTGCAGAACATTGCCAACAAAACTCTAATCAACTTATTTTTACACGAATTTATTTATACCCAATCATTATAATACACATATAACTATTACTGAACCCTTCTAGCATGCTTTTAACAAGTTATAACACATAATTTTGCATAATCAAAATATATAATTTACTGTTCTTGATTTTCTTGAGAGTTTTCAATACAAAAAATGAAAATCAACATTAAGGGTTCGTTATAACACCAAATCTGTTTATTTGGAGTTTGATTCCTTCGTTTTAACATGCATAATCATATATGAGTGTGAATTTTATAAAACAATTTATGTTTGGCATATTAAAATCACGATAAGGGCCATATGGCCATATTCCATACTCTTTTTGAATAACATACGTATATAATATTTTATGAACCGATGATAAGGTTTATATAATATATATATAATCAAATACGATATGATACACCTTAACACATACACAAACCCATAATTATACCCTTTTCCCATTCACAGTATTTTTAACAAAACGTGAAGCCATTTTTATGAAAACTTAAATAACGTAAATTTAAAATTTGGGAAGGAGGAGATTACCCTGAGTGTGAGTGAGTAGAGATAAAACCCTTTTTCAAAAGCTTCTTCAAATCACAGAGTTTCTCACAAAAATCCTCTGAATTCTCTCTGAAAGTTCTCTAATTCTCTCTAACTATTTTTCAGACTTAGAAAAATGAAATAAAGAAGACGTATAAAATAAATAATTGACGCGATGTGGAGGTCAGTTATCCATCATGGGTTAACTGCTATTAACTCCCTTTAGGGCCTTGTTTGGCTGACATTAATAGGTTTCAAAACCATTCAATTTAATGATTCTCTTATACTATAGTTTAAATCGTGTCACACCCAATTATACAATAACTCAAATATATTATTTAATTTAATTTGAATAAAATATAATAATTTCTCATTAATTCACATAGTCATATAATTAATTTTCTCAATAATTATAAAATAATATTAGGCTTATTAAATATTTCTTTTAATTTAATAAACTCACATAATTACATACTTTGAATAATAAAATTCTCTACATTAATTTAATAAATATAACACATATCATTAAATTAATCTATCACAATTGCATCAATTAATTATTTAATCTAATAATTAAATCATCAAAAATATTTATTTAATTCAATAAATATTAAGAATTAAATTACAAAAATCTCGTTCGTCACAGACACAAAAGTTGTTTGTGTAGATAAGGAGATTATTTAACAAATAAGTTAAATTAATTATCACATATCAAGCCATAAATAACAACAAGGGGCCGGGTATTACCCCCCACCTTTTTGCCCCATTTTGCTTTAGTTTTAATGCCAAATTTGATTTATTAAATATCTAAAATGCCCCTTAACAATTGGGCTAAAAATTGGTCTTTCAATTTACTTCCTCTGGGTTTCCTAATTAATTGTTTGGAGCATGGAAGTAACATAGTCCAATACTTTTAACCTATCTTACCCTAATTATTTATTTAGAGTTTCTATCCCCACTCTTTTGAAATTAAATAATTACTCAAGTCCATTTAATTTTATAACCCAATTAGACTTGATTTAATTAGGTTTAAAATAAATAATCAATTGAGATAATAAAATTAATCTCTTAGGTTAGTATAAATTTTAAATACTAACATTTCTCAATACTATAACCCTTAGGTTATTCAATTACCACACCTAAGGTATAATTAGGTTATGTAGCTTTTCTTTTGAATTTTATTTACATAATTAATAAATATACATATCCATACATACAATATATATATTTATTTAACCATACACCTTTTCAACATAAGTCATCACATATTCATTCACTATATGCCACAATGTTTTCAATATCATTATATTTATTTACAATGTGACTTAAAAATTCTTAGTTGTTACAAAACCAGTATTTGGCCTTGTTTATGTTTCTAATTGGTATGTACGCGTATATTTATGTGTGTAGGCTGTAAATAAAATGAATTAGCGCAAACTATAAATAGTTGACGCTTAAGACAAGTTTCTTAAATCTTGCTCTTGTAAAATTTTATGAATTTTTGTACTTAAGAAAATCGTTTGCATATTTGTTCAAGTATTCAAGACATGTTTTGCCATGTATACTATAAGAAAATGTTGATGCTAATGTTTGGTTAAACAAATGTTATTTATTGATTATTCTTATTGATTCTCAACTAATTGTACAGTTATTGAATATTAAACACATGATTCTTGATTTTGTTGTTTCTAAATTATATAGTTGTTGAGCAATCAAATGCTCATTCTTGCTTAATCTATGTGTTTTTAGCTAAATTTAAAAAGGTTGAAGGGTCCGGAAAGGACCAAGGTAAAGTGAAGATGGAGAATTAAATTAGCCAATGTAATAATAGTATAGTTTTTTTAATAACTTTTTTATGATACAATGAATATATAATGGTTATAGAAAACTTAGGAGAATGAATGAAAATGATGTAATATTATACTAATTACATTAAAAATAAGTAAATATATAATATGTTTTGTATGTTGTAGCATCGTGTAGCACCATATTCTGGTTTAAAGGAACCCAGATTTAGGGGCATCACAGGTTGGTATCAAAGATGACATATTATAAGACTTAAGGGGAAAAGAACCTTAGGATATGACCTTAGTAAGAATGGAGAAGATAGTAAATAAACTCAAGTAGAGTTTTAATTAATGGGTTGTATACTTGGATATACCGTATGCATTATTGCATCTGAGATAGAGCAATCATGTATGATGATAAATGGGAGGAGGCGGATACTTTGTAATCAATCTTATTTATTTATTAATAAAAAAAATTATTTATTAAAGGCATTTATTATCAATCTTATTTATTTATGCTTATTTATTAAAGGCATTTATTATCTATATGGTGAAATGTGATAAACCATAGTTTTAAACAATACTTTTAGAATCATGATGAGATCATGCTAATGAGATCTAAATTTTAGATAGCTTAAAACTAAAATGTTCCCAATCCATGGATTACTAAAAAGGGATTAGTGAATCCTGGATAGATTGGTACGTACGTTGCTTGCTTCATTGATGAGGATGATTGATCTCATGATCATTTGTGTGGAGACACTAAAGCAAGTATGTAGGTGCTTATTAGAGAATAAGTTCACTGAACGTGACTCACTAAGGAATACCTAATGGAGTTTTACTTGTCTGTCAATAAGAATTCCTGTAGTGATAGTAGTACAAATGATCCTTAGACATGAGATCATCATAGTATCTTATATATAGTGAATTACACTTTGACTTATTCCTTAAGACTCTTAGAGTATATCAAAGGCTATGCTTGGTGGTAATACGTTATATATGAAGATAAAGAATGATCAATAAAGAATCTACCACTTCTAGTAAAAGAAGAGAAATGTCCTATGTGATTCGATAAATGACAACCCAGAAATCCTTGGCCAAGGTGGAATGAAATTAGAAAGTAGTTTCTAATTTGCATTCATTAGAGTTGTGGGATTTAGAATCGAAATACATATAATTAAATAAAATAAGACTTGACAAAGAATTCCATGTCTTATATTTAATTGGGACATCAGATGGTAGAAGGATTGAATTGTACGCTAAACTATTAACTCAAAGGTTCTTTTATGATTAATATTGAAATCTATATTATCCGGAAAGTCGCTGATCGCTAGGGAGGCTTATCCCTATCAGTAAAATAAATATTATTTATTTAAATAAATTAATCGCTTAATTTATTTATTTAAATAAGATTAGAATTGTTCTAATTGATTTATTCACAACCTATTTAATATGGAGAACCCTAAAGGGTCACACCATAAAAGGAAGAATAATTATTTAAGAAGTTAATGGCATAATCGTAATAATATATAGTTAAGTATATTTAATTTAATCTATGGTGATAGAATAAATTAAATAGCTTAATATTTATTATTTAATATTTTAGAAATATTAAATATAAATTAATAAGAGGAGTCTTATTATTATTATTATTATTATTATTATTATTATTTTAATTTCTAAAAGAGTTTAGGAATTAATTTAATATAAGTACTCTCATTTATTCTTTAATAGAATTAGGAGGGAAAATTAGTTAAAGGAGTTTAATTAATTATCCCTAATAAGATTAGAGAGCCCATTTAATTAAAAGAGTTTAATTAAATAAATAATACCTTATTTTAATTAAAATAGGTTTACCTTATATCTTTATAAGAGGAGTCTTATATCGATATCAAGATATACGTAATTCCAATAGTGGAGAGAGACGCCTTTTTATATAGAGATAGGAAAACTAGGGTTTGAGCCAATACACCCTTCTTCTTGAAAATTCTTCTTCCTTGGTGATCACCCTCTGTAGGCCATACACTTGGGTGGCTTACATTGATCAAAGGAAGGAATCTACCCGAGATTCAAGGAGATCATGAGAAGTAGGAGTTGAACTCGCACTGTGGAAGCTCGTGATTCACAAGGGTATGATTACATAACTTCTTGTTCTTCGTTTTGATTAATAATATGCATAAAGGATGATCCGGATAATTGGTTTGTGAAAAATTTTAAAATCTGATTTTATTATGCTTCCGCTATTTTTGCAATTTGATTGCTACTTTGATTTTCAAAAAACCTAACAGTTGTATCATGAGCCAAACTTTATGCGAATTATTAATTATTTTGATTCCATATATGTATGGGTATGTATTTTGAATAATTTATTGGGCATAATTTGTTGTATAAAATTATTATTTTTGAAAGAAAAAATTAATTTTTTGCCGAAAACTGTTTTCGGAAAAACTGTTTTTTTTCATCCGTGGGTAATTTTTTTAAGACTTATCCTGGATAATTTTTTTTATATTGATTCACGTGAACAAGGATCTGCAGGTGATGTAAAGTGGCTGATTCATGCCGCTTATAATTATAATTGTTATATATTATATATTATACCACCTGTCACGTGTATTGCCTGTAAAAGGGAAAGCATCATATAAGAAACCATGATGATATTTATTGTCACGTGAGTCAATGTATTGGTAAATATTATATACATTAATTAAATATATATGTTATAAATCTGTAATTTCAGATTATATATATATATATATATATATATATATATATATATATATATATATATATATATATATATATATATATATATATATATAATTAATTTTATAATTAAAATAAAGAGTTTATTTTAATTTTGAAATTGATTTCATGCAACATAAAATTGCCCATTAAATGATATTCATATATATATATGGAATGATTTTATTTATTGATACATATGATGATATGTATGATAATAAATGGGATTGATTATGACTATCAATTAAATGTGATTGGATTTATTTTGGTTGGATGTTTGAATGAATGAGTTTTATTAAATGGGGTCTCACGTACTTCGCCTTTTCTGGTTTTCTTCTCGATGTAAATTCTATCTCTCTCCTATGTACTTCCCTCGATCGATCACGATCAAGGTTTCTATTTAAATTAAATAGTTTAATGTAATAAGATTAGTTAGAATTTTTTTCAAGAACCGAGAGATCAAGGAGCAAGGAGCACTCAAGACCCATTTTAGTAATGGAGCCCGATTTAAATGTAATAGTTATATTTAAATGTTTATTCTTGCACCCTAGGGTTTGACCTTTTGGTTCACTTGGTGGCTCTAGTGAACCAAACTAGAAATAAAAGTCCATAATCAATCCTGGATAGAATATAGTATTCTATATGTGCATGCTAGTATTATATATATTATATATTATACAAACATGCTTCAGATGTTTAATAATATGACGCGTATTTTATATATATATATATATATATATATATATATATATATATATATATATATATATATATATATATTTGCATGCTAAAAACAAGATGAGACAAATAATAACAAATCCTCAAAGTTTTTATATATTAAGTCTTAAGCTGCTCAAAGATATTTAGAATATCGAACGTCGCTTTCTAGCATGATAAAATTAATAGAGTATTAAATATTTAATATGAGTTTGTTGTGTCACCACAAGGCAAGTATTAAGTATTTAAGATGTTAATTTATCACATTTGATGCTTATAAAGAAAATTGAACAATATTGTTTTGTTGTGTCACCACAAGGACAATATTTTTCTTTTTTTGAATATACGAAGTGCTAGGTTGACTTAACTTAGATAATTTTGATTCTGATGTGCCACCACTTGATCAAAATAATCTAAGAGGCAAAACATAAGGAGTTACATGATGATGTAATTGACAAGGAGTTGTCTACCTATTTATTTATATATAGTTTGTTGTGTCACCACAAGGCTATATATATATATTTGAAATGGGATCCTTATTCTCACTAGCAAAAAACTTTAATTAGATTTTGCCAAACTATATAAATGAGGGTAATATAGTTTGAAGAAAATAGTGGAGATACCAATATAAAATAAGACCTAATTTATTTTGGTAATTAATTAAATGAATGTTTGCTAAAATATTATCTTTTACATGCAAAATTTTGAAAATGTCACATTCACTAATTTCATCATCAGAAGCATACTTGATGCTAACAAACCGACCGACCGAATTACACCTGACCGTTAAGGAATCTGAGAATTGTTCTCACCGCCGAAAAGATTTCTTATGTCCTAAATTCGCCAGCACTGCAAAAAAAGTTGCGTAAACAAACCTCCGAGGAAGAGATTGCTACTTTTAAATAAGGGCAAGATGATGCATCGCTGGCTCAATGCATCATGCTCGCATCCATGAAAGTAACGAGCTTCAAATACAAGATGAAAACCATGGATGCTCCTACTATGCTATCGCACCTTCAAGAGTTGTATGGTGAGCAAAGTAGGACCGCTAGATATGAAATATCTAAGGAGCTCTTCCGATCTCGATGACCGAGGGTACTACCGCTGAGACTCATGTCTTAAAGATGATCAATCTGATTGAACGCCTTGGACAAATTGGGTTTCACATGGATGGGGAGTTGAGTCAAGATTTGATCTTGCAAATACCCCCACACCTTCTCACAATTTGTTGTGAATTTTCACATGAATAAGTTGGACGTCACCTTTCCCGAAAGTTACTTAACATGTTGAAAATCATCAAGGTCACTTCCCATCCAAGAAGAACCATGTCTTATCGGTGGATGATTCTTCCAAGAAAAGGAAGAGGCCCAAGGTATCTTCCTCAAAAGAAGAAATCCAAGAAGGCTAAGGGAAAGGCAAAAAGTGAAGGATCAAAAGAAACTCGATCCAAATTAGCAAAAAAGGAATTTGCTTCCATTGCAACAAGCCGTCATCGAAGAGGAACTGCAAGGATTATCTTGCATGAACAAAAGCAAAAGAAGCTTGGAGAAGCTTCAATCCTAATCAAGGTTTGTTTATGATTGAAATTAATTTTTCTCGAAAGTCAATCTTCTACTGGGTATTGGATACCTACCGTGGTTCTCACATATGTAATAATATGCAGGACCGGTCGTAAGTAGAAAGTCGAAAGCAAGGATGAGGTCGCCCTACGAGTGGAAAATGGAGCAAAGGTTGTTGCATTAGTCAGAGGGGACTTATTGTTTAGCACCGCCACTTCGCAAGTTCATTAATTTAAATAATTGTTATTTTGTTCCAAATATCATTAAAACATTATTTCTATCTCTCATATTGATATGGATGGTTTTAATATTATAATAAAGAACAACAGTTGTTCTATTTATAATGATAATGTTTTATATGGTGTTGGTAATTTGCAAAATGGACTTTATATACTTGACTTGCATGAAAATATACTTCAAATTGAACAAACTAAGAAAAGGAAAAGAGATGATGTTAATTATACCTTCATGTGGCAATCAGAGACTCTGGCCATATTAATGAAACAAGATTATCCAAGTTGCATAAAGATGGGCTCCTAGAGCTATCGGATTATGAATCATATCCAACTTGTGAATCTTGTCTCATGGGCAAAATGACTAAATCTCCTTTTAGTGGAAAAGGAGAAAGAGTTACAGAGTTGTTAGCGTTGGTACACACAGATGTATGTGGACCTATGACAACGACTGCACGAGGAGGGTATTCTTATTTTATTACATTCACTGACGATCACTCAAGATTTGGATATGTGTATTTAATGAAATACAAATCAATCATTTGAAAAGTTCAAAGAGTTCGTAAGAAGTAGAGAAGCAAACTGGTAAGAGTATTAAGATTCTTCGATCTGATCGAGGAGGAGAATACTTAAGTGGTGAGTTTCTCAATTGTCTCAAAGAAAATGGTATAATCTCACAATGGACTCCACCAGGGACGCCACAGATGAATGGTGTATCTGAAAGGAGAAATCAAACATTGTTGGAAATGGTTCGATCCATGATGAGCTTTACGGACCTTCCAGTTTCCTTCTGGGATATGCCCTAGAATCGGCTGTATACCTACTTAACAAGGTACCTACAAAATCCATCCCCAAGACCCCATATGAAGCATGGGATAGGAGAGGAAACCAAATCTTAAGCATGTTAAGACTTGGGGTTGTCCAAATTTTATGTCAAAAAGTTTGAAAACGATAAGCTACAGACTAGATCCGACAAATGTAGATTTGTGGGATACCCTAAAGAAACATCGGGTATTATTTCTATCATCCAACCGATCAAAAGGTGTTTGTTATGAAACATGCCGCCTTCTTGAAAAAGAGTTTATCCTCAAGGGGTCAAAGGGGAGTAAGATATATCTTGAAGAGGTTCAAGAACCACAAAATACTATGATCAAAGTGAGGTACCTAACCAAGTAGAGATTCCTTCTATACCACACCCTATTCAGAAATCTGAAGAGTACCAAAGATACCGATAGGTATGGACTTGTCATAGAGGATGACGATGAGGTACGATCATAGATGATGATGATCCATTGAATTACTTAACAAAGCTATGAGTAGTAAAGACTCGTAGAGAAGTGGCAAGAAGCCATGAAATCCGAGATGGACTCCATGTATGAAAACCAAGTATGGACTTTGGTTTCACCACCAAGGCATTAAGCCTATTGGGTGTAAATGGGTCTTTAAAAGAAAGACCGGAGCAGATTTTAAAGGTAGAGACCTATAAGGCCCGATCGGTCGCAAAAGGTTTCAAACAAAGACAAGGAGTCGACTATGACGAAACCTTCTCACCAAGAGCAATGCTCAAGTCCATTCGGATTTTGCTTATGATCATAGCTTTACCATGACTACTACGAAATCAAGTGCGAGATGGACGTGAAAAACGGCCTTCCTCAATGGGAAACTTGAGGAGGATGTGTATACACAACCAGAGGGATTTGTTTCAAAGGTTGGAACAAATCAAGTCTCAGTAAGCTACAACGATCCATTTATGGATTGAAGCAAGCTTCTCGTAGGTGGAACATCCGCTTTGATGAGACAATCAAAGAGTTTGATTTTATCAAAATGAGGATGAACCATGTGTACAAGAAGGTTAGTGGGAGCGCTGCTTCATTCCTCAGATTATATGTTGATGATATATTACCGATAGGGAATGATATTCCTATGCTACAATCAATTAAAATCAAGTTATCTAAACACTTCTCCATGAAGGACTTGGGAGAAGCATCCTATATTTTGGGGATAAAGATCTATAGAGATAGATCTAAAAGGATGCTTGGCTTATCCCAAGGAACGACATCGACTCGATGCTAAAAAGGTTTAGCATGGAAGATTCCAAAAGAGGTCTCATGCCGATGAGCCATGGAATACATCTCTCCAAGAAACAGCCCCAAAGACACTGAGGAGAGAGACCAGATGAGTAAGATTCCTTATGCTTCAAAGAATAGGATCTATCATGTACTAGTATGATATGTACTAGACCGTATGTCGCCATGCACTTAGTGTAACAAGCGTATATCACCAATCCAGAGAAAGAACACTGAAGGCAAAGTGAAAAATATCCTAAAGTACTTAAGAAGAACTAAGGATGTATTTCTTGTCTACGGTGGGTCTGAATTGAAACTAGAGGGCTTCACAGACTCAAGTTTTCAAACGGACCAAGATGACAGTAAATCCATTTCGGGGTATGTGTTTACCTTAAATGGTGGCGCAGTTGAGTTGAAGAGTTCCAAATAAAGAAACAAATTGTTGATTCAAAGGATGAGAGGCAGGTAGTACATATAGCGCAAGTGAAGTCGCAAAGGAAGTCGTTTGATGAAGAAGTTCATTACCAAACTTGGTGTGGTTCCTAGCATTACAGACCAATACTTTTATTCTCGCGACAACACCGAGTCAGCAAGCAGTGCTAAAGCTAAGGAACCTGTGTCTCATCGTAAATCCAAACACGTGTTATGGGCGGTTTCATTTGATCGTAGAGATCATTGAAAGAGGAGACGCCACCCTGAGCGTGTGGACTCTCAAGATAATATTGCGTATCCATTTACTAAAGCGTTAACACAACATAAGCAGCTTTGATCATCACTTAGAGAAGATGGGTATGAGATACCACGACGATCGGCTTTAGTGCAAGTGGGAGATTGAAAGTAGTATGCATACAAGCCAATCATGTATGATGATAAAGCATATACTTTGTAATCAATCTTATTTATTTATTAATAAAAGAATTATTTATTAAAGGCATTTATTATCTATATGGTGTTGTTTTAATAATATGTGATATAAACCCATAGTTTTAAGCAATGCTTTTAGAATCATGATGAGATCATGCTAATGAGATCTAAATTCTTAGATAGCTTAAAACTAAAATGTTCCCAATCAATGGATTACTAAAAAGGGATTAGTGAATCCTGATAGATTGGTACGTACGCTTGCTTGCTCATCGATGAGGATGATTGATCTCATGATCATTTGTGTGGAGACACTAAAGCAAGTATGTAGGTGCTTATTAGAGAATAAGTTCACTGAACGTGACTCGCTAAGGAATACCTAATGGAGTTTTACTTGTCTGTCAATAGGAATTCCTGTAGTGATAGTAGTACAAATGATCCTTAGACTTGAGATCATCATAGTATCTTATATATATATGAATTACACTTTGACTTATTCCTTAAGACTCTTAGAGTATATCAAAGGCTATGCTTGGGTGTAATAAGTTATATATGAAGATAATGAATGATCAATAAAGAATCTACCACTTCTAGTAAAAGAAGAGAAATGTCCTATGTGATTCGATAAATGACAACCCAGTGAATCTTGGTTAAGGTGGAAATGAAATTAGAAAGTAGTTTCTAATTTGCATTCATTAGAGTTGTGCATTTAGGAATCGAAATACATATAATTAAATAAAATAAGACTTGACAAATTCCATGTCTTATATTTAATTGGGACATCAGATGGTGGAAGGATTTGAATTGTACGGTAACTATTAACTCAAAGGTTCTTTTATGATTAATGTTGAAATCTATATTATCCGAAAAGTCGCTTGATCGCTAGGGAGGCTTATCCCTATTGTAGAATAAATATTATTTATTTAAATAAATTAATCGCTTAATTTATTTATTTAAATAAGATTAGAATTGTTCTAATTGATTTATTCACAACCTATTTTAATATGGAGAACCTAAAGGGTCACACCATAAAAGGAAGAATAATTATTTAAGAAGTTAATGGCATAATCATAATAATATGTTAAGTATATTTAATTTAATCTATGGTGATAGAATAAATTAAATAGCTTAATATTTATTATTTAATATTTTAGAAATATTAAATATAAATTAATAAGAGGAGTCTTATTAATATTATTATTATTATTATTATTTTAATTTCTAAAAGAGTTTAGGAATTAATTTAATATAAGTACTCTCATTTATTCCTAATAGAATTAGGAGGGAAAATTAGTTAAAGGAGTTTAATTAATTATCCCTAATAAGATTAGGGAGCCCATTTAATTAAAAGAGTTTAATTAAATAAATAATACCTTATTTTAATTAAAATAGGGTTACCTGATATCTTTATAAGAGGAGTCTTATATCAGATATCAGATATACGTAATTCCAATAGTTGGAGAGTACGCCTCTTTTTCTATAGAGATAGAAAAACTAGGGTTTGAGCCAATACATCTTCTTCTTGAAAATTCTTCTTCCTCGGTGGATCACCTCTAGAGGCCATACACTTGGGTGGCTTACATTGATCAAAGGAAGGAATCTACCCGAGATTCAAGGAGATCATGAGAGAAGTAGGAGTTGAACTCGTGCACTGTGGAAGCTCAGATTCACAAGGGTATGATTACATAACTTCTTGTTCTTCGCTTTTGATTAATAATATGCATAAAGGATGATCCGTAATTGGTTTGTGAAAAATTTTAAAATCTGATTTTATTATGCTTCCGCTATTTTTGCAATTTGATTGCTACTTTTTCATTTTCCGATTTTTCACAAATCTCTTTGAAGACTTGAATTGGGACATTAATGTTATATGTGTGACATTAATAAAATATAGGATAAGAGTATATTATGTTAATATAAGGTACCAAGTAGTACAGTAAGTTCATATGTAATTGTAATACATAAACGGTTAAATATATGTGTGTTCTAGAAACTAAGAAAGGAATTAAATGTTTAAATAAACATTAATATTAAATAAGGTTATAATGTGGTTATGTGAGTAGTATAGATAATTATGGAACTACCCGGACAATAATACTTGACTGCATTATTTTATTGCGTGTATTTAATGTATATGGACTATATGATGTGAGTATATAATTAACCCTAATTTCTCCTAATATAGTAACACTTGGACATTAAAATCCATTTTTGGATAACAAAGTGACTAAATGGGATTGAGCTAAGCTTGTTGCTGATATTTTTATATTTATCCCTAATTGAATGTCACCAAGTACAATGAACAGTAACATGAAACTGAAACACGTATTTTCCAAAAAGGCTAAATCATAGGTGATCATTTTCTAGCTAAGTGGCTGGTATGGAGTTGTTAAACCACTCTTCATTAACCTATGTATCCTTCTATTGCACCTTGGACTCCAAGATTGTGTAATATCAATGTCTAGTCCATGCTTTTCCTATAAATACAAGATTAGTTTCAGTTTTTGTGTTGCTTAAAATTGTCTGGTAATTCTAAGTGTAGAGTATAAGTTGGTGTGCTACTTTAGAAGCATACTCAGAGTGTAGGAAGTTCAATTCAAGCTCAAGAAGGTATAAGTTCTAACTATGTTCTTGAAATGGATCTTATTTAATTCTTGGAATTACTTGAATTCATATGTTAATTGATATGAATTAACATGTTAGAAGGTGTTTAGAAAGTTTACTTACATGTATGAACACTTTAATGGTGGTTTGGAACTAGCTTAAACCGTTGAAAATCAAGTTAGTAGTTACTCTGCAAAATAGAGTGCCTTGACTCTGAACTAGACATGGCGAATCTACTTGCAATAATTGTACTAAGGCACAGTAGCAAATTGCTTGGTCTCTTAGTTCAGTTGAGCCTTCTGTTTCAAAACCTGCTAAGTGATGATCAACTATTATGACTTAAACTAGCATGCAATCATGTTTAATGTGTATATACAAGTATATTAACTTAATGTGAGCATGTTTTAATAGATTATCATTCATGATTAATGAAAGTGTGTAGTTGAAATGATTTTAGAAAATTTAGAAATGAACTTTATGAGTATGAGTGACATGTTTATGTACTGACTTGTAAGCATGTTGGTATAATTTAGAAATACATGATGTATGATTCTTAGTTCCTTTGTTCATGACCGCTTTATTAGGATTTGTGTTAAAGAAGTTTTCAAGAAAAAGCTTAGCATAGTGAGCTAACATGCATGACTACTACATGATTTATATTCTGACCTTCTGAGCATGATAACATGACTTGACTACATATGTTTAGATCTTTGAAGTTGTCTTGTATGTGTTAGATTGCATAGTTCAAGTCTTAAATGGTTTCAAAAGCAAACTTGAACATATTTTCAAAATCTAGTTGCATCACATGGATATTTAGATGCTAAAGGGATAAGATGTCATGTTATGTCTATAATATCCCTAGATATGATTTATATGTATAGAACATAATGATAACTAAATCATACATGAGTTTAAAGCATGATTCGAAGTGTTAGAAAATGATAGTTGTAAGCAAACAATAGGAATACTATAAACATGTGTATTAACAGAATGTATTCCATCATTATGTAGACTTATGACCAAAGTTATAAAGTGTGGTGGTTGTATGACCTTTTGACTTTTAAATTCCATAGAAAGTCATAAACTAAGAACTTGTAAAGATGAACACAAGAATGGTCATGTGTTATATGAAAGCTTCTAACGTGCATGTATGTTAAAGTATAAGTGTAGTGGTATGTTAGAGCGGGACTGAAAATAGGAAGTGCAAAGCTCAACCTTGGTGCAGCGAGGCACGGTATTAAGCAAATTCTGGCTTTGCCCCTAAGCTTAGACAGTATGAATGCACTGCTCTGTAGTCTTGGATAGCTTCTGTTTTTGATCTGATGTTTGAAGCATGCTTATATGATTACTTTAACTTGTAGTATATGATCAATATGCTATGTAATGTGTTAAGAAGCATGTTATGTGATAGAGATGAATGCTGATCGTGACTTTCAAATGTTAAGTCCAAAGAAATGTTTGCAAGAAATAAAGCAATAAAGACGTTGTTTGTATTTGTGATGTCTTACGAACTGATTTGTACTATGAGAATATAGGATAAGTGATGTGTATGAAGTTACAACTAAGTTAGATGTTTATGTGTACGTTGAACTTCCATATATGAGTTTATATAACTAATGGGCATCCTATACATATAATACACTGTAATAGGATTCAAAAGTATTGGTTAAATTACGTGGATAGACTACGCTTAAGGCAAGTATCTGAACTATCCTTTACATTGTGCAAGTATCCTAAACCCTTGCTTTACTTTATTCAACGGATATCGTAAGCTTATCTCTTTGAATGCAAGCTATCCTACTTATTCTTTTAATTGAGCTAGTATGTTTAAAACTCTTGTGAAAACTATTATTCATGTTGAACTTGGTATTGTTCTTTAATATTGTGAAAGGGTTTATGTCATTGATTCGGCTAGACTATATGCATGTTTATAAAACTATCCAAACCAATTAATTGATGCGAAAATCTTGAAAACTGAGTTGAATAATCCTTATAGTAAGGGGAGTGTATGTTGTTGGAAACCCCAACACATGAGTAGATTATTACTGTGGTGTTATGCATAACTTAGAGTATTGTAGACTGATCATCTATAGTACTTGATTCCTTTGGGTTATCAGTTTAATATTGGTAATTCTAGTAGATGTTCAATAGTCCTTAATGACTGCTCAGTATAAATTGTTAATCTAGTTGGATACATTGATAGCCTTGAATTCATATATATATATATATATATATATATATATATATATATATATGTGTTGATTTATATTGAATTATCGTTCTTATTCCAAGGATTTGATTTAAGAATTGTTGATATTCAGTATTCGTGATATTTTTTCGAAACCTTGAACTATCTTAGAAATGATACTTCGGTATTTCAAACTCATGTTATAAAACTCTTTACCCTTGTTGTATATTACTTGCTGGGCAATTTGTTCTCATTCTTACTTATTTAAAACCTTTCAGTTAAGGCGGAATAGGGAAGTGTCTCTGGAAAAGCCAAGGGCAAGGGCAAGGCTACTGACTAGCTTGTTCCTTTATGTTTTAAGACTATTATGTTGTATTAAGACTGTTTTCACACTATGTTTAAGCTTAAGTAGGATTATGTAATAAGTTTTTATTCGATATTATTATGTAATCTATTAAGTACTGTAGGTTGCGAGACTTTGGGGAATAATTATAATAAATCATTGTATATTATTCTAAATTAGATCTTCCGTTGTGAATGTGTGGTTTTGGTTATTATGGTATTACCATGAGAACGTGATGAACCGAATTCGAGTGACCAAGTGGCGGTCTAAATTTAGGGGTGTCACAGAAGAAGCATGAGAAGATGGGTCATATGCTTTATATATATATGAGTACACACCTGGAACATCAGCGCACGATTACTCGTTCTCCTATTGAGGTCGAACAGACTAGGCACACCATCAGTAGGGATGTGGTTGTTGCTCTTGTAGATGAGAAGTATGTGAATTCCATTAGGCAGGGAGTAGTCTAGTATAGACGATGTAATAGATATATAGTAGTGTGGATCTATGTAAATATGTGAAACCCAGCTTTTGTGTGTAAATAGCGGGTTATCTTTTGTGTATCCCAACTTTTGAAATTAATTACAAGATAATATGTTTGTAGTTACAGTTGTATGCTAGAAATGTATGTAGAGTGACTACTGAAAGAAGCAAGTTAATATAAAGAAAGTTATTAAATGTGCTTTGCGTTATGTGTTGTTGTTACTTAGTAAACAATGAACAAAAAAGAAGTAATTAACTGCTAATAACAAAAACATTATCTATTTAAACATAAAATACCGCCAAGAAAAAGGTAAAAAAACCAAGAATAAGAATCACATAATGAGAACGAACAAAAGGGTCCTGTAGATTCGATGCAACAATTCATAAATCTATTAAGAAGGCCTTAATTAAATAGAACTCCTATTGTAGTACCCGTAGATCCTGTAGTTGGACGTGTTACAAATTTTAAGGAATTTAAGAGTGTAGGTCCGCCTGAATTTAAGGGGACTACAGATCCTATAAAGGCCCAGTCTTGGGTCAAAGAAATTGAAAATGTGTTCATAATCTCCAAGGTAGGGGAGGAGAAAAAGACCCCTTTTACTACCTACATACTAAAGGGAGAGACTAATTTCTGGTGAGAGGCGAACCAGAATCGAGCTGGAAAGGGAGCGATTCCTGGAGTTAAAGTAGGGGGAGATGACCGTTCCTTAGTATGCCGCTAGGTTTAATGAACTATCTAGATACTCTCCACATCAGGTGGATACTGAAGAGAGGAAGGCTCGAAGGTTTGATCAGGGACTAATGCCCTGAATCTATTGTAGGATTTCTGTGTTCCAAAGCAACTCGTTTGGAACCATTTTGGAGAAAGCTATCATAGTAGAAGGAGGTAGTAAGGCTTTGAGCCAATATCGCAAGGATAAGAAGAACAAAAAAAATACTGACGGAGAAGTCAAAACTGAAGGTGCAAGCAGAAGTGGTAGGCAACAGAAGAGGAAGTGGATCAACTATGGGAATACTTGGGCAAAACAAGGACTAGGGGTGATCATTCGGTTATAACCGAACCGAATAAGCTATTCGATTATAACCGAAAACCAAATTATTGATAATTTTACTATCCAAAATAATAACCGAAATTTAAAAATAACTGAATTACCGAATACTGAATTACCGAATTGTAATTTCGGATATTCGGGTAAAAACTGAACCATCATCCAATTGTTACCTATTTAGCAAATTAATAATGTCCAGTAAATTAACAGTTTAACAACATCGGTGACAAAGTGAGTGCAAGCAAAAGCAACAAAGTCGTCAACATCCAATAAACTCATAAAGTTTAAAAATACAGGCATACAGCAGCAACAAGCCCAAACACTATTACAGTAACCCAAAGTTATTTAAATTATATAATAGTTGCTGAATTATAATGGCAAAGTTATAATTCTACAAGCAGCATTAGCATCAGCGATTCAACATCAACAAGCTCCAGTCTCCCATAAGCACTATTGGAATCATATGATCAGATTTCAACACCATAACTCCATAAGATCACCATTAATTGTAGTCTGCAAGAACACAAATAACTTGCCATTAATGTTCTATCTAGCTGATTTGTAAGGCATCACAACTCAGCAAGGATGAAGCCATTTTATCTACAAAACATTGTTTAACAGCTTTTCAACACCCAAAGTTGACTTGCAACTAATAAATTAATATACAACTTAAAATATGATGATGAGATATCCTACAAAGTTTGAACAACACTCACACCCATCTTAATTCACATCATACCCCAAAATCATGATCCTATTTTTTTTTTATCAAAAGATGCATCAAATTTCCTCCTTATTTTTCTAAAGTAAGTAAAATCCATGATATTATTAATTTTTTATTTTTTATTTTTTATTTTTTATTTTTAGCTTGTAGTGTAGCATTAATAAAATCCTTTAGCTGTAATTTATAGTAATCATTATAATTATAAATATATATATATATATATATATATATATATATATATATATATCAATTTTCACTTCACTAACTCCATTATACATAGAAAAACATCTACTGTTGTTACTACAATTACTCTATGAACAAAAAACAAACCCTCACAAAACTTCAACAGCTGCACAATGCAAGCTTGGCAGCTTGTAACAACCCGATATTTTCTGTATAAATAAATCATAAATTTTGCATATAATTTTTTTTTTATTTTTAGGAAGAGGATTTGTACAAGATAATGTATGTATATAATTATGTAATAAATAAAAATATATTTATTACATGAATGTTTACAAATAATTTTATTTTAGAATTATTGACTATTATAAAGATTATTCTTATAATAATTAATTTTATAAGCGAAAATGTTTTTATTAATTATTTTCTATGAAAATATGATTATATATTATTTAAATAATATATGAAATGATTTTTAAATTACTATAATAATTATTTATTTTAATATATGAATTTATGCTAGTCTAATTAAGTTAATTAATTTAACTTAATTAATAATGTTATATATGAAGAATAAATCGGATATGAAATCCAAACCCTAATTTTGGATTTTTATCAATGGATAAGAATAATAATATAATAATATTATATTTTGATTTTTTAGTGTTATAAATATATACTGTATGTTTGTGGACTGACAATGGTTGGTCAATTATGGTGTATAATGTCAAAACCCTAGTATTAATTTGTTAACCCTTATTCAAAAAGACAATTTCGGCTTTAAAGAATTGTGTAAGTTGTGTGGTAATCGTGTTAATGTAAATGAGTATAGGTATTATACTTAAAACCCTAATTATAGGAAACCCTAATTATAGGAGACCCTAATTTCTGAAACTAGAAACTTTAAATTATAATTGGTGAATTACCAAATGGAAACCCTAATTTGAAACTCAATTATGAGTTCGAGACTGTTATATAACTGTGTTATGTGATTTAAGTGGTGTATTATAGAATTTAATGTTAGTTAGAGAAATTCTAATTAATATTTGAAATCCTAATTTTAGAAACCATAATATTTAAATTATAAACCCTAATTGATTTGAAACCCTAATTCAAAGGCCATTTATGACTTTAAGAATTTGTTATGTAGTTATGTAATCATGATAATTTTTGTAATGACCGGTATTAAAGGTATTAACCCTAGTTAGGGAGAATCTTAATTGTTTTCGAAACCCTAATTTTTTTTAAAGGGTACAAATCCTTATTATTAATTTTTCTAAATTATAAATCCTAATTGCTAATTAGGCACACTTAATGATAATTAGTAAAACATATATATATATATATATATATATATATATACTACCATATATATATATATAGATTGAAGGAGAGAGAATGTTCACTTTTAGCCCATTTTTGCACCAACTCACTACCAAGTCCCTCTCTCTCTAGATCACGAAATCTTAATGTATATCAGTCCCATATTCAAGCCCCACTAACACCCACAACAAATCAGAAGCATAGATTCAAGAATTTGAGCATTAAGGTATAAAACCCTAATCAAAATTTTGACCCTTGATCTTCTGTTAAAAGTTGTGATTATGTGTTATAATATGTTCTATGTAGTGTCTATAAGTGATCTGGGTTGCTAGATGTTAGATCCATAACATCTAGAGGCTCAGATTTGATGTATTACAAAAATCTGGAAATTTTGTTTTGAGGTCTGACAACGAATGTCAGACCATGTAGATCTCATCCTGTTTGTGTTTTTGGCTGTTTAAATGTTTAAAATAGTAGTATGCTATGAGGTCTTTAAACCGGAACTTGTATCAAGGTCAGAACATGAACAGATCTCATGTTATTCGTGGTCACACCACGTTGACCGACATTGACCGGGAGATTTCTAGGTAACCCAGATTTCCCCAGGTCGTTCTGACAATGAGTTCTAGGGTTCTGATCTTGTTGTTGTTAGTTCTTTATGTTATGTTATTGTTATTGTTGTGTAGCATGACATGATTACTAGCGATATATGTCTTCATAACTCTTAAATCCTGAGCAAAATCGAAGAAATTTGTGGTCAAAGTAAGCCAGACGAAACTGCCGGATGAAGATTCTGGGTAACCTAGAAATCTTCAAAGGCAGTTCCTGACCACTACTTTGACCGGCATGTATCTTAATATGGTGTTGATGTTTTGTGTTAGATCTTATCATTTGTATACGGAATACACACTGCAGCTTATAGATCATAAAAATATTACAAACCTAGCATGTACAACGTTTTAAAAAACGTTGTGTATTGTGCTTAACTACAACGTTTTAAAAACGTTGTGTATGGGTGTCAAATAGACAACACCCTTAACCACGACATTTTTTCCGCATTGTCTATTTACTGTTTTGTAGTAGTGTGTAGTGGAGGCTGGAAAGTGGCACCCTCGACTGCTCTTCTTTTCTGGGTAACCCATAAATGAAGAACATGTCTGACAAGAAGTTTGAATCATTATATCTTGCAATTGATTTATGATATGAACATGTTGATGAGTGGATCGTGTAGTCTTGCACGAGTACTACAAGCTCTGACCAAGATCAAGCCCAGAATCATTACGATCTAAAAGTTATCACTGGTCAAACATGCCATCTCGGTGACTGTCTATGAATTTCTGGGCAGGCTCAAGAACACGAAGAACACCTATAGCGGACTTTACCTGTCATTTATAGGTTGTCTCTTAGCGACGCTTTATATATAAAATTATATTTTTATTAAATAATTACTATTAATTAGTTTTCAATTATGAAAATACTAAATAAATTATTAAAATTATTTTAAATTCCAAAAATTAGTTTTTAATTATTTTGAATATATTTCATAAATATTTAATATTTTAGAATATTAAAAGTATTTAATTTATTTAATTATAATATTAAATAAATTATTTAAAAATAATTTTAATTCATAAAAAATCATTTAAAATTATATTATGGTATAAGAAAATAATTTAAGTTATTTTTGATAACTTTTAATATTTTGTGATGAATTTCATTAATTAATTAATATTAATGGTAATTAAGTTATTTAATAAATGTATTAAATAAATTATGAAAATTAAAATTAATGATTTAAAAATTATATAAAAATTATATAAAGGATTATAAAAATATTTTAAGTTATAAAATATAACTTATGATATTTTGTCATGAAAAAAATATTAATAATTTAATATTAATGACATTAGATTTATTTAATACTTATATTAAATAAATTAATTTAAAAATGATTTTAATATTAGAAAAATTATTTTAAATGAGAATAAAGATTTTAAAAGTATTTTAAGTAGGGTGTAAGCGGTATTAAATCGGATACGGATATACGAATATCCGTGTCCGTATCCAAAAAAAACTAATTCATTATCAAGTATCCTAGATCCCATGAATTTTAAAAATATTATTCAGATCCTTATTCGGAAAAATATTCGAATACTGGATAATATCCGATACTGCTTTATTTTATCCGAATAGACAAATTATTTGGATATCCGAATATCCGAATATCCGAATTCGTTTATCAGTAACCTAATATAAAATTCATTCAAAATATTTACGAAAAAAAAAATTAAAGTTTAAATCATACATATTAATTAAACACAATTTAATATTTAAACCATACATATTAATTAAACATCCTAATCATAAGGGGAGGAACATGCTTATTGACGTTTTGGGTGAAAATAAAAAGATTAAATAATGTAACCGATACTTTGTTTGATGGATCAAATTAAAATTAAAATCTCAATATTATTCTTTCAAATTTTATTAAATAATAAAAAAGAGAAATAAATTAATATTTAATAAATGAATAGTAATATTTATGGGAGATTTATTTATTATTTATCCTCAATAAATAAATTACATGGTTATAAGAAATTATTTGATTTTATTATATTTATGGAAAGTCGAGAGTTATAATGTATGTGTGACAACTAGTTAATCTAACTTGATTCAAAATTGACATTGAACTTATTTTACATATTTGGACTTCTAGTTTCTAAATAATTAGGCAAATGAAAGTGATAAATAATCTCTCCACCCAAAATTTAAACGTGAATTAATTAATTTATTTAACTCTCCTTCTAGATTAATTTTAAATCAATTCGGACCTAACACATTTTAACAATAAAATTATATTGTCCATTGCTCCCCCTCTCTCTCGTGAATTGTCCTTAAACGTATGTGTATATATATATAAATATATATTAATAGCTTATATAAATGAATGTAAGTGATTAATTAATGAATGTAAGTTATTAATATATATGTGTGTGTATATATATGTGTGTGTGTGTATATATATATATATATATATATATATATATATATATATATATATATAATAACTTAACTTATATATATAAATGTAAATGTAAGTTACTATATATATATATATATAAGTTATTAATTAATTAATGCAAGTTATTAATATATATGTGTGTATATATATAATAACTTATATATATAAATGTATATGTAAGTTATTAATTAATGAATATAAGTTAAAGTGATTAATTAATGAATCTAAGTTATGATTTATTAATATATATATATATATACACACGTATATATTAATAACTTATATAAATGAATGTAAGTGATTAATTAATGAATGTAAGTTATTAATAAATACATATGTTTATTATATATATATATATATATATATATATATATATATATTAAATTATTAACAACTTATATAGGTAAATTAATAAGTAATAATTTACATTAATTAATAACTTAATTAATGTAAATATTAAATGTGTGTGTGTGTATATATATATATATATATATATATATATATATATATATATATATATATATATATATATATATATATATATAGTTATTATTGGATACGGATTCCAGGATATCGAAATTGGGATATCCGTATCCGCATGGATATATTTACTTTACGGATGTTAATCGAATACGAGTATGCCTATATCGTATTCGTATCCGCTTATTCTGAGATACCTTTAAACCGAAAACGGATATATCCATTTTTTTCCGAATACGAATAATATCCGCTTTTTTTCGAATACGGATGTGGACGAATACGAATATTCCGGTTACCATTTACAACCCTAATTTTAAGTTATAAAATATAACTTTCAATATTTAAAGATAAAACTCATTAATTATTTACTATTAATGATGTTAAAGTTATTTAATAATTATATTAAATAGTTTAGTTTAAAAATGATTTTAATATTATAATAATAATTTTAAATGAAAATAAAGTGTTTAAGGTTATTTTAAGTTATAAAATATAACTTTTAATATTTAAAGGATAATTTTTTAAAATGATATTAATTTAATATTAATGGTATTAAATTTATTTAATAATTATATTAAATAAATAGTTTAAAAATGGTTTTAAAAGCATTAAAAAAGAAATAAAAGAAATAAAAATATTTTTAGTTATAAATAAGAACTTTTAATATTTTGATAAATAATGCATTAATACTTTAATATTAATGCTAATTAATTAAAAATGATTTTAATTATTTTAAAAATTATTTAAGTGTAATATTAATACTTTAAAAAATATTTTGAGTATTATAAATAACTTTAACCTTTTGGCAATGGTTTCATTAATAGTTTAATATTAATTAAATATTAATGATAATAGAATTATTCAATATTTAAATCATTTAATAATGATTACGGTGTTTGAAAATTAAATGATAAATTATAATAAATGTTTAAAATTATATTAAGTCATTTAAAAATGATATATCATTACTTAAATAGTCTAATTAAATATTAAACTTCGATATAGAGTCTTAGACTCGATAATTACCCGATAAAGTCATGGTTGGCACAAGCATATTTAGGATATTGATCCGGACTTAGATAATTTGATTAGATATGTGTTTATTTGTGATTCAATGGTTGTTAAACATATGTGACAATGTGATTAGGTTATGTCTTTCATAATTGCGAAGATTATGTGTTATTGTATGTTGTTCTAATCGAATCGAATGATCTTATTAATCTTGATAGGTGTTATATAAAGATAGAACTAAGTTACTGACCTGTAAGCGGTAAGATCGAATAAGTATCTTACCTTTGCATTTCCTTTATCTGATGGACATGAGTAAGAAGTTTCAGAATTATATTATTATTATGCTATATTATTAACCCTATTGTGATATATTCTATGTCCGATCATTGATTATCAACATGTTAGTATATAGTAATTCATATATATATTTTGTTCGTTAATTTCAAAATATGGTTATACAAGTGTCCTCACTTGGATAATTATTGTATTTAATCACATGTTAATATATAAATATAAGCCGTCTAAGCTATTTGATCAACTAGATACAAATTTTGAAATGTCGTTGAATATGATAAAACCTTTTTGTATCCAATCAAATTATTTTGGTTCGGAGTCCAGTCTAAGTATGAACATCCCGATCAAGGAAAAACTTTTATGCTACCAAGGCGACACCAGTGAAACGATCTTATCATTCTTGTAATGTAGTATTGATCAATCACAGGTCCATGGGATGTACACCCTACGTGCTAAGTAAGCTATGACGGTTTGTAGATGAAGTTCTGTCTAACCTTATCAAAAATTTAAAATAATGTTCATAGTATGTCGACTACCTTATATATATAGTCTATACGTAGTTTCAAAAATTTGAGATAGAATTGTTATGTTGTTATTGTCGGTTCAGTTTACTTCACAACTATAAATTCGTTGCAAAAGTGATGTACAAAGAAAACATTTAATTCTTTCAGCTAAATATAATTATAATTGTTATTACTTGCTGGGCACTCAAATGCTCATCCTTGCTTAATTTAAATGTTTTTTGGATAAGTGTGAACAAATTAGAAGGTTGACCCAAGAACAAGTGAAAAGGAAAGCAAACAAGATATATTTAATGGTATCTTTTGTAATAGTTAGACTGTATTAAGTTAATGATATGTATTATATATCATGTAAAGATTGTAGTAAAGGTTGCATACTTGGGATTAGACTCTGATAAATGTAAATTAAGTTTGATTTTTATATTATTTTTATTATTATTAGTATTATTCCGCTCACAGAAATGGTATCGTAAAGCACCGAGTTCGGGTTTCAAGTACCCGAGTTTGGGGTCTTTATACAGCTTCTCTAGCAAATCCACCATGAAGTATATCTTGACATAGAAAGATATATAGAATCAACATATGAAACTAGAATTTAAATCCTTCCCAATCTATGGAACACATTAAAAGGTCCAAGTTAACAAAGCCAACAAATTAAAATCTCATCCACAATTCACTATACCCAAGTAAGAAAAAAATTCCAAATTTATGAAAGAATCAAATGATTACCCACCTTAGAAATCATAACCCTAAGTCCTAACTAACAAAATCAGATCGAATAACCTGTAAAAGGGTTCAAATCAAAATCAGATGTATGTAACAACTAACAAAACAAACATACCAATTTCTTGGAACTCGTAAGACGGTAAGAGAGTCAAAGGGGAGAGGGCAGAGCCACAGAGGGCACTGGGTAGAGGCCATCGGTCGAGGCGTATTTGTCGGACAGTGAGAGCCGAGAGGCGGAGGCCGAAGAGAGGCGGAGGCTGGAGAGGATGTGAGATCGAGTAGTCGACTGTCGAGACTCAAGAGGCAAGAGTGAAGATAAGGGATCTCAGATCTGAAATGTGAAATGGAGTGGGAGCGGGCTAAGGGCTAGGGCAAAATGGATCTGAAGTGAAATTGAAATGGACTCGGTCTGTCGGTCATAGTCTAAGTCTTAGATAGTAGATAATAATAATATTATAAAATTAATTTTTCAAAGTGTTTCGGTTCGGTTATTCAGATACCCAAATAACCTATTTTCTAAAATCCAAAATCGTAACCGAATACTGAGTAATAATTCGGATATAACCGAAATTGTGAAAAAACCATAAAACTGAAATAATTCGGTTAAAAAATTTCGGTTCGGTTCGGTAATTCGGTTTTATCCATTTTTTGTTCACTTCTAACAAGGACCCTAAAAGAAGAGTGGAGGCTTGCAAGAACTGTGGGAATGCTCATTTGGGATTCTGTATCAAGGTTAAGTCTGTGTGTTACAACTATGGATAGGAAGGGCATATTGCTCCTAACTGTCCTAACCTGAAGAAGAACCACAGTTGTTTTGTTTATGGTTCAACTGAGCACATGGCAAGGAGCTGCCCAAATAAAGGAATGGAGGGTAGCAAGGGAGTTAGCAGTGGGAAGATGACGATTACTGGTCCAGCTCCACCTAGTAGACCTACTGCGAGGACTTTTAATATGACCGTTTAGGATGCGATGGCATCAAAAAGTGTGGTGTCAGATATAATCCCAGTCAATAATCTTTACTCCTATGTGTTGTTTGATTCAGGTGCAACCTGTTCCTTTATATCATGTGAATTTTCTAGACGTTTAGGTTCCCTTCCCGAGAAGTTAGAGATTCCTCTAAACATTGAAGTGACGAATATGGAATTAGTTCCTGTTGAACATATTTACAAGAATTTTAACATAGAGATAAGATGACAAAGATTATCAGTAGATCTAATTTTGTTTAACTTGGGGGAATTCGATGTAATTTTGGGATGGATTGGTTGTATAACAACAGGGAAATAATCGATTGTCAAAAGAAGAGTGTGAACTTGCGGACGTTGAAAAAGTCTAAGATAGTATTTTACGATAATAAGTCGATGAGACGTTCTTATTGTCTAACGATGACACAATCAAGGAATTTATTGAAGAAAGGATGTATAGGATACATGTGCCACGTTGTTAATACCCAGAGGGTGGGAGTAGTAATGGACCAGATACCTATTTTGAAAGAGTTCACATATGTATTTCCAGACGACCTGCTAGGTCTTCCACCGGATAGGGAAATAGAATTTTTTATAGACATTGTGTCAGGAACGACACTAGTTTCTAGGGCAACATATCTTATAACACTGGTAGAAATAAAAAATTAATGATTCAATTGCAAGAACTGTTAGATAGAAAATATATCCAACCGAGTGTACCCCCGTGGGGAGGGCCAATATTATTTATCAAGAAAGGACATATCTTTAAGACTTTGTATCAACTATCGTGAGTTAAACAAAGTAACGATTAAGAATAAGTACCCATTGCCTCGAATCGATAATCTCTTTGATCAGTTGAAAAACGCGAAGTACTTTTCTAAGACAGATTTGCAAACGGGATATCATCAGCTAAAGGTGAGGAAAGAAGATGTACCTAAGACGGAGTTCAAGACTTTTTATGGCCATTATGCGTTCTTGGTAATGTCGTTCGGGTTAACAAATGCGCCAGCTTCATTCATGGATATGATGAATAGAGTGTTCAAGCAATACTTGGACAAGTTCGTTGTAATATTCATTGATGATATTCTCGTCTATTTTAAGACATCAGAAGATCATGTTGAACATTTAATAATAGTGTTAGAAACACTAAGAAAGGAGAAAGTGTACGCTAAATTCACAAAGTGTGAGTTTTGGCTAGAAAGAGTGCAACTTTTAGGGCACGTAATTGATAAGGAAGGAATATCAGTGGATCTAGCTAAGGTTGAAGCAGTGATTAATTGGGAACAACCAAAGACACCACCGAGGTGCGTAGTTTTCTAGGGTTAACGGGTTATTATCAAAGATTTATACAAGATTTTTCTAAGATAGCTACTCCGTTAACAAATGTGAGAAGGAAAATTGTGAACTTTGTATAGACGCAGAAGTGCGTGGAAAGTTTCCAAGAATTGAGGAAGAGATTAAGTGAGGCACCTGTATTGTCATTACCAAATGATACATGAAATTTAGTAGTTTATAGTGATGATTCACATAGAGGGCTTGGTTATATGTTTCTACAACATGGCAAAGTCATTACGTATGCATCAAGATAATTAAAGGATTATGAGAAGGGTTATCCTACTCATGATCTGGAATCGGCAGCAGTGGTATTTGCCCTAAAGATATGGATGCATTATCTTTATATGGAGAAGAGTGAAATATATATACAGATTACAAAAGTCTCAAATATATTTATACACAAAAAGAGTTGAATATGAGATAGAGGAGATGGTTAGAATTGATAAAGGATTACGATTGTAAAATCTTGTATCATCCGGGAAAAGCAAATATAGTGGCCGACGCCTTAAGTAGAAAGGGTCGAGAGAAACTATCAATGTAAACGGCTCAAGACGAGTTAATAACAGAGATGGTTATGATGGAGTTAGAAGTTAAATTTATGAGTGAATTGGGACAAATGTTATTTGTAGTGGAGGTTCATCCTATGCTCGATGACAGAATAAAGGAAGAACAATTGAAAGATGAAGATTGTGTAAAAATAAGACGTAGAATTTGTTAGGTTTGTAATATTCAAGAACACAATCAAAATTGCATAAATAAGCGGAAACGTATAAAAATCAGAGTTTAAAATTTTACAAACCATATACCCGGATCATCCTTTATGCGCAATTATTAATTAAACGAAAAATAAAGAACAAGAATCATACCCTTGAAGATCCGAGCTTCCTCAGGTACAAGCTCACCTCCAATTCTTTTCGCGTTCAACTTGAATCCACCGGGTTTGGTTCCTTCCTTTGATCAACGTTAGCCACCCAAGTGTTTGGCCTCTAGAGGTGATCCACCAAAGAAGAAGAAGAATTCAAGAAGATGGGTATTTGGCAAAACCCTAGTTTTCTATCTCTATAGAAAATGCGTACTCTCCCAACTATTGAAATTACGTATTCACGTGTTGTGAAAGTGCCAACCCTCTCACCCATAATAAGACTCCTCTTATTTATAGATGTAGGCAACCCTCCTTAACAATTAAGGAATTGGGTTTTATTTATTTAATTAAATTCTTTTAATTAATTAAGCTCCCTAATCTTATTAGGGATAATTAATTAAACTCCTTTAACTAATTTTCCCTCCTAATCCTATTACGAATAAATGAAAGTACTTATATTAAATTAATTCCTAAAAGCTTTTAGAAATTAAAATAATATTAATTGTAATAATATTAATAAGACTCCTCTTATTAATTTATATTTAATATTTCTAAAATATTAAATAATAAATATTAAGCTATTTAATTTATTCTATCACTATAGATTAAATTAAATATACTTAACATATTATTACGATTATACCATTAACTTCTTAAATAATTATTTTTCCTTTTATGGTGTGACCCTTTAGGTTCTCCATATTAAACCGGTTGTGAATAAATCAATTAGAACAATTCTAATCCTATTTAAATAAATAAATTAAACTATTAATTTATTTAAATAAATAATATTTATTCTATAATAGGGATAAGTCTCCCTAGCGATCAACGACTTTCCAGATAATATAGATTTCAACATTAATCATAAAAGAACCTTTGAGTAAATAGTTACTTAAGATGATTCAATCCTTCCACCATACAATGTCCCCAATTAAATATAAGACATGAAATTTACATCAAGTCTTATTTTATTTAATTATATGTATTTCGACTCTTAAATGCACACTCCAAATAATGCAAATTAGAAACTCCTTTCTAATTTCATTACGCCTTATACCCCGAGACTCTTGAGTTGTCATTTATCGAATCAAATATGACATTTCTCTTCTTTTACTAGAAGTGGTAGATTCTTTATTGATCATACATTATCTCCATGTACAACTTATTATACCCAAGCATACCCTTTGATATACCCTAAGGGTCTTAAGGAATAAGTTAAAGTATAACTCATCATACACAAGATACTATGATGATCTCAAGTCCAAGGATCACTTGTACTACTATCACTACAAGAATTCCTATTGACAGACAAGTAAAACTCCATTAGGTATTCCTTAGCGAGCCACGTTCAATGAACTTATTCTCTAATAAGCACCTACATACTTGCTTTAGTGTCTCCACACAAATGATCATGAGATCAATCATCCTCATCCAATGAGCAAGCAACGTATGTACCAATCTATCCGAATTTACTAATCCCCAATTTAGTAATCCAACGATTGGGAACTATTTTAGTTTTAAGCTTTCTAAGAATTTAGATCTCATTAAAATGATCATCATCATTATTCTAAAAGCATTGCTTAAAATTATGGGTTATCACATATTATAAAACAACATCATGTAGATAATTAAAAGCCTTTAATAAATTAATACTTTTTATTAATAAATGAATAAGATTGTTACAAAGTATATGCTTTATCATCAGACATGATTGGCTTGTATGCATACTACTTTCAGAATTGCCGATGGGGAAAAGATTTAGTTTGAAATCGATAATAAGGGGTTACTAAGATTTGAAGTAAGAATTTGGGTTCCGTGTGTGACAAAATTAAAAAAAATAGATTTTACAAGAGGCTCATAGTTCGAGGTAATCGTGTGAAACCCCAGATTTTATGAATAAAGAATTAATTTTCTCGAAATAATTTTTTTTATATTATGGTGTGAATTGGAGATAATGTTATAGTTGTGGGTAATATTTATAAATTTTGCAAAGTATGCAAGTTGTCATATTATATTCGATTGGTTGGGGAATATTCGTTTTAAGCAGAAATATTAAATGCGGCAAGACAATCATTGGTGGACCCCATTAACGGAATTATTGTCGGATTGAGAAAACGACAAAATATTTTTTATTAAAAATAACGACGGAAGTTTTACCGTCGATCTTCGTTGAACTACTTTCATTAGTAAAAGTACGATGTCTACGCGTTGTTGCATAGTAGCACACGATATTGATTATTGATATTTATGTGAGAAGTCACTCAGTTTTGTTCAATTATTGCTACAATAGTTGCTGCATAGTATCTCACATTATTTGATTCAATTATTGTTGATTTAGAAGTTTTGTTTTATTCGTATTATTAACGTAATAAAATAGAAACATCTTTTTATATAAAATAGAATACTTTATTAAAGTTATTCTATAAATAGAATATATTATATTCTATTATGCATAGTGTTTTGTATAGTAAAATCTTTTTATATAAAACAGAATACTTTATTAAAGTTATTCTATAAATAGAATATATTATATTTTATTATGCATAGTGTTTGCATAGTGCCCTGTATAGTGTTTGCATAGTAAAAATCTTTTTATATAAATAGAATATATTATATTTTATTTAAAAGATTTTTCTTTAAATATGGAACGCCGATTAAAGTAAATCAATCTGGACCGTTCATGGATTAGTTACTATGCATTCCATTTTCCTATAAATAGAAGCTCATTCCTTCATTATTTCTTACGAATTCAATTGAACTCTAGAGAGAAAACTATAGAGAGAGGCTATAGAGAGATAGAAGAAAAGTTTTCTTCGCTACTTCACTACTCTTATATCAAGTATTATTTTACGGTGAGGATATTATTCTTTTGTATTCAAGAAGAGAACTTCATTATTCCATTTCTTTATTGTTCATTGGAATAACTTTGTATCACGCTGAGCTACCCTATACTTGGTGACATTCTTCATTATTACTGTCTTTATTATTCTATCGAAATATCACATCATACATGCTATCTCCAGGACCTAGTTCCATTTTATTATTCCGTCTTTATTATTACGTCCGAATATCACATGCATCTTATATACGCGGGACTGGTTCCATCATTTATTATTCCACATTTATTATTCATTTGGAACATCCAGCTTGTGTGAATTTCACCGACACAGGTTCCGTTATTATTATTCTGTTGGAATAACCGCTTATGCGGTGCAATCTGCATGCATGGTGATATCTTTTGTTATTCCATTCGGTATTATACTCGATTGATTAAAATTTTGACTTCTATACTCCATGAAATTAGTGGAATATCCTTGATATTTGCGCTTCATCCAAAGATATCTTTCCATGGAAATATTCTTCTGAGCATTCTTGAATTTTACTCTACAAAGCAGTATCATGTTGACAATTTGGACGTTATTGGTTCATGGATAAATTAATTCTTGAACTTGTTTTATTGAATTCTTATATCATTGTCATCATCCTCATGTTTATATTATGTTGAAAATCATCTGTGGCCTGTAGTGCATAGATGGACTTGGTATGATTATGACCAGGGATTATGCGGTGTAATCATGACCATAATGTTACAAATGATGTGAAAATTAAAAGTCCTCATTGGCTCGTAGTGCATTGATGGACAATTTTTGGTATGATTATGGCTATGGATTCTCTTCGACCAAGGGAGCAAAGATGAATTGTTTTATGGCATGATCAGGACCGTTGATGAAAACACGATTATCTTTGGCCCGTAGTGCATGGATAATTAAGTGGTCGTGATACTAAAGAATATCCTTGGCACGTCTTTGCAGGGATGATTTAATGATGTAGATTATTTATTGAAATGAGTCTCGTGATAAAAGTGATGAAAAACTTTTAAATCATAAAAGATAGTAGATTTCATTCTCTACTTGACTCTTTTTAATGGATTGCTTGTTCAATTGCAGTTAAACTTGATGTTTATTATATTTTATCAATTTAACATTGTTGAAGGCTAACGATAAATTATTACGCATTATCTTAGTCATAATATTTCTTCTTTGGGCTAGTTGAGCTCACCTTTTCTATCACCGTTCTCTTTAGGAAATGAGAACGTAGGCCAGGACTAGTCGGGGAACAGAGTGATGGTCTAGATGGTGCATTAGTAGTCCTCACTATTACAACGTGAAATAGTGTGATAATAATTGTAATGAGGACTCCTTTTGAGTTTGTATAATCTCTAGTAGACAATATTTGTATTCAAACTCACGCGGTTTATGTTTTGTCGTATTATTGTACCACGAGTTGTATTATTAAGTTGTATTTGAATTTTGTACCATGTATCTGGCGACTCAAGATGGGTGATGTATACCTAATTTTGGGGGCGTCGCAAATCGATTCATCCTTGTAGCACAAAGATGTATCAAGACCTTTGACTACATTTTTGGTGGCCAAACATGAATAGAGAAATAGCGGAGTGTGTTAGTATGTGCTTGGCTTGTCAAAAGGTTAAGGCTAAACACAAAAGACCAAGTGGTTTGTTGTAGTCATTAGAAATTTTGGACAGGAAATGGGAGCATATCACCATGGATTTCGTGGTAGGACTTCCAGTTATGCATAAAGGGTACAACGCTATATGGGTTATAGTGGATCGTTTGACTAAGTCGGCTCATTTCTTACCGATAAAGATTAGATTTAATTTGGAACGATTAGCTAGATTATATATTAAGTAATTTTTTTCAAGACATGGAGTGCCAGTTTTGATTGTATTGGATAGAGATCCGCGTTTTACTTGGAATTTCTAGAGAAGTCTACAAGAACAGATGGGAACGCAACTGAAGTTGAGCACGAGGTATCATTCTTAAAAATGATGGACAAAGTGAGAGGACAATTCAGACGTTAGAGGACATGTTAAGAGCTTGTGTTATGGACTTTAAAGGAAGTTGGGATGATCATCTACCATTAGTGGAGTTTATTTACAATAATAGTTACCACACTAGTATAGGTATGCCACCATACGAAGCGTTATATAAAAGAAAGTACAGAACGCCACTGTGCAGGGATACGGTAGGAGAACGACGAATATTAGGGCCAGAAATGGTTTAAAAATAGCAGATATAGTTAAATTAATACGTGCAAGACTCGTAATGGCTAAAGACCGACAGAAGAAGTATGTGGATCAGAATCGTGAGAAAAGAGAGTTTGAAGTCGGTTTGTATGTGTTTTTTAAAGGTATCTTCTTGGAAAGGAAAAATACGATTTGAGAAGAAAGGGAAATAAAGTCCTAGGTTTATTGGACCATTTGAGGTATTAAAGAGGGTATGAGAGGTATCTTATGTAGTAGCATTACCTCCAAAATGAGAACATAATCATAATGTGTTCCATGTATCGGTATTACGTACGACCTTATAAACCAGATTATAAGCATGTAATAGAATATGAACCTATTCAAGTTGAAAAAGGCTTAACTTACGAACAACTTCTGATTCAATTTATTGATAGGAAAGAACAAGTCTTAAGGAATAAAGTAATACCTTCTGGGAAAGTTATATGGAGGAACCACAATTCCAAAGAAGCAACGTGGGAACTCGAAAGTAAGATGAAAGAAAATTATCCCCAACTTTTTGTGTAATATGTATCATGATTCTGGGGATAGAATCCATGTAAGGGGGGAAGAATATAACGACCGAGAAATCCAACTTAGATTGTAACTAAGGTTTTTGAATATTATTTGATTAAATAAAGTTTTAATGAATATTATTCTGAGTTATGTGTTTGAAGGTCGTTCTATGACCTAGGATGATTATTTAATGTTATTATTCTGGTTATATGTATGAATTAAAAAGTATGAATTTCCAAGATAAAAATAAAAAAATTTCGAGAAATTTACATAAAATCATTATTCATCCAAAACTAATAAAGTATTTTTTTCGAAATTCTGAAAAATATGTGAGTGTTAGAATTATGAGGAAAGACGTAATATCCAACAAAATTCAGAAACTAAAAACGAAGTTTTCAGAATGCGTGTTGAATCGGGAAAGTGAAAAAGTTAACAAAAGTCAACCGAAGTCAAGACGGGTTATTTAACTAATGGACTTTGACTTTATAAAAGCCCAAAATGTGAAGTGTTAAATATAGGCCCAAATAAAATTAATTCAAGGCCCAAAAAATTATTAAACTAAGCCCAAAGGAAAGCCCAAAGGAAAGCCCAAAGTGAATTAAACTTAAGCCTAGTCCAAGATCCAAAACCATGGGTCAAACCAATAGGTCAATGGGTGGGTTAAATGAAGAACCAAACCCATGGGGGTCCCACCACCACCACCTATCTGGCCACCTCCACAAGGCGAAAGAGGTTTGCTTCCAAAATATCTCAACCATTAGCAAATATAATGAGTTTTTGGCCCAAAAGTCTTGGCGAGTCATTGCTTAACTTAACCTTGGTTCAAACAGTAAGGAGGTGATGAGGGGGTGGTTTACAAGATTTGAAACTTAAGGGGTTTGACTAGAAGAAACTCAAACCTAACTGACCAACTAATAACCTAATTAAAGTACTTAATGACCAAACTACCCTAAGCTTTGCCTCTTCTGTAAATAGAAAGATATTTGTTAGTTTTTATTCATAAATCATAATCTACCACCTTAAGAGCAAATATATTGAGAGATAAGTGAGTGCAAAGCTTGGCAAATCAAGAAGAGAGGATAGTTTATCATCAAATTTATCATCTAATCAAGAACACAAGAGGTAATAACCAATAAACTCATATATCTTCTTCATCTCAAGTCTTTAAAAGCATTCTAGAGATGTTATGAAGTGCATATTGGTGTATGGTTAGGTGATTCATGATGAATCATTAGCATACCAGTGGAATAAGGAAGGTTTAGTGATTAAAAATCATTAAACTATGCATGCTAAGTAAAATCATACTCGTAAAATAAAGAACATAAGAAACTATGTTAAAAGTTGTTAATGGATAAGCTTAAAACCATCATATATACATTTTTGATGGACAAACTAAAAACCATCTTATGTTAGTGTAATAATTGTGGAAATGTTTCCTTTGGAATAGAGTAAAAATATGATATAACAAAGTTATGGCAAAAATTTTAGTAAGGTATGTTAATCGATGAAAAACGTAAGTTAAAATGACTTTTGTTTGTAGTTAATCAATTTCAGGAATTTTATTTTCCAAGGAATTGAGTAATTCAAGAGAATAGGAAACCGTGGACTCGGGAACGAACTCGTTCCGACTCCGGATGAGAATGTTATAAAGAACCGAAAATTAATCGTTAAAAATGTGAAGTATGAAAACTACGTGTCATGACATTTTTTGACCAATTAAATGCTTAGTTAGAAAGCCTGAAAAAATATTATGTCAGGGGGGATTTAAAGTATGTCATGAACGCTAGATAATGGCTCAAGAACGGACAAATTTCGAGTTAAAAAGACTAAGATACGACAATGTGAAGTTAACGTCAGGATTGTAGTTTAAAAATAAAGAAAATTTCAAAGTGCTAAGTCCGCACCGCATGATGCCGATTAAGTTTGAGAAACAAGGCACCGCACCTTGACCTTATTTCGACCTAGACTTTTTGTTAACTTGCGTCATGGCGCCGTGAAATAAAGGAGGAAAGTATGGCAGGGCCTTGGCCACCAAATGTCTTACGATTAAAGAGATTTTAAAACAGAAAACAAGAAGAAAACTTAAGAAGTAAGAATGAAGATAAATGTTAATTAATTGTAACATTCTAGTAAGGGTATTAGAACCTTAATTTAATGATTGAAAGTTAAATTAAAAGAATGAAACTACTTAAACGTAAACTACTGAAACGAAATAATTATTTTGTATTTACGCAAGATGTAAATGTTTAAGTGATACAAATAAATAACTTGAACATTTGACTTAACATAAATGAAGTATGATACTTCAATATTAAATATTGATAACAAATAATAGTGGATGATAACAAGTGGTAACAATGATTAATGAACTTAATAAACTTTAGTTTAACGTATTAAATGAATACAATAGTAAGAGAAGTAGAAATAAACCAGTATTTGGCCTTGTTTATGTGTCTAATTGGTATGTATGCATATATTTATGTGTGTATGTTGTAAAGAAAAAGAATTAACTTAAACTATAAATAGCAAATCTTAAGGCAAGTTTCCAAAACCTTGTTCTTGTAAATATTTTTGAATTTTTATACTTCAGCAAATTGTTTGCATATTTGTTCAAGTATTCAAGACATGTTTTGCCATGTATAGTATAAGAAAATTTTGATGCTAATGTTTGGTTAAATAAATGTTAGAATGATTTATTGATTTCATAGTAACTCTTTTTAAAATGTTATTTATGAAAATTTAACATATCTAATGTCAATTACTTTGGTGTTAATAAAAAGGTAAGCCTAAGAATGAACAACCATAGTGAATCTCTTTGCTGTATTGGTTCTAAGTGAACCTAGGTTATTGTAACCTCTGCCTTAGTGGATCATCCCTACTCTCGGAGTAGAAGACAAGACTTGGAGACTTTTGTGCTTCAAACCTCTTTAAAATAATTGTCATTTAATTCATGCACATTTATTTTTACCTTTCACTTTACGATTTCTGATCTATGACTAGTTTATGCAAGCTTCACTAAATTTAGAACTGTGATTTTCAATTAATCTTTGAAGGGATTTTTCAACTAATATTCTGATGTGCTTAACTTAATCAATTTAACTTGTTAAACTAATTTGGTAATCTATCTTCTAAAAGAAAATTTTAAAGGATTTATTCAACCCCTCCATTCTAGATTTTTTTTTGTGCCTTTGGGAATAACAAAAAAAATAAAATTTTATTTTGAACATATACGAATGCAAAATACGAATACGAATATGTGAATATTTGGTATATTATCCTTATTATATTAAACAAAATGGATACGTATAATATTCGTATTCAAATATTATTCATCGGATACGAATACAAATATTTCATATTGCATATCCGTCGGATACGAATACAGATATTAAAATTTATTTTTGGATACGGATACAGATATACCTGTATCCGCATCCAAAAATATCCGTTTACAACTATAGTGTTTATAAGGACTCAAGTTGCTATCATTAACACCTTCAAGCATGACCTTTTGCGTGAGCTTGTGGTGAGCTAAAATGACTCAAAAAGATATTCTTTAGATAACACATTAAGTTTTATTATACTAATGATTTGATTTGAACTTGAGTTTTGACCAAAGTTGTTACACTTTCTCTAACGAGTAAGTGTTGTGCACCTTCTAAATTAATTTGTGGTTGTGTGGCTGTAACACCCCAGTCCCACATCGAAAAATTGAATTTTTTTTGTGTATAAGGAATTAAGTTACAAACAATCAGAGTCGGTCATGGGTTTTCTAATTAAGGCCCAGGACAAATTTTCTCAAATGTGCCCCTTTATACAAATTAAATAAATAAATTATCAACTAATAAATTTTATTACAATTATAAGAATTTACATAAGATAAGGAAGAACACTTTAAAATGTCATCGTCATCACATGTACCTACAGAATAAAAATATCAATGAAATCGATAAAACTAATGAAATACTCACTGTAGTTGACAAGTTTTACTGATTACACAATTGAACTTTTAATTTTTCAAATTACCCCACTAAACTAATTATTATTTTGAAATTGGGTTATTCCGTTTTAAAAAATAAACGGACCTTAATTTTTTATCTACAAAACTAATGAATTATCCACTATAGTTGGCACGTTTTACTGATTACACCATTGAACTTTTAATTTTTCATATGACCCCATTAAACTAATTAAAAATGATTATTTTAAATATTTTTAAAAATAAATATTATTTTCAGTAAAAAATATTAGAAACTTTAATTTTTTTTTCATAAAAGAGTAAAGTTTCATAAAATATAGATTTAAAAAAATTAAAGTTTTAAGAAACCTTACTGATTTTAAAAAAAATCTCTTTTTCTTTTGAAAATAAAGTTTATTTTTTGAATCTATATTTTATAAAATTTTACTCATTTTTTAAAATATGAAGAATTTTCCAAATTTTTCTTGAAAATAATATTTATTTCTAAAAATTATTAATTTCTTTTTTAAAAAAATTGAATCATATTTTTATTTATCTTTTACTATTTTTTTATTTTAATTTCTATTTTTAGTTTTTAAAAAAAAATCATAATATTAAGAATGGGTCATTTTATAAAAAAAATTAAGTAGATGTTAATTTAATTTAAAATCACTTTAATTTTTTTTGAATCTATATTTTATGAAACTCTACTCATTTTATGAAGAAAAAAAAAGTTTCTAATATTTTTTACTTAAAATAATAATTATTTTTAATTAGTTTGATGGAGTAATTTGAAAAAAAAAAAATTAATGGTGTAATCAGTCAAATGTGCCAACTACCGTGGATAATTCATTAGTTTTGTAGATAAAAAATTAACGTCCATTTTTTTTTAACGGAATTAGCCAATTTTAAAATAATAATTAATTTAGTGGTGTAATTTGAAAAATTAAAAGCTCAATAGTGTAATCAGTAAAACCTACCAACTAAAGTGGGTATTTCTTTAGTTTTGCCCAATGAAATCTAAATCATAAAACATCATTTAAACTGTCTTCTTATTGCACTTTTAGATGCAAAATCATCAATTATACTATCATATTTAATGTTTTCTAACATATAAATTTCAATGCATAATATCGCCAATCTTTTTATTATTTTATTTTTTTTATACACATAAATACATAAGCATATAAAAAATTTTGGGCCCCCCTCAACTGTGGGCCCTGAGCGGTAGCCCTGTTAGCCCTTGCCTAGGGTCGGCTCTGCTAACAATAGTACATTCAGTTATGACCTTCTGGCGAGCCTATGGTAGGCTAAGATGACCTAAGAAGATACTATTAGGCTAGTGATTTAAGGTCTTGTTTGGATGGATTTGATTTGATTTAGACTTGAAATTTCACCCAAGATTTGTTTCGAACTCGGGATTTGACTCGGATTATTATATATGGTATTAGAGCCGACTCTCAATATCTCGGGCCAGGTTCATCCGATCGAATTTTCGAAGGTGGAAACACAAAGATTGGTGATATTATTCCACAATAGAGAAATGTCTGAAGGTGGGGACACGAAGCTAACCATTATTATCCCACAATGACTAGAGAGATAAAGATCTGTGGACCGGGTGCGATCGATTCTGACGAGGGCGTCAAATACTTAAGTGAGGGAGTTTGTAACACCCTAGTCCCACATCGAAATATATGGAAAAAATTTGTATTTGTATAAGAAATTAAGTTACTAATAATAGTACCTTCAATCATGATATTTTGGGTGAGCCCGTGGTGGGTTAAGATGACCCAAGAAGAAACTATTGGGCTAGTGGTTTAAGGACTTGTTTTGATGGATTTGATTCGATTTGGACTTGAAATTAGACCCAAGATTTGTTCCAAACTCGGGATTTGACCCAAGATGTTTTACATGTTATGAAAATAGTGGCCCCTCACAATGTGTTGGGTTAGAAAGCTCACACAAACATTTCCTAAAAAATAATTTTGGGACTAACTGTGGGTTATGATTAGATAATTTGACTATATATAAATAAAAAAAAGATTATATCATTGGTACAATATATTGGAGGTACAGTTGTGCTTGTCGTTATTTAGGAACCGAAAAGTAGTAGGTGTCTTTTTGGAATAATTCTATGGTTTGAATTTCGAAGACGCAATTCCTTTAAGAGGGGAAAATGTAATATCTCAAAATTTTAATGATATAATTAAATTTTATTTTAAAGAAAATAACTACTTGGTGGTTAATAATAATTAATAATTAATAAAATAATGAAGTTAAAGTAAGTAGTTACTTATGTATGGATAATTATAACATAAGATAACTAATTTGTATAATATTGATCTTTTTGAAATTCAAAAGTATTCTTATCCTAATAGCTAGTTATCATGCAGATTAAAAAAAGAGTTATTGTTATAATAAATAAGACAACACAATTAAAACGTAGAAAATATTAAAATTACTCCAGACTAGCTACACTGACAGAAAGAAGAAGGGGAATAGAGAAAGAAAGGTAGAGAAGGATTTGAATATGGAAACTTGAAATTTAATAAGATCTCTTCATCTTCTTCTTTAATTTTGATTTTAATGTGTAAATATTAATTTTGTATTTTGGATATTTAGAGATTTTTCTTGTGAGATTTGGAAGGGAAAATCAATGGAAATTAGAAAAGGAAAAGAACTTCATTGAAGGTAAGAAAGTTAAATCTCAAAATCTATTTTTTATTATTTTGGCAATCCATTGCATGACTAATTACTCTTAATCCAACCGTTGGATCGTTCTTAAGTATTTTATTTGTTCTGGAATTTAGGAGATTACTGATCTGGATTTTTCACAGCAAAGTTTCTGCAATGTATACTAGTATTCAAAAATTGATAATTTTGTGGTTTTATATCCGATTTGGGTGATTCTTGAGGCTAAATTGGAGCCCTTGAAGTCTATTTTTTATTTTTGATTTTGGATTTAGAAAATAAGTTCAATATGATAGAGTTTTGGCAAAAATAGTAGCCTAAGGTTTTGATGCATTTGGACAGATTTGGGAGTTTGAGATTTATAATTTATGATTAATTATTAAAACTCTAATTATGCAAAGGAGTGTTACAAGGTGAACTGGTAATTGATTCTTTGGTTGAGACGACGTTTTGTAACACGTGATTGATCTTTTGGGGTAAATGTATATTGTAAGTGTCTTTATGAACTATTTAGTATTTTAAAATTATGTGTAAATGGTTTTCCAAACTATTTAGTGTTTTTCTAAACTATCGCTTACTTTTATGTATGCCTTAGTAATTACTCAGATGCCTAAATATACTATTTCAAAGTTTGTTATATTTTATTTAAGGTTTCCATTTAAATGAAAATTTACTATTTTATTTCAAACTTTGAATCAAGTATATATTTTGAATTATGAAATAAGATTATATGATTTTTAACTATGAAAAAGTATAGTTTAGAATATTGATAATATTGAGAAATATTTTTGAAATGCTCAGTTTGACAATGTGTAGAACCCGTTAGTGTTTACAATGCTCAGTTTGGTTGTATTCAATCAAGACATTTAAAGAGTTTATAAAAGTTTACTGGTATTCAATTACAACTTTTGTAATGTCTTTAAAAGTTATGTGGTATTAAATTAAGACTTTTATAACGTCTATAAAAGTATTTTTGTATTCAAAATTAAAGTCATAGATTTTTCAGATTTTTATTAAATGGTAGAGTTTGATTGACTTTAGAAAAAAAATTATAACTATCAACCCATATCCAAAATCTGACCTCATCTCTAAAGACTTCTAAAGACTTCCAAATATTAAACACAAAGGTGGAAATTCAAATCGCCAGTAAATAAATTGCCAGAGAGATTTTATGAAAAATTCAAAAGTCGCAAAACTCTGGTAAATTTTTAACTTTTAAAATGAATATAAATTAATCTAATAAATTTAGAAAATATAATTATTAAAATTATAAATCGTTTATTTTTTTTTACTAAATTTATTAAAAATTAGATAAATTACACAAACTTTTATTATAGGAATATCTCGTTATGACTTTGAAAAAATCAAGCATAAATTTTGATTTTTAATATCATATTATATATATATATATATATATATATATATATATATATATATATTTTTATTATATAGATATAATATATGATATATACGAATCTTGATAAATTCTAAAACTCATCAATATTAAAAAATTAGTTAAAAGATGATAATGGTCGACTGCTAAAAAATAAGTTATAGCATTTTAATTAATTAATTTCTAACATCAGAGATAAATTAAAAAGTCGTATAATTGTTTTTTAACGGTCAATTTTGGTTCACTAAAAACTATTAATAATGTAAAGAAAAATAAAATCTTTCTAGCAATTTTGTCTGTGGCTTACCAACGACTAAAAATCTTTATGGTAAATTTTCTATAACTTGGTGGCAATTTTCTCACATGTGTGAAGTTTTGCGACTTTTGATCATATAGATTTTCATTGTCATATTATTTTGTGAAAAATAGAGTTTGATACTTCTACTAAAAAACGTACGCATATATATTGTGACACCCCCAAAATAGGTATACATCACTCATTCTAAGTCGCCAAATGCATGGTACATAAATCAAATATAAACTTCTTTTATACAATACGACAACAGCGTAGCTTAGAGTTATTACACGAATATTGTCTCATAGACAGTATTCAAACTCAAATGAAGTCCTCATTACATTTATTATCACACTATTTCATAAAATAGTGATGACTACTATAGCCACCATCTCGGACCGTCACTCTGTTCCCCAACTAGTCCCGACTACGTTCACATTTCCTGAAGAGAACAATGAAAGTAAAAGGGTGTGCTCAACTAGCCCAGTAAGAAATATTATGACTAAGATAATGCATAATAAATTATCGTTAGCCTTCAACAGTGTTAGATTGATAAAATACAATAAACATCAAGTTTAACTGCAGTAGAACAAACAATCCATTAGAAGAGTCAAGTAGAGCCTGATATCTACTATCTTCTATGATTTAAAAAGTTTTTCATCAACTTTATTGACGAGACTCATCTTAATAAATAAACCACATCATCGAATCATCCCTGCACTACGGGCCAAGGATATTCATGTAATCATCAAAGATCATGATCATGCCAACAACTGTCCATCAATGCAGTACGGGCCAATGAGGAGTTTTACCACATCATTTGTAACATTACAGTCATGATTATACCGAATAATCCCTGGTCATAATCACACCAATCAATAGTACATCTATGCACGTAAGCCACAGATGACTTTTATCACAATATAAGCATGAGGATGATGACAATGCTATAAGAATTCAATTAAAAGAAAGCAAAGGATAAATTTTTTAAAGATTTATAATTTAATTTATCCAGAATTCAATAATGTCCAAATTTTCAACATGATACTGCTTTGTGAAGTAAAATTCACGAATAATATTGTATCAAAAAGGATTTGGACAACAAAGAAATTAATTTTTGTCATGAATAATTCTCCGGGTGAATAGTATCCCGTGAATAGTACTTTGTGAATAGTACTTGTGAATAGTACCCTGTGAATAGTATTCCGGCATGAAAAGATCAATAATTATCAAGAATGCTCAGAATAATATTTTCATGAAAAGATACTGGATGAAGCGCAAATATCAAGGATATTCTATTAATTTTACGGAGTATAACAGCAATATTTCAACATAATAAGTGTAGAATTAGGAATACAAAACGAAATTATATTACTCACATACTACAGATTATGGAAGAAAATATTATTTCCTATGAATGCTAAACAAAAAAATATTACTTACCTCAGAAGAAGACTGGATACTGGAATAGTGAAGTTGCAAACGAAGTTGCAAACTTCACTTCTTCTTTCTCTCTATAGCTTCTCTCTCTATAATTGCTCTTGTGAGTCTTAGTGAATTGGTGAGAATGAAAGAAGAATAAGTTTCTATTTATAGGAAAATATAGTTTCGATAATTGCACATTTTGGGGCTCAAAATATTACAGTATAATATCTTTATCTTTTCCTTCATTTTTAATTTAGTCCTGCAAGTATTATCAAACTTGCACCACCTCCCCTAATAGTACATGAATGTGAATCAATAGTACATTCATGTGAATCAATAGTTCTATACATGTGAAAAAAATAGTTACGGTATAGTACCTTCATCTATACCTCTATTTTTAATTTAGTCATGGAAGTATTATCAATCTTACACCACCTCCCCTAATAGTACATGCATGTGAATCAATAGTTATAAGCATGTGAATTAATAGCAATTAATAGCTCATTTATCTGATTAATTACCCGATTAGTCAATATAACATCCAGAGATCAATTATTATCGAAATAAATATCGATTTCCACTAACACTAATAATTCCAACACAATGGAAATATCAATTTCATCTTTAATTAACACAAATGTATTCATCATTAATATTATAACTCACAATATTTAACAATCAGATCATTCCCATGAAAGTGGGGGCTTTCCTATAAGGATTTCTCCCTATTAGCGCGCAATTAGGTGACCAAACCTCTCCTCGATAGAACTTTCTAGACATTGTCAATATTGTAAATAATAATATGAATAACTTTGTCCTCTCAATTATTGATTTAATAATAATAAATATTATGCAGATGATACTGTGACAATAATTGAATCAATAATATGAGAGATATTATCACGTGAATTCTTTATGTAATAATTGAGTATAAGCGGGTGACTTCTCACGTAAGCATCAATAATCAATCTTGTGTGCTACTTTATGCAACCACGCCAGACATTCTTTTTTTTTTACCACTGGGTATTTCAATAGTTTAACAGTAAAACTTTCGCCGTTATTTTAATAAAAAGATATTTATGTCATTTTCTAACTCCGACAATAATTTCGTTTGTGGGGTCCACCAATGATTGTGTCGTCGTACGAATATTCCCTGCTAAAACGAATATTCTCCGACCAATCGAATATTTTATAACAACTTGTTTACTTTGTAAAATTTGTAAATATTACACACAACTATAACATTATATCAAATCCACACCATAATATTCAAAAATATATTTCGAGAAAAATTAATCTTTATTCATAAAAGTTGGTGTCTTACGAAATTTTGTCCTCGAAATTAGGGTGCGTTCCTGGTATATTGAAGAGGTGAGGATACCTTGGCTTCATTTCAGATTCTAACTCCCAGGCCATTTCCTCAACATTGTGGTTTCTCCACAAAACTTTGACTTGAGGTATAACCTTGGAGCGTAGAATATGATCCTTCTTATCAAAGATTTTAATAGGTACCTTTTCATACGTTAAATCTTCCGCTATCTCGTCCGGTTTTAAATCAATAATGTGGTTCGAGTCTTTCACATATTTACGTAACATAGATATATGAAAAATGTTATGAACACGAGACATACTTGGCGGTAAGGCGAGTCTATAGGCCACAGTTCTTACTCGATCGAGGATTATAAATTGGCCAATGAATCGAGGATTGAGCTTTCCTCTCTTTCCAAATCTCGTAACTCTTTCCACGGAGCAACACGTAATAACACATGATCTCCAATATTGAATTCCACGTCCTTTCGATGAAGATCAGTATAACTCTTTTGTCGATCTTGTGAGGTTTTTATATGTTATCGGATCGTTTTAATCTTTTCCATAGTCATACATACCAACTCCGGTCCCAATAACGTTGCTTCACCCACCTCATCCCAGCATACTGGAGAACGACACTTTCTTCCATACAATGCCTCAAATGGAGTCATGCCAATACTTGCTTGATAACTGTTGTTGTAAGAAAATTCCACCAATGGCAAGAACTTGTCCCAACTTCCTTTGAAGTCAAGGACACAGAGTCTTAATAAATCTTCAAGAGTTTAAATAGTCCTCTCCAACTACCCATCTGTTTGAGGATGCTATGCCGAACTAAATCGTAAATCTGTGCCCATAGCTTTTTGTAAACTAATGGTTAATGGTTAATTACCAATGTTGAACGTCGTTCACGGTTCACTCTTTACGTATTTGTGTTCTTCGCTTAATTTCCATTAAACCTTACTCATTATTCTTACATTAACATCTTTTAACTATTTTAAAGTAAGTCTTATAATGTATATTAAGTACCTTCAATATCTTATATTAAGTCTTCATTCAAAATGGAACAAAAACTAACTTGGTCAACCTTTTTCTCGCCAAAGGCCATGCAACGATATCCTATGCATTCTAGTGGTATTAAGCTTTTCCACTCTCTCAGGTTTTGCCCAGGACTTGGCGCCGCTGCGGCTGAGTCTATATATAAACTCTCGTGACGTGGCGCGAGTCTCCAATTCTTTTATTTTCTCCGGCCATAATCAAGCGCTATGGTATGACGAGATAACACAGGGTTTGGTGGCTGTGCCACTGAACACTCGCGCAATTAATTAAAATAGTTTGGTTTCTTAACGAAACTCGGCTTCCTAATTTGTTCGTTATACATCCGAATTGACCCATTCGAATTCCTACAAGTCAGGAATTACATCCTTTACGTGTTCATATTAGAATTTCATATTTCTGAATTTGTTAACTCGGAATTCACCTTTAAGTTCATTTTTAAGCGTTCGTTTAACGTTTTCGCCCGTTCAATACTCGTTTTCTTTGTTATAAGTCGGAATGCGACGATTCTTTCGCCAACGACTCTTAATTACTTTATCTCACGTGTTGACATTGGAAACCAACGTTTTCAAGTCACACGACAACTTTTGACCGTTAATCCGGACTTTATACGTTTTCGACGTTTAACGTCTATTTCCGTAAAATACTCCATAACTTCGTTACTAATGTTCTCTAAGCCAAATCTCATGGAATACTCCATGGACTTCATATCTACATCCTAACCAATCAAGATGCACATACCTTAGCTACAACGATTTCCAAAACGTTCAATTATAACTAAGTTCACGTTCAAGACTTTCTACATTTTCTACTTCCGTAAATACTTACGATTTCTATTTGGTCATGTCCTATCCATGATTTGGTCATTGATAGGAATTCTTATACCTTCTCAATAAACGCTCTCAACTCATCTATAATTCTTCTATGAGAAAGATATCGAAAAGGATGAAGATTACGGTTTATAGGAATTTACCTTTGAAGTAGTTAACGTTCTTGATAAACGTCTATTGGTTTACTTGGAAGTAGAAGAATATAGTGTTTCTAGCTCTTTCTCTCTCTCAATATATGTTGGTCAATCTTTTTAAAACCACAAAAGCTCAACCTAAGCCTTGTATTTATAGAAAATACAATGAGGGGCACAATGGTCCAATTCCCCACCTCCTCACTTATTTACCACTTTGTCACCAAGTAAAGTACTTGGTGACCAAGTGATACACTTGGCTTGCACACCAAGTGGCCAGCCCACCTTGCACATGGGTCATCCCCATGGGTTACCCCATGGGTTTTACCCATCCCTTGACCCACCGGTTCGACCCGCGGTTTACTTTTTAGATTGGGCTTGACATAAAAACATTGGGCTTTAACCAATCTAATATTGGGCCTTGACTTGGGCTTGTATAATTAATTCATTGGGCTTGTTTATTAATCCAAGTCCAATTGGATTGATATAAAATCCTTAACTCATACTCTAATAATACAACTCGTATTCTACGCATTATGACTCACGTATTCTCTTTGTATAATACTCATATAATAATCGTATTATACGTCGTACTATTCTTCGTGCCATACTCGTATGCATACTAGTATAATACTCATATTCCTTACGTATAATAATCGAAACGACTATACACATTACATTTCCCTTTCGGAAACCTCTTTCACAAACCCTTAGGTTTTAAGTCCGCAGGCGAAAACTTCGTTTGCCATAACGGTAATATTATTGGATTTTCCATAATATCGTCATATTCTAACATTACGTGTTTCTCAGAATTTCAAACCCTAGCTCCAAACGTCATCGGATGAATAGTGTTTTTATGCAAACAATCTCAAAAAACCTTCGTTCTCGTCTTGATAATTCACAACAATTAATTCTAGCACAAAGCCAGAATACTAACCACATCTACACATTCTAGGTCTTAGAATGACCTTCGAACATCTTACTCACATAATAACTCAATTAAATTCATTTAATCCACATAATCAAATAAAAATTTAATTCATTGAAAATTCGAAATTCTTTGGCGTTACAGCACCGATAACAGCCACACCAGTAAGGCAGAAATCTAGGGGTGTGAAGAAAATTGAAGCCCTATCAAGAAGTCTCTCCATCAAAGACAAAGATGAAGGTGAAAAGGTCTTAACTGCACCAGAGACCACAAAGAAAAGAAGCAACAGACTGCTTCAAGGGCCATAAAGGAAGAAAGCTAAGGTAGTAAACAAGCAAGCCCCAGTTTCCCAAGAAAGTACATCTGACGAAAAGGAGAATGTAGAGTCAGAGGAAGAAAAGGGAACTGATGGTCTCAAGACCGAGTCCCCAAAGAACGAATCCAGTAATGAAAATGAAGCTGGATTCATGGAAGAAAATGCAGAATCTGCTGATGAAGTAGAATGCACAAGCCCTATGACTAACTCTCAGAGTATTCACTCTAAAAATGAAGAAAGGCTGCAAGATGACAAAGCTGCATCTCCCACTGTAACTACTCCTGCAAGCCCACATGATGGCTCAAAAGATGACGAGTCCGAAGGAGAAGGACCTTCCCCTGACAATGCTGAACCTCATGGAAGTTCGTCTGATCCAAAGGCCTCAGAGTGTGAGGAGGAAGAAGAATCTGACTCTCCCATAGCTAAACCCCCAAGGAGAAGGAAGAGCTACAGATTAATTACTAAATTTTCCTCCAAGAATAGAAGTGATCACTCCACTACAGTCATTGAAGTAAGTGATGATGAATCTGAATCAAAGGAGAAAAGTGTTGAAGATGGAACTAGTAATGAAGAAGATGAATCCAAAGAAGACATTGCTAAAGAAGAGTCTAGTAATGAATATCAACAAGAAGGATTCACTGATGAATCTGATCAGAATGTTTCAGGCTCCGAAAGAGAAGAAATGGAGAAAGATTCTAATTATGCACATCAGGAATCAGAGGAACCAGAAGACTATCATGTCCTCTCTCCAACAAGAATCAGTAGAAGAATAGTGGTAGAAGTTTTTGATGAACTAGAAGAACTCCCAGCTGAAAGATGGGTAAAATATGGCAATGAACAGCTCAAGGTTGTAAGGATGACTGCACATGATGTGTTCAAAAATTGGAACAACATGGAGTTAGACTGCACGACTATCCTCTACAATCCTGATGATCTGCTGATGACATGGTTCTTCCAATGGATGCCTTGGCTAAAGGCATATACTGAAAGAGATGAAAGTTACTTCACCCGATGTTACTCTCAGTTTCCAAGCATGGAGCTGGTGGCACAGAACTTCCCAAGGGTGAAGAGATTTGCAACAATGATGATCAAAGACCAACCCTACAACAAAGTCTACAGACATGCTGGCAACCACTATATTCCCTTTGATCGTAGAGTGGACTCTGAAGGCAGAAGGATTATGGCCAAGGAGATAATCATAGAGTTTGTTCACTCTACCACTGATGGCGTTCAAATCCAAAATGAGAAGCCTTCATCTGCTCAAACACTGCTGACCAACATTCCTTCATCCTCCAACAACGATTGGCACTAAACGATGTTTTAGATTCTCACTACTTTTAAAAATCTGTCGAAGGATGAAAGTCGTAAAATCCAATCTGATGCTCAACAAGAGGCTGCCCAACCAGATGACCAAACTCCTATGGAGCAGGAGCTTTTGAAGAATTCTGATGAGCTGGTCAAGAAGATATCTCTAGTCAATGAAGAGTCAAAGCTATTGACAGCAGGAGATAATTCAGTTCAAGGCAGACTTCAAGCCGCCATGGCTGATGTATCTCTCAAAATCAAAGAAAGAGATCACATCTATCTAAAAGCCATAAATGATCAGAAGGCAGAAGCTCTACGAGCACAGAAGGCCAATGAAGAACAACTCCAAGTCCTCTCTGACAAGATTGACAACATGAATCAGTCTTTCTCTGTGCAACTTGAGTTGATCCAACAAGAACTCAAGATTGAAGTTGTTAACTCCTTTTATCTGATGGAGCAGCTTATGTCCAACATGGAACAACTCTCTCAAGTGATTAATGACAAAAAGGGGGAGAAAAAGAGGCATAGAAAGAGGTACAGTAAGAGGCATTCAAGAAAGGGCAAAGAGAGTAGAAGGAAACAAGAGAAGAAGACAGCAGAAGAAGAAACTAGGTCATCATCGGAGGGTGAGCCAAAGGATGATGAGCCTGTGTTTACAAAGGCCGAGGGGGAGCCAGAAAAAGAAGAAGAAATGAAGTCAACATCCCAGGGTGAGAAGGAGCAAAGAGATCAAATAGATGAATAGCTGATCAACAGACATCCTGGAAACATACATGGAGCCAAAGAGGTACATCTCTAACTAGTTATGTATGTTCTGGATCCAGGATGTAAAATGTCATAGCTTATAAAATTCCATATCATTATAAAAAGACATTCATGATTATCTATTTTAGAAATACAGTTGATCACTGTATATAAGATTCATTCATAACATGCATATGCACTTATTGTTTTTGTCATAATCAAATAGGGGGAGATTGTCAGGAATAAGCATGTGAATGATATTCCTATTTACATATGATTTGATTATGATATATATGTGAATGAATATGCAAGTATGCTTGCATTAAGAAAAGATGTAAATTCCTTTGATAAATAATAGAAACATGTGTACAAGGACATAGAATGAATTGATCAAATATGTTAGGTTGATCCTACATAAGCAAAACAGCTTTGTAAAGTCCTTAAAAATAAATGATGTACAAGGACTATAAACATAGAAAGATCAAGCATGTTAGGTTGATCTTATGATGTAATAGATAGGCTTGTCTGATCGTTGAGCACTACACCAGAAATTGTAGTCTGCCAGGAGAGTCAAGGAAAACTCGAGAGCTATCGAGGCAGAATCGTAGCCTGCAAGATAGTAGATCTCGGAGTTCGTAGACTGCCAAGAGAGACGAGGAAGGATGGTAGTGTGTCGAGTAGCACTTCCTTGGAGCCGTAGTCTGCGGAGGAAGTCATGTTCAGAATCGTAGAGACAGCCTGCCTACGAGCCGACCAAGCTCCTGCCGAAGCCAAGTCAAGAATCGTAAACTACACTTAGAGTCGTAGAGTCTACTAATCATATCAGAGGCAGAGATCATAGTCGAGTAAGATTAGATGAAGACAATAAGCACAAAGTCAGATATCGTAGAGTGTCAAGATCTGATCTCAAAGTTGTAGTGTCTACATAACCGAAGCTGAATCGTAGAGTGTAGAACTAAGACTTCAACAGATGTACTCACAATGCCAAGGTAGAATCGTAGAGCAAATATGATTCTCAACAATTAAGCACTCCCAGAACATCCAAAGGAACCAAGCCTCTGGTTGGTACTGCAAAGATACATCCCACCTGAAGGAAACCAGAGAGCACTCAATGAATGGCTTGTAAGCTAATAGAAGATCTAAGCACCAACCTAATCAGCATCCAGATTAAGTTGTGAAGCCATTCAAGATGAAGTCTTCCACAAGTTGATCAGAAGAAGACTTCAGTAACTGACTAAGGAAAGTTAGCAAGTGTAGTAGTTGTCAAATAGACAGAAGACGACGATCTTGGAAGAAACCAGGATCATAGTGTTTGCCACACAAAAAAGGAACTGATGGAGTGTACACACAGATACTAGTCACCTTCTGAAGAACAAGGCTAAAGTGATTAAGCATTGGGTCAGTCCATTGATGATAAGTGAATGGGAGATCACAAGGAGAAAGCAAGCTGGACGCGCCACAAATTTGAAGTGTCTTGCTATTCAAAATGGGCCAGAGCAAGGAGTCAAACCATCAGTATCTGAGAACAGTCGAAGAAAACAGAAGTGTTAAAGCACTGCACAATAGAAAGAAGAGGTGTTCTACACTAAAGATCTAATAAACACCCTTCAAAGATCGAAGTGTTGTGTCTAAGTGTCAAATGAGCAACAGTCAACAAGACACTACGATCAGTTCCAAGAAAAGCATGCATCAGAATAACTTATGATCCAAAGATTAAAGCATTGGCAATGGTTCAATCTGAAGGTTGGTATTCGGATCAGAGCTTATTGAGAGCATCGATGCAAAAGGACAACCTGTGATCGAAAAATCAGAAGGAGGAAATAAAGTCGTCGAGCTGCCCGAGATGTCAAAGTAATATCTCTGACGGGGTAGGTGAAACAGTAGACTGTAGTGTCAGAAAGTCATAAAAGGAGATGTCATGTCACATCTACAGTCTACACCAAATAACTTGAGATCTGCGAAGCAAATCAAAAATCTTTCAACGGCTACTTTCCAACGGGAAGATTGGGAAGGAGTATAAATCAACAGAGCTTCAAAGATCAAGAGCTACTAATGATTGCAATGTTGAAGAATCGTTGAGTTGGTGGAATGCTAACATTGACTCTACAAGTTCCACCTGAGCTTAACAGAACTAGTCTCAGTGACAGTGAGACTACGAAGGTGGAAGTGAAGTAGCTTTGAAGAAGGACTTAAACAGACCAAAGCTTTACTCAAAAAAGATGAAAATGCCACTTGAATTGGCTTTTAAGCTAAGAGACGAGAAGGACAAGAAGATAGCATTCAGAAGAGTGGCAAAGCATAAGGCAGATCCTGAGAGCCACTCTACGATTCACCATGAACCTAAAGCTGAAGCAGAGCAAGTGCAGAACCATGTCTGCTAACATATCAAGAAGGGTTCAGGAAATGGTGATGGTACACAGCTGACACTATATGAAGATGAGCAGAACAGAAGAAGATCAGCTTTACCAAAGAAGATGTGGTCCAGACTCAAAGCAGAATGCAAAGAAGACCACACCAAGCTGCTAAGTATAAAAGATGATCAAGCTTAAAGACATCTTAGCAACTTAGCACCACCAACAACAACAAACAACAACAACAAGAAGCCAAGGCCTGAGGGGTCCTTATCCGGAGGGACTAAATGAAGTTCCAAGCCTGCTGGGCTTGAAGAGTTCCTAGGGAACTAGAAAAGTTCCAAGGCTGCTGGCCTTGAAGAGTTCTTAGTGAATTGAAGTCCCAAGGCTGCTGGCCTTGAAGGAATCTTAGTGATTCAGGGTGATGCCCTTCCTTAGTGGAAATCTTGCTAGTTGAAAGCAGAAGAGTGGATTTGGAGCTTGAGTCTCTGAACCACTTAAAACCCCTTGTGTCTTTTACCCTATGTCATTTACATTATATACATTAACTGCTATGTATGTTTTAACTACTTACAACCGAACTAACTCCAAGAACAATGTATGTATGATCATGAATATATCAATGAAGGGGATCTTTTACTTATTCCGTTGTGCTTGAAAAGATTCTTATGATTGTCATATGCTAAATTATTATCTATACAAAATATACCAGAAAAGTATTTAGAAATAAAAAGGATCTATTCAACCCCCCCCCCCCCTTCTAGATCTATTGTGCCTACTGGGAACTAACATGGTATTATTTATTTCATATTCTGAAGAGATATTATTTTTCGTATTCGTATGAATATTATTTTCTTTCAATATTCGTAAGGAATATCATCTTCGTTCAATATTCGTAGGAATATTATTTTCGTTCAACAGTCGTTAGGGATATTATTTTTGTTCAGTATTCATAAGGAATAATATTTTCTTCCATACTATGTAGTATTGAGTAATATTATTTCGTCTCGTATTCCTGATTATACCCTCATTTTTTTAAAGTATTTGCTTCTATACTCCATGAAATTAGTAGAATATCCTTAAAATTTGCAATTCATCTAGTATCATTTCACAAGGATATTTTCTACACATTCTTGTTAAATTTTAAGCTTTTCATGCCGAAGTACTGTCCATGAATAGTATTCATTTATACGGTACTATTCACAAAGTACTATTCATAATGTACTATTCATGAGTACTATTCACAAAGTACTATTTAAGAGGTACTATTCTCGAAGTACTATCCACTCGAGTACTATTCACCTGGGGAATTATTCATGACAAAAATTGATTTCTTTGTTGTCCAAATCATTTTTGATACAATATTATTCTTGAATTTTACTCCACAAAGTAGTATCATGTTAACAATTTGGACATTATTTAATTCTGGATAAATTAAATTATAAATCTTTAAAAATTTATCCTTTGCTTCTTTTAATTGAATACTTATATTATTGTCATCATCCTCATGCTTATATTGTGATGAAAGTCATCTTTGGCTTACGTGCATAGATGGACTATTGATTGGTATGATTATGACCAGGGATCATTTGGTATAATCATGACCCGTAATGTTATAAATGATGTGGTAAAGTCCCTATTGGCCCGTAGTGCATTGATGGACAGTTATTTGTATGATTATGACCAGTGATTATTTGGTAAAATCATGACCATTGATGATTACATGAATATCTTTGGCCCGTAGTGCAGGAATGATTCAATGATGTGGTTTATTTATTAAGCTGAGTCTCAGCAATAAAGTTAATGAAAAACTGTTTAAATCATAGAAGATAGTAGATATCATGCTCTACTTGACTCTTCTAATGGATTGTTTATTCTGTTGCAGTTGTTGATCTAAAACTTGTTGTCTATTGTATTCTATCAGTTGTTATACTGTTGAAGGCTAAGGATAATTTATTCTGCATTATCTTAGTCATAATATTTTTTACTGGGCTAGTTGAGCTCACCCTTTTCTTTCATTGTTCTCTTCAGGAAATGAGAATAGAGCTGGGACTAGCCGAAAAACGGAGTGACGGTCCAGATGGTTGCATTAGTAGTCCTCACCATTCTGTGAGAAAGTGTGATAATAAATGTAATGAGGACTTCATTTGAGTTTGAATACTGTCTATGAGACAATATTCGTGTAAAAAACTCTAAGCTACGCTTTTGTCGTATCAAAGCCATAGAAAAGAGCCCCGAGCCTTTATCTGGTGACTTCCGAGTCTTGGGATGCACCGAAGCCAGACTTTCTGTAGGGGACGCCGTGAGTAACGATGACAAGTTGATAGGTATCATTGTGAAGAGCTATCCAAGTCCTGGATGTGGGTCACAGTTGGTATCAAAGCTTAGGGATATGATCCCTGGCTGAGATGTGAGACAAGAACTAGGAGGGAGGCGGAAATTCCTTGATGGTATGACCTACCTAAGTTTATTTGGTATTTAATTGGTCGGTCAGAGTATAGGGATAATATGTGATATGTCAATTAACCCTTGTTTTGTGGCAGTGTTTGAAAATGGCATCTGAAAATGTCGAGATAAGCAATGAAGCACATGAGACCGTTGAGTCACCAACGATTACTACCCAGGATAATGTGCAACAGCAAGAAAATAATCCTCAGGTAAACAACAACATCGATCAAATGATGAACGATGGGATGTTCAGAGGCTTTATGCAATTCATACAACATCAGGCAAGAGAAACTCCTGTTCAAAATGCAGGTCGAAACACTGACAACTCTCGGACGGACACCGCTAAATAGTTCAATGTGCTGGGACCACCGAAGTTTTTGGGAAAGCCAGAACCACTTAAGGCGGAGACGTGGATAAAGCAGATCACCAAGATATTTGATGTCTTGGGATGCTCCGTGGAGCAAAAGGTTCCCTTTGCCACCTCCATGTTGCGAGGAGAGGCGATTCTTGGTGGGAATCGATAAAGCGTCTACTCACTTTGCCATGCTGAAGATGTCTTGGGAGAAGTTCCAAGAACTATTCAACGACAAGTACTTTCCCGAAAGTATTCATCACATGAAGGAGGTGGAGTTTATCAAGTTGAAGCAAAATAGTATAACTGTGTCGCAGTACGACGCTAAGTTTTTCGAGTTGTCCCGGTTCGCATCCCATTTGGTTGATAATGATGAGAGAATGACGCGGATGTTTCTAAGAGGTTTGAAACCTGAGATATGTCAATACCTCATTTATCACAAATTGTGTTTGTATTCAAATGTAGTGGATATGGCTCAGTTATTGGAGCGCAATAATGAGCCAACCCAACCAAATGATAACGAGCAACAATAAGATAATAATCGTCTGCAGTGGCATGATCATCGAAACAATGATAACCATCGTAGAGAAATTATCATGTCGGAAATGGTAGCCACTTGAGTGGTAATCATGGCGAAGATAATAGAAGAAATGATTCAAGTGGAAAATTCAAGAAGAAAGATTTAACGATGATGGGAAGGCGTCGACAAAGAACACCAAAAGAAAAAATTTAGGGAGGAGAATGACCACCGGTTAGATGCTACAGATCACGGAGAGGAGGGACACATAAGTCCAAAGCTTTCTCACAAACTTCCAAGGTATGTTTTAGTTGTGGAAAAGATGATCACATAGCTCGATTTTGTCCTCAGAACGAAATCAAATCCAAATTGAAACGAAGATGCACCGGCGGATCTGAACAAAACAAAGTCGGTAGTTTAAGGAAGAGATTTTTTCGTGACTTCTCAAAAAGCGAGTAACCCGAATGAAGTTAGCACGAGTTAGTTAATTATAAATTCTTGCGAAGTCTATACCTTATTAGATACCGGTTCTACCCGTTCTTATATTTCTCCTACTTACGCTCAACGTTTAAATTTGACTCCGGAGAAATTAGACTTTGACTTATCTATTGAAACTCCGTTAGGAGAAACCTTCATTACATGTGTTATCCAAGTCTTGGATGAGAGTCATAGTTTTTAAATGATATTTCCATCGTTAATAAATTTCCTGACGTATTCTCTAAAGAACTTCCTAGCCTACCCCTAGAGCGTGAAATCGAATTCTGTATTGACCCCAGTACAAAACCCATTTCTAAAACCCTCAAATATTTCTTCAACCAAAATGAACGTATAATGCGCCAAAGACGTTGGCTCGAGCTGTTGAAGATTACGACCATACCATTCCATATTATCGTGGAAAAAGCAAACGTGGTAGCTGACGCATTGAGTAGAAGATTGTATGCGTTTACGATTGTAACGTTGTTAACATAAAGACTCATTTCATATGACTTACAAAAGATGGAGATAGAGTTAAAAACTCTAAGAACCTACGTGAAGATAGTAAATATACGAGTAGAATCGACGTTAATCGATAAAATTAAAACCGCTCAAGCTACACACCCGGAGCTGATGAATGTGAAGAAGAAGGTTCAAGAGGGCGTTATTCTAGAAGCAAGAATCGACGAAGAGAGTAAATCTCAACCCTTGATTTAATTGGGCCATTCGAAATCCTCGATCGAGTAGTAACTGTGGCCTATAGACTAGCTTTACCTCCAAGTATGTCTCGTGTTCATAATGTTTTTAACATATCTATGTTACGTAAATATGTGAAAGACCCGAACCACATTATTGAATTAGAACCAGATGAGATAGCAGAAGATTTAACGTATGAGGAGGTACCTGTTAAAATCTTGGATAAGAAGGATCATATTCTACGCTCCAAGGTTATACCTCAAGTCAAAGTTTTGTGGAGAAACCATGATGTTGAGGAAATGACCTGGGAGTTAGAATCTAAAATGAAGTCAAAGTATCCTCACCTCTTCGACATACCAGGTACGCACCCTAATTTTGAGGACAAAATTTCATAAGAATGAGAGGTTGTAAGACCCCCAACTTTTATGAATAAAGATTAATTTTTCTCGAAATATATTTTTTAATATTATGGTGTGGATTTGATATAATGTTATAATTGTGGATAATATTTACAAATTTTACAAAGTAAACAAGTTGTTATAAAATATTCGGTTGGTCGGGGAATATTCGTTTTAATAGGGAATATTCATACGACGACACAATCATTGGTGGACCCCACAACGGAAGTATTGTCGTAATTAGAAAACGACAGATTTATCTTTTTATAAAAATAACGGCAAAAGTTTTACCGTTAAACTGTTGAACTACTCGGTGGTAAAGGTACAGTAATACGCGTGGTTGCATAGTAGCACACGATATTGATTATTGATGCTTACGTGAGAAGTCACTCAGTTATACTCAATTAATGCTACAGTAATTGCTACATATTATCTCTCATATTATTGATTCAATTATTGTCACAGTATAAATATTTTATATTATTAAATTAATAATTGAGACGACAAAGTTATTCATATTATTATTTTCAATATTGACAATGTCTAGAAAGTTACATCGAGGAGAGGTTTGGTCACCTAATTGCGCTACCAATAGGGAGAAATCATATCGGAAAGCCCCCTCTTTCACACGGAATGATCTGGTTGTTAAATATTGTGAGTTATAATATTAATGATGAATAAGTTCGTGTTGATTAAAGATTAAATTGATATTTCCATTGTGTTGGGATTATAAGTTCTACTTGACTCTTCTAATGGATTGCTTATTCCGCTGCAGTTGTTGATCTAAAACTTGTTGTCTATTATTGTATTCTATCAGTTGTTATACTGTTGAAGGTTAAGGATAATTTATTCTGCATTCTCTTAGTCATAATATTTCTTACTGGGCTAGTTGAGTTCACTATTTGCTTTCATTGTTCTCTTCAGGAAATGAGAATTTAGTTGGGACTAGTCGGGGAACGGAGTGACGGTCCAGATGGTTGCATTAGTAGTCCTCACTATTCATTGAAATAGTGTGATAATAAATGTAATGAGGACTTCATTTGAGTTTGAATACTGTCTATGAGACAATTTTCGTGTAAAAAACTCTAAGCTACGCTTTTGTCGTATTGTATAAAAGAAGTTTGTATTTGATTTATGTACCATGTATTTGGCGACTCAGAATAGGTGATGTATACCTATTTTGGGGGCGTCACAATGGGTATCAAAGCCATAGAAAAGAGCCCCGAGCCTTTATCTGGTGACTTCCGAGTCTTGGGATGCACCGCCGGGACTTTCCGTAGGGGGCCTTGCGTGATAACGGTGGTGGAAAGTTGATAGGTATCATTGTGAGGTGTTATCCAAGTCCTGGATGTGGGTCACAGTTGGTATCAAAGCTTAGGGATATGATCCTTGGCTGAGATGTGAGACAAGAACTAGGAGGGGAGAAACGGGGAATTCCTTCGCTAGTATGACCTACCTAAGTTTATTTGGTATTTAATTGGTCGGTCAGAGTATAGGGATAATATGTGATATGTCAATTAACCCTTATTTTGTGGCAGTGTTTGAAAATGGCATCTAAAAATGTCGAGATAAGTAATGAAGCACATTAGACCGTTGAGTCACCAACGATCAATTCCAGGATAATGTGCAACAGGAAGATAATAATCATCAGGTAAACAACAACACCGATCAAATGATGAACGATGGGATGTTCAGAGGCTTTCTGCAATTCATGCAACATCAGGCAAGAGAAACTCATGTTCAAAATGCAGGTGGAAACACTGACAACTCTCGGACGGTCACCGCTAAATAGTTCAAGGAGCTAGGACCTCCGGAGTTTTTAGGAAAGCCAGAACCACTTAAAGCGGAGACGTGGATAAAGCAGCACCAAGATATTTGATGTCTTTGGATTCTCCGTGGAGCAAAAGGTTCCCTTTGCCAGCTCCATGTTGCGAGGAGAGGAAGATTACTGGTGGGAATCAGTAAAATGTACTCAGCCTGCCGCACTGAAGATGTCTTGGGAGAAGTTCCAAGAACTATTCAACAACAAGTACTTTCCCGAAAGTATTCATCACATGAAGGAGGTGGAGTTTATCAAGTTGGAGCAAAAAAGTATGACCGTGTCGCAGTACGAGGCTAAGTTTGTCGAGTTGTCCCGGTTCGCATCCCACTTGGTTGATAATGAGGAGAGAATGACGCGGATGTTTCTAAGAGGTTTGAAACCTGAGATATGTCAATACCTCATTTCTCACAAATTATGTTTGTATTCAGATGTAGTGAATAGGGCTCAGTTATGGGAGCGCGATAATGAGCCAACCCAACCAAAAGATAACGACCAAAAACACGATAATAATCGTACATGTGGCAACGGTCACCGAAACAATGACAACCATCGTAGAGGAAATTATCATGCCAGAAATGGTAACCACTTTGGTGGTAATCATGGCCAAGATAATAGAAGAAATGATTCAAGTGGAAAATTTAAGAAAAGGAGATTTAACGATGTTGGGAAGACGTCGGCAGCAACACCAGCACCAGCAACATATTCTAGGGGAGGAAAACGACCGCCAGTTAGATGCTACAGATGCGGAGAGGATGGATACATAAGTCTAAATTGTTCACAGCCTTCCAAGGTAAGTTTTAGTTGTGGAAAAGATGGTCACATAGCTCGATTTTGTCCTGTAACGAAATCAAATCCAGCTGGGACGGTGGCACCAAAGGCGGATACGGACAAAACAAAGTCGGTGGTTTTAGGAAGAGCATTTTTCGTGACTTCTCAAAAAGAGAGTTACCCAAATGAAGTTAGCACGGGTTAGTTAATTATAAATTCTTGCGAAGTCTATACCTTATTAGATACCGGTTCTACCCGTTCTTTTATTTCTCCTACATGCGCTCAACGTTTAAATTTGACTCCGAAGAAATTAGACTTTGACTTATCTATTGAAACTCCGTTAGGAGAAACCTTCATTACATGTGTTATCCAAGTCTTGGATGAGAGTCACAGTTTTTAAATGATATTTCTATCGTTAATAAATTTCCTGACGTATTCTCTAAAGAACTTCCTAGCTTACCCCTAGAGCGTGAAATTGAATTCTGTATTGACCCCAGTACAAAACCCATTTCTAAAACCCTCAAATATTTCTTCAACCAAAATGAACGTATAATGCGCCAAAGACGTTGGCTCGAGCTGTTGAAGATTACGACCATACCATTCCATATTATCGTGGAAAAAGCAAACGTGGTAGCTGACACATTGAGTAGAAGATTGTATGCGTTTACGATTGTAACGTTGTTAACATAAAGACTCATTTCATATGACTTACAAAAGATGGAGATAGAGTTAAAAACTCTAAGAACCTACGTGAAGATAGTAAATATACGAGTAGAATCGACGTTAATCGATAAAGTTAAAACCGCTCAAGCTACACACCCGGAGCTGATGAATGTGAAGAAGAAGGTTCAAGAGGGCGTTATTCTAGAAGCAAGAATCGACAAAGAGAGTAAATCTCAACCCTCGATTTAATTGGGCCATTCGAAATCCTCGATCGAGTAAGAACTGTGGCCTATAGACTAGATTTACCGCCATTAATATAAATACATTAATATTACATTGTTTAAGTAACTTATTATAATATTACTTATAAAAGATTTGTTTTTTAAAAAATGTTATTAACTTTTTTTGTGTGAACTAATCGAAATTTCATGTGAACGTGGTAAAATTACGATGTGGAACATTAATATTACATTGAAGTAACTTATTATAATATTACTTATAAAAGATTTGTTTTTAAAAAAAATGTTATTAACTACCGGATCATGCTAGCATAGAGTCGATGTTTCTACCGGATAGCTAGCTAAGTCGTCCGTCGCGTGCGTGAGTGCGTGAGTGGTTCGGTTTGAAGCTAGAGGAAAGCAAATTGGGACTCTTACTTAGCTTGAAATTGGATGTTTCTACCGGATCGCTAGCTAGGTTTTCTCTCATCAATTTTGGGTTTCCCCATTTTCCTTAGCCATTGTTTAGGCGGTAAAAAGGAAAATGAATTAGCGCCAAAATTTGACGCAATTAGTGAGATTTATAATTGATTGTGCGAATAATGTTTCCTACGGCTAAAGGGATTATCATTAATCCCAAAATTTTCCTCTCTTCGCATCGAAAAGCTGCTCTTTCTGTCCCAATTGCAGAAGCCCTAACTTTGAAGACCCAAAGACCCGTCAATTTGTTCGAAGGTAGTTTTTTTTCAACTTTGTTCCTCAATATTCCATTACTTGCTGAAATGATTTATATATACAAACATGTATGATTAAATCCATTTTTCTTAGGGCTTTTGATTTGATACTTATGCAGATAGTGCAATGTTTATGTGTTTTTCTATGTATTTGTGTATTGTTTTATGCTAAACTGCTATGTATATGGGAATTTTGTTGTAGCTAGAGTTGAATTGTGTAGATAAGTCTGGATGTATATTTTTGTTATTTGAGATAAAATCATAAAAAGTTATCTTTTTGATTGCTTTTGTTGTTTGGCTTTTGCTTTGTATAGTTTCTTTTAAATAAAAAAATGTCTTTGTATCGTTCTAGATTATCACCCATTAGCTTTGATCTATTTTTTAAAATATGTTAGATGGTTCATTATTTGGAGTTTAAGTTGGGCTCCGTTTTGCTTGCTCATTTTAGGGGAAAATTGGTTAGCTGAGGCATATTTTAGTGCCAAAGTTGATCGTTTAGTAATTTGGTCTACATTGGTTTGCTACTCTGGTTAGTGCAGACAACATTGTTACTTTGTTTTGTCTGATCAGTTGCCCTTATATGTAATCTTCCAATAATTTTGACTATGTCTGTGAGTGGAAAGCCAGCCCATCTTGTACATTATTTTTATATATTAAGAGTATATTGTTGTTCTCATAGATTACACAATATAATACATTATTTAAACACCAAGTCAAAATCCTACATCGATTAAACTCTTATTTTCTGCATTTTAATCAAATCTTGCTAACGACCTGTAATTCTACTTTTTTACCGAGATTGATTTTTAACGAGAGATTTCTTTTGTTCTTTGTCTTTAAAAAGTTGCAAATGTATGTGAAAGCTTAGTTTGAGCTAAAAGCAGTAGTGACACTAAGTCTTTTCCCTGATAATTGATGTAGTTGCAAATGTATGTGAAAGCTTAGTTTGATTTTGTTTTAATAGTTTGACGATGAATGTGTTTGTTTCCGGTTAATTAGGTGGTAATTGCTAACTGTAATCATGTCAGCTGATCGAACTTGGATGACACGTAGGGCAGGGGATAATGGGATTGGGGTTTCTTTTGAGTTTCGACAAGGTGTGGAAGAATTTCTTAATTTTGCCTTTGACAACCCAAAATGTGTACACGCGGAAAAGATTAGGTGCCCATGTAGATCATGTATGAACTCTTGTTGGTTAAGAAGAGGCGAGGTTAACTTTCATTTATTTAAGAGAGGTTTTACAGCCGGATATAGCCGATGGACTCACCATGGGGAATCTTTTTTTGTGGAACCCAACACTTCTCATGTTCGAACTGATTTCAGGTCTAATAATGAAAGTTATCAATGTGGTGATATGGTACTTGATGCTATGGGTCATGGATTTGATCAACAAATTGATAATGATCTCCATGATGATATTGTCGAGGAAGAACCTACTTTAAGTGAAAAAGAGTTTTACCAAATGCTAAAAGATATTGAATTCCCATTATATAGTGGTCATGAGAAGCATAGTAAATTGTCTGCTGTTACTAAGTTGCTGCACTTCAAGTCTGAGAGTGGATGTAGTGAGAAACACTTTAACGACTTGTTAACACTTATTAAAGAGTTCTTGCCGGAGGATGATGAGTTGTCGGGATCTTACTACTTGGCAAAAAAAATGGTTAGAGGACTAGGTTTGGGATATAAAAAGATAGATGCATGTAGAGAAGATTGTATGTTGTATTGGGGGGAAAACAAGGATAAACAAAAGTGTTTGACTTGTGGTCTCCCAAGGTATCAGCCTAACAACGGAGGTAAGGGAAGGATATACCATGGAAGGTCTTGCGATACTTTCCTATTGTACAAAGACTTCAGAGGTTATATATGTCAACAAAGACCTCCGAACACATGAGATGGCATAGTACCCAAACCAAAGTTCCCGGTGAATTGAGACACCCTGTAGATGGAGAAGCCTGGAAAACGTTTGATGTTACACACCCATCCTTTGCAAAAGAAGATAAAAATGTAAGGCTAGGACTCGCCACCGATGGTTTCACTCCATTTGACCTATCAAGCACACCACACTCTACTTGGCATGTAATTCTTGTTCCTTATAACCTCCCACCATGGATGTGTATGAAGGATGCATACATGTGTTTGTCGTTACTCATTCCTGGTCCTAAAAGCCCGAGTAAAGACATCGATGTATACTTGAGACCGTTGATAGATGAGTTGAAAATGTTGTGGGAGACGGGAGTTCACACCTATGATGCATCTTCTAAACATAATTTTCAAATGAGAGTTGCAGTCATGTGGACTATCAACGACTTTCCTGCATATGGTATGATGGAAGGATGGAGCACACATGGAAAGATGGCATGTCCAGTGTGTAAGGATGAAGCTAAAGCTATTCTTTTAACATATAGTGCAAAATCAACCTTCTTTGGATCACATTGTAGGTTTTTACCAATTCAACACAGATTTTGAAGACACAAAGATAATGCTCATAGAGACCAAGAAAAACGTGTTGCACCGATTTGATTATCTGGAGAAATGGTAAAGGCGTGGTTAGATCAATTGAAGTTTCCACCTCCCGGAAAGGTCTATAAGGATCATAGAGCTGAAGGGTTTGGTGAATCCCATAATTGGACCAAACGAAGTATTTTCTTTGAGTTGTCGTATTGGAGTACACTCATGCTCCGACACAACTTAGATGTGATGCATATTGTGAAAAATGTGTTTGATAATGTCTTTAATACGGTGATGGGTGTGAAGTCTAAGACTAAAGACCACATTAAAGGACGAAAGGATATGGAAGAAATGGGCATTCACAATGACTTGCATCTTATGCTAAGTAAAAATGGTATCAAGGTGATCATGCCAAAAGCAGCCTTTACATTGAACAAATTACAAGTAAGACAAGTTTGTCAGTGGGTGAAAGAATTAAAGCTCCCTGATGGATATGGCTCTAACATATCTCGGTGTTGTAACCTCAAAGATGGTAGATTCTATGGGTTAAAGAGTCATGATTGTCATATATTCATGCTACGATTAATTCCAATTGCTTTCCGTGATTTATTGCCTCCTAAAATCATTGATGTTTTGTCATAACTTAGTCATTTCTTTCGTGACTTATGCTCAACGGTACTACGGGAGAGTGATATGGATGTACTTGACAATAAAATTGTTTTGACAATTTGCAAGCTTGAAAAGATCTTTCCCCCATCATTCTTTGATTGTATGGAGCATTTACCTATTCATTTGGCTTATGAAGCAAAGATAGGTGGGCCAGTGCAATACCGATGGATGTATCCATTTGAGAGGTATTATTTTTCTTTTTCTTTTTTCACGATAATCAAAAGACTTATAATTTTACTCACTTTGTTCAAATAACATCATATGTTTATTTTTTTTATAAAAAAATCAGATGTATGCGCCGCTTAAAGAAGAAGATTACTAATAAAGCTCATGTGGAGGGTTCAATTCATGAGGCATACATCATTGAGGAGCTCGTAAACTTTTGCTCTCTCTATTTTGAGGTTGACAAAGAAACAAAACATAATCGTGTTAGTCGTAATGAAGATATTGGAGAAGTAGATTGTGAAAACCTTTCTATCTTCAAAAATGTTGGTCATGCTATCTCTGGGAGTACACAATGAGATTTAACTGACGAGGAGTATCATGCTGAAACATTATATACTCTTATGAATTGTATAGAGGTCGGACCATTCATCAAGTAAGTTAGGCATTTTATAATTTGTGTATTAGAAATATATATATATATATATATATATATATATATATATATATATATACGAACAAATATGCATACACATTTCAATTATCTGCATTAAGATGGTAATGTATACGTAAGGAGTTTGATGAAAAACTTTTGGCATCTAATCCTAATATATCTGAGAAACAAAGGGTAGAGTTGCAGAACAAATATTTCATCAAATGGTTTAATAAACGTGTAAGAACATATGGTACTTTTTATTGTATCAATGTAATATATGGTTGACACAAAAAATTTATCCATATCATATAATAATAGCAGTCTACTGTATTTATAGGTACTCGATGATAACAACATCGATGAAAGTTTAAGAAGACTAGCTCGTGGCCCTGGTAAAACAGTTAATGTGTATAAGGGATTCGTTATCAATGGTTTTAGATTCCACACGAGTGATATATCAGCTAATAGAAAAACCCAAAGCGATGGTATTATGGTGAAAGGTAGTTTTTGTAACGACTCCGGTCAAGATTATTATGGGATCTTATCAGAGATTGTTGAATTGCAATACTTTACAAAAAAAGTTGTAATGTTTAAATGCAATTGGTTTGATACTCGGAAAGACAAGGGTTTTCGTGTGATTGGAAATGGATTGATACAAGTTAATATAAAGTCAAGGCTAAACTCATATGATCCATTCATCTTAGCAGTACAAGCCACACAAGTATTTTTTGCGAAAGGCGTTACAAAGAAAGATCCCAATTGGTACACCATTATAAAAACTAAGGCTCGTACGGATTATGACATCCTTCAAAATACAAGAATTGATGCTTATCAAGAGGATGATAATGGTTCTATAGTGCCTAACCAAAACTCAGATGATTTGTTTAATGTAGATCTACATGTTGCGGGTGATCCTGGGGAAGAAGTGGATCTGAATGATGAAAATGAAGAAATTGAAGAAGAAGAGCAATATGATACCGAAGAAGAAGATGAAAATGAATACGAAGATTAGATATATCTACTTCTTGGTTCAACTTGTTCTTAATTGTAATTGATTTTATTAGAAATGACACATTTTGTTTTTTTTTATTAATCGATTTTATCATATTAGCTTATTAGGTTACTTGTTTATAATTTACGTTTGCTTATCTAGTATTTATGTTTTTGTTATTTAGTAAGCTTTATATTTATACTTTAGTTAAATAAATTTCATTTTGTTACCTATAACTTGAGAGGTATTAACAGGTTCCATGGAAAAAAGGTCCATTTCAAAGACGCCGTTAGTCATCCGACCAGGGTAATATACATCCATTATTGTCTTCTTGATTGGCAGCTTAATATTCTAATTTAGCTTTGACTGGCATTCCCTATTTTAATTTAACTTTTGTTAACTCTTATATCATATTATTGCAGGCAACTACAATCGATGATTCGCAGACCCAATATAGGTCGTCGAGGTGCTAGCAGTTTTGGCAAAGTATATGGTCGTGACAAGTTGATTTCTCATTCAGCTTCTCAAGCAGATGTTCATGTAGACCATGGCAGTCCCCCTCCCCCTCCCCCTCCTCCTCCTCCCCACCATCATCATCATCATCATCATCATCATCATCATGATTCATCATCATCTTGAGGTGATTCCTCTTATAGAGAGCCCCATAGTTCAAGAGATGTAGCGCATGAGATGCAGTCTGAGTCTGTACCTGATAATATTGTTTGTAGTACCGTAGTTGTTGCTAAACCTCATCGTTTAAGAGGTGTAACACGTGAGATTCAGGTTGAGAATGATCCGGAGTTACGACCACTATATTTGATTAGCGATAATAGGTATTTCTTTTAAGAATATTAATTAGCTCAAACACATTATTAATTTTAACAATATTTAATTGTGCTAATGTTCGTTTGCTTTTACTGACTTCATTAATTGAGAAGGCTCGAAATAAGTGTGGGCCTATTTTGAAAAGCCATATAAATGAGCCTTGGGTACTTTGGAAACAAGTGCACAAGATGTTTTTAAAGGTTGTTGGGAGGAGTTTTACGTAAGTACAAGTTTTTATTTTTCCTTTCTAATTTGGTGATTATTTTATCAAGAAAACATCGCCAAGAATTGCTTATGATTTTAAAAATCAACCTAAACCAAAAAATATATTATGTTAATCGTTAGTGTTAATCAGAATCGTTATTAGTGTTAGTGTTAGTGTTAATGTTAGTGTTAGTGTGAACTCGTTAGTGTTAACAGTGTTAGTGTTAACTAGTTAGTGTTAATCGATGTAATGTTAGTAGTTAATTGTTAGTGTTAATCGCTAGTGTAATCAGAATCGTTAATCGGACCGATAAAGCTCTATGAGGAGTCGCTATACTTATTAATATGAGGACTTCTATCTTTGCTATATTATTAATATGAGGAGCTGCTTTATATTTGCTATATGTGGTATATGCTAAAAGTTAATCTAAGTGTGCTATGCTAAAAGATTAAGCTAAGTGTGCGGTCGGAATGCTACTTATGACTAGAATATCAAGATAAATAATCAAGTAAAATATGTCATTAAGCTTGTATACTATGTGGTTTGGTATATTATGTAAGACTTGTATTATAAGGACTATTTTGACTGACTGCTAGCACTATATGTGTTGCTTTACAAACTGTCATTATATTATAAGGACTGTTTTGATGGCTTAGCATTGAACCTTGCCTAAAAGGGCCGGTATAGACATTAGGGGATTAAAATTATATATGATTTTTTTTTAGTTGATATAGGTATAAATCTGTTTTACAAACTGCTAGCATTTCCAAAATGGTTGGTTATAATTTATGATTGTAAATTATATTATCATGCCTAGAATCGGTATACTTAATAGACTATGACATGATATTTGTTATTGTTGTGGTTGGAATGAGCATAAATGATCGCTAGAAAGACTTTATTTGCTATACTAACTGTTATTGCATTATATGAACTATTATGTGTTGCTTTACTAATTGTTGTAGTATTAAAATTAACTACTATGCTATATTGCTATGTTGGTATTGTATCGCTAGCACTATATGTGTTTCTTCTTTACTACAAACTTGTCATTGTATTATAAGGACTGCTTTTGATGGCTTATAGCATTGAACCTTGCCTAAAAGGGCTGGTATAGACATTAGGGACTGCTATATGATTTTTTTTGAGTTGCTATAGGTATAAACTGCTGTAGCATTTAATTTACTGTTATGCCATTGTGATATTGTTATATACTGAATGTAGAGTATATAACCAGTACATAATTATATAACCCTTGTGATTAAATGATTGAGGATCTTTTTTTTGACTTTTTTGAATCATGCTACTCTTGCTAAAGGCCTAAGTGACTACCATGTTATGGTACGTCTTTATCGAAAGGCGCATTATTACCAACTCTTGCTAAATTTTGTTAATGCTTGGTTTAGGCACAAGGAGATAGGTTGGTTGTGGTGTTTATAAGGTGGCTTAATGGAGTTATAGAACAAGCAAATATCCATGACACTTGTAATTTGAAATCAGTGCACACCATGTGCTCGACAAAAAAGTCCCAAGTGGATCGCCTTAACAAAATCAATTATTAAGCCAACATAAAATTTGAGAATTGAGTTTTGTAGTGCAAGAGATGAAAAATTGAATTGTATAAAGCACACTAAATAGAAGTCTTAGCTACAAAACCTAGGACCAGTAGTTGACGCATTGGACCCAAGACTTTCTTGCGAGTTGCTACACTTTTTTTCTCAAAAATATGCAAATTGATCAAATAAAGAAATGCAAAATTTCTTGTCTTCAAAAAGATGGAAATGTAATAATGCATAAACTTACATGACTTGGAGGATATGTTTCCCATTGAGAAGGTTCAACAGATACCAGGTCCCAAAGCTAAAGATAACACTTTCTGGGTGACCCTCCCTAAAAGAGACATAGAAAATTATTCTTATCAAACATATTAACAATAAAAAATTATAAAAAAGATTACCATACAAAGCTAAGAACAACTCCATGCACCTTGTCGTTGATTAAGCGGTTATCATTCTTACTAAGCCACGACCTCAAATCTTTTTCCCAAGAAGTACTTTTACTTTATAAGGTTTTTTTTAGTTTTTCTTCTTTTTTTTAAGGGGTGTGGGTAGTACATTACTTTATAAGTTAACAATTGCCACAGAAGACAACCCTCTATAATTCTAATATTAAAAACATCTTACAAACTTCTTCTCTGTTTTTTTTTGCAAGTCCAAACATATTAAAAACTTATGTCATGCTGTTGTTTTAGTCACTAACCATTGCCCCAATATTTGTGCAACCACATTTCCACAGCAACAACCCTGTTCTGTTGGTTTGTTCCATTTTGATAAGCATTAGATACTAACTGATAAAAAAGTGTCCTCATGCTTGTTAATCCATGTTCTTGGGTTGTGGAGGATTTTTTATGTTCTAGTCCATGGCTCAAATGGCAGTGTTTAAGCTAACAACTTTATCATATTGTTATTATAATTAATCAAGTTATAACATTAATATTTATTGCTTTATTTCTTTTCTTCAATACTTTCTCAGGCTTGCTTTCGGTTTCACGAAGGAGAAAATGAGAAAGTGAAGGAGGTTTTTCGTAACCATTATAAAAGACTTTATTCAAAATGGTTAAGCATTGCAAGGCGTGAAGCTCATAAGAAGGCTCATACAGATGAGATGTGTGATGCCTTGAAAGCATATAATCCCAGTTGGCTTTCGCAACAAGTGTGGATAGAGATGATTGATGTGTGGAAGGAGCAAGCTTGGAAATTAAGGAGTGCAACGTCGAAAAAGAATCGAGCAAAATTGACAGTAGGTCACACTGGTGGTTCTGCACCATTTTCCAAGCATATGATGGATTTGACAATGGCTAATAAAAGAGCTCCAACTTTGATAGAGGTATGGGATAGGACCCACAAGAAGGAACAGGGTAATGGAGTTTATATAAACTCTCGTGCTAAGAAGATTGCAGTAAGTCCTTTTTTTATTAGCTTCTGATATAGATTAAAAGATTACATGATTTTGTTTTTCATTCAAATCAATGATTACTTTTTTTATTAACTTCTGATATGATATGATGATTTTGTTTTTCATTCATTCAAATCTTTTAGGGAGCTGGAGAAGGGTAGGGATGTGTAATAGTATGATCGACTTCTTGTTGCTTAAAAATTTATACTGTTAAAATAAGCAGGAAGAGAGCCTGTTCGATACATGAAACAAAAACCCTTATGCGAAACTGCACTTGTTCAATAAAAAATATTTCTGTATTTGAAATGTATCTTGGGACACCTTGCAAGATTTCTGCAATATTCAGATAATAAGATTATGTTTATGTAAAAACAGATGCAGATTGAGATACTACTTATGTGCATGCATGCCATAAACTCATCCACACATACCTTATAATTGATGTGCATTTTTGTGACTTGCAAATGTATTTAATGTACGTATTTAACTCTTGTACATGTTTTGGATTTTAGACAGAATATGGTACTGAGGTTGGCGGTCCTACAGAGGACGGTACACCAAAAGAAGATGACTTGGCTATTTGGATTGAGAAAACTGGTGGGATTAAAAAAAATAGGATACTTGGTTTTCTAGGATATCGCGCACAAGACGTGCTCAATACTCCTCCTATAGTGCCGCCGAGTATAGGTTATTCTTCACCGCAACAATCTACTGATCCTAAGGAATTGGAGAATATGATCGACAAGATTGTCCTCCGTCGATTGGGTATAAAGTCTATGGATGATGCTTCTACCAATGATAGTACACTACAATCATCCATTGGTATAGATATTACTGAACATGTAACTAAATTGGTAGAGAAGAAGTTTACTAACTTCCTTCAAATATTTACCAACTATGATTCACTTGAGGTATTTATTAATAACTATATTTTTGTCTTTGTCCTTCATTAATCTCTCTCTATCTATTAATTTAAGTTCACTAAGTTTATTTTTTTCTTATTCCTTATATTGTTGAAATTGAATTTTGGTGTTTCTTTTGCAGGAGGAACTTTACAGGCCCAACCTTGATTTTCTTGAAGAAAATGATGATGAAGTGGACCTAACATGATGTACACTTCATTCCTTCTAGTTCATTATTTTTTCAGTTTTCTTATGTTAGTTATTAAATATTGTAAGTACTATGATCTTTGGGAGATCAAGATCGATACAATAACAAATTTTGTACTTATTGTGACTTGAGCATTATCTATTTATATATAGAGTATTAGTTTTACTTTTTGGCTCTTTATGCAGTTTATCAATTAGTTTTAAAACAAGTATGACAATTATATTAATTTGAAATATTAAATTTAATATTTATTATAGCATTTAATAATAATAATAATAATAATATGAAATTAGTGATTTGAAAATAAATTATAATTTGCAATGAATTTTGATTATTTATCAATTAAATTTTTTTTTACAAATTTATAATTTGTGAAGGATTTTACTTGAGAAATGGATTTTAATGAAGGATTATTTTCCTCACTAAATCTTTTCTAGTTAATTAGTTAGTCATCAATGAAGGATTATTTCCCTCACTAATTTGAAGATACATTCTCAATTTATAATTAGTGAAGGAAAATTTTCTCTCGTTAAATAAATTTGTTCTTCACAATATATTATTTGTGAGGGAATAAAGTTATTCACTAATTTCAAATAGTCCTTCTTAAAATATTATTTGTGAAGGAAACTAATCTTTCACTAAATAACAATATTCCATTACTAAATACAATTTGTGAAGGAATAAGTTATTCACAATATATCCTTCACAAAAGATATTTAGTTACTACTTATCGAAGGATACCCAATTGCGAGGAGGTCTAATGCGAGCACTCGTGTGAAGGAAATATTTCTTCGCAATAAATCACTTGTGAGTGATATAGGGCCTATAGTGAAGGATTTGTCCTTCACTAGAGTGATCTTTGTAATATTTCGAGTCCCAAAAGCGTTTATTCTAGTATCGTTTCACAAGGATATTTTCTGCACATTCTTGTTAAATTTTTTAAGCTTTTCATGCCGGAATACTGATAAGTAGGTTTTATACCTACTTATCCGGTATATATTACTTGAATTATTTCCTTAATCTCATATTTCTTAGTTACTTTTCATTCATTTTATGTTATTTTGTAGGCGATGACACGACATTGGCATGAAGAAGCAATGGAAAGGAATTCGGACATTTTTTGGACTAAAATACGCAAGCAAATGCAAGAAGAGAATATTGAAGGACTTTTAACACCACGTTGGATGCATGTTCTTGGCTTGGAGTTTGGAATTTATTATAGATCTACTTCTTAGCTTTCCGAAACATCTTGAATCATCCCAATCGGAGTTCGGATGCAAGAGTTATGGCCTTTTTATCAGCAAAGATCAAAGCTAAGAGTTGTCATGTTTGTCGTTTACATAGCCTCTACTTCAATCCCGATTTCCGCCTTGATCCGGACGGATTCTGTCAATCCTCAAAGCATGAAAGTTGTAGATCTCGTCGATATCTTCAATTTGATAGGTGGCAGGCTCCGTAACTCCTAGCGGATCAAACGTTATGCCTGTTTTACCAAAGGACATCGCAACAGAAAACAGAATAGTGCGGACCGCGCTAGGGGTGCGCTAGGCCACCAGAACCACTGCTACAGTAGCGCGGACCGCGCTATAAATGACTTAGGGGCAGCGCGGGGCGCGCTAGGGCGCGGGAAAAGAGTTGTTTTGGGTTATTTGGTGTCTAATTTGAGCTAAATAGGATTCTTAGTTGCCTAACTTGTTTGGGTGTCCATTAGAACTATAAATACATGATGAGAGGCATAAAAGAGGAGGGATCTAGATTAGTTTTGGAGGATTCCATTAGATTAGATTAGATCAAAACCCTAGTTCTTATGAGATTGGGAGATTGGAGCAACTTGGAGACCATTGAAGATTCAAAGTAGGAGCAAGGAGGGAGTATCAAATCTGCAGACAACAGATTCTATCTTCTTATCTTCTTCTATTTTTATCTTTTAATGATTATTCAATTGTGGATTCTTAGTTTTAATTCAATAATAATGAACTAATTCTTTGTTTGAGATTACAATGGATCTTATTGTGTAGTTTATTTTAATATGCTTCGCTATCAATTATTATGTTCTATTGTGAGGATTGTCTATTGTGCTTTCGACATAAGTGCTTAATTGCCTAGCTAACAATTACCGTGATAATTTATATGAACTCGAGAGATGAAGTATTGATTTAGATCTTATCATGATAGCATGTGTTTGTGATTTCTGCATAGATGAAATTCATGATTTGTGTTTAGGATAGAGATATGCCTTTACGCCATATGTAATCTTATAGAGAACTTGTGCTTTAAATTCTTTTTAATTATAATTCACATAGAGATATAGTGGATTAGTTAATTAGGTTGTCTTGCTTAATTCTATCATCTGTGGATTTAAGTGAGTATGGGTAGTATGCATCGAGAGATGGTTTTATCTTCTTTAGTGTTCTTGATTAACAATTCATGATAGAGAATAATTGATGAGAAGTGTGTTAACTTAAATGAAGAAATAAGTGAAGTTGTGATCTTAAATCTCCATAATCTTAATTTAATTAGTGGTAATTAGAATTAGTTTACTTATAAATTGAAATTCATTCATTTAAATAAGATTGAGTTGGTTACGGGTTAGTATTTGGTGATTTTTATTAAACAATTCCTCGTGGGAACGATACTCTACTTTCACTTTATTACTTATTGACCACGTATACTTGCGTGTTGTGCGTAATTAGATTTTACCCAACAAATACTGTCCATGAGTAGTATTTATTTATATGGTACTATTCACAAAGTACTATTCACGGGTACTATTCACAAAGTACTATTCACGGGGTACTATTCCCGAAGTACTATTCAACCGGGGAATTATACATGACAAAAATTGATTTCTTTGTTGTCCAAATCATTTTGATATAATATTATTCTTAAATTTTACTCCACAAAGCAGTGTCATGTTGACAATTTGGACATTATTGAATTCTGGAAAAATTAAATTATAAATCTTTAAAAATTTATCTTTTGCTTCTTTTAATTGAATTATTATATCATTGTCATCATCCTAATGCTTATATTGTGATGAAAGTCATCTTTGGCTTACGTGCATAGATGGACTGTTGATTGGTATGATTATGACCAGGGATCATTCGGTATAATCATAACCAGGAATATTATAAATGATGTGGTTAAGTCATTATTGGCCCGTAGTGCATTGATGGACATTTATTGGTATGATTATAACCAGGGATTATTCGGTATAATCATGACCATTGATGATTACATGAATATCATTGGCCTGTAGTCCAGGGATGATTCGATGATGTGGTTTATTTATTAAGTTGAGTCTCAGCGATAAAGTTAATGAAAAACTTTTTAAACCATAGAAGATAGTAGATATTATGCTCTACTTGACTTTTCTAATGAATTGCTTATTCCGCTGCAGTTGTTGATCTAAAACTTATTGTCTATTGTATTCTATCAGTTGTTATACTGTTGAAGGCTAAGGATAATTTATTCTGCATTATCTTAGTCATAATATTTCTTACTGGGCTAGTTGAGCTCACCCTTTGCTTTCATTGTTCTCTTCAGGAAATGAGAATATAGCTGGGACTAGTCGGAGAACGGAGTGACAGTCCAGATGGTTGCATTAGTAGTCATCACTATTCTATGAAATAGTGTGATAATAAATGTAATGAGGACTTCATTTGAGTTTGAATATTGTCTATGAGACAATATTCGTGTAAAAAAACTCTAAGCTACGCTTTTGTCCTATTGTATAAAAGAAGTTTGTATTTGATTTATGTACCATGTATTTGGCGACTCAGAATGGGTGATGTATACCTATTTTTAGGGCATCACATATGCTATAAGACTATTGTAACCTTAGTCACTAGGGCTGTGGATTAAAACATATATTGTATACATTGAAATTATTTTTGAATGTGAAATTGTTTTGTTACAATTTATTTTCGTTTTGAAAGAATATTTATTATTGTTATCGAATAAAAGTTATTTCGAAAAAGTATTTTATAAATTATACTTGATCTGGCTAAACATGAAGGATTACTACTTACTGGGCTTCATTGCCCACCCCTTACAATATTACAGGTTACCTTGTTTTGAGAGCTAAAATGCTAAGGATCTTGTTAAGGATAAACATGAGATGACAAATTTAAGTTTCGGCATAATATTGTGATATGATTTTTGTTGGACTTTAATTTAGAGGAGATGCACCTCTATTTATATTGTTTTAGGCTCAAGACTTTTGCTCATTCGATAATATATTTATTGAGGTTTTTCAATAGTTTCATTATTTATTTAATTTTGTAAATGTTTGCAATTCCGCAATTGAGTTTTAATCATCTTGTGAGCCTTCGGGTTTGCAGCATCTAGAACTTCGGGCCAGTAGCGAGTTAGGGGTGTTAATGTTAAAAACTATACTTTTTTCACAACTTAAGATCATATAGTCTCATTTTCTAAATCAAAATTCTATTTTCAATACTTGATCTGAAGTTTGAAATAAAATAATAATGTAAGACCCCAACATTTATGAATAAAGATTAATTTTTTTTGAAATATATTTTTGTATATTATGGTGTGAATTTGATATAATGTTATAGTTGTGGGTAATATTTATAAATTTTGCAATGTAAGCAAGTTGTTATAAAATATTCGATTGGTCGGGAAATATTCGTTTTAACAAGGAATATTCGTACGATGACACAATCATTGGTGAACCCCATAACAAAAGTATTGTCGGAGTTAAAAAATGATGGAAATGTCTTTTTATAAAAATAACAAATGAAAGTTTTACTGCAGTTAAACCTGTTGAACTACCCTTAGTAAAAAAACGATGAATACGCGTGTAGTTGTATTGTAGCACACAAGATTGATTATTGATGCTTACGTGAGAAGTCACTCGGTTATACTAAATTATTACTCTGAATAATTCTTTGCATAACATCTCTCATATTATTGATTCAATTATTGTCACAGTATCATCTGCATAATATTTTATATTATTAAATCAATAATTGAGACGACAAAGTTATTCATATTATTATTTACAATATTCACAATGTCTAGAAAGTTCTGCCAAGGAGAGGTTTGGTCACCTAATTGCGCGCCAATAGGGAGAAATCCTTATTGGAAAGCCCCCTCTTTCTTGGGAATGATCTGATTGTTAAATATTGTGAGTTATAATATTAATGATGAATAAATTCATGTTGATTAAAGATGAAATTAATATTTCCATTGTGTTGGAATTATTAGTGTTAGTGGAAATCGATATTTATTTCGATAATAATTGATTTCTAGAGGTTATATTGACCAATCGAGTAATTAATCGGATAAATGAGCAATTAATTGCTATTAATTCACATGCTTATAACTATTTATTCACATGCATGTACTATTAGGGTAGGTGGTGCAAAATTTATAATACTTGCATAACTAAATTAAAAATAGAGTTATAGATAAAGGTACTATACCATAACTATATTTTTTCACATGTATAGAACTATTGATTCACATTCATGTACTATTAAGGGAGGTGGTGCAAGTTTGATAATACTTGCAAGACTAAATTAAAAATGGAGAAAAAGATGAAGGTACTATACTGTAATAATTCAAGCCCCAAAACATGCAATTATCGAAACTATGTTTTCCTATAAATAGAAGCTCATTCTTCTTTCATTCTCACCAATTCACTAAGACTCACAAGAGCAATTATAGAGAGAGAAGATATAGAGAGAAAGAAGAAGAGTATTCCATGTGAGACCCCGAATTTTATGAAATAAAAGTATTCAATTTTTCTATTTTGGTAAATAGTTAAATTGATAAAAATATAAAGTTAAGGGTGATATGTGAAAATTTTTCAAAGTAGACAAGTTGTCATAAAATATCCAGTTACTATTCACTCTAGTATTGTTCACTCGAGTATTTGGGGCACTTTTTGTGTCGGAGTACTATTCACGAGTTACTATTCATGAGTTACTATTCATAGGGTACTATTCACCCGTAAGATATATTTCTTTTTGGTCCAAATCATTTTTGGGTACAATATTATTCCATGAGGGGATGTGCTAATTTTCAGACCGTTGGTTGAAATTATATTAGTAAATCAATATGGATCGTTAGTTTAAAGTTTTAATAGTAAATCAATATGGATCGCTGGTTTAAAGTTTTAATAGTGAATCAGTATGGACCGTTGCTTTAAAGTTTTAATAGTGAATCAGTATGGACCGTTGCTTTAAGTTTTAATAGTAAACCAATATGGACCGTCCGTTTAAAAGTAAATCAATCTGGACCGTTCATGAATTAGTTACTATGCAGTCCATTCTTCTATAAATAGAAGCTCATTCATTCATTATTTCTTACTTAATTCATTTGAAACTCTAGAGAGAAACTATAGAGAGATAGTTCTTCTTCTATAATCTTGAGCGTATTTCTTTAGAGTTTAAGAAAGCTTTGAGCATAGTGCAAGTTTTCTTTGAGTATATCCTCGCCTACTACCAAATGGAATACTCTTCTTTCAAAGGTAAGGGATATTATTTGTTGTACTTTGTACTCGTAAGGGGTATTCTTTCTTTCTTATTCGTGAAGAGAACTTCATTTATTCCATTCTTTATTATTCATTGGAATAACTCAGATATACGGGATACCTATACTTGGTGAAATTCTTCTCATTATTCCATTATTTATTATTCTCGCTTTGGAACATCACATGCATGCGTTTATGCATGATCCGGATTCCGTTGTTTATTATTCATTGGAATATCTCGTCGCAAGGCGTCTACGCATGACCGGTTCCATTATTTATTATTCATTTGGAATATCCCATGCGTGCATTTACGCATGACTTTGGTTTCGTTATTTATTATTACATTGGAATAACTTTTATGCATGCGGTTCCATCGCATGCACGGTGATTTTTCATTGTTATTCCATTCTTTATTATACTCGGTTGGTTAAAGTTTTGACTTCTGTACTCCATGAAATTAGTGGAATATCCTTGATATTTGAACTTCATCCAGTATCTTTTCATGGAAATATTTTTCTAAGCATTCTTGAATTTTACTCCACAAAGAAGTATCATGTTGACAATTTACGTTAATAGTTCCTGGATAAATTAATTCTTGAACTTGTTTTATTAAATTCTTATATCATTGTCGTCATCCTCATGTTTATATTATGTTGAAAGTCATCTACATGGCACGTAGTGCATAGATGGACTTGGTATGATTATTACCAGGATTATTCGGTGTAATCATGGCCGTAATGTTACAAATGATGTGGAAAAGTCATCATTGACCGTAGTGCATTGATGGATGAGTTGTTGGCATGATCATGACCATTAATGAATACACGAATATCCTTGGCCGTAGTGCATGGATAATTTGTGGTCGTGATACTAATGAATACCCTTGGTCAGTAGTGCAAGGATGATGTGGATTATTTATTAAAATCGAGTCTCAAATGATAAAAGTAATGAAAAACCTTTTAAATCATAGAAGATAGTAGATTTTATTCTCTACTTGACTCTTCTAATGGATTGCTTGTTCACTTGCTTGATGAAACTTGATGTTTGTTATATTTTATCGCTTTAACATTTGTTGAAGGCTAATGATAATTTATTCTCGCATTATCTTAGTCATAATATTTCTTCTTCGGGCTAGTTGAGCTCACCTTTTGCTTTCATTGTTCTCTTGAGTGAAATGAGAACGTAGCGAGGACTAGTCGGGGAACGGAGTGACGGTCCAGATGATAGCATTAGTAGTCCTCACTATTCTATGAAATAGTGTGATAATAAATGTAATGAGAACCCCATTGAGTTTGTATATTATCTAGATGACAATATTTGTATTAAAACTCACAGCATATGTTTAGTCGTATTTTACACGACTGTTGTATAATTAAGTTGTATTTGAATTTTGTAGCATGTATTTGGCGACTCAAGATGGGTGATGTATACCTATTTTGGGGGCGTCACATTCCACTACTTCACTATTCCAGTATCCAGTCTTCGTCTAAGGTAAGAGATATTATTTTTGTTCAGTATTCATAAGGAATAATATTTTCTTCCATACTCTGTAGTATGTGAGTAATAGTATTTCGTCTCGTATTCCTGATTATACCCTCATTTTGTTAAAGTATTGCTTCTATACTCCGTGAAATTAGTAGAATATCCTTAAAATTTGTGCTTCATCTAGTATCGTTTCACAAGGATATTTTCTACACATTCTTGTTAAATTTTAAGATTTTCATGTCGGAGTACTATCCATGAGTACTATTCATTTATACGGTACTATTCACGGGGTACTATTCACAAAGTACTATTCATGAAGTACTATTCATGAGTACTATTCACAAAATACTATTCACGGGGTACTATTCCCGAAGTACTATTTACAGGGTACTATTCACTCAGGTATTATTCACTGTGAGTACTATTCATGACAAAAATAATTTCTTTTCGGTCCAAATTATTTTTTATACAATATTATTCTTGAATTTTACTCCACAAAACAGTATCATGTTGACAATTTGGACATTATTAAATCCTGGATAAATTAAATTATAAATCTTTAAAATCTATCCTTTGTTTTCATTTAATTGAATTCTTATATCATTGTCATCATCCTCATGCTTATATTGTGATGAAAGGTGATGAAAGTCATCTTTGACCGTAGTGCATAGATGGACTGTTGATTAGTATGATTATGACCAGGGATCATTCGGTATAATCATAACCTGTAATGTTATAAATGATGTGGTAAAAGTCCTCATTGGTCCGTAGTGCATTGATGGACAGTTGCTGGTATGATCATGACCATTGGTAAAAACACGAATATCCTTGGCCCGTAGTGCATGGATAATTCGTGGTTGTTATACTATTTATTAAGTTGAGTCTCAGCAATAAAATCATTGATAAACTTTTTAAATCATAGAAGATAGTAGATATCATGCTCTACTTGACTCTTTTAATGGATTGCTTGTTCCGCTGCAGTTAAACTTGTTGTTTATTAGTTTAACACTGTTGAAGGCTAACGATAATTTATTCTGCATTATCTTAGTCATAATATTTCTTACTGGGCTAGTTGAGCTCACCTTTTTGCTTTCATTGTTCTCTTCAGGAAAGGAGAACGTAGCCAAAACTAGTCGGAGAACGGAGTGATGGTCTTAGATGGTGGCTATAGTAGTCCTCACTATTTTATAAAATAGTGTGATAATAATTATAATGAGGACTCCTTTTTGAGTTTGAATAATGTCTTTTAGATAATATTCGTGTAAAAACTCTCAGCTACGTTTTGTCGTATTGTATAAGAGAAGTTTGTATTTGATTTATGTACCATGTATTTGGCGACTCAAGATGGGTGATGTATACCTATTTTGGGGGCGTCACATATAACGTTTTGATTTAAATGAAAGCCCTAAATAAAACATAACAAATTTTGAAACAGTACATTTAGACATCCAAATAATTACCTAGGCATACACAAAAATAAGCAATAATTTAGAAAAAACACTAAATAGTTATTAAAATCACTTACAATATATAATTTCAAAATACTAAATAGTTTAGAGAGCCACTTACAATTACAATTACCCAAAAGATCAATCCCGTGACACAAAACGTCGTCTCAACCAAAGAATCAATTATCACTTCACCTCGTAATACTCCTATGCATAGCAAGAATTTTAATAATTAATTATAAATCATAAATCTCGAATCCCTAAATCTGTGCAAATGTTATCAAGACCTCATGCTATTATTTCTCCCAAAACTCCCTCATGTTGAACTTATTTTCTAAATCCAAAATCATAAATGGAAACTAGATTTCAAGGTCTACAATTTAGCCTCAAGAATCACCCAAATCAAACATACCAAATTATCAAATTTTGAACATTAGTATAAATTGTAGAAAATCTGCTACGAAAAATTCAAATCAGCAATCTCCTAAATTCCATAACAAGTAAAATACTAAACTTCAACTGTTCAAAATTGGTGGACATTTTCAAAAAATATAGAACTACAATATATCCAAAATTGAGAACGGTCCAACAGTCGGATTAAGAGTTATTGACCACTCAATTATATGTCTAGCAAAAAAATGTGTTATTTTAAGCGATAGTAATAGTGACATAATTTATTAGTCAGTTGTTACTAAATTTTATGCATAATTAAATGTGTAATGTGAGAGATTTGGAATAATTAAAGAAATATGCTGCATTGCCTTCGTATTTAAAAAAGGTAAAAAATATTTATATTTTGAAATGAAGTATTAGATATGAATATGCTTCCTTTTTAATTGTTCGGATGAATATATTTTTTTTGCAAAAAACTAAAATATATTTCATTATTGAAATATATCTCGATCATAGTTTAAAAGATTTAGATAATGGGATGTAAGATTACAAAATCATCTATTGCACCAATGAAAATTAACTTCAAATAGTATTTACACATTACATATTTAAATCAACAATTATAAAGATAAACTAATAAGGAATAAAAGACCAATATTTCCAAAACTTGAAAATAGTGTCATATATCTATGCATTGAAAAACACCAAACTAAGAAAGCTATATATAGCTAGCGACTGTTTCAGCATATGCAATGACAAAAATAGAAAGTCACATAAAACCAAATTCTGGCAAGATGTATTAAGACTTAACCCTCTCATGTGTTAGAAAATAAGAAAGTAGCTAAAACAATAGAAAAGAGAAATCAGAAAGTAAAAATAAGTACATAAAATTCAAAAAATTTATGTGATTTATTCAAAAGCTGAAATACTTTTATCACTCACGACATATCAATCTCATTATCTTAAAATATTGTAAATTATATATATATAGAGAGAGAAAAATGTATGTACACTGTCGGCTATATCGACGATTTTTTGGGCTATAGCGATGGTTTCACCCATCGTCATAATTATTCTGGACTATGGCGACAGTTTACCGTCGTCATAACCCAAAAAATCTGTCGTCATAGCTTTACTGTGTAATACCTAACTGTATGTGTGTGTGTATATATATATATATATATATATATATATATATATATATATATATATCACGATCAGTCAGGACTCCGGACTGATCAAATCTGAACCCTATTTTTTTTTTGCTTTTACTTTTTTTTTTAAAACAACTAAATTTTTTTTAATATTTTATGGAACTGAAATTTTTTCATAATACAATATTTTTGGCGTGATTTGGATACCTATACCCAAAAAATGTATGTACAGTCTGCACAAACTGTACAGACATGTTTTTTATATGTATCCAAATCACACCCAAAACACTGTATTATGTAAAAATTCAAGTTCAATAATTATTTATTTTATTTTTTTTGTTATTTAAAAAAAAAGTAAAAAAAAAAAGTCCGAATTTTGTCTCGGCCCGAGTCCAACTGATTCTACCTCATATACCTACGGATCGGTCCTGCTCCTGGACTGATCAAATCTGGACCCTATTTTTTTTTTCCCTTTTTGCTTTTTTTTAAAACAACTAAAAAAAAATTTAATATTTTATAGAACTAAAATTTTTCCATAATATAATATTTTGGGCGTGATTTGAATACCTATACCAAAAAGTGTATGTACAGTCTGTACAGACTGTACATATATGTTTTGTTATATGTATCCAAATCACACCCAAAACACTGTATTATGTAAAAATTCAAGTTTCATAATTATTATTATTTTTTAGTTTAAAAAAAAGCAAAAAAAAAAAAGGTTCGGATTTTTGTCCGATCCGAGAGTCCGGACCTGATCCGACCTATATATATATATATATATATATATATATATATATATATATATATATATATATAAGCGCTTTTATGCGGGTGGTCCGCATGCGGACCACCTATAACGACAGATAAAACCGTCGCTAAAGTACTCGTTGCTAAACTCGTCGCCATGAACCATTGTCATAGTTCAGAACCGTCGCTATAGCCGAGTTCAGACCCTATAATAAGGAGTTTAGCAACGAATTTAACGTCGATATAGCCCGATTCATTTTGATCCTCTACTTCAACTTCAAGAATAAGGTCAATTAGTTTTTGAGCATCTTTGCAGTCATGTTTAAATTAAAGTTGAAATAATAATACAATACTATAACGATTTTTTTTAAAACTGTTTAAATTAAGCATAATCATGGATATTATCTTTAGTTGACATAGCCGGCACTTTTCTAGATTCATTCCTGTACATAGAAATGGGTAATTTCCGATTTTTAGGTCATTTGGTCACCTACTAAATAGTACTGCTGAATTTCTTGTCCTTTTGCTCCAAGACTACTGTTATTTTAGAGTTTAGACCATAGGATTCTACCAAAATAGATGGGTTTGACTTCTGTTTTTGCACCTGATCAATCCTCAGCATCATTTACAGTTTTTTGCGTTATATGTTCAGCCAATTTCTCTCTATGTATATCTGTCTCGTGTAGTGTGTATTGTATTCTCCTCTTTGTTTCATAAAAAAAGTCTTATTTGTAAAATTTAGAAGTATTTTTTGTATTTCAAATTATAAACTTAATATTAATTTTTTAAAATTAATTAAAAATATTATAAAATTCAAAATTGACATGCATAAAATTTTAGACAATATACTTATTAAAATTTTAAACTATTTAAATAGTACAACAACTTACGAATACAAATGATTTTGAATTTCCCGATCATCCTAATAAATCATCTGGGACGTCCAAAGTTTGAGATAAATCTCACCGTCTATAGTGCCGGAGGTACGGAACTGTTGCTAGTATTTGATACTATTAGATTTAAAGAATGAAACTTGATCATATATTTACGGAGGAGTATTAAGGATTTATTTTATTCATATTTACCTCTAAAAATTATAAAATGACTTGCAATGCCACACACTTTATAAAAGCTTGCGTTGGCTTCGGATGTCTATGCTTGTTGTTAGCTTAAAAGCGGTGACGTAAGATAGTCTATTGGTAAGACCTCTGTCTTTACTATGCATAATATTCATGTCTATCTAGCTGCAAAATCAACCCTCCTAGTTCCTCACCTAGCCCTCTCCTAAATTTCTCCTCACGCCCCTAGTATTGAAATGTGATAGTATATATTGCTCAACCGTCATAATAAGGACAGCGTGACGTAATAATCAAATAATAATAAAAAGTAAGAACTTCGCGTCTCTTTTAAGTCGTAAAATAGAAATATATTTTATTTTTATATTTTTTTATCATACTAAAAAGAAAAATTCATATCTAATTTTGTAATGAAAGGACTATTTTTTTTCTTACCTCCCATGGATGGTTCAGCCCTTATAACTGAAGTAGGATAACACATTGATGGTCTTGGAGTATCATGAATTGGAGGATCGCAGGAGTGGCGGTCATTGACGTTGTCGGGAGATTGACTTCAAACAGATGTTCGAATTGGCGAACCACTTTGATCGAGAATGGCGTCATGACATAGGGAAGATTGAATTGACTTTATTATTATTATTATTATTATTATTATTATTTAGTTCTTTTATGGTAATATTTTTATTAATAGGAAGTTGTTATTAGTTAAGAATTGTTACCATAAATATAAGAAGTTTGTTACCTTTTAGGATTTTGTTTCTATATTTTTAGAAGTTCTATTATGACTTAGAAAAAAAGTTTTGTTAGCTATAAAACCTGGCTTGTGGGTTGAATTGAGGATAACTTTGATTTTGATAATTATAAATTCAAGCATTATATAAGATTTCTCAGTGTTTTTTGGTGAATCTCTTGTTCCTTTGTTCGTAAATTTATTTGTTACCTAGCCCGCGAGATATCACTATTTTGTCCGACGTCAGTTGGTATTAAAGCATCAACATCTTCCTAGGAATAGATTTTATCAGTTTCAATGGTTAGTGGTCGTGGTGGTCGTGGTCGTCGTGGGAAGATTCAGATTGAGGAAGTCCACCACCGTGATTGTAACGTTCAAGACGTGATGATTGAGGATTTACATAAACAAGTTGCAGAGTTAACTCAATGTCTAGCGACGCAAAATCTGGGTCGTCTTGGATAGGTTCCGACGGAGGAAGTCCCCCACCTTAATCACGAGGAAGAATCCTATGATTCTGAATCGAGTTTTGATAATCTTTACCACTTTAGGAGGCAGTTATGGGAACGGCGTGATCGTGATGATTGTCGTAGTGATCTAGGCTTTAAATTGGAGTTATCGAATTTTTCTGATAACGCTGCAAACAGAGGGATTCATTAATTGGATGAATGAAGTAGAACACATCTTTGACTATAAGGAGGTTTAGATAACACCAAAGTCAAATTGGTTGCAATCAAATTGAAAGGTAGAGCATCTTCTTAGTGGGAACAGATGAGGAGTTCACGGGAGAGACAAGGAAAAACTAAAATCACAAAGTGGGAGAAGATGAAGAAAAAAATACAGAGTCATTTTCTTCCTTTTGGCTACACTCAGTCTCTGTTCAAGAGATTGCATCTATTAAGTTGTAGAAGGCACTAGATCTGTAGATGATTACATTGAAGAGTTTTACCAGTTGATAACCCTGAATGATCTATCGAAAACAAAGGAACAAATGGTAGCAAGATATTTGGGGGGATTAAGGCGCAACTGCAAAATGCCATCAGCCTCCATTCACTATGGACTGTTTCTGAGGTATATCAGCGAACACGTGAGGTAGAACAACAATAGAACAGTAGACCGATACTGAGGAATAATCCACTCAACAAAAAGAACCAACCTCCACAACTTCGTACTACACCAAAACAACCACATGATAATTTCAATTCTAGTATTAAGTGCTTCAGATGTGGGGAGCCAGGTCATAGAGCAACAGAGTGCCGAAAACCTGCTAACCAAAAGGGTAAGAACCTTTTGGTAGAGGAAGATGTGACCAATGAGATAGAAGAATTTAGAGAACCTATATATGACGAATACTAAGATGAAGATGTGTTATATGGAGATGGTCATGAGACCCTGGTCATTCGCAAAAGTCTACTAACTCTTAAAGTAGAGTCCGAAGAAGATTGGTTGAGAACTAGTATCTTCCATACAACTTGTATTATAATAGATAAGGTGATGAGGACATGCCTAGCTTGGATTCAAATGGAGGTCATGGATCAGATCTGGTGCAAGTTCCCATTGGACCCGTGATGAGAGGCTAAGCTAAACGTTTCAAGGAAGGTCTTATGGGTTTGGTGCAAGTAATGTGAATCGAGAATGAAGTAATAATGAGAACTAAGGTGATTGAGAGTGATCCTAAGATTGTTAACTTGCTCCAAGCTAGGATGTGTTCCAGATCAAGTCAAACTCAGTATACCAAGCCAAGAGATCAATGGAAATGTCATGCTAAAAATAAGGAATTCGCCCCAATGAGCTCGTCTCTGTCCAAGTTTGCCCCAGCACTTTCTGAACACCCCCTAGCGAGCTGCTCTTTGGATCTTTTTTCCCTAGCGAGCTCTCAAGGCCAAACAACTTCGCCTTGGCGTGCTCTTCGCCTCGACGAGCTCTTCCAGGCCAAATGAATTTGCCCTAGTGAGCTCCCCAAGAATGTGTTGGTGCATTTTTTGAGGTAGAAGTGTTTTGTCATATTTTAAGCGTAGATTTGTTTTCTAAACTAAATATTTCCAATTTATTGTTAGATTTCTATTATAACTAGGATATTAAATTAGATTTTGATTCCAAAAATACTTGTAATTCCTTCAGGGGATCCTAGGGTTTCAATTACTACCATTAAAAGAGCTTATTGATGTAGTTCATAACACATTCAATATTATTCACATTATTATCATTCTTGTGAGATTATTCTCTACTTTTGGTTCTTTGAAGAATTCATAAGTTATTTTCTTAGTTTTTCTTTAAGATTAAATTTGACTTATCGTACAAAAATTCATAGTTGTCTGTGGCATCTTCTACCGCATCAACCATCGATTGTACCGAGATTACCACTGCAATATAAGCGAGGGGTCAAGGTGTCGTTGGTATCCATTCAACGCATATTTCCGAACGCGAACAATTATTCCAAGATTACCGTATACATATAGGCGAGGGGTTAAGGTGTTGCAAATAATCCATCCTACAACTTTGCTAGAAATGATCGGGGCGATGACCACCTAACGCAAGTGTGTTGTGAAGTTAGGGGTGAGCAATTCGGTTATAACTGAACCGAATAGCTTATTCGGTTATAACCGAAAATCGAAATGAATACATTTTTGATATGAATTGTTAACCGAATTAATAAATAACATAATTACCAAATACTGAATAAATCAAATTTATTACTCGGTTATTCGGTTAAAAATTGAAATAAAGATATACATACTTAACAACATTATAGACAACAAATAGAGTGGAAGAAGCTGAACAATTACGATAAAACAATCTAATCTTTACACAAGGAAACTCTAATTAAGCCTCAGAAACAATCTGCAAACAATTTAAAACTGATTATGATTGTTTCTTGAATACAAAGATACCCAAAAAGGTAATGAACAGAACAAATGAAGAATAATAAATTCCATATATATATATATCTATACATACCAAGGAAATTACTTTAAAAGTGAAAACAATAGGGCAAGAAAAGAATCTGAATTGTTATGTGATCTTAATAGGGCCAAACGAATCTAAGACTCGCGATTTGGGGACTAGGGTATTAACTTTGTTGGAGTACAGAACCTCAAGAGAGTATGATGATGAACAGAGTGAGCCTCCATATCCGACTATCCATAGACGCGACTGATTGAGGGAGAAAAAAATTCAATTAAAAATAAATTAAACCCATCAAAGCATATCATGTGAAAATTAGAAACCCATCAAACTTCAAAGCATACCCTCCTGTGATTCTAATGTGAGTAAAGAGTGAGAGATGAGAAAGACTTAAAATGAAAGATCTGAGAGATAAGAGATGAAAAATTAAGGGACGGGGTTTTTTTATATTTCTTATTCGGTTATTCGTTTAACCAAATAACACAAAATGAAAACCCAAACCAGAACCCAAAAACCGGATAAAAATTCGGATATATCCAAATTACAAAAAAAATACCCGAATTATCAAGAAATTTTGATTAATTTTTTTAGTTTGGCTCGGTTTTTGTGTTATATCCGTTTTTTGCTCAATCCTACGTGGAGTCCATCATTTGGTATCAAAGCTAAGTTACTAGCAAGTTATTTATCTTTAAATTTCTGTTTGAATTGTGGAGTATAAAAACAAAGTATACAAAATTTTCAGATTTTAGATTTTTGTCGATTGCATGTTACTGTTGAGAATTCATACTTTCATTGATTTGTTTCATGATAAGTTATTTTTGAATTGATTAGTAAAACTGAGAATTTTGCTAGGTGAATTCGAAAAGAACCTATTAGAGAGAATATTTAGTGGTAAAAGGCACAGTAGTTAGATTAATTGAGGGTAAAAGTCATTAATTGAGTGCATACACGAGTAAAACCATTAATTCAAGCTAACCACGTAAGGGAGTGGTGAGGAAACTATTTTCTACTAACCCTTATTTTGCAGGAAATATGTTTAGCTCCAAAGATAAAGGAACTTTTGAAGATCAATCTTACACAATGTTTGATATGAAGTTTATGTTGGAGGCCATAAATAAGGAAGGGAATGGAAGATGAGAGATGATGAATGAATATCTTGATAAGATTAGTGAGACCCGAGGAGAATCATCTCAAATTCGTTATGGAACACAGAAAAAGGGAAGAACACAACAACGAGAATCTAGAATGGAGGAAACTCACTTTGACGGTGGATTCAGTGAGGAAGAAGATCGTGAATCTGATTTCCTACATCGAAGGTAAATAGGTGTTAGAAAAAAAGGAGGTCAAAATAGAGAATATGATAACTTGAGTAGCATCACAATGAAAATCCCAGCTCTCCAAGGGAGGAGTAATCTAGAGGCATACCTAGAGTGGGAAAAGAAGATATAATGAGTATTTGATTGATACAACTACTTAGATATCAAGAAAGACAGATTAGTTGTTATCGAATTTTCAGATTATCCAATTACTTGGTGGGATCAGTTAAATCCAATTACTTGGTGGGATCAGTTAACTACTAGCTGGAGGAGATGTGGTGAATGTCCAATTGAGACATGGACAGAGATGAAGACAGTTAAGAAAAAGAGATTTGTACCAAGCCACTACCACTGCAACTTGTTTTAAAGTTTACAAAATTTGAAACAAGGAAGCAAGAGCGTCGAGGATATTACTTCAAGGAGATGGAGATTCTAATTACTAGGGCTAATATGGATGAGGATAGTGAGGCAACAATGGCTCAATTTTAGCAGGGCTAAATTGGAATATAGCTGATTTAGCGGAACAACAACATTATGTGAACTTAGGGGATATGATACACATAGCTATCAAGATTCAGAAGACACTTAAGAGGATAGGTGGCCAGCGTTCAAATCCTATCACAAGCTCATCATGGAAATCAAATGCTGTAAAATGAGAGGAGAAACCAGCTATTAACAAACCGAAAGTGGAGGTTAAATAAGAAGTGACTAACTGGGGAAAGAAAGATAAAACTGAACATTCTTCTTTTAGTCGTAATCAAAACATTTTATGCTTTAAATGTCAAGCCAGAGAACATATTTCTAGTTAATGTCCAAATCAAAGAACTATGTTATTACTTGACAATTGGGAGGTGGAGACCGAGGGAAAAGAGAGTGGCACTGATTCTATGCCACCATTAGAGGAGATAAATGAGGCAGCTACATGCATGGTGAAATTCAGCAGGTTAAGGAAGAGAGCAGTGAACATCGGGAAAACCTTTTTCATACCCGATGTCTTGTGAATGGGAAAATATGTTATGTCATCATAGACGGTGGTAGCTGTACAAATGTGGCAAGCACTATGATGGTGGAGAAATTAGGGATGACAACCAGAAAACATCCACAAACGTATTGATTGCGATGGCTTAATGATAATGTAAACATTAAGGTGACCAAACAAGTGTTAGTTCCATTTACTATTCGTCGATATGTTGATGAAATTTTGTGCGATGTGGTTTCTATACAGGCGGGTCATATGTTATTGGGTAGAACATGGCAGTTTGTTAGGAGGGTTAAGCATGATGGGTTTACTAATGATTATTCATTTGTTCACGACAAAAAAAAAATCACTTTACATCCTATGTCACCACAACAAGTGCATGAGGATCAAATTCACTTGAAGAAGATCATGTACAAAGAAAAGTAAGTGACGAAAAGAAAAGTTAAGAAGAAAAAATAAGAGAGAAAAAGAAAGATGCGAAAAAAACAAACATTTTTCAAAAAACAAAGATGTGAGAAAAGTTTTGGTTTCTAAACAGCCGATGATTATACTTCGGTATAAGGAGGCACTTTTAAATACTAATGCTAACAATTCTTCTTTGTATAGTGTTATTTCATCTCTTTTCTAGGAATTTGTTGATGTATTTTCCGAGGAACTTCCACAAGGATTACCACCGATGAGGGGAATCCAACATCAAATTGAATTTTTTCCCGGTGCGACCATTTCAAACCGTCCGACTTATTAAAGTAATCTTGAGGAGATGAAGGAGTTACAAATACAAGTTGACGAATTAATGAAAAAGGGTTCATGAGGGAGAGTATGAGTCCATGCGCAGTTCCGGTGATCCTAGTACCCAAAAAGGATGGAAAATGGCGAATGTGCATCAATTATCGAGCGGTAAAATATTACGATAAAATATCGACATCACATCCCTCATTTAGATGACATGTTAACTGGGTCTTGTATCTTTTTAAAAATTTATTTAAAAAGTGGTTAGCATTAAATTAGAATGCAAGAGGGTGATGAATGTATGGTCTTTATGAGTGGTTAGTGTTACCTTTTGGTTTAACTAATGCACCCAACATTTTCATGAGATTAATGAACCATGTTTTGCATCCATTCATTGGAAAAGTTGTTGTAGTTTATTTTGATGATATCCTAATTTATAGCAAAAACTTCGAAGATCATGCATGACATTTAAAATCTGTTTTAGATGTACTAATTCGAAAGGAAAAGTTATTTTCTAGCATAGAAAAATACATGTTTTGTTTAGATAGAATTGTTTTTCTTGGCTTTTTTGTGAGTTCACAGGGAGTCCAAGTTGATGAGGAGAAAATATGTGCAATACGAGATTGGCCGAGTCCGAAAAATATGAGCAAAATATGAAGCTTTCATGGACTTGCAAGTTACAACACCATTAACTAAGGTTATCAAGAAAAATGTGGGTTTTAAATGGGCAATGAACAGGAAAAAGCATTTCAATTGATCAAAGATAAATTTACTAATGCTCTTTTACATATTTTGCATAACTTTGCTAAAACGTTTGAAATTGAGTGTGATGTTTCAGGTTTGGGAATATGAGCTGTTTTGATACAAGAAGAAAAACTAGTGGCGTATTTCAGTGAAAAATTGAGTGGGGTAGCTTTGAACTATCCTACTTACGACAAGGACATGTACGCATTGGTTAGAGCATTGAAGACATGTCAACATTACCCGTGGCCCAAGGAGTTCGTGATCCATACCGATCACGAGTCATTGAAATATTTAAAAGGGAAGTACAAGTTAAACAAAAGGCATGCGCGATGGATGGAGTTTATCGAGACATTTCCATATGTCATTCGATATAAACAAGGTAAAGAGAATGGAGTTGCAAATGTTTTGTCTCGTAGGTATGTGTTGTTGAATAATCTTGATACGAAATTACTTTATTTTGAACGAATCAAAGAATTGTATGCTAATGACCTTGATTTCGATGAAGAGTTTAAAACTTGTGAAAAGAATGTTGTAGGTTGTAAGACCCCAACTTTTATGAATAACGATTAATTTTTCTCAAAATATATTTTTGAATATTATGGTGTGGATTTGATATAATGTTATAGTTGTGGATAATATTTATAAATTTTACAAAGTAAGCAAGTTGTTATAAAATATTCGATTGGTCGGGGAATATTCGTTTTAACAGGGAATATTCGTACGACAGCACAATTATTGGTGGACCCCATAAAGGAATTACTGCTAGAGTGAGAAAATGACAGAAATAACTTTTATAAAAATAATGGTGACAGTTTTACTGTTAACTGTTAAAATACCCGGTGATAAAAGTACAGTAATACGAGTGGTTGCATAGTAGCACACAGTATTTGATGCTTACGTGAGAAGTCACTCAGTTATACTCAATTATTGCTACAGTAATTGCTGCATAGTATCTCACGTTATTGATTCAATTATAGTTATAATATTTTATATTATTAAATCAATAATTGAGATGACAAGATATTCATATTATTATTTGGAATATTGACAATGTCTAGAAAGTTCTGTTGAGAAAAGGGGTTTGGTCACCTAATTGAGCGCCAATAGGGAGAAATCCTTATCGGAAAGCCCCCTCTTTCCTGGGAATGATCTGCTTGTTAATATTGTAAGTTATATTATTAATGAATAAATGTTGTTAAAAATATTGAGGGGATTTTTATGAAGTATTTGTTGTAAATGTTACTTATTATTTGGACCCCCATATATATATTTTTCAAAACTGTCGGTAGAAGGTATCTCAGTTTTTGTTATATATATATATATTAAATGATTTGAAATTGGGGGAGTTACCTTTATCGGGAGGAGTATTATTATTATTATTATTATTATTATTATTATTATTATTATTATTATTATTATTATTATTATTATTATATATTATAATAAGTTTTTCTTATAAAAAAATTATTATGCATAGTATTTGCATAGTGTCTGCATAGTGTGCATAGTAAAATCAATTATTTTTAAAAAAAAATCGGCCGAATTCGTTGCCCGTGAGTTTCCTAATGTGCAGTCCGTGAATAAAATTTCTAAATAGTATATATCCTTCCATTCTCCTATAAATAGGATGCTTAGTTTAGAATTGCAAATCACACCAGAATCAGAAAATTCTCCTTCTATAATATTGAGTGTATTTCTTTAGAGTTTAAGGAAGCTTTGAGCGTAGAAAATAGTATAAGTTTTCTTTAAGAATATCCCCGCCCTATCAGTCAGAAGTAATCTCTTTTTTAGGTAAGGGATATTATTTTTGTTCAGTATTCGTAAGAAATAATATTTTCTTCCATACTCTATAATATGAAGTAATATTATTTCATTTTAGATTCCGAATTCTACACTCATTTTGTTAAAGTATGAATTCTATACTCCTTGAAATTAGTAGAATATTCTTGAAATTTACGCTTCATCTAGTATCTTTTTATGAAAATATTATTCTGAACATTCTTGATAATTTTTAATCTTTTCATGTCGGGATACTATTCACGGGGTACTATTCACTCGGGTCCTATTCACCCGGGGTACTATTCATGACAAAAATTAATTTTTTTTCTGTCCAAATAATTTTTTGATACAATATTATTCTTGAATTTTACTCCACAAACCAGTATCATGTTGACAATTTGGACATTATTGAATTCTGGATAAATTGAATTATAAAACTTTAAAATTTATCTTTGCTCTCATTTAATTGAATTCTTATATCATTGTCAGCATCCTCATGCTTATATTGTGATGAAAGTCATCTTTGGCTTGTAGTGCATAGATGGACTGTTGATTGGTATGATTATGACCAAGGATTATTCGATATAATCATGACATGTAATGTTACAAATGATGTGGTAAAAGTCCCCATTAGCTCGTAGTGCATTGATGGACAATTGTTGGCATGATCACGACCATTGGTGATAACACGAATATCCTTGGCCCGTAGGGCATGGATAATTCAGTGATGTGGATTATTTATTAAGCTGAGTCTCAGCGATAAAATTGATGATAAACTTTTTAAATCATAGAAGATAGTAGATATCATGCTTTACTTGACTCTTCTAATGGATTGCTTGTTCCGCTGCAGTTAAACTTGTTGTTTATTGTATTCTATCAGTTTAACACTGTTGAAGGCTAACGATAATTTATTCTGCATTATCTTAGTCATAATATTTCTTACTGGGCTAGTTGAGCTCACCCTTTTGCTTTCATTGTTCTCTTCAGGAAATGAGAATATAGACGGGACGAGTCGGGGAATGGAGTGATGGTCCAGGATGGTGGCTATAGTAGTCCTCACTATTCTATGAAATAGTGTGATAATAAATGTAATGAGGACTCCATTTTAGTTTGGATATTGTCTATGAGACAATATTCATGTAAAAACTCTCATCTACATTTTTATCGTATTGTATAAATGAAGTTTGTATTTAAATTTTGTTCCATATATTTGGCGACTCAGAATTGGTGATATATACCTATTTTGGGGGCGTCACATAGGTAAATATTTCAAAATTGAGGAATTTTTATTTCGTGAGAATAAATTATTTATGCCTGCTTGTTCTTTACGTGAGTAATTGGTTAGGGAATCACATAGGGGTGGTTTGATGGGACACGTTCTGTTGATAAAACCTTGGTCATTTTGAAAGAACATTTTTATTGGCCTCACATGAAACGAGATGTTGAGCGAATTTGTGATAGATGCATTACCTGTAAACAAGCTAAATTTCGCGTTCAACCCCATGGACTTTATACACCATTGCATATACCTGTTGATCCTTGGATTGATTTGTCAATGGATTTTATATTAGGGTTACCTAGGTCTAAGCATAGTAATGATTCTATATTTGTGATTGTGGATAGATTTTCAAAGTCGACACATTTTATTCTATATGACAAAACTGATGATGCATCCCATATAATTGATTTTTTCTTTAGAAAAATTGTACGATTGCATGGTATGCCTAGAACAATTGTTTCTAATAGAAATGCTAAGTTCTTAAGCTATTTTTAGAAAACTTTGTGGTGTAAATTAGGAACTAAACTATTATTTTCTACTACTTTTCCTCCACAAATCGATGGTCAAACTAAAGTAGTAAATAAAACTTTATCTACTTTGTTAAGGGCTACCATTAAAAAGAATATCAGTTATTGGGAAGAATGTTTTCCACATGTTGAGTTTGCTTATAATTGTTCGGTTCATTGTGCTATTAAATTTTCATTATTTGAAATTATTTATGGTTTTAATCCCTTAACTCAATTGGATTTATCGCCATTACCTGTTTCTAAGTTTACTAACATGGATGGAAAGAAAAAGTCTAAATTTGTTAAGTAGATACATGAAAAGGCAAGACTCAGCATTGAAAGAAGAATGAAGAAATATGCTAGACAAGCCAACAAGGGTCGTCGTCAAGTTATCTTTGAACCGGGAGATTGGGTGTGGTTACATATGAGGAAAGAAAGATTTCCAACTCAAAGATGGTCAAAATTGCTTCTGAGGGGAGATGGTCCATTTCAAGTGCTAGAACACATTAATGACAATGCTTACAAACTGGATTTACTGGGTGAGTATAATGTTAGTGCAACCTTCAATGTTTCTGATCTAAGTCTGTTTGATGTAGGTGACGATTTAAGGGCATGATGAAGACATGCCTAGCTTGGATTCAAATGGAGTTCATGGATCGAATTTGGTGCAAGTTTCCTTTGGACTTGCATGTGACGAGAGGTCAAGCTAAATGTTTCAAGGAAGGTCTTATAGGTTTCGTGCAGGCAATGTGCATCGAGACGCAGGTGTACCAGAGGCAACTCGGGTGGGCCCGAGTTTTTCGGGTTGGGTCGTCTCGAAGTAGGTGCACTCAGGCACTATAATGTCCACTAGAACTTTCAGAAGTACAATCCGGGCATCCGTTTGAGGTATACATGACCTATTTCGGACCCGCCGGTTTGTCGAGTTGTCACGATGGCATGGGATTAGAGTTTATCTGAAGTCATTGAAGATGGGACGATGCCCTCCGGTCTTCAAGCTTCAACTTTCATCCGTTACCCCGCACAATAGTCACTCGGGATTCGTTTAGTCTTGTGGGACATTGTTGCATAGAGATGTTTAAGATGAAGTGACGTGGCATTGTGTTGACAAGATGACGATGTTGCCCCTCACCGGTGTTATCGTCGGATTAATGATCAAAGCGATACATTACTCGAGACTTATTTGAGATTGGGCTGCTGCAATTATTGAAGGTCCTCATTGTCACCTTTGAGGTGTGTCTGTCTTCCCGATGTTATTGTCGGGTTGGTACAATGCATCTCGTTGTGAGCGTCGAGATTGAAGCTGGTCGCATTTGAAATAAGCATTTACGGGGTTATCGCCGAAACTGCATTCCTTGGGGTTATCACCAAGGTTGGTGGCTATTCCCATGGTTGGGACTGAGACTAGATACCTCGGGGTTATCTCCAAGATTAATCAGTCTCCTGCAGTGTGTGTTCCGGTATTGGATCTGCATGCCTCGGGGTTACATCCGAGGTTGGAATTGTTACTCCCAGAATGTGATCCGGGGTTGATGTTGAACTTCCGGTAGTATCTGGTATGGATTTGGATTGTCTTTCAGGGTTGTCTCTTAAAAGACAAATCATCCTCCTCCAATGTTAGTAGTGACGATGATGTGAGAGAAAATTTTGAGTGTCTACAGATGCCCCTCTTTATCATACTCATGCATGGCGATGCATGGCGATGCATGGGTAGGATAAAGAATCCTAGACACTTGAAACGCAACAAGACGAACATGGTACTATGGATAGTAACATGATGCAAATGTATGATGCGTATGTATGGGTTGTAGCCCAACACGCACGGGATGATTCTTTGGCTCCTGTTGCTTTAACTGGGGATTGGCAATGATGACCGGATTTGATGTGTGATCCGAATCTGTTAGGATGTTGGTGTTGGAGTTATCACCAAATCTCTATGTTTTTTATTATGACTTGATCCTGAAGATGTACCTCTTATGTGTAAGAGATCTGTGGGGATAAAGCTTGATCTGTTTGAGGATGTGTATAACATATTCCATCATCTATCCTCTTTGATAACATTAAATTTTTCTAGTTAGTATCACCAGAGTATGTCAAGATCCTATTGGATTTCTTGCCAATGAAAATGTTGTCGGGATGCGGAACCACTTGATCGACGTGTGAATCAACCAATTTGAAACTCTGTGGGTAGATTGTCAAGGTTGCTTGACATCCATTGTCGTGTAGATCAGCGAAACATTGCGTTATGACCCCCGCCGGGGATATGCTGGGGAATACGAACAGTCGGGTGTGAAAACCTCAAATAACTCCAGAGCTCTGATAGGTTTAATCGCTATCTACCGAATTTGAAATAACGTCAAAGGTTGCTTGACCTTGACGATTTGTGTGTCAACGGATGAGCATGCATTATTTACTCCCACCGAGATATACGTTGTAACCCACATCGGGGACTCACGTTGTAACCCGTCGGGACTCACGTTAACCCCCATCGGGGACTCACGTTATAACTTCTGTCGAGGACTCACGTGAGGTAACGACACAGGTTAAGCGGCATCGGACCTGTATAAGGTATTTCCGTATGTGATTTGTGACAACTGAGATCATCGGCAGGGTATACCTTGTGTTCAGGTGACTACCAATGAGTGATGTACAGATTCAAAGTCTCATATGAGAAGACCAGGATTGTATGCTATTTTGCTCAATCGCGTGGCATTTTTATTTCCGATTTGACTCTTTTAATCCTCAAGAACTCCTTTGCAACTCGAACTGGACTGAGTCGGAGGGGTGGGACCCACATAGGGGTGTCGCAGGTGCACCTGCTGCAGCCGCAGGTGGGCCTGTGGCCAATCGTGGATTATAAATTCCAGTAGGTTTGTCTCACAAGTCACTTTCAACTTGTCGCGCGAAGGAAAATCCGTGAGCCTCTTTCAGATCTGTTGAGTTCGGGCTATTTTCTGCAAATTCTGTCACCGTACAAGTGTTCTATACTATCGTGGTAACGTATGCATGTATTTTTTCCAGTTTTTATCCGTTGGATTGTAAGTTATCACATGAAATGCATCTAAACACATAGTAGTGATTATATATGCACAAATGACTTGATAAAAAATATTCAACATAGTAAATGTTAGTATTAAACCATGCTGAACATAATGATGTGAAAAAATTTAACTTTTGAGACAGACAAATTAGCACCTTTTTCTGCTATTTTTTTGTCCTATTTGAGGTCCAATGAGCAAAAAGTAGAAAGGCAAAGTACTCCTAGTATTGAGGTTGACCTTATGCATGATGATTTTGATTTTTAATGCATATATTATGTATATGACTTTGGGGCAAGTGTGCTCCTGGATGGCCACCTAGACATGCCTGTGTGCATGTGGATAGTCCTATTTTCAAAGGGGACTATGCCAAAATTTTTCCAAATGTTGGCATTGGGTAGTCATGCATTTTAACTCTATTATATGTTAAAGTAAATGTATGCATGCATATAGACATAAATGCATTCTAGAAAGCTCCAGGTAAGGAAATACCACACCCTTTCTGAGGTGATTTGGAGACTTGTTGTCCAGATATTGATGAATCTGGATCAGCCGAGCAGTTCTCATAGGACCACTTCTGGCATACGACGGAGGGCTTCCGAAGTGCCTCGTCCCCGTTCTGTCAGACAGCCTCGTCGGTTGGTGGAGGCCGTGATTTGTCCTGTCCAGGTAGATGTGCCAGACATTGAAGACGAGGAGGAAGATATTCCAATTGAGGATCCCGCTTCTGCTGCACATGTTCCTCGTAGGGAGCTACCTAGTATTCAGGTGGCAAACCCAGAGCTGCTGGGTGATTTGAGCAGACATCCATCCATGTATTTGCATGCTAACGAGGTATGGTGTTAGACTTTTGATCTTCCTTCTTTCCTATTGATGAGGATTAAAGGGTTTTGATGTTGATCTGCATTTCATGCAGGTTCCTGGTTTTACACAGCCTCGAAGGAACTGGTTCATCATTCACTCTATGTACCAGACGCTTCATCCTGACTATAGAGCGGTAGTGCATGAGTGGGGATTTGGGGCATTTTTCTCCATCCATCCCCGTCGTTGTCCCTGGGGTTACTTTAGGGAATTGTCTGAGCTATGGTTTCATCAGACTCAGTCACTCCATCTGTTGGATTGCGAGGTGATGATGACGCCTATGGATTGGCGATTTATCACAGGTATGAAGTTTGGAGGGGAGCCAGTGCCTTGCATGGCGAATATTACCCCTACTGCCGTCAGATCCTTATTAGGAGTTCCAGCGGAGGCGCTCAAAGGCAAGACTGTCCGTTCAGGTCCTTTGAGGGTAGATGCTATGAGTGGGCTTTTGAGTGAGCCCGTGCCTGATGATGTCAGAATCAGGGATCGCGTTCTGCGGCGATTGTTCCTGATGATCATTCGAGGCAACTTCATAGCAGATAACTCTTCTACGGTATCCTTTGCTTTGATCAGTGCCACGCGTGATGTGGACCGTATTGGAGAGTATGATTGGGGCTCCTATACCTTTTCCTATTTCCTCTGGGGGTATGCGTGTCACTCCACGTGGTTTGACCGAGGCTTGGCTAGGATTTTACCCATTTCTACTGGTGAGTATTTCTCTTGTCTTTTCCCATTCATAGGTTAAGAGTGTTTACTGATAGAAGATGTTTTGCCATTGTGTTGGCAATTTTGGGCCTATGAGAGGCTCAATGCTTGCGTCCTGTGAGTGTGTTAGGTTTAGATACATATCCACGAGGACGACGATGGCACCATTCTATTTTCTTGGGAGGTCCCCAGAATGAGGATTCACTCACTTCCAGTGTGCACCGGAGTTCTTGACAAATGATACCATCACATGGATTCCCTATTCAGGGGAACATTTGACCATCGTCTTTGAGGATGGACACCCGACTGGAGTCGAGTATTTGATCTCCACCAGGAGAGCTCCTCTCTTCACATATGGAGGTTGGGAGCTCTATTTATGAAAAAATGTGCTATTAGGAGCACCACAGGGGAGATCCGTATACCGATCTTGCCTCCTGCCAGGCGTCATTGGCCCGTATCACAATCACCCGTCACTGATATCCCATTGTTGGGGGTTGCCAGTTTTGCATTATCAGAGGGTCCTTGCACTCAGGAGACGTTCCAGCGGTGCTGGTCCCCTCGCACTATTGGAGCCCAGTCCCGCGCCACACAGTTTATGGGAGACATGGTTCCAGGATCCTTGAAGATGACGGATTGGATAGCTTGTGTCCAAGCTCCGACTTATATGACCCAGATTGATTGTTTGACCCGACAGTTGGACCAAACACATATATTTATCCCGCATTTGGGTAGAGATCCAGCAGAGGCGGAGTCATTTGTTCCTTCCAGCTCAGGCGTTGGCCCCTCAGATGACCCATTTGGTTTTGCCGGTGTAGATCCTCCTCTTTATAGGCATGACATCCCTGTTGATAGAGATCCAATGACTCAGGAGGAGTTACATCAGGTGGACAGGATTGATGATGTGGACATCGACACCATGGTCTTCTTCTGATGTGTATTCTCGTTATATCTTTTGATAGGCCTCTGTTAGATATTGGGTGGTTGTTCCCCATTCTCGCTATATCTTTTGATAGGCCTCTGTTAGTAGTAGGACGGATGTGCCCCATTTCCCTGTATTTGTAGTTGTACAGAGCTGATGTATTAGATGATGATATACCTAGGAATGTATGCACCGTTTTTTCCATTCCCTATATCATATTGCCATTCATTATTTGTTATGCATGTATCATGTTATGCATATGTATGTATGTCCAGAGATATTCGGCATTGACCCCTGGATGGTCTTATGACACGGCCCGCACATATGTCTTCTTCGACAGTTAGCCGTATAGATCATACCCCACCGTCAGTGGTGGTATTGGTTATGAGATCGTGGTATGATAGCATGTCATCACCAGACAGGGTGACTGTAAATCAGCTATTGCAGCATACCATGACTTTATTACCTTTTCAGGTTCTCGTAGGGTTTGTGGACGGGATGCTAGAGCATTGGCTACCGAATAGGCAGGTATTCCGATTCGGCACCCATGAGTTGACTCCTACTCTGGAGGAGTATACACGTTTGACGATGCTGCCTTTAGACAGACCTTGCGTACATCTGGCTTTGGGAGACATGGGTAGATGATTCATGACTCTCATAGGATTGTGACGCAAAGTAGTGCAGGACGAGCTGACATCTAGCCACGTGATATCCCAGCGTTTTCTGTAAGACAGATTTGGCTCGGAGGATAGCTATTCACGATATTCTGGGGATTTCACCGCACCGGAGAACCATTGGCGTTTGGCCAGGGTTGATGTACTGATGCTATGCGTATTGTCATATGTCTATATGCCGCGTTACATGGAGGAGATAGACATTGGTGTGATCATGGCCGTGAGAGCTCTTAGAGAGGGTCGCACCATTGTACCTATGATTGTAGCAGAGACCCTGCGGTCAGCATCCTACTGTTGTACTTACCCGATAGGAGTTTTTACGGGTAGTTCAGTCATGCCATATATGTGGTTTATACATTTGAAACCGGTTAGTACCCTTAGACGGCATGGGTATTGGTTCACCTATGATGTAGCCATGTCATACTCCTTTCAGCCGTCGGAGTGTATAGATGCTCTGTTTTGGTCCGCATTTTTGGCAGATTTCAGAGATCCATGTAGCATATTGTTGTGCTCGGGGCTTTGCTCACCATAAAGCTTCATTACTCACGCTCCGGGCATGGACTCCTCCCTTTGGCTAGTTTGAGGGGCGTGACTACTTATCACCCATTGGCCGTGATGTCGCAGTTTGACCAGTTCCAGGATTTCCATCCTTTTGAGGGGGCGATAGGTCAACGTTCAGCTTCTCGATATCTCTCAGCAGGGGACCGATCCCGTGTGTATGCTTGTTGGGATCAGCGTGAGATAGCGCTTTTTTCTCGATCATCCAGTTGTTTCTGCGAGTATTCCGCATGGATAGAGACGAGATTTTATCTACCGCAGCATGTCTGCAGATCTGGGATAGTGAGTCGAGACGATGTAGAGCCCATGGAGGACATCGATACCTACATCGAGGAGGAGCCCATTCTTTGGGTTGCCATCATTTCTTCCAGATTCTCCTAGTACCAAAGATCTTGTTGTGATTCAAAGACTCGACCAAGATTTCTTAGAGCGATCTTCATCGATGACCTCGAGAGAGATCGAGCTCGATCTATGATGTTGACCGCCCTTGATAGGAGAGACGCACTCTATTAGAGAGAGACGAGGCATTTGATCGCGAGATGATGCATTGTTGTTGAGCGGGATAAGGCTAGATCAGCCAGAGATGCAGTGATAGTTGAGCGGGATAGTGCTATATCTGCCCGGGATGTAGCTATCACAGATAGTACTGCAGTGAGGTCCCTTACCACTAGCATGATCGCAGAGATGAGCGCATTTATTGATGATCATATGGTCACTATGCAGATGGATGCAGATCTATTGGGTCGTGTGGATATTCTCGTACAGGAGACCACAGCTTCACCTCCTTCTTCTGAGAGGGACGCCATGTTGGGCTTGTTAGCTCACATATACCCTGACTTGTAGATGAGCTTGTATTTACCTGCACAGACTAGCTTAGCCATTTTGTCATGTACAGTTTACATTGTATATACATCAAACAGCATTATATATATGACAGGGAAATATATTTTTGGATCACTTCCCTTTTAGATATGCCTTGCTATTTGCTTGATATTTTGCATATTGCTTCAGGGCTTGTGGTCTTGATGTATTCTGAATTACTCCTGGGTGGATAGACATTGAGTTGTCTCTGGATAGTTCAGAATGGATCATCGATCTATGTATCCCTACCATCTTTGGTGTCTTGGGACTGATTTCTGTATGGAAATGTGGAGAGGAGTGTGGCTTTCCTCTCTGAGATTGACCGCACCACAGATGGTCGCCAATACTTCTATTTAGGAGAAGCCTAGTTAATTCCATCTCTTATGGATTGGTGTTGTTCTTCAAGGTATGACTGCAGCTTAGATGGTCGCCGAATCTCCTATTTGGGAGGAGTTCAGGTAATTCCATCCCTTTGGTCTGAAGCCGAATGAAATGTAGGGGATCGAAGGATGATCCCAGTACCAACTGACAAGGATTTGTGTTTTGGTAGAGGGCGAGACTGCACCATGAATGGCTGCCTACGTACTCCTATTGAAGAGGAGATCAGGTCTGCGTAGTTCAAACCTGGTGTAAGAGGTTCAACGTTGTATATGGCTGAAATGGTGTAGGAATGTTTTTTTTTTATTTTTGTTTTATTGCGACCGGGCCATATGAAATGGTTGCCTACGTACTCCTATTGAAGAGGAGATCAGGTCGACGTAGTTCGCCCCTCAGGGCGAGAAGAAAAGAGTAATCCCATGTGCAGGTCAGAGTGCGGGGCAGAGAAAGTTTAGTCCTAGATTGAGGATAAACTGTAGGTATGAGAAGTTTGATCCCAGGTATGGGTAGCCAAACTGCAAATGCAAGAGGTTCAATCCGCGGTGGGATGACCTAAGTTGTAAGAACGCAAAGGAGAAAGCCAGGCTGCTGGCTTTGAAAAGTATGTTTCCCTAAGGGGCAAAGTGTAGGAAAGTTGTAGGTGGTAAAGGGTTAAAGAACCGGAATGACTGGTGATCTGATGGTCCGACACCAGGGTGTTTGCGAATTACTTCAGACATAGTACCGTTTCACGACGTCCGAGTTGATGAGTTGTGGAAATTCATCGTCGTCCATTTCTTGCACTCTGAGAGCGCCTCCTGTCAATACTTCCTTGATAATAAACGGGCCTTCCCAGTTAGGAGCGAATTTTCCTTTAGCCTGATCTTGGTTGTCAAGAATTTTCTTCAAAACCAAGTCGTGTTATTTAAACTGCCGTAGCTGAACTTTTTTGTTATAGGATCTGGCGATCCTTTGCTGATATAACTGACCATGGAAGATAGCCGCGGTTCGCATTTCGTCTATTAGAGACAATTGGTGATACCTTTCTTGTACCCATTGGTCTTCATCCAAATGTGGCGTCAACACTCACTACGGGATTCCATTTCAACTTCTATAGGGAGCACTGCTTCCATCCCATAGGTTAAAGCGTAGGGGGTTGCCCTAGTGGAAGTACGCATTGAGGTTCTGGTAGGCTAACAGAGTCGAGGCAATAGGTCAAGGCCAATCTTTGTGGTTGGCGGACATCTTTGCATAATCTTCTTGATATTTTTGTTAGCCGCTTCAACAATACCGTTCATCTTCGGACGATAGATGACAGAGTTAAGATGTTTGATGTGGAATTTACTGCATAATTCCTCCATCATTTTGTTGTTGAGGTTCTTAGCATTGTCTGACACAATCACCTCTGGTTGTCCGTATCGACAAACGACATTGTTTCTGATGAAAGCAATGATGACTTCTTTGGTAACCCTGGGGAAGGAGGCTGCCTCTACCCACTTGGTGAAGTAGTCGATCATGGTGAAGATAAATCGGTGTCCATTACTGGCTTTAGGCTCAATGGGCCCGATAACGTCTATTCCCCACATTGAGAAGGGCCAAGGTGAACTCATGTTGTGGAGTTCCCTTGGAGGGGCGTGTATAACATTCCCATGAATCTGTCACTGATAGCATCTCCTGACGTGGTCATTGCAATCAGCTTTGAGAGATAGCTAATAATGTCCTGTCCTGAGGACTTTCTTGACAAGGAGGGGGCCACTCATGTGGGGGCCACAGACTCCACCATGGATTTCATCCATAAGCCTTTGGGCTTGATCTTTGTCTAAACATCTGAGGAGACCTAGTCTTGCATATATTTTATAGAGCGCATCTCCACTCAGTTAGAATTTCATAACAAGTCGATGGATCCGCCTTTTCTCAGTCGGGCTCGCCTTAGCGGGTGTAGATCTATCTCGCAGATATTCCTTGATATGCTGATACCAAAAATGTTGGATGGGAGGTAGCTCATCCGATACTTCTCCAACGTAATTCCCATAGGTTGGGGCTTTTTGCAGGGAAATTATGACGCTTGGCAAGTGTTCCTTATCTGATATACGAATCAAGGAGGCCAAAGTTACTAATGCGTCCACAAAGTCATTCCTATTACGAGGAATGTGTAGAAATGAGATTTTTTCGAACTCCAACGCCATCTTCAAAACCTGCCGATGGTAAGGCATCAAATGTAGTTCCTTGGTTTGATAGATTCCGGTGGATTGTCTGATTACCAACTATGAATCTCCAAAGACAGTTAACCGCCTGATGCCAATTGAACGGGAAAGTTTTAGCCCATGAGACGACCTTCATACTCGGTAGTATTGTTGGTCTTTGACAAACTATAATTTGATTTCAAGAACGGATACCGCTCCCTCGTATACCGGACACTTAGAATCGCTCCAGCTCCGAACCCTTCCATATTAACGACTCCATCAAAATACATCTTCCATGATTGGCGCGCGTATCGTCTTCGATGGTGTTGTTGTCTTTCGTCATTACTCCTTCATCGAGGAAATATGTTTCCAAGGGTTTGAAATCCCCTAAAGGTGCGGCGGCCAGTTGATCCACAATTCCTTGACCTTTGATGGACTTTTGAGTCACATATAAGATGTTAAATTATTGTAGGATCAACTGCCATCTGGACAGCCGGCAATTTAACATAGGTTTGTTGAACACGTACTTGAGAGGATCCATGCGGGATATGAGATGGGTTGTGTGACCATGGAGATAATGATGTAACCTCATGGAAGCCCATGCTAAAGTACAACACGTCTTTTCGATCAGAGTGTACTTGTGTTCACTGCTGCTGAACCTTTTGCTGAGGTAATTGATAGCTCGTTCTTGGCCTCTATCGTCCTTCTGTCCCAACATCACATTATGGCATTGTCACTTAGGGACAATACATAAACAGAGGAACATCATCCTCAGGTGGTACCAAAACAGGAGCTTTGACTAACTGTTTGTTGATTGTAAGGAAGGCCTTCTGACACTCATCATTCCATTTCATGGAGGAGTTCTTCCTTAATAGCTTGAAGATTGGCTCACAGGTTGCTGTAAGTTAGGAGATAAACCTGCTAATGAAGTTGATTCTTCCGAAAAATCCTTGTATTTCTTTCTCTGTCTGAGGAATGGGAATTTCTGTGATGGCTTGGATCTTGGCAGGATCCAACTCAATCCCCTTGTGTCTGACTAGAAATACTAGCAACTTGCCTGATTTAACGCCAAAGGCGCATTTAGCTGGATTCAACTTCAAGTTGTACTTACGCAACCTGTTGAAAAATTTTCTGAGATGGTCTAGATGGTCATCCTCCTTCCGGGACTTGACAATGATGTCATCCACGTAGATCTTGATCTCTTTGTGCATTAAGTCATGGAAAAGAGCCATCATAGCTCGTTGATAGGTGGCCTCAGCATTGATGAGGCCGAATGACAACCGTCTATAGCAAAAGGTTCCCCAAGGCGTGATGAAAGCAGTCTTCTCACTGTCTTCCTCAACAACCATGATCTGATGATACCCTATAAAGCAATCAGGAAAGGAGTACATGCCGTATTGCGCAGTATTGTCAATGAGAATGTGGATAAATGGTACGGGAAAGCTATCTTTTAAGCAAGCTTTGTTCAAATCCCGGTAATCCACGCAAACTCGCACCTTCCCTCCAGGTTTAGGAACGGGCACAATGTTGGATATCCACTCAGGATATGTAGACACCATGATGATGTCAGCTTGAAATTGTTTCACAATTTCTTCTTTCACCTTTAAACTCCACTCAGGTTTCAATCGCCTGAGCTTTTGCTTGACTGGCTTAAATCCCTCTTTAATGGGAAGGCGATGAAGGATAATGTCAGTGGACAAACCCACCATGTCTTCATGAGACCATGCAAACACATCCTGGAATTGGGTTAATAACGTAACCATGTCATTCTGTTGGTTTGGGGTAAGGTCTGAACCAATCTGGATTAACTTAGAGCTTTCTAAGGTTCCGAGATTGAAAGAAGTGGTTTGGTCAAGATTGGGTTTAGGTTTGTCTTTGACCCATTCTTGAATTTTTGGAGGCACCTCAATGTCATCCGGTATATCCATCAAGGCTGAATTCATCTCTACATCAAAGGTACAATCCTTGTGGATAAGAGGCACCTTAGTGTCGATAAAATGAGCACGTCTAAATTCGAGTCCTGAAAACAAAATATGCTTTCACTTAGTATATATGAAACGTGTTGATCATATACATACAGTGTTAGCATGTCTTGGCAAAATAAAATCGCTAATCTCGTACATAAAAAGTAAGCGGTTATTATATCTGAGGGAAGAAAGAGTTTACGCCGCTTTACCCTTAACGACCAATGCAAGGAATGTTGTTCCAATTGGCGAGAGCAAAAGTCAGGTGGACCGCGCAGTGATGGAGGATTTTCATCATCCTCCACATCCCGAATGATGGCCATTACGTCTGAGCAATCATCGTCTGGGGTATATCTATTGGTATGTTCATCATGAACGATGATGCGTATACCGGACATCATCCGTATGACGTCTTGCTTGATTCTTCGTTCCTCTTCTTCCACTGCGGGATTTGGAACAAAGATTTCTTTCTCCTTCACCGGTACCGGATTGAGACATAACATAGCCATTACATTGGCTGGCACCTTTACGGGAGGTTGTGCGGACTCAGAGCTCGAAGGCAAAGATAAACGCCGCATTGTTGAAGCTTAAGGAATCTGATGATGCTTATGAGGATTCTTGTGACTAGAACTGGCAGAATAGCCTAGCCCAGCTGTTCCGATTTTCTTGGTTAATCGAATTGGATATTTGATACCCTGACAATCTTTACCCAACCCTTGTCCCGATTTATAATCCAACGACATCATTTCTTGAGTAGCCGACATTACTTCGGCAGAAATCTTGGGTTCGGGCAATGGTGCTCCAATATCATGGTATTGGGTGTTGCTTATTTCCAAAGCATGAAAACTGAATGGTTCAACGTCTGCATTGGCATTGATGAACGGCATGTCCCCGTGTTGAGGACACTCTAGTTCAGCGTTGACCGTGACCAGGCTATTGTTGATAATGTATTTCAATTGTTGATGAAGGGTGGAGGGGACTGCCCCAGCCATGTGAATCCATGGTCGTCCCAAGAAGCGGGTTGTATCCGAATCTATCTTGAGCACATGGAAAGATACGCTGAGAATGTGTGAGGACCAATTTCGATTAAGTACTCAATTACTCGACCGAATTTTTGCTTGGCTCCATCAAAAGCTTTGATGATAGTATGGTTACTCCGAATTCGGTTGAGATTGATATTCATCTTCACCAAGGTAGCGTATGGGCAGATATTCAGCGAGGAACCTCCATCTACTAAGACTCAGCTACCATATATTCGGAGGACAAGACCGCAATGTGCAACGACTTGCAATGACCGGTTCCTTCGGGCGGTATGTCATCATCAGTGAAGGATATCACATTGTTGTTGAGACCTTTTACACTCCCATTTTATGAAGTGTTCGGCTTGATTGATTTTATTTGACAGATGCGAGGCATCCGTATGAAAATAATGTACAAAATAATGCCGACTTCCTCGTGGGTATGGAAACCATCGAGGAAAAGTAGACACTTGCAGAATAATTTACAAAAGTCGCTTAAATGAAAATGTCCATCACGGAACCGAATCTAGATTCAATGGGATGAATCTATGATCACATGATTCTAAGCATGCGGAATCGCAATTTATATGAAAGCGATAGCGGTATATATATAAAAGCTCTAAATATATATACATACATGATCACCAACCACGAAGCACCTCCATGGGGATCGAAAATGTAAATAAAGTCAGAAAAAGCTATCAACCGCCATGGAGGAAACTCCAGCGACGCAACGTAAATAAATAAAGTCAGAATACGGTCCAACCGCCACGAAGGAAACTCAAAGTGGACAAAATATAAATAAAGTCATACCTAAGCGATCAAGCGCCACTGAAGTAAACTTGAGGCGAGACGAAACGTAAAGAAAGTCATAAAAGCGATCAACCACCACGAAGTAAACTCCATGTGGAGACGAAAATATATATATATATATATATATATAAGCAATAAACGCATATAGGATGTAAAATTGAGCTCATCGAACAAAGTTCGACCACAGTTCATATATATATATATATATATATATATATATATATATATATATATATATATATATATAAAAAGCAAATAAACGCATAGGATGTAAAATCCAGGCTCATCGAATGTAGTCCAAACACACAGTTAATATATATAAATGTGTGTATATATATATATATATATATATATATATATATATATATATATATATATATATTAAAGCAATGAACGCACTGCATCAAGTCTAGGCTCATCGAAAAAGTTCGACACACAGTTAATATATATAAATGTATATATATATATATATATATATATATATATATATATTAAAGCAAATAAACGCTCTGGGCAAGTCTCAGCTCATCGAACAAAGTTCACACACGATTTATATATATAAATGTGTATATATATATATATATATATATATATATATTAAAGCAAATAAACGCTCTGCATCAAAGTTCAGGCTCAATCGAGGCATAACTCGATGATGTTAGTCAATATATATGTAAATATATATAATATATATATATATATATATATACAGACTGAAATGAAACCACGGACCGAAGTCCGGGCAAAAGCAAGCAACACGACTCTCAACATGTAGAACGGTGTGTGCAGAGATGAAGAGAAAGACTCTAAAGTGTGTGAGAAGGCTTACAGCTGACTGCCAAAGAAGACTTCTATATCTTTAAAGTGGGTAAACAATGACTTTTGTAGGTACAAAAGGGCTATATATGAGGTTACAGGTGTTTAAAAGGGAAAGTACACTTTGCATGGGGTGAGTCTGCAGAGAAAATTAGGCGAGGTGGCTTCCTCGCCTTTTCTCTTGCAAAATGGGCAACAAGCCCTCTATTTATAAACAATTTAGCCATGGTGTACGAGAGGCAACCCGGTGGGCCTGGTGTACTGCAGCAGTTCTAAGCTATTTGATCAATGAGACCTGATTTAGAAATATCATTGAATATGATAAAACCTTTTTGTATCCAATCAAATTGTTTTGGTTCAAATTCCAGACTAAGTATGAACATCCCGATTAAAGAAAAACTTTAATGCGCCCAAGGCGGACAGAGTGAACAGTCATATCGTTCTTGCAATGTTGTATTGATCAATACAAGGCCCATGGGATGTACACCCTCGCGCCCGTAAGTTATGACGGTTTACAGATGAAGTTCTTCTAAACCTTATCAAAAATTTAAAATAATGTTCATAGTATGTCACCTTAAACCTATTTATAGTTAATACATAGTTTCAAAAATATAATATAGAGTTGTTATGTTATTATTATCGGTTTAGTTTACTTCACAACTATTGAATCGTTGTAGAAGTGATGTATAAAGAAAACATTTAATTCTTTCGCTAATTATATTTATAATTGTTATTACTTGTTGCGCACTCAAATGCTCATCCTTGCTTAATTTAAATGTTTTCAGCTAAGTGTGAACAGCTAGAAGGTTCGGCCAAGAACAAGGAAAAAGGATAGCAAACAGAATATGTTTAATGGTATCTTTTGTAATAGTTAAACTGTATTAAGATAATGATGTATATTATCTATCATGTAAGGAATTATAGTAAAGGTTGCGTACTTGGGATTAGACTCTGATTTATGTAAATTAAGTTTGATTTTTATATTATTGTTATTATTATTAGTATTATTTCGCTCATAGAAATGGTATCGTGAAGCACCGAGTTCGGGTTTCAAGTACCTGAATTTGGGGGCGTCACAGCATGGTATCAGAGCTTTAGGGTCAGAAACCTTAGGTGGGTTAGACCTTAGGCTATAACCTTGGAACAGAGGTAAACGTTGAAAATACAAATAACTCATATAGAGTTTAAAAAGGAGATGAATTGAATAAACTCATCGTTAGATCAAATAAAAGATAACTTGTATAAAACTATTATTTATTGTGTGTATATATTAGTTGATAATCAGGATAAATTAGGTGTGTAGATGTCAGATAGAAAAGAATTAGAATACCCTCAGATTGTAAAGAAGGAGCTGATTTCCATAACCGAGCCAATATCAAAGCCAATAGTTGAAATAAAGGCTCACATTGAAAGCTACCTCAATGAGGTGGTTATTTTTGGAAAATGTAGTATTGGACCTAGAAACGATAGTATAACTAATAGGTAGAATATAGTTAAAAAAATATGTAGTCAATGTCGAATTCTTAAACTCATAATGTGTGGTAAGTTAGACGAACTAGGTATAGTTAGGTATGAATGGATTATTGAGGATAATGGGAATAAACAGATTACTAAGCAATTGATCCTTAGTGGAGGCGTAAGAAATAAGTAGTACTAGTATTACTTGAATATGTATAATTCTGTGTTATGTATATGAAAGGTATATTTGTATAAGGTAATATTTTTTTCAAATTTTGTATAAGTTGTGGCAGCGATTCCTGACTTTTGAGTCACAAAAGGATAGCGGATGATTAAAGCAGTATGTGCTATGGTATGTCAAGTGTTATGAATATGAATCTATGATGGATTAATAAAATAAGTTGGTATAAAGATAGTAAATATTTATCTGAATACAGGCTAATACGGTAAACCAAAGTTTTCAAAGTCTAATATTTTGAGTACATGACTATTTGAATAGAAAAATTCGCGTTATATATTGAACGTATACAATAAGGCTTAGAATGTAAGTTAATGAAGAATAAATTATGATAATGCCGCCAAGACGAAAATAAAACCCAAGGATAGAAGAACCGTTCAACAAAGCTGGAGGAAAACCAGACTCGACACGGAATTTTGCGAATATGGTAGTTCAAGTTATGCAGAACGGAATACCAGCCGCGGGAAATCAGCCTAGTAATCGATCGACAAACGTCAAGGACTTCAAGGCAATCGTACTGCCAGGATTTAGAGGATCAACTGACCTTGTAGCAACGTTTGTGATAGCTAGGATAACGGAGTGGCAAAAGACAGCTTTGTCACCTATACGATAAAAGGAAAGGAGATAAAGGGAAAGTCTATGTGTTATAAGTGTGGGCAGAGGGGACATATCTCTCCTAACTGTCCCAATCCAAGATTTTACGGTAGGTGTTTTAAGTGTGGATCAATTGAGTATAAAGTGAAAGACTGTCCAAGAAGGAGAAGGGATGCAAGGAATGCGAATGCGGGGAAAGGCAGCAGAACATTGGCGATGACGGGACCAACATCAATAATCAAACCAACGAAATCAACTACAAGCGTCTTCAACATGACTGTTCAAGAAACTGTAGCAGCCGGGGATGCAACTCCAGGTATTACTCGAATAAATTTTATTTTCTTATATATAGTAAATTATTTTATAAATTATTTTGAAGGAGGAAATTGAGTTCTATTAGAAATCAAATTTCTGTTTAAGAAGATAGATAAGCTTTATGTTGAATAGTTAAAGATCAGTTCGATCGATTATGATCGAGATCTAATTTGAATGATTGTGTATGCTATGTACCCTGTTATGTATATGTTTTAAAATGGTGATTCCGGGGACGGAATCTTTATACGGGAGGGTGAATGTAATAACCCGATATTTTCTATATAATTAAATCAAAAATTTTGCGTATATTTTTTTTTTTAATTTAAAGATGAGGATTTGTACAAGATAATGTGTATATGTATTTATGTGGTAAATAAAAATATATTTATTACATGAATATTTACAAATAATTTTATTTTTAGGATTATTGATTATTATAAAAGTATATTCTTATAATAATTAATTTTATAGTAGAAATATTTTTTATTAATTATTTTCCATGAAAATATAATTATATATTATTTAAATAATATATAAAATGGTTATTAGAATTATTATAATAATTATTTTATTTTATTATATGAATTTTTATTTATATTAATTAAGTTAATTATTTTAACTTAATTAATAAAGGTATATATGCCAGATAAATCAAATATGGAATCCAAACCCTAATTTTGGATTTTTATCAAGGAATGAGAATAATAATATTATATTATTATTTGTTAGTGTTATAAATATGTATGCTATGTGTGTAAGGTTAATCCTAGGAGCAGTTTTATTATAACACCGCAAAACTCTAATTTCTTGTGAACCCAAGTTTTGAAGTCAAATGAGACTTTAAAATCTGTCTAGTAATTATGTTATGTGGTATATAATATGTATTATTAGAATTTAATTTTAATTAGGAAAATCCTAATTATTATGTGGAAAACCCCTAATTAGTAATTTAAAACCCTATTTTCTAAAATTAGAAACCTTAAATAATAATTAGCTAATTGCTAGATAGAAACCCTAATTTGAAACTCAATTATGAGTTCGAGACTGTTATGTAATTTTGTTAAATGAATTATGTTACGTACTATAGAATTTAATGTTAATTAGTGAAACCCTAATTAATATTTGAAATCCTAATTTTAGAAACCCTAATATTTAAATTATAACCCTAATTACTAAACTAGAAACCCTAAGGGTTAATTATAAACCCTAATTGGAACTTACATGAGAGTTCAAGAAGTTTTGTAATCGCGTTAAAGTGGTTAATGTAGGGTATTATTAAACATAACCCTAATTAGGGAAAACCTTAATTATTAGAAAACATAATTTCTAAATTAGGAATCCTAATTACTAATTGTGAGCCCAAATTACTAAATTAGTAATCTTAATTATAATTTGTGAATCTTAAACCTACATGCTATGTTTTATGTAATTAGAAATTTTATTGTGATTAGGAAGCTCTAAATTTCATTTTTCAAGAAACTAATTTTATTTTTATTTTATTTTTTTCTTAAATGAAATCCTATAATTTTTATGCTAAACCCTAGGGTTAAACCCTAAGGGTTTGCCATGTTACTAGATTGCCATTAAAATCATAAGGATAATGACAAATTTACCCCTCTTGTATTATTTGAGCATTACTTGAATATCTAGACAAAATGGAGTTGGTGACCAACTTAGTTGACATTTGTGACTTAAATAATTCCAGCAAATCAGTTCATATATCAGTCATGTGTAATATATCATACTATATATAGATTTAAGAGAGAGAAAAATATTTGCTAACTTGATTTTTGCACAACAATCATCCTAGACCCTCTCTCTCTAACCCACGAAATTGACAAGTATTTCAGTCCCATAAACAAGCCCCACGATTTCCATTAACAGATCAGGAGGCCAGAATCAAGAATTGATGCATAAAGGTATAGAACCCTAATCAAAAATTCGACATTTGATCTTCTGTTAAAATTTGTGATTATGTGTTGTAATATGTTCTATGTAGTGTCTATAAGTGATCTGGGTTGATAGATGTTAGATTCATAACATCTATAGGCTCAGATTTGAAGATTTCAAAAATCTAGAAATTTTTGTTTTTGTCTCTGACAGTCAAATGTCAGTCCTCATAGATCTTTGTATGTTCTGTGTTTTTGTTGTTTAAGTGTTTGATCTTGTAGTATGCTATGAGGTCTTTCATCTGGAACTCGAAGCAAGGTCAGATCTGTTATAGATTGAAAGTTATAGGTGGTCAAATAGGATTGACCGTTCATGGAAATGAAATTCTGGGTAACCCAGTTTACCCAGAAAGGTCTGACAGCCGATTTAATTTAAAGGCTTTAATCTTTTTGTGTTTAAGTGATGTTGCCACGTTATGGTTTTTATCTTCTAGACTGGTATAATTACTACACAATCATGCCTTTATATCATCCATATCTTGTATAGAATCTAATTTGTTAAAGGTCAAAGTATGGTTGGCCACCTGGTCTGGCGATTTTCTGGAAAACCTAGGTGGTTGATGAACAAAGTTTATGACATGGTTTGACCATGTCAAATCTTGTTCATTTTAAGTTGTTAGAGTAATATGGTGTTATAGAAATGGACCCTGACATTTTGGCTATATGTTTGAACCATTATATCTCACAAACTAGAACCATAACGTAAGTTAGAAGGATCTAAATATAGTACCATCAACTGTTCTTCATTTTCTGGAAAACCCAGAAGTGAAGAACAACCTTGTCAAACTTTTTGGAGGCCTATAATTATCTTATCTGTTGTTCTATGACCATGAAACTTGTTTGTGTATGTAGTATTACATGTGTACTACATGTATAATAACATTAGATACCCAGAAACCATTAGATCATGCATACAAATGATGGTCAAAGTAGCTCACTCGTTCGCTGACAAATATGTTCTGGGTTTCATGAAGAACAGCTCAAGAACACCTATATACGATTTAGCTATTTATTAGGCCTTTAAAGCGACAAATAATTTTAGAAATTAATTATTTTAATTAAATAAATAGAAAAAAAGAGTTTTAAATTATTAAAATACATAATAAATTATTGAAAATTATTTTAAATTCGGAAAATTAGTTTTAATTATTTTGAATATATTTCATAAATATTTAATATTTTTGGAATATTACTGATTTTTAATTTATTTAATTATAATATTAAATAAATTATTTTAAAATGATTTTAATACATGAAAAATCATTTAAAATTATATTATGATATAAGAAAATATTTTAAGTTATTTTAATGACTTTTATTATTTTTTTTGATGAAATTCATTAATAAATTAATATGAATAATAATTAAGTTATTTAATAAATGAATTAAATTAATAAATAAAAATGATTTTATTATATTAAAAATCATTTTAAATAATAATAAGGTATTAAAAAGTATTTTAAGTTATAAAATATAACTTTCAATATTTAAAAGTAAATTTCATTAATTATTTACTATTAATGATATTAGAATTATTTAATAATTATATTAAATAAATTAGTTTAAAATGATATTAATATTATAAAAATCATTTAAAATGAAAATAAATGGTTTAAAGATATTTTAAGTTATAAAATATAACTTTTAATATTTAAAGGATAATTTCATTAATAATTTAATATTAATGATTAATATTTTATTAATAATGATATTAAATTTATTTAATAATTATATTAAATAAATAGTTTAAAATGGTTTTACTAATTTAAAATTATTTAAAAAGGATATAAATCAATTAAAAATATTTTAAGTTATAATTAAAGACTTTTAATATTTTGATAAATAATACATTAATACTTTAATATTAATGGTAATATATTTAAAAATGATTTTAAATATTTTAAAAATTATTTAAGGGTAGTATTAATACTTTAAAAATATTTTAAGTTATTATAAATAACTTTAATATTTTGGCAATGGTTTCATTAATAGTTTAATATTATTTAAATATTAATGATAATAGAATTAATTAATATTTAAATCATGTAATAATGATTTGATTGTTTGAAAATTTCATGATAAATAATAATAAATATTTAAAAATTATTATGAGTCATTTAAAAATAATATGACTAATACTTACGGATGTTGAACTACGGGATAAAGTCTTAGACTAGATAATTACAGATAAAAAGCTTGTAATTTTTGCACATGTTTGAAAATTGATCTGGACTATTGTATGATTGGTCTGTATATGTGTTTGTTTGTGATCCAATGATTGTGAAAAATGTGTGACAATGTGCTTAGGTTATGTGCTGACTGCAATAAGCAGTGTTATGTGTTATAGTATACTATTCTAATCGATAAGAATGATCTTAATGATGATAGGTTTTGGTATAAAAGATAAAACTAAGTTGCGTACTATAAGCAGTAGACCAGGCAAGTATGCTACCCTTGCATTTCCTTTATGCAATGGACATGAGTAAGAAAGTTTCAGATTTATATTATTATACTAGATTATTAACCCTATTTTCATATATATTATATCCGATCATTGTTTATCAACATGATATTATATTATATAACTCATATATATTCTGTTCGTTAATTTCGAAATATGGTTATACAAGTGTCCTCACTTGGATAATCATCATAGTTAAACACATGTTAATATATATATATAAGCCATCTAAGCTATTTGACCAGTGAGACACAGATTTAGAAATATCGTTGAATATGATAAAACCTTTTTGTATCCAATCAAATTGTTTTGGTTCGGATTCCAAACTAAGTATGAACATCCCGATCAAGAGAAAAATTTTATGCGCCCAAGACGGACAGAGTGAACGATCATATCGTTCTTGCAATGTAGTATTGATCAATACAGGGCCCATGGGATGTACACCCTCACGCCCGTAAGTTATGATGGTTTGCAGATGAAGTTCTGCTAAACCTTATCGAAAATTTAAAACAATGTTCATAGTATGTCACCTTAAACCTATTTATAGTCAATACGTAGTTTCAAAAATGTGATATAGAGTTGTTATGTTATTATTATCGGTTCAGTTTACTTTACAACTATTGAATCGTTGTAGAAGTGATGTATAAAGAAAATATTTAATTCTTTCAGCTAATTATATTTATAATTGTTATTACTTCTTTGAAACTCAAATGCTCATCCTTACTTAATTTAAATGTTTTCGACTAAGTGTGAGCAGCTAGAAGGTTGACGAGAAACAAGGAAAAAGGAAAGCAAAGCAGAATATGTTTAATGGTATCTTTTGTAATAGTTAAAGCGTATTAAGACAATGATATATATTATCTATCATGTAAGGAATTATAGTAAAGGTTGCGTACTTGGGATTAGACTCTGATTTATGTAAATTAAGTTTGATTTTTATATTATTGTTATTATTATTAGTATTATTCCTCTCATAGAAATGGTATCGTGAAGCACCGAGTTCAGGTTTTAAGTACCTGAATTTGGGGGCGTCACAATTATAGCATGGGCCTCCGTAGAGAGTACATGATTACCGCGAGAGCAGTTCGACGCTTGGAGCGGCGCGATGCTCCGGATTGTGATTACCCTCTTGGAGGAGGCTTTTCGTCCTCCCCCGTCTACTCATGTATTCTTATTGTTTATGTTTTTTTCAATTAAGGCTAGCTTGTTAATTCTCTCTCTCTCTCACACACACATACATGCACACACACACACACACATATATATAGGGTATCCATCCATAGCAAACGGTTGTTGGGGAGCAACCCATTTGGCCACCCTACAACTGTGGCGGCTTATTATATAAGCCGCTACAGTTATGTGAGCTGAAACCAAAATGGGTTGTTTTCTAAGCTTCCTTCTTATTTTGTAGCCAATTTGGCCAAATGGGTTGCTCCCCAACAATGATGTTCTTGTGGATGGAATCCCAATATATATATATATATATATAGACTAATGATTTATATTTTTGATTCTTTCAACAGGGTGGCGATGGCGAGCGGTGGCGATGGCGAGCAGGACAGACGACACTAATTTCCATACATCGAGGCAAAGTCGTTCACCTTCGCAAATCTTGATACTTCTTTACTAGTTTATAGTTCATTTGTATTCATGTTATTGTAGAACATTTGTATATATTATAGTGTCTAATTAAATACATATAAGTATTGTAGAACATTTGTATATATTGTAGTGTCTAATTAAATACGTATAAGTATTGTAAATTATATTGTTTATCATTTATGGAACATTAGCTTATATTTATAATTGTTAGCTCAGTATTGTTGATGATAATCAGTTAGTAGATTACGTTTTGTTGGATGTGTTGCTATCATTTTTAGCGCTACGTTGAATATTTGAATGTGAGATACAGGTTTATATTACTGTGTATTGGGTTTGTGACAGGTTACATGCACATAAATGGGTTTAAACACCTAGAAACAGCACTTTTCAAATCTGTATTTTGAAAAAAAAACAGTTAATTTCGACGGAATAAGGTATTTCTGACTGAATTTCCGTCAGATTTAATAATTACCCAATTCTTAATAAATACCGGTATATTTTAATTTTCAGTCAGAAATAGGATAATTCCGAGGGAATATGTTTGTCGGAAATAAGACATCTCTGACAAAAAATTCGTCGAAGTTAATAATTAGCCATTTTTAATAAATACTGGTTTATATTAATTTTTAGTCGAAAATAAGTTAATTTCGAGCACTACAAGAAAAATGCCTAACATCGACCAATACTATCAACGACTGTATATCCGGTCACTGATAATAGTAATAGCGACCATCATTGGCGACCATCATTTAATCTAGTCGCTACTTAATATTAGCGACTGCATGCGGTCGCTGAGAGGTCGCTATCACAATTTTGCCTCGTAAAATTTGGCACGAAATATTGGCGCCAAAGTTTTGTGCGACCACTTAATATCAGTGACCGCATGCGGTCGCTGATAAGTCTATGTCATTAAAAATCAGTGACTGTGTGCGGTCGCGGATGGTAGTTGCTGATCAAACTTAATGTTAGCAATTTCAATCATTCGCTCGACACAGCAGAGGCGAGAAAAAACGAGGGAGCTCAGAGAGAAGAGGGAGAAAGGGGGAGAAGAAAAGAAGGAGAAGAGACTTTGGTCGCCATACCGCATTCTACCACCAATCGGTCGGAAATAGAGAGAGAGGAGAAGGAGGGAGAAGAGAGAGAAGAAGGAGGTCATCCACCACCGCCACCTGCCACCGGCCACCGTTCACCGGCTTGTGAACCCAACTGAGAATCAGGTAGGGTTTTTAATTTCAAGCTTGCATTTTGATTTTTCGTGTTTTCAGTTATTGATACTCGACTGACTATAATTTTTAGGAGGATGTCAAGCATTTTAAATTTGTTAATAGTTCTATTATAATGTACATGTCCACAAAATTCTATTTTTCAGTTCTATGAAGCCTTCCTTTAGCTTTGTTAATTTATGTGGTTCAAATGTTTGATTGAATGAATTATTATATCAAATGTTTGATTGAATGAATTGTTGTATGAGGGTTTGGAATTCTACCTATAAATATCATCAGAAAATCGTAAATCTCTTTACTAGTTTATGTATGAGTGTTACAATTAGTAGCTTAATTAGCTGATTTTATTAGATAGATTTTCTCTTACATGTTTATGCATACAATATCTGACATTTATTGGTTTGTGTACTTCATTGTAACAAAACAGATATTAAGTCAGTTAGTCTATATCAAAGTGGTCATTTCCATTAATTGTTCTATTTGAGTTTACAATTAGAATATATCTTCTCATTTGGAACATGTGAAATGAAATATTTTAATTATTGTTGTAATGAGATGTTTTATTAAATTTGTAAGACTTGTCTAATAGCTTACCTTTAAAAAAAATAGTAAACATGGAACTATTAAACTAAGTGATCCATTAGAGCCTATTAAGGGGTTGTTAGAGCTGATGGGCTGGGCTTGGGGCCGCAAGGCCACACGAGGTAACGCCAAGCTTAGCCAAGCCTCACGGGGCCAAGCCAAGCTTGGCTATCGGCATGGTCAGCTATTGGGGAGGCTGTTAAGCCAAAATAGGTAGTGCTAGGGAACTCTTAGTGCAACAGAGAAGGTAACTAGACACATTTAGTCAATAAAGCGATTGTTTTGGCTATAACAAAAAAAACAAGGGTATTTAACACTTATGTATACAAGAATAAAGCTACAATATGTTATAGAAGCTATAAATTACGCATCCAAGTTGTGAATATCCCAAAACATAAAAGATTATAGAAAGGGAACCTCTTCATAAGTTCTATTTACTTAGTTTTTAACTAATAAATAAAAACAAATTAACATAAAATACACATGATATAATATAACTATTAAACTAAGTAGCATTTACTTAGTTTCTCATACTAAATTTAATAACTATTAATATTTGACACATAATATATATTAAATATGATTAAGTATATAATTAAATTAAAATATAATATCATACAAATATAATAAAACTTTCATATGCTTACAAGTATGCTCAAGTATATAACTTTTTACTGCTTTAATTTGCATTCAATCGTTATTGTTTTGGTCTTATTGTATTGGGAATTTGTATATTTCTCTTGGTTTGTGTCTTGGGTTCCTAGAAATGACCATATATGCATGCCGTCGTGCATGTGGCTAGTCCATATTATAGGGGAGACTCTGATGAATTTTTTTTGTTGGTCGGATAGTTGAGAACATTTATAATATTAACGAGTTCTTTATGTGCTTACTATTAACGATCTCTTTATAGTACGTGCTACCCGAATTTAGATGTCCTCAATAGTTAGTTAGCTAGTATGCTCAAGTCATATGGTTACAAGTATGCTCTCAAGTCATATGCTTACAAGTATGCTTAAATGTTAATCATATGCTTACAAGTATGCTCAAGTCATATGGTTACAAGTATGCTCAACTCATATGCTTACAAGTATGCTTAAATGTTAATCATATGCATGCTTACAAGTATGCTCAAGTCATATGGTTACAAGTATGCTCAAGTCATATGTTAACATTTATAATGTTGTTTTGTAGTAGGTCTGTGGAATCATGGACCTCTATTAGGGGCAGTAGTTGGATGGCACGACGACGATCAAGTGCCCGATTAAATCTTCTACAATTGAATTTAGAGTTGGTTGCCAAGTGTTTTTGGAGTATCGTATAGTCACCGGAATGTATAAATGGTCGATCAAGAGATATGATGTCCATGTTTGAAGTGTAAGAATGTAAATTATATGGACGAGAGGGTGGTAAACTATCATTTACTTTTTTCGGGTTCATGAGAAATTACGAAGAATCTTTGGTGGGCACATAAGCGGAGAGAAGAGATGGTGGCATCACGAAGTACACAATTGAGGCGATAGTACTCATCGTATGAATGAAATGGTTCATGATATTGCAGGGCGATTTTGATTGGGAACAAGGCGAGAAGCAACCTATGAATTACGATGCCAAATACTTCTTTAAGTTGTTAGAGCGAGGGTAGCGAGCCATTGTGGCATGGTTGCACCAAACACACTACATTGTCTGTAGTGGCTACATTACTTAACATCAAGGCTGATCACAACATGAACCATGAGTGTTTTGAGTCGTTCTTGAAGGCTATTAAGAGTATGTTGCCTGACGGTGAGAAATTACCTGGTAACTATTACTTTTGTAAGAAAATGGTGAAGAAGTTGGGTCTTGGATACCAAAGGATCGATGCATATCCCAACGATTGCATGTTATTTTATTAGGAAAATGAACAAATGATAAGGTGCACGTTTTACAGTCATGATAGGTTTAGGCCTAATAAAGAGGGTGTGACTACAAAAAAATCAAGTATACCGTTTAAGATTCTAAGGTCATGAAATGTATGTTTAGCATTACATATTTTTTATATCATTGTCATGTTTATGTCTTAACTATTTAAATGCAATTTTTGTTTATTGTCATTTTATATTCATATATATATATATATACATGCTTATATCACTGTCATGTTTATTGTCATTTTATATATTCATATATACATGTAATCAAATATAACTCATATATACATCTTGAAATTTGTAATATACAGATAGCTTCTGAAGCAGTGCAGAAAAAGCGCGGGTTGGGTAGGGGACCTAATCATGTGCCCAAGGCACCTACTAATCCGGATAATCGGATTCTTATTCAGATTCGCCCTCCTCCGAATAGCACGTACGTCCCGCATCATTTATATATAAGCATTTTAGATTCCATTTATACAAGATATATAGAACTTAGATTTAAATTGCTTTAATATATCTACTTATCGTTGATATAAATTGTTGTATACTATAGTGATTTTTCAGATAATAAGATCGTCAAGTGCATATCACAACAGTTGTGTTTACTGAAATTGGCATACAACCGTGATTACGTGGGTGAAACACACACTATCGCCCTGAGGATCTTTTTTGGTCAATTTGAATTTGGTATGTTTTTTTAATTATGATGATAATATAATATTCTAATTAAGGATAATTGTTTAGTAATGTTATTATTGTTGTTTTATTTACAGAAAAGGTATAGATGGGAGGACGCGCAGGCTTTAGTGATTCAGACATTATTCTGGCAAAAGTGTGTTGTCCGCACCAAGGATAATTTGAACAAAGAACGATAAAAAGCCCTTCACAATGCCGAGATTGACCATCCAGGCCAGGGAGAGGATTACATGCACGAGCATAGTCCACAGTGGTGCACCCAATCCATATAAATTTGAGATGTGTGCCCAATGGAGAGCTGAGAGCTGGGTGAAAAGACGAAAGACTGCCGCCACCAACAGATCCTAGGGTGTACCCGATGGCGAAAAGGCTAAAGGAACATACAAGGGCGACAATATTTCACAGTTGCAATATATCACTGCCAGGGTACGTATTTACAAGTTTTAATATGTTTACAATCATGAATTATATAAAATATATCACATTTTTACGTAGTAATATTGTGCTATTTTTATATAGAGTCTCGATCTCAAGGTCACCTATCCATTGGTCGGATGTATATATAACCACCGTGATGAGTCCGCTTTGATGCTATCCGGATAAGCGGTAATAAGTTTTAACAACTTGATCTTGTTTATCAATGCTTACAGAATTTATTTTTAACTATTTAATTGTTAACATGATGACAAGATACTTATAAGCGTTTATTGAATGAACGCTATTCTGAAGGCACTCCACATCCGCCTATTGATCAAGAGTTGTGGGAGAGGGGGTCTGTTGTGAAGAAGAATTACATTAAAGGTGAAGAACAACGACGACGCCCATCCTTCAGTGGCTCAGGCTGCTCTTCTACCCAGTCTTCACACTCATCAAGTCATCCAGCTGTTCATACTCCGGCTGACTGTGTGAGAGCTATATGTCGAGATCAAGATCTTCTAAAGATAGTAGGCGGGCATCTGGGGGCTCTGAGTCCTGATGAGTTAGCTGAAGCGATGAAATGACGGCAGCAATGCAAAGATGACGTGGGGATGGCGACGAGGTATAAAATCAATTTATTGTATATATTGTCGTAATATATACCAGTATCAACATATATAGTTACTATATTTGTAACTTGTTTTATTATTTTGTTAATTACAGGGTGATCAAGGAGGCGATGATGCTTGACGACCGATTTAGTGTTGTTTTGTAGTTATTTGATAAGCTTGTACTTGTATATTCATTCTTTGGATGTTTGTTTGTTACTTAAACATTAGATTTGTGGTTATTTATTCAATTCATAGCGGTTTTTAAAGGTTTATATATATAGTTTATATACTAGCTAGTTTGGTGGACGATGGATGTTTATATTGTTGTGCACATTGTTTATATTGTTGTGTATGTGTGTTGGGATATAGCAGGTACAAAACAGGTACAATATTTTGGGAATTATGCGAAACAGCAAAAAACTAGTTTTCAGTTTTTTTGAATCAGCGACCGCATGCGGTCGTTGATATCTATTAGGGACTGCTGAGCATTTGAGGGTATCGATCGCATGCGATCGTTGATAGCGATCGCGACACGCGTGGACCACGTCGACCTTTTGGCCTGAGCCACGTCTTGACTCATCTTAGCTTAATCAAAATGATTTATTCGGTCGCTATTCGCGATCCATGAATATATTTGTCGCTAATAGTGGTCGCCAAGATGTGCATCCCAACGACCAGATTTTATATGACGACTATCGGTACATCGCATCGGTCATTATTAGCTATTTGCAACCAATCTGCGATTATGTTGATAGACCATTTTCTTGTAGTGGAGGGAATTTTTTTGTCGAAAATAAGGTTATATTATACTCGACGTAAAATTTTGTCCTAATTATTCAGTCATAGATAGCTTATTTTCGACGAAATTCCGTCGGAGATAAATTCGTCGAAGATAAGTAGGTACGACGGAATTTGTGACGGATGTTATCTTCGACGCGTATATATACGATCAAATTTTCGACGAAATATTCCGTCGAAAATAACCTATTTTTGACGGAATAGGTTTAATTCCGAGAATATATTTCGTTAGAATTAAATTTTTTTTTTGTAGTGAAATGATCGTTATTTTGTCCGGCGTCAACTTACAATAGCAAGTGTCAATTTATGTTCCAACTGATGTTGCGTTAAATTAGAATTATTGGACATACATTTCAAATATTAACAATATATAATTATTAATGATTCTGGATTGAGAAAGACAAAAAGAAAAAACCCTGATCTTCTATTCTGTCACATATTTTACTTTATATACATAAAGTCATCTTTATGCCATACCCTTTTACAAGTCATATGGCTACTCCACAAAACATGTTTATCCTTTTTTCCTTACAATACTAATTAATACTACTGCTAATAATAATAATAATCTCTCTCCCAATCTCTCTATCTCATATAATTACCATCTGATCAAGAAATTTAAGCACAAGAAAAAAACTGAAAAAACATGGGGAGAGCTCCTTGCTGTGACAAGGCAAATGTGAAGAAAGGGCCATGGTCACCTGAAGAAGATGCAAAGCTGAAATCATATATAGAAGAACATGGCACCGGTGGTAACTGGATAGCTTTGCCTCAAAAAATTGGTACAATAATTATCTTCTTTATTTCTAGTCTAGTACTTTTTCAATTTTATCTTCTATATTTTCTTCATATTTTACAGTTGTAAAGATCATTGTAAAGTTTGGTTGAACTAATAGTTTCTCATATTATATACCAATTTTATTGTTTCTGAATTAGGCCTTAAGAGATGTGGGAAGAGTTGCCGCCTTAGATGGTTAAATTATCTCCGTCCGAATATCAAACATGGAGGATTTTCAGAGGAAGAAGATAACTTAATTTGCAGCCTCTATATAAGTATTGGAAGCAGGTAATTAATTAAACTAATTATGATTCTATATATAATGATGATCCTCTAGCTCTATAATTTTTTACCCTATTATTAACTACGATGTAGTAATTTGTCGAATCTCATTAGAACGCCAGAATTAATTAAGCGTGCGTAGAAAAAAAATAGTACTACGACATAAATAAGAAATGAAATTTAATTTCTTGCGTTTGCATGAAGAGGTGGTCTACATAAGTATTGGAAGTAGGTAATTAAATTAATTATGATTCTATATATTCTGATAATCCTGTATATCTAATAATTTTTTCCCTTTAATTAACTATGCACCAAATCTCATCAAAACGCCCAAGTTAAGCGTGTATAGAAAAAGTAGTATATCGGACAAATAAGATATGAAAAATTCTTATGTTTGCATGAATAGGTGGTCTATTATTGCGGCACAATTACCTGGAAGAACTGATAATGATATAAAGAACTATTGGAACACAAGGCTGAAGAAGAAGCTCTTGGGCAAGCAGCGAAAAGATCAACTAGCTCGTAGAGATCGTAGCAACAAAAATCAGCAAGAAATGAATAAGAAAGTGAGGGCAAAAGAAAACACCATGGTCATTACTGATAATTACAACAACGTTGTTATTAACCAAAACCCCTACTGGTCAAATCTCCCTGTGTTGCCTCCTATACCATACTCAAACCAAGAGCCACGCTTCAATGATCACTCTTCTATGCGAAAATTACTAATAAAGCTTGGAGGAAAGTTTTCTGATGATGATAATGACCAAACCCTTAATCAGAGTTTAAAAAATTTTCAGTTTCCTACAAATGTTATTTCATCTGTTCAGCCAAATTTTGAGCAGTCCATTAATATTCTCCCTCCTGCTGGTCAGATGGATGTTTTAAACACCGGTTTTTCGCCATTGCCAAACAGTATTTTTCCAGATGAGTTGATTGAGGAAATGCTATGTAGTAACCCACAGAGACTTGATGGACTTGAGTTCTTATATGGGGACATGAGAATTGGGACAAGTAGTACTAATTGTGAGGATTGGGGGGAGATGAGCACTCTGGTTTACCCTCCTGTTGCATTCAACCATGAGGGTAAATATGGTCTTCAACTAGGGACACTGCAAAAAGGTGGTTTGGAGGAGTTTAGGTATCCGGGGCCGGAGGGGCAATAATGGCATTGTACATTGAGGTGCAAATTTGTGTCGTTAAGGGAGGAGAGAAAATATTCAATATAAGGGGTGATGTTGTTATGGGCTACACATTTCTTTCTTGTTTTATGTGAGTGTCGTTATACTATGTTAACATGATTACATGTTATCATCGTAACATTGAATATTTACCGAGGGGTTGTCACTTGTGACAGATTCTTGGCAGAAACCCTAGCTAGCTAATAAATGCGCATTCTCTTATTGTTTATTTTTGTACCACTTTTTCTATTTTGGATTATAATATGATATGGTCTTGAATTATGGTGATCTTATTAATTAAGGGGCATTTAAATCATAAGAGATGATGTTTGCGCTCAGTCGTGTGTACTTTTTATTAAGATCTTTTACTAATAAAAGATATGTATTTAAAATCTTGACTTATATATATGTGTGTGTCAAAAAACTCCTCGGAACCCTCAAGAAAAGGGATCATGTACAGTAGATTCTTTTAACATTTGGCCTGAACTTGCTGGGGTTTAGTAAGTAGGGCATTTCCCAGAATAGCAGCATTATGTTCTATATTTAGTGTCATCCATGCACGTTTATTTTTAGAAATTTCAGATTTGACACTTATATATCTTTGTTGTGATTGGATTTAAGAATCATTTACTCAAAAAATAATTCAATTTCTTTTGTTCTAGTGTCAGCTGGGGTTTTCATTTTACTAAAATAAAAATATTAACTTAATATGGATAGATTGTAAATAAGATAATTAGTTTGGTTGATATGATTAACTCGATATAAGTACAAGCTTTCTATGCTGCTGTCATGGTGCAATTCTAGAGTATTAGGTTAATGTCTCACATCGTTAAAATTTGATTTGAAAACTCACTATCGATTTGAGGGGGCGTCTCAGCTACTGTCAATTAATTTTTAGTTGCATGTTTCAACATGGTTTCAAAACGGTACATATTTTAACATTTAGTATTTGATTGACCTAGACGCTAGACAACTTTTCTTTGCATGATCAATTAAATTAGCGGTTCTTGTTAATTAACATTTATTTAATAACTATTTTTATTACTTTTTTGTGATTATATATGTAAGTATGTCTGGCTAGTTATATAAAGCTTGGCAGGAAAGATAGAAGCTAACAATCTTTAGGTGACTTGTTCCAATTCCTAAAGCCCTCTTGCATTATATTAAATACGTGTTCAGTTTTGGTTAACACTCTTTAAAAATGCATGGAATAAAGACCTAGGTTTTTGTTCCTCTTAGTTTGAAAATGGGAAACGAAAAAGGAGATGAATTTTTCCTTTTAAAAAAATGATTTGAAATTACTTTATCAAACTGTCATATCATTCCTATATATATATATATATATATATATATATATATATATATATATATATATATATATGCTTAAATATGAATTAGTACCCTAAACTATAAGCCATATTCCACTTCGGTGATTCACCTTTTAATTTTGTCAATTAAATAATTAAACTATCAATATTTTTCAATTGGACCAAATTGAACATGCCACGTCAGAAATTGCTGACATGACTAATTATGTGGGGCCTTAAGAAGCTTATGTGGCAAAAAAAACTATTTTTTAATTATTAAATAAACAACTCTATTTAAATAAAGGACAAAATAGTCAAAACCTAAATTAACATTTCTAATTAAAATAAATAAAACAAACATATATCAGCTGGTAGAATGACAATCGATCGACCAAGACTAGCTCTCCCCAAATTGGAACGATAAACCCTAGCTCAACCGAAGCGACTTCATCATCTTGATTTCGTCACCAGAGATTTCATGCCAATAAGATTCTGGATTCATGGCTTTCCAAGCAAGCTAGCTCCCGATGATCGAACCGTGGAATTTCATGCCAACATTTGCCGATTCATGGCTTTAGAAGCCTTTCCCCAAGACAAATACCCTAACCAGAGCTCTCAAGAAATCACTTTCCGATGACTCGATTTCGTCATCGGAGATGATGTCTTCTCCACCGTCCTCAACATGGTCAAGCCAGAAACAACATCGTCGTTGCAGACTCCGGCGTTTGGGCTCAAACCCAGCTGCCACCGCTGCCAAACGCCGGAAACGGTGTTTCCAATGGAAAAATAACGAAACGGAAGTCAATTTTCTAAGCAAATGGTTCAAAGAAAGACCGGGTCAATTACTGTCATTGGACAGTTGCCTGTTTCTGCCGTCTTGAAACCGGAACCTCAGCGGGCGTTCAAAACTGTCGTTGCACAATTTTGTGATGCCGAAAATTTGAAAGATGATGGAGATGGGACCGATGGAGATGGCGTCGACTTTTCGATCATGGGAGATCTTCCGAAAGAATCTTGATATATATGTGTTGATGGGTTTGTTTTTCTCCATATTTTCTTGCATTTTCGTTTAATAACTAAGGTTGAGATGATTTAATTTTATGGGTATAGGGTTTTCAAGTGGTGGATGGTTGGGTTTTCGAGTGGTGGATGGTTGAGTTTTCTGGTCGGTGATGATTGTCAAGTTTTTTGATCGGAGACGGTAGATTTTAGCAGGAAGATGGTGAATTTTTTAGGATGGGTAGCAGATGAAGATGAAGAGTCAGATGATTTTAGCTTTTGTTATTTTTTATTAGTATTAATGCATAATATAAACTAGTTTGGCGAATTTGCCCTTTCATATATAATAAATGTGTAATCAAACATTAAAATACTATTTTTTTAATTACACATCAGTTGAGCAATGGCCTACCCAAAGAGCCACGTCAGCAATTTTTGACGTGGCAGACTGAATTGAATAGAAGTGAAAAAAATTAATAGTTTAATGATCTGATTGAAAAAATTGAAAGGTGAATCACCGAAGTGGAATATGGCCTATAGTTTAAGGTACTAATTTATATTTAAGCATGTATATATATATATATATATATATATATATATATATATAGTAGGAGTGATTAGCATAAAATTAAATTTGGTCAATTGATTAATACAGTGTCACGCAGGTTAGGAGGTGATCTCTTTGTGTGCCAGCATTGTATTAGTCAAGATATTGACCAACTTACCATGAAGTTAACCGGATTTATATATAGGGTAATGATCCATAACATATATTTCTTATGGATTTTTATATGACATATACTATCTATACCATTGAAAACAAGAAATAACAGTCCAGATTAAAAGATGAAAATCGATGTCCGCTACTAATAGTAACTGACAGTAAAAAAATTCATGTCATCCGCTTTTAATAATAGTTGACGCTAATCAGAATAAAGGTTTGGTTTTACTAATAAATGTACGTTTAGCGTTTATTTAACTAAATTTTATGGTTTATTAATCAGGGTTTAAGATTTATAAACCCTATACCCTGATTAATAAACCCTAAATATTTATCAATATAATCAAACATTTATCCTGATTCTGATTAGCCCTAAATATTTATCGATAAAATCAAATCCTTATTGGGTCCTCTACTATTATTAATTAGTAACGAATGTTATATATATTTTTTTACTGTCCGCGAACGTCGATTTTTAGTTTCTAATCCTGATCATTTTTTCTTGTTTTCAATAGTATAGATAACGATACCCTATAAAGATACATAACAAATATATATATATATATATATATATATATATATATATATATAACAAATATTGAATTTTTAAAAAAAAGTTATAAATCTTATAACTAATAATACTTTTTAAGTAATTTATAATATTCATAATTGTATTACTATAAACTAAATAAATTCATATCAATTTTGAGTTTAAAAATATTTAAATTGACTTTTAAAAAGATAATATTATTCTTAAAATTATTATTATATAGAAGCATGCATGCGGGCTGTGTATAAGCCGTTGATAAGGCACATAAAGACCTTGAAAGAGCTCTACTTGGTTTTGTGTTTTATTATTTCCTTAATATAAATCTTTTTAGAGTTGTGTACAAGTATTAAAAAAATAATTGTATAATATTAAATAGACTAAAAGACAATTTATACCCCAAACTTTATACCATTATTGACTTTTGCATCCCAAACTGAAAAAAGTGTCTAAGTACACCCCAAACTTTATTATACGTAACAAAACACACACTTTCTTCCTTAGCAGGTCAAAAAGTGATGACTAAAGTAACATAACACAAGTTTGAGGTGTAAATTGTCTTTTAGTCTTAAAAATTGACAAAAATAATTAATTTTAAATAAAATAAAATAATTTTAAAATAATTTATTTTAAATAAAATTGTGTTTACAAAATTGTAAAATTGTAAAATACAATTTGTTTTAAAAAAAATTCTATTTTACAAAAATTATAAAATAAAATTATGTTTTACAAAATTGTAAAATTATACAATACTATTTTTTTACAAAATTGTGTTTAAAAATGCAAATTTTTAAAACTTGTAAAAAAAATTATGTTTTAAAAAATCTGTTTTCAAAACAAAATAAATTTAAATTCTGTTTTTCAATTTTTATGTAAAAACAGAATTTTTAAATTTTTTTTTTTGTAAAACAGATTTTTTTTTAAAAATTGTCTAAAACAAAATTTAAATTCTTTTTGTTTTTAAAAACATAATTTTTTTTTAAACAAAATTTTATTTTACTAGTTTTAAAAATTCTGTTTTTTAAACACAATTTTGTAAAAAAAAAAATGGTATTTTACAATTTTGTAAAACACAATTTTATTTTACAATTTTATAAAAACAGATTTTTTTTAAAAAATTGTATTTTACAATTTTGTTTGTAAAAAACACAATTTTATTTTACAATTTTTTGTAAAAACAGAATTGTTTTTAAATTTTTTTTTAAAAACAGATTTTTTTTTTTTGTAAAAACATAAATTTTTACAAAAAAATTTATGTTTTACAATTCTGCTTTTAAAAATTAATTATTAATTCCAAATATTTATTTTAATTTTATTATTTTAATTATTTTATTTTAAAATTAATTATTTTAAAATTATTTTATTTTATTTAAAATTAATTATTTTTGCCAATTTTTAAAACTAAAAGACAATTTACACCCCAAACTTGTGTTATTATGACCTTAGCCAAGTCACTTTTGACCTGCTAAAAAGAAAAAAGTGTTTTTTACGATATAATAAGAAGTTTGGGGTGTACTTAGACACCTTTTTCGGTTTGGGGTGCAAAAGTCAACAAGGGTGTAAAGTTTGAGGTGCAAATTGTCTTTTAGTCTATTAAATATAATATCAATTGTCTATATTATACTTATATTGAAAAAAGATAGTGTTATTTATAGTATAAAAAATAGTGAGAGAATCAAAGTTATATTTAATACTTTGACTAATATTGAAAACTAAACAATTAATACTTACTTGAAATTTTTAAATGATATATATTAATAGACAAAAACACTTATATAAAATGATTTATATTAAGGGACAAAGGGAGAGAATATTAGACAACATATATTTCTCAATTTATTACTAATTGATTTTAGGTTGGTAGTTTCAACAGTTAATTGGTACATATATACTCTTATGCATGTCTAATTAAGACCATAATTAATCTTATATTTAGAAAAGAGATAATAACTCTTAATAAGATATCGTAGAATGATCATTTCAATTATGACGAGTATTTGTTTTAAATAGCAAACAAATTTTCTATTAACAAAAATAATCATCATCTTTGCAGTATTGAGATAATTTCGAGTAATGTCTTTAATTTTTTTTTATTAAACAGTCAAATCGACTAAAACATATTGAAATTATAAGCTGTTACAAACCATAAAAAGATTATATTACAAAAAATTAAAATTATAATCCTTTCAAACATAATGCCAAATAATTAAGAAAAGGGTTAGCAATAATTACTAGACACCAAATATACTTCTAAAAAACAGTCATTATTCCAAAGTATTAAGTAATAACAGAATGCGCAGATGTGAGCACTTCTTCAATGCAAACAAAAGAAGAACCGACCGTTATGATAACACAATACCTAAATTTAAAATAATATATATTCAACCATTCACCATTCACGTACCAGAAAATTTCTTAAGAATGAAAAAAGTATCCCTACTGGAGAAAGCAAATTACCAAAAGATGATAATGAAATCATTTTACAAAGAGAGAAAAATTAGTTATATCATGTATAAAAAAAATCTGGCAATAAAAAAAAATAAACTCTACAAAAAAGGAGAAATTATTAGAAAACAAAAAAGAGAGATATAGAGGAAAGTTTTTATTTTGAGAGAATATAGAGAAAAGAAGAAAGAAAAAGAAGGGAGAACTCCGCCTTTAGTTTTCTTGCTCTAATTTGTTAGCTAGAACCCACTTTCTGATTCTCAATTTTCTACAATTATTGGGAGAATCAATAGGCATAATCTATAATACTTCCGTCTGTCCCATCAAAATTGGCTTTATTTGATTTTTTAAATGAAAATAATTATTTTTAAAATAAAAAATTGATATTACAAATATAAAGGGAGGAATTATAACTATATAAAATTATATCTAATTTATTACTTATTTCAATGGTTCATGAGTTCAACATTTTAAATAAATAATTCAATTCTTAATTCTAAAAATAATTAATTTGAGTTGAAAAATTAAATTAAGTCAGTTTTTATGGAACATGGCCGGGGAGTAGTAATTAATCTGTGGGCTGACCAAACAAATAAAATAATTGAGTACAGCTTGTTTTCAAGCTGACTCTTTTGCTTGGTTGTTTTCAAGCTGACTTTTTTGTTTCTACACCTTTGTTTGGTAAACCTTTAGAAAATCATGGTTTGCTTAGAATATTTTGAGATTATTAAATAAATTTAGCATTGTGCTTTTAAGCTGTTGAGAATGCTTGGTATGATATTTTAATTTGTCTCCTAAAATTACACCTTCTATTTGATTTCCTTCATAGACATGCTTAAGAATTCTTTTAAAATCCAAGAAGTGAAGCTTTCTTAGCTGTCATGAAAATCTTACTACGAAGAATTATTTAACCCAACTGAAATGGAGACTAAATTACTTAACATAACAAGTAGATTAGGGTCATATTTGGTTCCTAAGCGATGAAAAGGGTACTATTTGGATTTAGCGAAATTATAAGTGAATTGATTAGCAAAAAGTTGTATTTGTATATTACGAATTGCAACGAGTTGAGTATTTATTTATTAATTTCTATTAAATGAAAAGGATCACTACAAGAAAAATACCTAATTTCGACATAATATTCTGTCAAAAATGAGCTTATTGACGGACGTATTTTCAACAGATTGTTCATCAGAATTAAACGATAATCGACGGATTAGTTCAGACAGAATTATTCTGTCGAAACTAAGCGTGAACACGTGGAACGTTCTGGTAGTTCGGGTAAAGCTTAAGTCCGACAGAATTTCTGTCGAAAATGAGGAATATTCCGTCTGTAATAGTGATTTTTTAAAATAAATTATATACCTTATTTTCAATGGAAATTCCGTCGATTTTACCTTATTTAGTCGAAAATATCACGTTTTTTTAAAAAATAATTTTTTTTGTTTTTAACAGTTTCCATATTTTGAAACCCCATTTGTATACTTGTAACCTGCTTCATCCCAATAATACATACATGCAATAATATATCAATAACTACAGTCAATAACATATATTATAATCAACCCATAATACAACGTATATACTTTTCTTAATATATAACGTTAAATAACAACAGTATAACTTATTGTTGGTCGATTTAGCAATCAATAAATACATGCAAGTATACATGAACAACAAGTAATATAATGATAAGAGAGTTGTCGATCCCATGAGGAATTAATTCTGATATTTTTCAAATACCAATTTTATATCAAGCCAATTTAATTCAAACTTTTCCAAATACTCATTAACAACCATGGATAATACAAGTATTACAAAAAAGTTAGAAGAAAAACTCTTAGAAAGATTTACATCGTTAAGCATCCTTCAATTCTCTGCCTCCATTGATGTTAAAAGTTTTGTTGCACTAGAGCTCCATCTCTGAAATCTAGCCGCCATGATAAAATAATTGATTTTCTAGGAGCCCTTCAACAAGTATTTATACGCCTCCTAACTTCCTAACCTTAAAAGAAATAATAAATCCTAATCGAGGCGCTAGGTTGGGACTATGTATATACAAAAATGTCACTCAGCTCTAATTTTAATGATTTTTAATCATTTTTTTTCTTCAAATGACCAATTTGTCCTCCAGCTCCATCTTGAAATAAATAAACACAAAAACCAATAAAATGATACTAAAATACTCAAAGATAACAATAATTAAGCTTAACAATACTAGATTCGTAGGTATGCAACCCACTCATTAAATACCCCAAAACTTAACCAATTGTTTGTCCCTAAGCAATGCAATAATGTATATGCACCCTAACTATATGTGTACCAATAAAGTAACCAAATAACATAGCATAAGGGGTATCAACAATCAGACTATCGCAAGCAAATTTTAAGCAAAGGGGGTATCAACAATGTTTATTACATCATACTTTATTAATTCACAGACATGTGCAATGTCTAGTTTTCTTAGGCTTTTCAGTGCTACCCATGTATCGAGTTTTCAACCAATGACTCCCAAACCAGTTGGCTTTAGGGTACTAGGTGTTAAGACACCATTACTGTGAGATCCCAGATTTTATGAATAAAGATTTAATTTTCTCGAAATATTTTTTTTAATATTATGGTGTGGATTTGAGATAATGTTATAGTTGTGGATAGTGTTTATAAATTTTAAAAAGTATGCAAGTTGTTGTATAATATTCGATTGGTCGGGGAATATTCTTTTTGTCGGGGAATATCCGCATGCGACAGTACAATCATTAGTGGACCCCTAATGTAATTATTATTTCGGATTGAAACAACGACAAAAATATTTTATGAAAATAACTACGGAGTTTTACTTGATATCATCTTGTTGAACTACTCAGAGTAAAAATACGATGAATAATGCGTGGTTGCATAGTAGCATATATGTATTGATTATTGATGCTTACGTGATAAGTCACTCGGTTTTATTTTATTAGTATTATTAATGTAATAAAATGCAAAATCTTTTTTTATATAAAATGTAATACTTTTATAAAGTTATTCGTTTTATTAGACTATAAATAGAATATATTATATTCTATTATGCATAGTATTTTTGCATAGTAAAATCTTTTATATAAAAATAGAATACTTTTATAAAGTTATTTGTTTTATTAGACTATAAATAGAATATATTATATTTTTATTATGCATAGTGTTGCATAGTGCCTGTGTAAGACCCCAACTTTTATGAATAATGAATAATTTTCTCGAAAAATATTTTTTAATATTATGGTGTGAATTTGATATAATGTTATAGTTGTGGGTAATATTTATAAATTTTGCAAAGTAAGCAAGTGGTTATATAATATTCGATTGGTCGAGGAATATTCGTTTTAAATAGGGAATATTCATATGACGACACAATTATTGGTGGACCCCACAACGAAAGTATTGTCGTAGTTAGAAAACGACAAAATTATCTTTCTATAAAAATAACGGCGGAGGTATTACCGTTAAAACTGTTGAACTACCCGGTAGTAAAAGTACAGTAATACGCGTGGTTGTATAGTAGCACACGGTATTGATTATTGATGCTTACGTGAGAAGTCACTCAGTTATACTCAATTATTGCTACAGTAATTGCTGCATCATATCTCTCATATTATTTATTCAATTATTATTACAGTATCATCTGTATAATATGATATATTATTAAATCAATAATTGAGACGGCAAAGTTATTCATATTATTATTTGCAATATTGACAATGTCTAGAAGTTCTGTCAAGGAGAGGTTTGGTCACCTAATTGCACGCCAATAAGGAGAAATCCTTATCGGAAAGCCCCCTCTCCTGGTTGTTAAATATTGTGAATTATAATATTAATGATGAATAAGTTCGTGTTGATTAAAGATGAATTTTATAGTTCCATTGTGTTGGAATTATTTGTGTTAGTAGAAATTGACATTTATTTCGATAATAATTTATGTCTGGAGGTTATATTGACCAATCGGGTATTCGGGGCACTTTTTGTTTTGAAGTACTATTCATGAGTTACTATTCATAGGGTACTATTCACCCGTAAGATATATTTCTTTCCGGTCCATATCATTTTTGGGTACAATATTATTCCATGAGGAGATGTGCTAATTTTTCAGACCGTTGGTTGAAGATATAATAGTAAATCAATATGGACCGCTGATGAAAATTTATAATAGTAAATCAATATTGATCGTTGGTTTAAAGTTTTAATAGTAAATCAGTATGGACCGTTGCTTTAAGTTTTAATAGTAAACCAATATAGATCGTCCGTTTAAAAGTAAATCAATCTGGACCGTTCATGAATTAGTTACTATTCAGTCCATTCTCCTATAAATAGAAGCTCATTCCTTCATTATTTCTTACGAATTCACAGAAACTCCAGAGAGAGAAACTATAGAGAGAAAGAAGAAAAGTATTCTGCTACTTCACTACTTCAAAGATTCAATTTTTCTAAGATAGGGATATTATTTATTGTACTCATAATGAGTATTATTTCTTTCTTATTCGTGAAGAGAACTTCAGTTATTCCATTCTTTATTATTATGTTGGAATAACTTTGTATATCTGATACCGCATACATGGTGAAATTCTTCTCATATTCCGCTCTTTATTAATTTCGCTGAATATCACATGCATGCGTTCTGTGGGACCGATTCCATTATTTATCATTACATGCTGAATATCCGTCTGCGTGCGTTTAATGGGACCGGTTCCATTATTTATTATTCCGCCTAATATCCTCGTCTGAGCGTTTATGCTTTTACTTCGGTTCCATTATTTATTATTCATTGGGAATAACTTGTCTCAGATAGCTATCGCATCGCATGGTGAATCCTTACATTATTCCATTCTTTATTATTCATTGGAATAGCACATTGTCTATGTGGATTAACACATGCATGGTGAATGATCCTTCGATTCATTCCTCATTAAATTGTAGAAATGATTTGTCTACGTGGATTACCGTATGGCGGGCGAAAATCCATTTGCAGTTTCATATATTCTATTATACTCAGTTGGTTAAAGCTTTGACTTCTATACTCCATGAAATTAGTGGAATATCCTTGATATTTGCGCTTCATCCAGTATCTTTTCATGGAAATATTCTTCTAAGCATTCTTGAATTTTACTTCACAAAGCAGTATCAAGTTGACAATTTAGACGTTATTGAGTTCAAGATAAATTAACTTATAAATCTTTAAAATTTATTCTTGAACATGTTTTATTGAATTATCATCATCATCATGCTTATATTATGTTGAAAGTCATCTTTGGCTTACGTGCATAGATGGACTTGGTATGATTATGACCAGGAATTATTCGGTATAATCATGACCGTAATGTGACGAATGATGTGGTAAAAGTCCTAATTGGCATGTAGTTCATTGGTGGACAGTTGTTGGTATGATTATGACCAGGGATTATACCGAATAGTCATGACCATTGATGATTACATGAATATCCTTGGCCATGGAGCGAGGATGATTTGATTTTATTTATTAAAGTCGAGTCTCAAATGATAAAGTTGATGAAAACTTTTTAAATCATAGAAGATGATGAGATTTTATACTTTACTTGACTCTTCTAATGGATTGCTTATTCCGCTACAGTTTTTGATCTAAAACTTGTTGTCTATTATATTCTATCAGTTGTTATACTGTTGAAGGCTATTGATAATTTATTCTCGCATTATCTTAGTCATAATATTTCTTCTTGGGCTAGTTGAGCTCACCCTTTCTTTCCACCTTTGTTCTCTTGTGAAATGAGAACGCGTGGCGGGACTAGTCGGGGAACGGTGATGGTCCTAGATGGTGCATTAGTAGTTCTCACTATTCTGTGAAATAGTGTGATAATAAATATAATGAGGACTCCATTGAGTGTGGATATTGTCTAGATGACAATATTTGTATTAAAACTCACAGCCAATGTTTTTTCGTATTTTACACGACTGTTGTATAATTAAGTTGTATTTGTATTCAGTACCTTGTATCTGACGACTTAAGATGGGTGATGTAAACCTGTTTTGGGGGCGTCACATTTGGTATCAAAGCTTAGGGATATGATCCCTGGCTGAGATGTGAGACAAGAACTAAGAGGGGAGAGACGAGGAATTCCTTCGCTAGAATGACCTACCTAAGTTTATTTGGTATTTAACTGGTCGGTCAGAGTATATGGATAATATGTTACATGTCAATTAACCTTTGTTTTGTGGCAGTATTTGCAAATGGCATCCGAAAATGTTGAGATAAGCAATGAAGCACATGAGACTGTTAAGACACCTTTAATTACTAACCAGGTTAATGTGATGTCAGACGAAGAAGAAATTAGAGATATCTACGTGGTACGTGAAGAACTAATATTTGCACCCGAGCAAATTGCAGAGGTAGCAGCTGAGAGTGAGGAAGAAGAGGAACATGAGGAGAATTTATTAGAGGAATTTTATGATCAAAATTTAGTATTACAAAATCGTATTCATGAGTTAGAAGAGCAGGCTGAAGAATGGCAGGCGGTCGTGGAGCAAAGAGATGCAACCATTCAAAATTGTGTTACCCGATGTGGGATGCTTGAACAGAAGCACTCTTTGGCAGAGTATAAGATATTAGAGCTGGAATCTGAGAATGTTATGATCAAAGTTCTGATGAAAGCAGAAACAACTTAACGAAGGAAAATAGATGATGCGTGGGTAAAAGCCGCACGGCGCGTTGATATTGTCAAAAAAGACGTCCGATCCAATAAAGTTAAAATAGATGAAATGGATTTTGCTTTCTGGACAACAATTGGGAGAATCCAACATCGAATTCGGAATTACCCTGTACAGAGCGGTCAACCCCAATTCAATATGGATCGGGGAGTAATGATTCAAATCATGGATAAGGAATATGACGAAGCAATTAAGGGTGAAATGTACTCTATAGCAAAGTCAAGTCTAGCTGGGATGGTGACGCCAAAGAATGTCCCAGACAAGTCAAAATCGATAGTTTAAAAGGGACTGTTTTTTTTGTGACGATGAACACGAATGAAGTTATAACGGGTTAGTTAATTATAAATTCTTGCAAAGTCTATGCCTTATTAGATACCGGTTCTACCCCATTCTTTTATTTCTCCTACTTGCACTCAACGTTTAAATTTGACTTCGGAGAATTTGGACTTTGACTTATCGGTTGAAACTCCGTTGGGAGAAACCTTCATTACATCCACGGTTTATAAGTCTTGTTTGATTCAAATCGGTAACCGCATTTACCGTCGATCTTATTTCTTTAAAAATACTTGCGTTTGACGTAATTCTAGGATTGATTGGTTAACTACTCATCATGCAAAATTGATTGTTTTCGTAAGGTTGTTAGTTTTATATTCCTAATCAACCTATTATGCGAATTCAAGCGACCAAACCATTAAAATCAATCACGGTCATTTCAAACCATAAAACTATTCGCTTATTGAAAAATGGATGTCAAGCTTTCTTAGCTCATGTCACGATTTAAACAAAAATACGCCGCTTTTGAATGATATTTCTATTGTTAATAAATTTCTGACGTATTCCTCTCAAGAACTTCTGGCCTACCCCGGCGTGAAATTGAATTTTGTATCGACCTTGAACTCGGTACAAAACCCATTTCCAAAGCCCCATATCGAATGGCTCTATTGAACTTCGTGAGTTAAAGACCCAATTACGTGAAATTGTTAGACATTGGTTTCATTCAATCCCTAGTACGCCTCCTTGGGGTGCTCCTGTTCTATTCGTGAAGAAGAAAGATGGGAGTATACGACTTTGTATCAGACACTCTGAGAGAATCGAACCATGTCACCATCAAGAATAGGTATCCGTTACCTCGCATTGATGACCTATTTGACCAGTTGCAAGGAGCATACTTCTTTTCAAAGATCGATCTTCGCTCTGGATATCATCAGCTAAAGGTTAAAACTGAGGATATTCCAAAGACTGCCTTCAGAACTCGGTATGGGCATTATGAATTCTTGGTCATGTCTTTTGGATTGACTAATGCTCATGCTGCCTTCATGGATATGATGAACCAATTATTCAAGGAATATTTAGATCACTTTGTGGTTGTCTTTATTGATGACATTCTCATATATTCCAAAAGTCGTGAAGATCATGAGCAACACTTGAGGCTGATACTCCAAAAGCTTCGTGAAAACAAGCTTTATGCCAAGTTGAAGAAATGTGAGTTCTGGCTTGAAGAAGTTGCATTCCTTGGGCATGTGATATCAAATCATGGAATATCTGTTGACCCAGCAAAGATTGAAGCAATTCAAAGCTGGGAGCAACCAAAAGTCGATGTCAAGTCATGTAGCTTGCTCAAATTTGGTTATTATCGGAGATTCGTGGAAGGATTTTCTCGAATTGCTACTCCATTAACTCAGTTGACTCAAAAAGATACAAAATTCGGTTGGAGCGAGGAATGTGAGAAAAGTTTTCAAGAACTCAAGGGAACACTCATTTCAAAGACTGCTACGACGGCACCATCCGCTCGAGAGGATTTGTCATCTACAGTGATGCTTCGGGCAAAGGGTTAGGATGTGTTCTCATGGAACATGGGAAATTCATAGCATATGCTTCTCGGCAACTTAAAGAATATGAGAGGAGTTATCTTACTCATGATCTAGAGTTGGCAGCTATTGTCTTCGCATTTAAGATTTGGAGGCATTACCTGTATGGAGAGAAGGTGGAGATCTATGCAGATCATAAAAGCCTCAAATATTTCTTCACCCAAAAGGAACTCAACATACGGCAACGATGTTGGCTTGAACTATTGAAAGATTATGATCATACCATTCAATACCATCCTGGTAAAGCGAACGTAGTAGCTGACGCATTGAGTAGAAGATCATATGCGGGTACGAGTGAAATATTGTCAACACAAAGGCCCATTTTGTATGACTTTACAAAGGATGGAGATAGAGTTAAAGACTCAGTGGACCCATGTGATGATGGCGAATATACGAGTAAAACCTACTTTAATCGATAAAGTTAAAGTCGCTCAAGCTACTGACACAAGTCGATACGTATGATGAGGAAGAAAGTGCAAGAAGGTGCTATTCCTAAGCAAGAATCGATGAAGAAGGAATACTTGAGTCAAATCCAGACTTTGTGTTCCTAACGACCACGATTTAAAGTATAAAATCATGATGGAGGCGCATTAACACACCATTTGTAATCCATCCTGGGAGTACCAAAATGTATTATGATCTTGACATACATTTTGGTGGAGCAATATGAAGAGAGAGATAAGCGAAGTTTATCTCAAGGTGTTTAACTTGTCAACGAGTCAAGGCGTGAGTATCAAGTACCAAAAGGTCCATCAGCAACCACTTGAAATTTCGTAATGGAAGTGGGAGCATATTACCATGGATTTCGTTACTGGTCTTCCCAAGGTTTCTCAAGGCATAGATTCAATTTGGGTCATTGTTGATAGATTGACCAAGTCTGCTCACTTCTTACCTATACGAGAAACTTATACACTTGAACGTCTTGCTCGTATGTACATAAATGAGATTGTAAGACTGCATGGTATGCCAGTATCCATAGTTTCTGATTGAGACCCAAGATTCACTTCACGATTTTGGGTTAGTTTGCAGAAAGCTATGGGCACGGATTTACGATTTAGCTTCGGCATATCATCCTCGATTTTACGAGACGATGGGAGAGGACTATTCAAACTCTTGAAGATCTATTAAGACTCTGTGTCCTTGACTTCAAAGGAAGTTGGGGCAAGTTCATACCGTTGGTGGAGTTTTCCTACAACAACAGTTATCAAGCAAGTATTGGCATGGCTTCATTTGAGGCATTGTATGGGAGAAAGTGTCGTTCTCCAGTATGCTGGGATGAGGTGGGTGAAGCAACATTGTTGGGACCGGAGTTGGTATGTATGACTACAGAAAAGATTCAAACGATCCGATAACGTATAAAAACTTCACAAGATCGACAAAAGAGTTATGCTGATCTTCATCGAAAGGACGTAGAATTCGATATTGGGGATCATGTGTTGTTACATGTTGCTCCATGGAAAGGAGTTACGAGATTTGGAAAGAGAGGAAAGCTCAATCCTCGATTCATTGGACAATTTTTAATTCTCGATCAAGTAGGAACTGTGACCTATAGACTCGCCTTACCGCCAAGTATGTCTCGTGTTCATAACGTTTTTCACATATCTATGTTACGTAAATATGTGAAAGACCCGAACCACATTATTGAGTTAGAACTAGATGAGATAGAGGAAGATTTAACGTATGAAGAGTTACCTATTAAAATCTTGGATAAGAAGGATCATGTTCTACGCTCCAAGGTTATACCTCAAGTCAAAGTTTTGTGGAGAAACCACGATGTGGAGGAAATGGCTTGGGAGTTAGAATCTGAGATGAAGTCAAGGTATCCTCATCTCTTCGACATACCAGGTATGTACCCTAATTTCGAGGACGAAATTTCATAAGAAGGGGAGGTTGTAAGATTCCAACTTTTATGAATAATGAATAATTTCTCAAAAAATATTTTTTAATATTATGGTGTGGATTTGATATAATGTTATAGTTGTGGGTAATATTTATAAATTTTGCAAAGTAAGCAAGTGGTTATATAATATTCGATTGGTCGGGGAATATTCATTTTAAATGTGGGGAATATTCAGACGACTAAGCACAATCATTAGTGGACCCCTATTAACGGAAGTATTGTTGAAGTTAGAAAACCACAAAATTATCTTTCTATAAAAATAACTAACGGAGGTGTTACTGTTAAAACCGTTGAACTACCCGGTAGTAAAAGTACGATGAATCTGGCGTGGTTGTATAGTAGCACACTTGTATTGATTATTGATGCTTACGTGAGAAGTCACTCGCTTATACTCAATTATTGCTACACATGAATTGTTGCATCATATCTCTCATATTATTTATTCAATTATTATTACAGTATCATCTGTATAATATGATATATTATTAAATCAATAATTGAGACCAGCAAAGTTATTCATATTATTATTTGCAATATTGACAATGTCTAGAAGTTACATCGAGAGGGTTTGGTCACCTAATTGCGCTACTAATAAGGAGAAATCCTTATCTGAAAAGCCCCTCCCTATTGTTAAATATTGTGAATTATAATATGAATGATGAATAAGTTCGTGTTGATTAAAGATGAATTTTATAGTTCCATTGTGTTGGAATTATTTGTGTTAGTAGAAATTGACATTTATTTCGATAATAATTTATGTCCGGAGGTTATATTGACCAATAACCCATTATTCGTAGGGCACTTTTCGTGGTCAAGTACTATTCACGAGTTACTATTTACGAGTTACTATTCACGAGTTATTATTCACGGGGTACTATTCACCCGTAAGATATATTTCTTTTTGGTCCATATTATTTTTGGGTACAATATTATTCCATGAGGAGATGTGCTAATTTTTTAGACCGTTGGTTGAAGATATAATAGTAAATCAATATGGACCGCTAGTGGAAATTTATAATAGTAAATCAATATGGATCGTTGGTTTAAAGTTTTAATAGTAAATCAGTATGGAACGTTGCTTTAAGTTTTAATAGTAAACCAATATGGATCGTCCGTTTGAAAGTAAATCAATCTAGACCGTTCATGAATTAGTTACTATTCAATCCATTCTCCTATAAATAGAAGCTCATTCCTTCATTATTTCTTACGAATTCACAGAAACTCCAGAGAGAGAAACTATAGAGAGAAAGAAGAAAAGTATTCTGCTACTTCACTACTTCAGTATTCAATTTTTCTAAGATAGGGGATATTATTTATTGTACTCATAATGAGTATTATTTCTTTCTTATTCGTGAAGAGAACTTCTGTTATTCCATTCTTTATTATTATGTTGGAATAACCTGTATATGCGAAGTACCGCATACATGGTGAAATTCTTCTAATATTCCGTTCTTTATTAATTCTCGCTTAATATCCTCATCTCTGCATGCGCTTGCCGGGACTGATTCCATTATTTATCATTCTCGCCGTAATATCCCGTCTGCATGCGCTTACTGCCGGACTGTTCCATTATTTATTATTCCGCTTAATATCCTCGTCTGAGCGTTTATGCCGACTGGTTCCATTATTTATTATTCATTGGGGAATAACTTGTTCAGATATCTATCGCACGCATGGTGAATCCTTCTGTTATTCCATTCTTTATTATTCTGTTGGAATAGCCTGTCTATGTGGATTAACACATGCATGGTGAATGATCCTTCGTATTCATTCCTCATTAAATTGTAGAAATGATTTGTCTACGTGGATTACCGTATGGCGGGCGAAAATCCATTTGCAGTTTCATATATTCTATTATACTCAGTTGGTTAAAGCTTTGACTTCTATACTCCATGAAATTAGTGGAATATCCTTGATATTTGCGCTTCATCCAGTATCTTTTCATGGAAATATTCTTCTAAGCATTCTTGAATTTTACTTCACAAAGCAAAGATCAAGTCGACAATTTAGATTGTTATCGAGTTCAAGATAAATTAACTTATAAATCTTTAAAATTTATTCTTGAACATGTTTTATTGAATTATCATCATCATCATGCTTATATTATGTTGAAAGTCATCTTTGGCTTACGTGCATAGATGGACTTGGTATGATTATGACCAGGAATTATTCGGTATAATCATGACCGTAATGTGACGAATGATGTGGTAAAAGTCCTAATTGGCATGTAGTTCATTGGTGGACAGTTGTTGGTATGATTATGACCAGGGATTATACCGAATAGTCATGACCATTGATGATTACATGAATATCCTTGGCCGTGGAGCAGGAATGATTCAATTTTATTTATTAAGCTGAGTCTAAGCGATAAAGCTGATGAAAAACTTTTTAAATCATAGAAGACAGTAGATTTTATACTTTACTTGACTCTTCTAATGGATTGCTTATTCCGCTGCAGTTTTTGATCTAAAACTTGTTGTCTATTATATTATATCAGTTGTTATACTGTTGAAGGCTATTGATAATTTATTCTGCATTATCTTAGTCATAATATTTCTTACTGGGCTAGTTAAGCTCACCCTTTCTTTCACTGTTCTCTTCAGGAAATGAGAATGTAGCTGGGACTAGACGGGGAACAGAGTGATGGTCCTAGATGGTGCATTAGTATTCCTCACTATTTTGTGAAATAGTGTGATAATAAATGTAATGAGGACTCCATTGAGTGTGGATATTGTCTAGATGACAATATTTGTATTAAAACTCACAGCCTATGTTTTGTCGTATTTTATACGACTGTTGTATAATTAAGTTGTATTTGTATTCAGTACCTTGTATCTGGCGACTCAAGATGGGTGATGTAAACCTGTTTTGGGGGCGTCACAGCCTGCATAGTGTTACATAGTGCCTATATAGTGTTTTGCATACTAAAATCTCTTTATATAAAACAGAATACTTTTATAAAGTTATTCGTTTTATTAGATTATAAATAGAATATATTATATTTTATTTAAAAGATTTTTCTTTAAATATGGACCGTCCGATTAAAAGTAAATCAATCTGGACCGTTCATGAATTAGTTACTATGCAGTCCATTCTTCTATAAATAGAAGCTCATTCCTTCATTATTTCTTACTAATTCACTGAAACTCTAGAGAGAGAAACTATAGATAGAGTTCTTCTTCTATAATCTTGAGCATATTTCTTTAGAGTTTAAGAAAGTTTTGAGCGTAGTACAAGTTTTCTTCGAGTATATCCTCGCCCTACCAGTCGGAATACTCTTCTTTTACGATAAGGGATATTATTTGTTGTACTTGTAAAGGGTATTCTTTCTTTCTTATTCGTGAAGAGAACTTCTGTTATTCTATTCTTTATTATTCTATTGGAATAACCTGTATACGCGGGATACCCTATACTTGGTGAAATTCTTATGTTATTCCATTCTTTATTATTCTGTTGGAACATCCTATCTGTGCTTTACGCATGACCTAGTTCCATTATTTATCATTCTGTTGGAACATCTTGTCTGTGCTTTACGCATAACCTGGTTCCGTTGTTTATTATTCTGTTGGAATATCCCGCATGCAATAAATCTCGCATGACCCGGTTCCATTATTTATTATTCATTGAATATCCTATCTGTATGCGTTTACGCATGACTGAATTCCGTTATTTATTATTACATTGGAATAACTTATCTGTGCGGTCTATCGCACGCCTGGTGATTTCTTTTGTTATTCCATTCTTTATTATACTCAGTTGGTTAAAGTTTTGACTTCTATACTCCATGAAATTAGTTGAATATCCTTGATATTTGCGCTTCATCCAAAGATCTTTTAAATGGAAATATTCTTCTGAGCATTCTTGAATTTTACTCCACAAAGAAATATCATGTTGACAATTTGGACGTTATTAGTTCCTGGATAAATTAATTCTTGAACTTGTTTTATTGAATTCTTATAACATTGTCATCATCCTCTTGATGTGGATTATTTATTAAGCTGAGTCTCAGCGATAAAAGTAATGAAAAATCTTTTAAATCATAGAAGATAGTAGATTTTATTCTCTACTTGACTCTCTAATGGATTGCTTGTTCCGCTGCAGTTAAAGTTAATGTTTGTTATATTTTATCAGTTTAACACTGTTGAAGGCTAATGATAATTTATTCTGCATTAACTTAGTCATAATATTTCTTACTGGACTAGTTGAGCTCACCCTTTCTTTCATTGTTCTCTTCAGGAAATGAGAACGTAGCTGGGACTAGTCGGGGAACGGAGTGACGGTCCAGATGATAGCATTAGTAGTCCTCACTATTCTATGAAATAGTGTATTAATAAATGTAATGAGGACCCCATTGAGTTTGTATATTGTCTAGATGACAATATTTTTATTAAAACTCACAGCATATGTTTAGTCGTATTTTACACGACTGTTGTATAATTAAGTTGTATTTGAATTTTGTACTATATATTTGGCGACTCAAGATGGGTGATGTATACCTATTTTGGGGGCGTCACAGTTGGTATCAAAGCTTAGGGATATGATCCCTGGCTAGGATGTGAGAATAGAACTAGGAGGTGAGAGACGGGGAATTCCTTCGCTAGTGTGACCTACCTAAGATTATTTGGTATTTAATTGGTCGGTCAGAATATAGGGATAATATGTTACATGTCAATTAACCTTTGTTTTGTGGCAGTATCTGAAAATGACATCCGAGAATGTTGAGAATAGCAATGGAGCACATGAGACCGTTGATTCTCCACAGATCAATAATCAGGACAATGTGCAACAGGATGGCGATAATCCTCCTGTAAACAACAACAATGATCAATTGATGAACGACGGTACATTTAGGAGCTTTTTAGAATTCATGTAACATCAGGCGAAGGCGGCTCATGTTCATAATGTAGGAGGAAACAATGGCAACCCACAATTGGTCACCGCTAAGCAATTCAAGGAGCTGGGACCCCCGGAGTTTTTGGGAAAGCCAGAACCACTTAAGGCGGAGACGTGGTTAAAGCAGATCACCAAGATATTTGATGTCTTGGGATGCTCTAAGGAGCAAAAGGTTCCCTTTGCCACCTTTATGTTACGTGAAGAGGCATATCACTGGTGGAAATCTGTAAAACGTACCCAGCTTGACGCACTCAAGATGTCTTAGGAGAAGTTCCAAGAATTGTTCAACAACAACTACTTTCCCAAAAGTATTCGTCACATAAGGGAGGTAGAGTTCATCAAGCTGGAGGAAAACAATATGACTGTGTCGTAGTACAAGGCTAAGTTTGCCAAGTTGTCTCGGTTTTCATCCCATTTGGTCGATAATGAGGAGCAAATGACGCGAATGTTTCTAAAAGGTTTGAAACCCAATATATTTCAATACCTCATTTCTCACAAACTTTATTTATATTCAGATGTTGTGAATAGGGCTCAGTTATTGGAGCGCGATAATGAGTCAGCACAACAAAAAGGAAGCGACCAACAACACGATAATAATCGTACCGGTGGCAACGGTCATCGGAACAATGATAACCATCGTGGGGGAAATTATCATGCCATGAATGGTAACCATTTCGGTGGTAATCATGGCCAAGATAATAAAAGTGGAAATTTCAAGAAGAGAAGGTTCAATAATGATGGAAAGACAGCAGCACCAGCACCCGTTTCAAAGGAAGAAGAACGACCACCGATCGTATGTTTCAAATACGGACAGGAGGGACACATCCGTCCAAACTGTACACAGCAATCCAAAGCGTGATTTAATTGCGAAAGAGAAGGTCACCTAGCTCGATTTCTTCGTATGGTGAAGTCAAGTCCAGCTGGGATAGTGATGCCAAAGGATGTCCCAGACAAGCCAAAGCCGGTAGTTTAAGAGAGATAGTTTTTTTTTTGACGAGGAACCTGAATAAAATTATCACGGGTAAGTTAATCTTAAACTCTTGCGAAGTTTATACCGTGTTAGATACCGGTTCTACTCACTCTTTTATTTCACCTAGTTGTGTTCAATGTTTGAATTTAACTCCGAAGAAGTTAGATTTTGATTTATCTGTTGAAACTCAATTAAGAGAAACCTTCGTTATGTCCACTATTTATAAATCTTGTTCAAATTAACACTTTCACGGTACGTGTCGATCTTGTCTCTTTGAAAATACCTGCCTTTGATGCAATTTTAGGAATCGATTGGTTAACTACTCATCATGCTTTTAAGTAAGGTTGTTAGCTTTCATATTCTAACCAACTTTGTTATCTTAATTCAAGCAACCAAACCACTAAAGTCAATCATTGTCATATCAAGACATAAGTAAAGAGCCCCATCCTTTCGTTGTTGACTTTCTTGTGTGGAATGCACCGAAGCCAGACTTTCTATAGGCGACGTCGTGAATGACGATGACAAGTTGATAGGTATCAATGTGACGTACTATCCAAGTCTTGGATGAGGGTCACAGTTTTGAATGATATTTCTATTGTTAATAAATTTCCTCACGTATTCTTGAAGACTTCTTAGACTACCCCTAGAACGTGAAATCGAATTTTCTATTGACCCCAGTACAAAACCCATTTCTAAAACCCTCAAATATTTCTTTACTTAAAACAAACGTACGTTGGCTCGAGCTGTTGAAGATTACAATCGTACCATTCAATACCATCGTGGGAAAGCGAATGTGGTAGCTGACGTGTTGAGTAGAAGATCGTATGCGTTTACGAGTGCGATGTTGTTAACACAAAGACTCATTTCGTATAACTTACAAGTGATGAAGATAGATTTAAAGACTCTAAGGACCCACGTGAAGATAACGATTATACGAGTAGAATTGACTTTAATCGATAAAGTTAAAGCCGCTCAAGCTACACACCCGGAGTTGATGAATGTGAAGAAGAAGGTTCAAGAGGGCGTTATTCTAAGAAGTAAGAATCGACGAAGAGAGGAAATCTCAACCCTCGATTTAATTGGCCCATTTGAAATCCTCAATGAAGTAGGAACTGTGGCCTATAGACTCGTTTTACCACCAAGTATGTTGCGTGTTCAGAACATTTTTTTACGTATCGATGTTACATAAATATGTGGACGACCCGAACCACATTATTAATTTAGAATCGGACGAGATAGCAGAAGATTTAACGTATGAGGAGATACGTGTTAACATCTTGGATAAGAAGGATCATATTCGACGCTCAAAGGTTATACCTCAAGAATTAGAATCTGAAGTGAAGTCAAGGTATCCTCACCTGTTAGGCTTACCAGGTACGTACATAAATTTTGTGAGCGAAATTTCATAAGGAGGTGAGATTGTGAGACCCCAGATTTTATGAATAAAGATTTAATTTTCTCGAAATATTTTTTTTAATATTATGGTGTGGATTTGAGATAATGTTATAGTTGTGGGTAGTGTTTATAAATTTTGAAAAGTATGCAAGTTGTTGTATAATATTCGATTGGTCGGGAAATATTCTTTTTGTTGGGGAATATCCGTACGATGGTACAATCATTGGTGGACCCCACAACGAAATTATTGTTGGATTGAGAAAAACGACAAAAATATTTTATGAAAATAACGGCGGAAGTTTTACCATTAATACCGTTGAACTACTTTCGTTAGTAAAGTATAGTAATACACGTGTTAGTTGCATAGTAGCACCAGATTGATTATTGATGTTTACGTGATAAGTCACTCAATTTTATTTTATTAGTATTATTAATGTAATAAAATGTAAAATCTTTTATATAAAAATGTAATACTTTTATAAAGTTATTCGTTTTATTAGAATATAAATAGAATATATTATATTCTATTATGCATAGTATTTTTTTGCATAATAAATTTTTTTTATATAAAATGTAATACTTTTATAAAGTTATTTGTTTTATTAGACTATAAATAGAATATATTATATTTTATTATGCATAGTGTTGCATAGTGACTCGCATAGTGTTGTATAGTAGTACTGCATAGTGTTTTTGCATAGTAAAATCTTTTTATATAAAACAGAATACTTTTATAAAGTTATTCATTTTATTAGATTATAAATAGAATATATTATATTTTATTTAAAAGATTTTGCTTTAAATATGGACCGTCCGATTAAAAGTAAATCAATCTGGACCGTTCATGAATTAGTTACTATACAGTCCATTCTTCTATAAATAGAAGCTCATTCCTTCATTATTTCTTACGAATTCACTGAAACTCTAGAGAGAAAAACTATAGAGAGAGTTCTTCTTCTATAATCTTGAGCGTATTTCTTTAGAGTTTAAGAAAACTTTGAGCGTAGTGCAAGTTTTCTTCGAGTATATCCTCGCCCTACCAGTCGGAATACTCTTCTTTTACGGTAAGGGATATTATTTGTTGTACTCGTAAGGGGTATTCTTTCTTTCTTATTCGTGAAGAGAACTTCTGTTATTCTATTCTTTATTAATCTGTTGGAATAACCTTTATACGCGGGATACCCTATACTTGGTGAAATTCTTATGTTATTCCATTCTTTATTATTCTGTTGGAACATCATGTCTGTGCTTTACGCATGACTTGGTTCCATTATTTATCATTCTGTTGGAACATCTTGTCTGTACTTTACGCATGACCTGGTTCCGTTGTTTATTATTCTGTTGGAATATCCTCGTCAATAAGCGCTACGCATGACTTCTGTTCCATTATTTATTATTACGTTGAATATCCTATCTCATGCGCTTACGCATGACTTCGTTCCGTTATTTATTATTCTCATTGGAATAACTTGTCTCGTATGGCCTATCGCATGCCCGGTGATTTCTTTTGTTATTCCATTCTTTATTATACTCGGGTTGGTTAAAGTTTTAACTTCTATACTCCATGAAATTAGTTGAATATCCTTGATATTTGCGCTTCATCCAGTATCTTTTAATGGAAATATTCTTCTGAGCATTCTTGAATTTTACTCCACAAAGAAGTATCATGTTGACAATTTGGACGTTATTGGTTACTGGATAAATTAATTCTTGAACTTATTTTATTGAATTCTTATAACATTGTCATCATCCTCATGTTTATATTATGTTGAAAGTCATATGTGACCTGTAGTGCATAGATGGACTTGGTATGATTATGACCAGGGATTATTCGGTGTAATCATGACCGTAATGTTATAAATGATGTGGAAAAATTCCTCATTGGCCCGTAGTACATTGATGGACAGTTGTTGGCATGATCATGACCATTGATGAATACACAAATATCCTTGGCCCGTAGTGCATGGATAATTTGTGGTCGTGATACTAATGAATACCCTTGGCTGTAGTGCAGGGTTGATGTGGATTATTTATTAAGCTGAGTCTCAGCGATAAAAGTAAAGAAAAACCTTTTAAATCATAGAAGATAGTAGATTTTATTCTCTACTTGACTCTTCTAATGGATTGCTTGTTCAATTACCGCAGCTTAAACTTGATGTTTGTTATATTTTATCGCTTTAACACTGTTGAAGGCTAATGATAATTTATTCTCGCATTATCTTAGTCATAATATTTCTTCTTGGGGCTAGTTGAGCTCACCTTTTGCTTTTATTGTTCTCTTCAGAAATGAGAACGTAGGCCGGGACTAGTCGAGAACGGAGAGTGACGGTCCAGATGATAACATTAGTAGTCCTCACTATTCTATGAAATAGTGTGATAATAAATGTAATGAGGACCCCATTGAGTTTGTATATTTTCTAGATGACAATATTTTTATTAAAACTCACAGCATATGTTTAGTCGTATTTTACACGACTGTTGTATAATTAAGTTGTATTTGAATTTTGTACTATGTATTTGGCGACTCAAGATGGTTGATGTATACCTATTTTGGGGGCGTCACAATTACGGATATAATAACCCGAATAGCAAAGGCCACAAAACCACACGATTCAAGCGATTATTTTTTCTTATCTGACTTGTGTAATGCTCAACTCTCTTAGGCTTTTCAAAGTTACCTTTTTAGCGAACTTTCAACCAACCACTCCCAAACTAGTTGGGTTTTAGGGCGCTGGATGTAGATACACCCCTAGGGCTTACTTGTCCGAGTAACAATGGCCACAAAGTTAAACTAAGCCAACTTCTTTCTTTTCTTTTCTTTTTTAATTTTTTAATTTTTTATAGTATTTAAATACCCCAAGATTCCCCCCAAACTTAGTTTCTTGCTTATCTTTGTCTTCATAGAGGCTTTACTGACTTTGCCAAATTTCATCCCAAATTTTCTACCAAAAGTAGATTATGTAAATATTTGAATTCAGATTGAGCAAATAGTCAATAAAGTGTTTTATAACAAGTATAATTAATTTCACAGTCAAAGTCTTCACTTAGCATTAGTTTTCAATTCTGTTAATGTGACACCCCCAAATCTGGGTACTTCATTCCTCATCATCATTTATAGGCATTCTTGGTATGTCCTCAGTCATGAGGTCTTCTAAAAAATCAGATTCCAATTAACTAACAGCCTCTTTTCCCCTCCCTTTGTCAACAGTCTTTTCCTTTCCCTTTTCATTTCCCTTCCCTTTCCCTTTATCATTTACACCTACTCCATCAAACTCAATATCACTATCAAAATTCTCTTTATAGTCTTTATCATCCTCCTCATATGCATTATCACTAAATGGAGTCACATATGTAGAGTTCTCACTATTAGTGTCACTACACTCAGCATCACCACCACTGAATTCATCATCCAGGTGGTCTTTCCCATTGCCAAAATCACCACTACTGAAGTCATCAACCTTTTTCTTCCCTTTATCAAATGTCCCAACATTGCTCCCAACATGTTCTTCCCATGCCTCTACATTACCTACCTCTGCATTATCTACATCTTCACTAACCAGACACACTTCTACTTCTCTTGGCTCAAGAATAAAAAACTTAATGAAACCCATATCTTTTATAGTAAGGCACAAAGTGGCAAAATGATAAATCCCCAGCAAAGCCCAATTCCATTGCCATATTTCTCAGTTCCCTGTAACTCAGATCCTTTAACTCAATATAATCAAAAAACTTAATTGATCCCCCTACATACCATTTCTCATCAAACTTTCCACCATAAACCATTTTAATCGAAAAAAATGGGATGATCTGAATCACTGCACACAAATTTAATCATTTAATTATATAGACAAAAAACAACAAATGACTTTTCTAACTTTATTTGACTATTCCTAACTGCTACTTATGTAAAAAACAAAGCATAAAAACCAAAAAAGATACAAACATGACCACCATTGTCGACCAAAATTGAGCATGCAAAAAATTTTATCAACTAATTCATGCAAATATGCTTCTTGACCATCTATGTATAGTGTTTCTACACTTTAGATAAGAATAAAGAACACATACCTGAATATAAAGGGGTTCCAAAACCTTCAAAAATCAAACAACCTCAATACCCAAACAATTTTTTATTATAGTCTAGCTGGTCAGTGTGGATTCAAAATCGATCTCGGCCATCTTGATAGCAAAAATTGAAGCCAAATCCTCACCTCCCTTCATATCACTCTTTAAATCAAACTGGCTTCGCTTTGAGCCCTAGAAGATGAATGATCACTCTAATTGAAGCCACTGACCGTTAATCCCTCTTTTTTGAACCTTTATTTTGCTAATTGACTATTCTCTTGTATTCGAACAAATTGAGTACTTGAAGTACATTATTTATACGATAAACATTATTAAAATATTAAATTATCACACGTGGCCATATTCTAGCGAATAATTTGACCGGAATGTTTCAATAAGGTCCATCGTGCTTACGTATGTGTACTTTGGGTAGCGGGATGAAAGCGTTTAAACATTAGGGTATGAAGAGTAAAAGGGTGTATACTTCGGGGTGGAATTTGCAATTAACACATTAATAAATTATACATTGTATCTATTGCATCCTATAAACCTCCTACCCGGGTGTAATGTTCCAACCTTCAAAGCTTCCCACATCTGTGCGGTTATTCCACAGTAACATTGCACTGGAAGATGAGGCCTTTGCCATTATATTTGATGAGATGAAGATATCTCATCTGTGTCATCTCCATGAACAAAAAATTCAGATGAAGAATTCATAATGAAGAATCGATCGCATACACAACAAATTAAAGCGAAAGGAAGAAATAGAATCAACCAACCATAGTCGATATATACTAAAATTAATTCTTGACAGTAGTGAGGAGGAGCAGGAAATCAGCCAAGAATAATCAATCGCACCAAAGAAGCAGCAGAATCGCACCAAGGAGAATCGAGCCCTAATTTTTTTTCCCAATCTGAAATGAAGAATTTGTTGCTGTGATTTGTATTATTGAGCATGTGCTTCGCACATGATATACACATGGCAAAGGCATTGTACACATCATCAAAAAAAATCACGTGATCTGTACACACAATTTTCGTCTGTTTTTTGGACAGAAATCATAAGTAATGACCATTTGGTAATTATTTTAGAGTATAGTTACGCAATTGTAAAAAAAAATATTGATAACCACAATAAAAATCGGACTCTAATATAGTGACTAAAAAATCAATTATCCCTAATGAAATGTATTTCATTTGTGGCCATAATTCCAAGCCTTTTGGAGTTGCCACAGTTGTACTATTTTGGATTTTAATGAAATTTCAATTTTTGCGGATAAAAAAAAAGGTAGCGGGGGAAAACAATGCCAAAAAAAAAATACTTCTTTAATTTTGGCAACTAGTACTTAGGCTCGGATCATACTCAAGAGTCAAGAGCATGGTCAACAAAATGCTGTGGTTTTGCATATTTACAAATGCATATTTATCAAAACAACCTAAATTGATATGAGTAAATTAAGAATGGAAAGCTCCTTACAAATTAAGAAAAAAAGTAGATCTTTATGTATCTCTCTCCTCTCCTCTCCTCTCCTCTCCCTAGTTAAAAACCCTAACTTTTAAAACTTCAGATTTAGAGATGGGGAGAGTTTTTTTTTTTTATATTTTGAAGAGACCCTCACCCAAATCTTTTTATTATCATATTAATCTGTTAGTCGGTTGTTTGTTTATTTTTTGTGGAGTTTGTTTTTCTTTTTGTAGAATTTTATTTTCTTCCAGTTTGGGTTACATCTCTTGGTCATTCTCTATTTATATAATTAGTATCTTTTTAATTGAATGAATTAATTTTCCCTAATATTGTTCCCAGAATTTGTAGCAACCAAAATTTGAAATTGACTTTAATTAAGGCACATTTTTCCAACTAGATGACTAATAAAACACAACAATTTTCTATGATTAAGGCCTTTGAGTAGGATTTTTGTTAATCCTGGGCCACAGCCAAACGACGAATTCCCTCACGCCTTTTCCATTCAAAAATTATATTAATCACATTACATTGTCATTGATATATATATATTGACACTAACTAACATGGAAAATTCCTTTATTTTTGGCCTGTATATGATCTAGAAAGACCAACTCAATTTATTTTTATATATATATATATGGGATTCCATCCACAGCAACCGGTTGTTGGAGAAGCGAACTCTTTTTTTGCCATAACAACTGTAGCTTATTATTTACTTAGCTTTTTTTTATAAGCCGCTACAGTTGTAGCGGCCTGGCTAAAAGGTTCTTCTTCAACAACCTGTTCTTTGTGGATGAAGACTATATATATATATATATATTTGTAAATTGAGTTGGTTCTTGAACCGCATGATACTCCCTTCGTTCTTTAATATAAGTCATTTTAGGGTTGTACACAAGTATTAAGGTAATGATTGTATAGCATTAACTATAATATCAATTGTCTATATTACCCTTGCATTGGAATAAGAGATTGTTATTTATTGGACAAAAAATAGTGAGAAAACCAAAGTTACATTTAATACTTGGGGTAATATTGGAAACTAAGCAATTAATGCTTACTTGAAATTCTTAAACGACTTATATTAAGAAACAAAAATATTTCTCTAAAACGACTAATATTAAGGAACGGAGGGAGGATACAAATATATCGGGAAAAGCATATAAGATTGATCATACAAAACTTATCTACGATTACCTCAAATAGAAAGTGATTTTGATTATTTAATAATTTAATTGTATGATATATATATTTTAAATAAATGTGTAAATGAATCGAGTTGAGCCAAGTATTGAATTGCTCAGATTTGATTCACAAAATTTATCGAATATAAAATAAGATTTGATTAAGACTCGTTTAACTATCGAGTTGAGCACGATCTCGAATCAAGCTCAAGCAGTTTGAACTTTTCAAACGAATATAATCCGAGTATTAATAAAAAATTACAATTTGAGAAGATTCGAGTAATTTATCTAATTTTAAAATTTATTTATATTTGAATCATTTATATTTTGAGTCAAGCTCGATTCGAACTTTTAATCGAGCGAGTACGAATTGAGCCCAAACTATAATTTGCTCCATTTAAGAGCTTTAATTTTAACGTGACAAACGGAGTCAAAATATACAACAAGTTTGCACCTAATAAGCTTCTGTAAAGTAAGGAGGAATATGCCATACTAAGAAGAACCAAAACAGAAGGATCCCCGTAGAAGCAACCAAAAGTCCAAATTTCCAAATTTGACTTTTCTCTTAATACACATTCTGTCAACTTTGATGATGATGATAATTAACAATTAATTCATTATAAACAGTAAAAGCTATCAGTGATTAAGGCCTAGGAGAAGGGTTTCCTTAGTCATGACAACAGCCAAACAACACTATTCCCACTACTTTTTCATTTTATATTAATCCCATTGTCAGCAACATAAATAATACTCCATATTGATTGTTATATTAAATGATAATGACACTCACTAACATGAGAAATTAATCCCTTGAGATTTGTCCCATACTTGGACCAGAAAAGTCCCTTTTTCCGACTAATAAATGCCTTGAAAAGCTTGTTTTGTTATATAATAAAATAAAAGGATGAATATTGACAAGTGGTGTTTATTCTGTTTCCAATAAGAAGAAGATATATATGTACTCAAATAAAGGATATTAAGATGAATATATGGCAGGTTATTTTTTATCTCCCTCAGTGCGAAAAATATTTTTGTAATTTTTAAAATTAACATAGGAATAAATACGAATATAATATAGGTGAAGAATTTCGGATAATATTTAGCATTTACCGGTGACAGAAGGAGGAAGAATAGCTAAAGCATCGATTAAATCCATATTTAAGACTAGATGAAAATTTTAAATAATTGTTGTATTTTATTTTTATTAAGGTTAGCGCCGTAAATTTTATTAGTTTTGGGTCCGTTTTATGTTTTAGGCTTATTTCATATTTTTATTGCACTTCGTTTCTTTTTAGAGTTTTGGAAGTATAAATAGTCTACCATAATTATTATTTTGAACAACACATTATTATTTTAAAGTATACAATCATTTGATAGTTATTATCAAAAAAAATAAATAAATTCAAGGACCTTCGAGATTAATTACGTTAATCTTTCTTTATGCTCAATTCACACTGTCAACTAGCTATATGCAAATGGATTGGGAAATTATTTAATTATGCAGGATAAATTCATTAACCAATCCAAAATAAAAATGTTTGAAATAATTTTGATTTTTTTTAAAAATTAGCTAACTTTTTAATTAGCAGCTATTACAAATCCTTTTTCATCGTATACCCAACTAGTTTTAAATAACAGACCTATCCCATTAGTTTGAAATAATAGGCTTTTCTTGGATTGATATATTTTAATTTCATGGCCCAACCCACAATATTACCTGTATTCCAATATTTCATCCACCCAAACCTTTCTTGGGCCGACCCTGATTGTAAGTGCTCTAAGCCGGATAGGCTTGACCAATGGGTAAACGCCTCATGGCCTTTAGAAATCTAATTTATAGAGTGGAAGGAGGGATTTGATCTCTCACATTCATTTGTTTTATGATAAAGTTTAAATTACTATATTTTAATTAAATTATCTTCACAACGGGACAAATTTATGGGCGGTTTGTTTATGACTGAATACATTTGAATGGCTGAATGACTGAATCGGTCAGTCATTAAATGCGTTTATTTTAGAAAAAAATCGTTTGAATGACTATATCGGTCAAATGATTGAACTGAATGGCCAAGTCAGATTTTTTAGCTGAATGAGCAGCTGAATAAAGTAAAAAATAAAAAAATATTAACTATTATGTAAGACCCCGAATTTTATGAAATAAAAGTATTCAATTTTTCTTATAATTATAATTCAGTAAATGGTTAAATTGATAAAAAATTAAAGTTAAGGGTGATATATGAAATTTTTTCAAAAATACACAAGTGGTTATAAAAATATTCATTGTTGTCGGGGAATATTCGTTTGGTCGTGGAATATTCTTTACGTTTGGGAATATTAAATGCGACGGTATGACCATTTATGGCCCCATAATGTAATAATCATCGGATGAAGAAAACGACAAATTAAATTTTTTATAAATAACGGCATAATCGTTACCGTTAACACTGTTGGAATATCCGGTGGGTAAAGTAAAGTAATACGTGTTGTTGCACAGTAGCACACGGTATTGCACAGTATTTTTGAATTATTAACTCTTACGTAAGAAGGTACTACTCAATAATTGTTACAGTAATTACTGTTCAATATTTTATTTTTGATTCAATAATTGCTGCGTTGATATTTTATATTATTGGTGTTTTAATAATTGTCACTGCACAGTATTTTCCATTATCAAATCAATAATTCATATTATTTGAATAATATTTTTAGATAGCATTATTGGCAATGTTTAGAAAGTTCTGTCTAAGGAGAGGTTTGGTCACCTACTTGCGCGCCAGTAAGGAGAAATTCTTATTGGAAAGCCTCCTCTTTCCTGGGAACTGCTTGGTTGTCATTATTGTAATTCTGTAGTATTATTTGTGAATAATTAATTATTGATTTATATGATAAGAAAAATATTCATTTTATGTGGATATAGATGGAGAAAATTTTTAAAGTGACAATTGTTAAAAATTGATATTTTATCTTTTTTGATAAAATAATTTATTATTATATTTTAATAATATAATGGTGATATTTTTACAATGAATGTGGGATATATGAGTATATGAGGAGGAAGAGTATTTTTGTTGCAAAAGTTGTTTAAAACATGTTAAACATGTCGGTAGACCTCATTTCTTGACTGAAATTTGATTTTAGCCTGTAAAATCGTCCGTATGTGGATTTTGATCAATTTCTGTTTCGAATTTGGAAAAATTTTCTTCTGAAAAGTTGTAGAGAATTGAATTTCCTACAAAAAGTCGCAAGATACGAATTTTCTGATAAAAGGGCTATTTATTATGAATTATTGAAGTTCCGGATTAATTTATTATTATTATTTTTGGAGTTTTAAGTAATATTTTCATGAAAAACGTTTTTGGTGATGTTGGCATTTGTATGGCTGATGGCTTGACCAAAAAAGTGGGCGTAGGAATTTAAGAAAAATAAATTTATATTTTATTAAATTTTCTACTTTGGTGTTCTAAGTATTTTCCTATAAATAGGGTGCTTAGGTTAGAATTGAAAATCACACCAGAAACTACATGTTTCTCTCTCTTTCTCTCTCTATAATATCGAGCGTATTTTTGTGAGTATTTTAGTACTTCGAGTATTGCTATACGGTGCAAGTTCTTTAAGCACTATATCCAGTCAGAAGTACTATTCTTTCTGAGGTAAGAGAGATTATTTTCTTCATAAATGATATTATTTCTTCAATATCATTATGCCGAAATATTAGTTTGAATTTTTATCAAATTTGGAACTTTTTCATGTCGGGGTTACTATTCATGAGTTACTATCCATGAGTTACTATTCAGGAGTTATTATTCATGAGTTACTATTCACGAGTTACTATTCATGAGTACTATTCACGAAGCATGATGATGTTTTTTGTAAAATTTCTATCTTTTGGTGTCAGAGTTACTATTCACGTATACGGCACTATTCACAGAAAAATTAAATTTTTGTTTTTCGTCCAAAATATCTATTATGGATACTAGCTTTGATTGTATCCATGTTTTGATCATTCTTGAATTTTATTCCACTATGATTATTTATGATGTATTTTTTGGACATGGAATAGTCAAAATACTGAATCCTTAATATTTATTATTTTGTTTCACTGGATTCGTTTTCTTTAAAATATTTTTCATCATCCTCAGTCCTAAATGATGATATAACTGAATATCTTTAGCCTGCAGTGCAAAGATGAATGATTTCTGATGAATATCTTTGGCCAGTAGTGCAAAGATGAACATGTGTTTAGATGAACATGACCAACTGATGAATATCTTTGGCCTGTAGTACAAAGATGACCTGTTGTTGAATATTTTTGGCATGTAGTGCAAAGATGGTCTGTTGATGAATATCTTTGGCCGTAGTGCAAAGATGGATTTATTAGTATGATTATGAACAGGAACTGTGATTTGGTATAACCATGATCTTTGATGTTTCAAGTAAAGACAGGTGATGAAAGTTATCTTCGTCCTAAATGCGAAGAGGAATTTAGAATCACAATTATGATTATGAGTTATTCATATAATTATGGACCAGAACTGTTGATTAATGTTACAGGGATAAAACATTGTTGGTGGATTTTTAACAGGGAGAAGATAATAGATTTTATGGTCTATTTGACTCTTCTAATGGATTGCTCGTTCCACTGCAACTATGGTTGAAAAGTTTTATCATCTACCATATGTTCTAAATCTCTGATTTATTACTGTTGAAAGCTATTGATAATTTATTTATCTTTAGTCATGATATTCTTTACTGAGCTAGTTGTGCTCACCCTTTTGCTTCACAATTCCTTTCAGGTAATAAAAGTGTAGCTGGGTCGAGCGGGGGATAACAAGGGAATAGAACGGTGGTCTATAGATGTTGAGGGTGAGGTGAATTTAACTTGGAAGGGTGTTTTGCCACTATCAAACAAGATGTCTAATGACATACAACCTCATGTCATCATAAGACAAGGTTGTGCTCATCCACTTGTTGAGTATATTTACAAGCACTACCTATATAATCTTGGTGTTTGTTTGGAGTTTAATTCCCAATTAGAGACAGTGGAGATAATGATATGTTAAGAGAAGACTCATCATTGGAAAGAATATGATAGTAATTTTCTCATTTTTCTTTGGGGTCTATTGGGTCAACCAAGGATAATTCTGTGTCCATATGATATCTACCATAACCTAAAAGCATGGCCTCCCATGTACGAAGGTTTCCTTGAGCACTTCCCAAAGATTCTAATTTCTAAAACAGTTTTTGACTATACCTTTATGTAAGGTGTCATTGTGACGTACATGCTTGGTATATATTTGTATCCAAACTCACAACATATGTGTTGTTGTATTTTGCACGACAATTGTTGTAATAAAGTTGTAGTTGTTTTCCGTACCATGTATTTGGCGACTCAGAATGGGTTGGATGGAATGGACCTATTTTGGGGTCGTTACATATTATATTAAGTAATATTAAATTAATTTATATATAGCAACTTTGAATTTTTTGAAAGGGTTAAAATAATAAAATTATATCATTCAGATATTTCAGACATGTTAATAAATTTTTTCCTTCATATTTTGATTAAGCTCATTCCCCTTTACTCCACCTACAATTTATGACCAATTTTTTTTTCTCTTAACTTTTTATCACTACTTTCTCTACTTTCTTTTCTCATCCATATTTTTCATATTTTATTTAATTATTTAAATTTTTTCATGTTTTATTTAATTATTTGAATGTTTTTTTCTTAATTGCACACAGATAGTGTATGTTACATAGATTAATATTATATAATGTGCCACATTTCATTTATCATCATTATAAATCTATATATAATGTATACTATACTACATATAATATAATAAGGAGAACAATAAAAAAAAGTTGAGTTACCTATTTTTTTGGATGTTCATGAGTTGACTCATGAAAAATAAATATTCTTTTTTTTTAATTATTTATGAAAATTAATAAACTCTATAAACTTTGTCCCAAAATCTAAATCATACTTATCATATTAAAAATTCTTATTATCACCTTCAACAAAAGTTTTTTTTTCCTTTTCTTTTTGTGTAGATTTACATATTGATTCTCTAAATCTTCAAATGAATAATATACAAGATTTTTGCAGGAGAACATAATTGTCTTCCAGAGATAACCTTGGAAGTCAACACCGTTTCAATCCTGGAGACAACCCCGGGAGATACAGTTTTCAACCCCGAAGACAACCCCAGGAAGTCCGGTTCTCAATCTCGGAGACAACCCCGAGATACTCAGTTTTAACCCCGGAGAAAACCCCGGGAGATGCAGTTCCAACCTCAGAGATAACCCCGAGGGGTGTAGTTCCAGTTCCGGAGATAACCTCGAAAAAGTCAGTTCCAAACCCGGAGATAACCCCGGGAGATGCAGTTCCAACATCGGAGATAACCCCGAGGGAAGTAGTTCCAGTTCCGGAGATAACCTCGGAAAAGTCAGTTCCAAACCCGGAGACAACCCCGAGATACTCAGTTCCAATCCCAGAGATAACCCCGGGAGGTCAAGACACCTCAGAGATAACCCTGAGAACATTCAAGATTCACAATGAATTAATCTCAAAGATAACCCCGAAAGAACGATCGCTACATTCACAAGAAAGTTTAGATAACCCCTTGGAGGGAAAAATCGTCATTTTGCCGCCTCGATACTACATTCACATCGTCTCAACATCATTTCAATCAACACTATATACAAGGTGTCCCACAAGAACCATAGCTCAAATCTCGAGTGACTACTACACAACGCAGCACACCGGATAGAATTTGAAGACTTGAAGATCTGGTCATGGACCCATCTTCCCGGCTTCGTACAACCTCTAATCTCATGTCATTGTGTAGCTCTCGACAACAGCATTTCAAAAAGGTATAACACGCCTTTATCGGTTGCCTAGATTGAAAGTTATGAAGGTTCAAGCGGACAACGCGTTGCCCAAGTGCACGTACTTCGAGCTGATAGGACCCACATGGCCCAGGGCACCCCGGGTAGAACCGCGGCCATCTGGTTTTTAAATATGAGCTCTTGGCAGCTCATTTGAAAAAAAAAAGAGAAAAAAAAAACTTTGTCCATTTCAGCCTGTAAACACTTCTAGAGTGCTCTAAACTGAGTAATTCTTCTTTCTAAACACTTGTAAGCTCGTGTTTTGCTATATACTGAAGTTTAACCTGTGGAAACCTTGTTTTCATTCGTCAAAAGCTATCTGAAGTCTTCTTGGCAGCCCAGTATAAGATTTTTTAGGTTTTTAAGCTTTTTATTACTTCTATATATTTATATCTATTAACGTTGAGAGTCGCATGGCGTGGGTATGCCCGGATCGTCGATCCGTGGTTTTTTATTGCTTATATATATATAAATACTTATATATATATATATATATATATATATATATATATATATATATATATATATATATATATAACTAACTCCGCTTTTGATTGAGCCCGGATATAACATCCAATGCGTTTATTGCTTATATATATATTATATATTATCATCAAACTCTGTTTGATTGAGCCCGATATAATATCCCGATGCGTTTATAGCTTATATATATATATATATATATATATATATATATATATATATATATATATATTTACATTTCAATCCAACTGAGTTTACTTTATGGTTATTTATCGCTTATATATATATATATATTTACACTCATGTCTAGCTTAAAGATCACTTATTGGCCTTTTCTTTTTTTTTATATGTATATATATTTCCATTTCAAAGTCTTGCTTGGAGTTTACTTTGTGGCGATTGATCAATCATATATATATATATATATATATATATATATATATATATATATATATATATATATATATACCGCTTTTATATAAATATCTGCTTTTATCGCTTTCATAATGTATGTGACGCCCCAAAATTAGGTATACATCACCCATTCCGAGTCGCTTGATACATGGTACAAAATTTAAATACAACTTCATTTATACAATCATGTTGGTAATGTCAGATATAGAATACGACCACAGTTAACTATGAGTTTCACTACAAATGTATGTAACTCTCATGGTGCCTCGACCACAACCTTACAATGGTACTTCACATAAAAGTATAGTCAAAGACTATTTTAGAAACTAAAATCTTTGGGAAGTGCTCAAGAAACCTTCGTATGTACATAGAGGCCATGCGTCTAGGTTATAATAGATAGCATATGGCCACGTAATTATCCTTAGTTGACCCAATAGACCCCAAAAGAAAAACGAGAAGATTACTATCATCTTCTTTCCAATGGTGAGTCTTCTCTTAACATATAACTATCTCCACTTTGTCTCCAAGTGAATATTATATTTTAAATCAACTCCAAGATCATATAGGTAGTGCTGTGAGATATACTCGAAGTGGATGTGCACACCCACATCTTATGATAACACGAGGTTGTATGTCATTAGACATCTTGTATGATAGTGGAAAAACACCCTTCCAAAGTTAGGTTCACCTCACCCTATTTGATTCACCAAATATAACTACTAAATGTTGTATAGAATACAACACACTTTTCTATCTTGTTTTAAGGAGAACCTCCATGCCTAGAGACCAATTTGTTCTATTCCCCTCATTATCCCCGGCCGAATTCTAAGACACTCTTACGACAACACTCTTATTACACGAAAGGAATTGTGAAGCAGAAAAGGGTGAGCACAACTAGCCCAGTAAGGAATATCATGACTAAAGATAATTAAACTATCAATAGCTTTCATCAATAATAAATCAGAGATTTAGAACATATGGTAGATGATAAAACTTTTCAACCATAGTTGCAGCGGAACGAGCAATCCATTAGAAGAGTCAAATAGACCATAAGGTTTATTATCTTCTCTATGTTAAAAGTAGAACATGATATCAAGTAGAACATGATATCTACTATCTTCTACGCATTTAAAAGTGTATAATAAATATTTTATCGCTGAAACTCAGCTTAATAAATAATCCACATCATCGAATCACCCTTGCACTACGGCCAAGGATATTCGTTAATATCACATCCATGAATTTATATTTCATCATTTGAGACTCAATTTCGATAATCAATCCATATCACTGAATTATCCATGCACTACGGCCAAAGATATTCATTATTATCACATCCATGAATTAATATTTTATCGCTGAGACTCAGCTCAATAATTAATCCACATCATCGAATCACCCCTGCACTACGGCCAAGGATATTCTTTAGTATCACGACCACGAATTATCCATGCACTACGGCTTAAGATAATCATGTTTTCATCAACGGTCCTGATCATTCCATAAAACAATTCATCTTTGCACCTTTGACCGAAGAGAATCCATAGCCATAATTATACCAAAAACTGTCCATCAAAGCACTACGGGCCAATGAGGACTTTTTCCACATCATTTATAAAATTACGGTCATGATTATACCGAATAATCCCTGATCATAATCATACCAAGTCCATATATGCACTACAGGCCACAGATGACTTTCAACACAGTATAAGCATGAGAATGATGACAATGATATAAGAATCAATCAAATGAGATAAAGGATAAATATTAAACATTTATAATACAATTTATCCATCGTTCAATAATAACCAAATGTTATCAATCACTTAATAATCTCATAATCTAATATCATTAATATTATAACAATATTTTAATCATTTCTTAAACCTATAAACAATTTATTTCAATTGTTTACACTTTATCAAATAAGGCATTTAATCATTCAAAAATGCCATACTCATAAAATTTCATAATCAATGATCAAATCCCTCATCAAAATCTGCATATACCCTATATAGGATTTTCAAGCCATAAAATCCTATTTTCCAATTTTATTACTTCACATAACATATTTAATTCATTTACTTATAACTAGTTCATTTTCATGAAAAATACCAAATCAGTCCCAATAATACTTCTTTTTGGGATTTAGCAGAATATAGTCTCATCTTGAACATATATTTTTCTCAGAATTTTTTAAAATTATCATTTGCTATTTTTCATATGGCTAAAACTGCCGAATATTTAGACATTTATCATAAATTATACTTTTGTCCAAAAATTCCAAAATTTACAGGGTATACTCCTGTTATATACATGTACTCCCAATAAAAATTTCACCAATTTTGGAGTTAACCACAAGGAGTTATAAGGGTTTACTTTTAAAATAGTCTTTTCCCATAAAATCCATAACTCTTAATCTATACATCAAAAAATCGCTATTTTTGGACACAATTTAGAAAACTCATTAAATTATCATTTTAAATTTTTCCGAATTTTAAGGTCGGAAAAATTACGAATCTTCCCCTGTAAAAACCCTTTTAATGAAAATACTATTCGTATATGAATCGAAGGATCATTCACCATGCAAATGGTAATCCACATAGACGAGTTATTCCAATAGAATAATAAAGAATGGAATAACGTAAGATTCACCAAGCGTGCGATAGATAGATCGCACCGACGAGTTATTCTCAACGAATAATAAATAATGGAACTAGGTCCCACAGAAACGCATGCATAAGATATTCCGGCGAATAATAAATAATGGAACCGGAGTTCGTAAACGCATTACGCAGTGAGGATATTCACAAAATAATAAATAATAGAACCAGTCCTAAAATTATAAATGCACAGCATGGATATTTCGGCGAATAATAAATAATGGAACCAGTCCGGCATAAACGCGATTGCATGTGATATTCAAGCGGATAATAAAGAACGGAATATTATAAGAATTTCACCATGTATGCGATTTCTTGCATAAACAGTTATTACAACATAATAATAAGGAATGGAATAACAAAAGAATTTCACCAAGTATAGGGTAGTCAAAGCGTGATACAAAGTTATTCAATGAGAATAATAAATAATAATAATATCCTTTTACTGAGTACGACAATTATATCCCTACCTTAAAAAGAAAAGTATTCAAACCGGTAGGGCGGAATATATTTGAAGAAAACTTGCACTACGCTTCAAAGCTTTCTTAAACTCTAAAGAAATACGCTCAAGATTATAGAAGAAGAACTCTCTATAGTTTCTCTCTCTAGAGTTTCAAATTGATTCGTAAGAAATAATGAAGGAATGAGCTTCTATTTATAGAAAAATGGATCGCATAATAACTAACTCATGAACGGTCCAGATTGATTTACTTTAATCGACGGTCCATATTTAAAGCAAAATCTTTTAAATAAAATATAATATATTCTATTTATAATCTAATAAAACGAATAACTTTATAAAAGATTTTACTATCTGAAACACTATCGAGCAGTAATTATGCAAACACTATGCATAATAAAATATAATATATTCTAATTATTGTCTAATAAAATGAGATAACTTTATAAAAGTATTCTATTTTATATATAAAAGATTTTAGTATACAAAACACTATGCACAATAAAATATAATATATTCTATTTATAGAATAACTTTATAAAAGTATTTTGTTTTATATAAAAAGCTTTTACATTTTATTACATTAATAATATCAATAAAACAAAACCGAAAGTGACTTATCACATAAGCATCAATAATCAATCTTAGTGCTATTTACCAAAATAGAAAAAAAAATTGAATACTTTTATTTCATAAAATTCGGGGTCTCACAATCACCCCTCCTTATGAAATTTCGCCCTCGAAATTTACGTACGTACCTGATATTCGAAGATATGAGAATACCTTGCTTTCTTTTCGGATTGTACCTTCCCGGTTATATCCTCTGTATTATGATTTTTCCATTGCTCATCTCCTATATTTCAGATATCATTATAGAATATATTTTCAAAACAAAGGTTGATTGACATATCACAATTTGTCAACTTATCAAGTAAACAATTTCAGCTTAGGTAAGTCACACACTAGCGAAGTATATAACTCGTCTCTCCCCTCCTAGTTCTAGACTCTTATGTCCGCCAGCGACCATATCCCAAAGCTCTGATACCAAATGTGACGCCCACAAAATTAGGTATACATCACCCATTCTGAGTCGCCAGATACATGGTACAAAATTTAAATACAACTTCATTTATACAACTGTTGAGCTGTCATATAAAGTACGACCACAGTTAACTGTGAGTTTTAATACAAATGTATGTAACTCTCATGGTGCCTCAACCACAACCTTACAATGGTACTTTACATAAAAGTATAGTCAAAGACTGTTTTAGAAACTAAAATCTTTGGGAAGTGCTCAAGGAAACCTTCGTACATAGGAGGCCATGCGTCTAGGTTATAATAGATAGCATATGGCCACGAAATTATCCTCGTTGATTGAATAGACCCCAAAGAAAAAACGAGAAGATTATTATCATCTTCTTTCCAATGGTGAGTCTTCTCTTGACATATAACTATCTCCACTGTCTCCAAGTGAATATTATATTTTAAATCAACTCCAAGATCATATAGATAGTGCCCGTAGATATACTCAGCAAGTGGATGCGCACAACCCTGTCTTATGATAACACGAGATTGTATGTCATTAGACATCTTGTATGATAGTGGAAAAACACCCTTCCAAAGTTGGGTTCACCTCACCCTATTTGATTAACCAAATATAACTACTAAATGTTGTATAGAATACAACACACTTTTCTATACTGTTTAAGGAGAACCTCCACAGCTAGAGACCAACATTCTATTCCCTGTTATCCCCGCCGACCCGACAACACTCTTACTAAGAACACTCTTATTACACGAAAGGAATTGTGAAGCGAGAAAAGGGTGAGCACAACTAGCCCATGAAGGAATATCATGACTAAAGATAATTAAATTATCAATAACTTTCATCAATAATAAATCGTAGATTTAGAACATATGGTAGATGATAAAACTTTTCAACCATAGTTAAAAAATAAACGAAGCAATCCATTAGAAGAGTCAAATAGACCATAAGGTTTATTATCTTCTCTATGTTAAAAGTCCACCAATAATGTTTTATCAATGTAAAATAAATCAATAGTTCCTGTCCACAATCATATGAATAACTCATAATCATAATTATGGTTCTAAATTCCTCTTCGCAACTAGGACGAAGATAATTCCCATCACCTATCTTCACCTGAAACATCAAAAATCATGGTTATGCCAAATCAGAATTCCTGCTCATAATCATACTAATAAATTCATCTTTGCACCACGACCAAAGATATTCATTAACAATTCATCTTTGCACTACATGCCAAAGACATACAACTGTATTTTAGAAGAGTCAAGTAAAACATGATATCTACTATCTTCTACGCATTTAAAAGTGTATAATAAATATTTTATCGCTGAGACTCAGCTTAATAAATAATCCACATCATCGAATCACCCTTGCACTACGGCCAAGGATATTCGTTAATATCACATCCATGAATTTATATTTCATCACGAGACTCACCGATAATCAATCCATATCAACCGAATTATCCATACACTACTACGACCAAAGATATTCATTATTATCACATCCATGAATTAATATTTTATCATTTGACTCTATTTCAATAATTAATCCACATCATCGAATCACCCCGCTTTTACGGCCATGATATTCTTTAGTATCACGACCACGAATTATCCATGCACTACGGCTTAAGATAATCATGTTTTCATCAACGGTCCTGATCATTCCATAAAACAATTCATCTTTGCACCTTTGGCCGAAGAGAATCCATAGCCATAATCATACCAAAAGCTCATCCATCAATGCACTACGGCCAATGAGGACTTTTCACATCATTTATAAAATTACGGTCATGATTATACCGAATAATCCCTGGTCATAATCATACCAAATCCATCTATGCACTACAGGCCACAGATGACTTTCAACACAATATAAGCATGAGAATAATGACAATGATATAAGAATCAATCAAATGAGATAAAGGATAAATATTAAACATTTATAATACAATTTATTCATCGTTCAATAATAACCAAATGTTATCAATCACTTAATAATCTCATAATCTAATATCATTAATATTATAACAATATTTTAATCATTTCTTAAACCTATAAACAATTTATTTCAATTGTTTACACTTTATCAAATAAGGCATTTAATCATTCAAAAATGCCATACTCATAAACTTTCATAATCAATGATCAAATCCCTCATCAAAATCTGCATATACCCTATATAGGATTCTCAAGCCATAAAATCCTATTTTACAATTTTAGTACTTCACATAACATATTTAATTCATTTACTCATAACTAGTTCATTTTCATGAAAAATACCAAATCAATCCCAATAATACTTCTTTTTGGGATTTAGCAGAATATAGTCCCATCTTGAACATATATTTTTCTCAGAATTTTTTAAAATTATCATTTGCTATTTTTCATATGGCTAAAACTGCCGAATATTTAGACATTTATCATAAATTGTACTTTTGTCCAAAAATTCCAAAATTTACAAGGTATACTCCTGTTATATACATGTACTCCCAATAAAAATTTTACCAATTTTGGAGTTAAACACAAGGAGTTATAAGGGTTTACTTTTAAAATAGTCTTTTCCCATAAAATCCATAACTCTTAATCTATACATCAAAAAATCGCCATTTTTGGACACAATTTAGAAAACTCATTAAATTATCATTTCAAATTTTTCCAGAATTTACGAGGTCAAAAAAAATTATGAATTTGCCTGGCGTAAACCCCTTTAATGAAAATACTATTCGTATGAATACGAAGGATCATTCACCGTGCATGTGGTAATCCACATAGACAAGTTATTCCAACAGAATAATAAAGAATGGAATAACAGAAGGATTCACCATGCGTGCGATAGACTTTCTTGACAAGTTATTCTGACGAATAATAAATAATGGAATCGGTCCCAAGAAAGCGCATTGCGATGAGGATATTCCGGCGAGAAATAATAAATAAAGGAACGGTGTCCCGTAAGCGCATGAGACGTGATATTTTGACAAAATAATAAATAATGGAACCAGTCCGGCATAAACGCATGATGTGATATATTTCGATGGAATAATAAATAATGGAACCAGGTCCGGCATAAATGCACAGACAGGATATTCCGATAGGATAATAAAGAACGGAATATTAGAAGAATTTCACCATGTATGCGGTAATTCGCATAAACAGGTTATTACAACATAATAATAAGGAATGGAATAACAAAAGAATTTCACCAAGTATAGGGTAGTCCGCGTATACAAGTTTATTCCAATGAATAATAAATAATAATAATATCCTTTTACGAAAGCACGACAATTATATCCCCTACCTTAAAAAGAAAAGTATTCCATTTGGTAGGCGGGAATATACTTGAAGAAAACTTGCACTACGCTCAAAGCTTTCTTAAACTCTAAAGAAATACGCCAAGATTATAGAAGAAGAACTCTCTATAGTTTCTCTCTCTAGAGTTTCAAAGAATTAAAGAAATAATGAAGGAATGAGCTTATATTTATAGAAAAATGGTCTCGCATAGTCACTAACTCATGAGCGGTCCAGATTGATTTACTTTAATCGACGGTCCATATTTAAAGCAAAATCTTTTAAATAAAATATAATATATTCTATTTATAATCTAATAAAACGAATAACTTTATAAAAGATTTTACTATCGCAAACACTATCAGAGCACTATGCAAACACTATGCATAATAAAATATAATATATTCTAATTATTGTCTAATAAAACATATAACTTTATAAAAGTATTCTATTTTTTATAAAAAGATTTTAGTATGCAAAACACTATGCACAATAGAATATAATATATTTTATTTATAGAATAACTTTATAAAAGTATTCTGTTTTATATAAAAAGCTTTTCTGTTTTATTACATTAATAATACCAATAAAATAAAACTGAGTGATTTATCACATAAGCATCAATAATCAATACCGTGCTATTTACCAAAATAGAAAAAAAAAATTGAATACTTTTATTTCATAAAATTCGGGATCTCACAATGTAGATATTTAATCTTCCGGTCTGGGGGCTAGATTTGCCTAAATCTGGCTATTTCTCACTTTAACCAGTTCATGGTGACTAAACTGGAACCGTTAAAGCTGGAATGGTTTAGATTTACTAAAATCTAGTTCTTTTCTAGCTTTTGTACATATTGCTTTTACATGTGAGCCTAGAAATCATGTGATCACAGATTCAGCTTCTAAATCTAGATTCAGTTCCCGTGATGGACATTTTGCAGCTGTAGTCAGCGTGTAAATTTTCTACGGTGTCTGAATTTCCTTAGATGGCTCTCATGCCCATAAGGAGTTCAGCACTACTATGTATCTTATTTTCTCGATGATGCCCCGCATCTCGAAAATAAAAGAAATCAAGCCGAACACATAATAAAATGGAAGTATCAAAGGCCTCAATTACTATTGAGCACAAGGGTTTGAAAAACCTATTTTACAAAACATCACTGCTATATCTTGTTAAAATTGAACTTTTATACAAAAGTTAAACCCTTTATATATAGGTACAAACGGGGCATAACACTACTTCCAAACAACTGCACATAGACCTAACTCACACACACACATTCACAGATAAAAGTTTAATGAAAAATGACGGTAACCGTGTTATCACGGAAGTCGGGGGGTGCCTAACACTTTCCCTTCGCTTAATCAAGCCCCCGGACCCTAACGAATTTCGGTTTTGCAGACCAGTTAAACAGTGTCACATCACTAGGTCTTTGTGCAAACCTTTTTTTCAGTTGAGTTGGTGCAACCATTTAAAAATAACTAATTGGCGACTCTTATAATCAAATCGTCGACATATACATGTCGGACCTTTTCAAACTCGTTTTTTCAAACAAATCTCACCTAAAATGAGAACACCAAAAGAGAAGAATAGAAAGGGATAAATAAAAATCCCGACGTCAACATGTGGCGAATCTGCTGGGGACTCCAGTTAGAGGGCTTAACCTGCCATTCAAACTTTTCAAAAACTTTTATCTGCTTATGTGTGAATAACTGCATTTACATTGAATGAATGTGTAATAATGCTTTATTTATTGCACTTTAGTGCTTCGCACCATATCTGCGTGTGATATTAGTGTTTCGCACATGTCATCATTTCCATACGGCGAGACACGATGTATGTGAATATATGTTGTGTGGTCCCTCCACCAGGATTTTATCCCATCGGTGTTTGATTACTGGACTCATCGGAAGACTAATTCCACGAGGCTCAGGAAAGGCACCACAAAGATGCGCTCCAATTGAAGATTGAATTAACTTCCCATCAAGTAAATTGTGATGATCTGGGGACCTTCATGCTGAAAAGCCGCGAGAGTAGCCTAAGATAGATCAGTCTCTAATAAACCAAACGCTGAGGGAAGTCTATTCATACCTTCCCATTTTAATTACTTATAATTTCATTTCCATGTCAATCTCAATGTAATGGAAAATATAAAGGAGTATGTGAACATGCATTCCTTTTCATATCAAGACCTGTCATGCTATCCTGTCATCAAAACGACTGACATCCATTTTGCAGGAAAACCTTAAAACATTCCTAAAAATGGATACATTACATAGCATGCAATATTTCCCCGTTTCCCATACTAAACTACACAGTCTCTTTGTAAGGAAATAATTGGTCCTGTTACCTGTTCAAAGTCCAAAAAAGAACTAAGCCCACAGTTAGACATGGCTACAAGTGCTCAGCCTAATCCTACTCCTGTCTCTCGCGAGGAGTTCGAAGCGTTAAGCAATCAAATAACAGAGTTGATTATTCTCTTGAAAGAACTAAACAAATCAACTCAAGGTCCATAAATACCCATCCAAACAGAAGTTGATGCACAAGGAGGAATTTAGGGTCCAGACAGAGAAGTCCCAACACATGAGTCTCACAATGAGAAGTCCAACAAAACCCCTGAAATCACCCATCTTAAAGAAGATCAAGACACCGGTGATATTCGAAAGAAGTTTCTACAAATGGAAGAGACCATTCAGTCCATCAAAGGGATTGGAACGCACAGAAGTGTTTCATATACAGACCTTTGCATCTTCCCCGGGGTTCATTATTCAGAGAAATTTAAGGCTCTTGACTTCGAGAAGTACAATGGATTGGGAGATCCTTACACCCACTTAAAGGTGTTTATTGGAGAGCTCAGATCCTACGCCGAGAATGAAAAGCTCAGAATGAAACTATTTCAAAAAAGTCTGACTGGAGAAGCCAGAGCATGGTACACCAGATTGGATAACTCCAAAATTCACAGCTGGGAGGAGTTAGCCCATGCTTTCCTCAATTAATAAAGCTTTCAAACTCAGATGGCTACAGACCGGTATCAAATTACCAAGGTTAAGAAGTAAGTCAATGAGTCATTTGGAGAGTATGCCAAAAGATGGAGGCGTCTGGCTGCTCAAGTTATCCCATCCATGACAGAGATTGAGATGGTGATGACCTTCATAGACATTCAAGAAGCTCCATTTTATGAGAGGGTCCTAGCTAGAATAGGAAAACCATTCTCAGAAATGATCAAGCACGGAGAAATGGCAGAAATGGGATTGAAGTCTAGGAAGATTCAAGACCTCGCCGTGTTAAAAGCCGTAGCTGAGAATATCTAATATGGAAGTTATGGGAACAACCCCCGAAGGGTCCATAAGAAGAAAGAATAGGGTGTTTCCTTGATACTGCAAGGGAAAACACAAAAGGGCAGTCAAAACTTGCATATTCAAAGGAGAAACTAATCCCCTTTTCAAGCACAATCTTTAAATCCTCTCCTGCCAAAGAGTGGAGAAGTCAGACGCTCAAAAGTGTTCATACCCTTAGGGGACTCACTGGAAAACATTTTCAAACTTCTGACAGCTCAGAAGAAAATCACTCATCTCCTTCCACCAACTAATCCAAGTGGAAAGGGCTTCAATACAAGTTAAAAGTGTGCTTACCATTCTGGAGCTCCAGGCCACGACACTCAGGATTGTTGGGCCCTCAAGCATAAGATCCATGACTTAATAGACAGTAGTGAGATCGTGGTGACCAAACTCAAACAACCACATGTTCAAGACAACCCTCTCCCTCAACATAAGGAAGAGGATTTTAACATGATCAATAGAGGCAGCAGAGAAGGCTCCAAGTACCTCAAATATGTGGGTGGTTCATCCTAAACCAGCAAGGATAGTTCCGACAAGTGGGATTATCCAGAGTTCCAGTTTATAATGGAACGAGAGTTAAAGTCTCTTGATGAACAGGTCAATCCTCTGACAGAACTGGTGATACACCAACACTAAGTCACACGACAGTTGTTCAGTCAGGAGCATGCTAGTCTCCTTTCTTTTATCACAAAGACTCCACCACTCCCCCAAGAAAGTGAAACCTTGGAGGAAAAGCTTGTAAGAAAAGCAAGAGTTCAAGTCCATTGGGACTTTGCCAACAAAAGGGAGTTCACCTATTTAGGCCAACCGATGGAAGAAATATTCCAGATGCTGATCAATGAAGGAAAGATCAATGCACTGCTACCTCTAGTCAACCCACACTCAAAAAGGTTTGATACTACTGGAGTATGTCAGTACCACTCCCATTCTCGCGGTCATAGCACTGCAGAATGCTGGGCACTCCACCATCTCATACAAAACAGGATTGACAATGATGACCTACAAATGGCAGACGATGACACCGCATCACTTGAGAGTGGACATACATTTCATCCAAGATCACAAAGATGGAAGGAGATCATAGCAGTTATATCCTCCGAGGGAGATTTGGGTGCCACATCATTTATAATTCCACCCATCAAGCTCAAAGGAGTTGAAAACCCTTTGAAGGTGGCTGCACCAGCATCACTCATATTTCCATTCAGGCCACAACATCCTGTCATCAACCTTAAGAAAGTCCCATGTAATTATGGAGAGGTTGAAGGATCAACACCAAACACAACTGCTGCGGTATCTAAGGAAAATCCGATATATCTTCCTCAACGAATGATGAAGCCGGTCATCATATCAAAGGGGAAAGTGCCCAAGGAGAAAATCGAAGAATTCCTCTGCACAATGGGACATAATGAAGCCAATGTGGTTCAAAGCTTGAAAGAAACACCACAATAGATATCTATTCTGGACTTGGTTTTCTCTTCGAAAGATCACCAGAAGGTCTTATTGAGGATATTGGAAGAAGCCCACTTGCCAAAGACAGTGGATGTAGAAAAGTTCCATCATCTGGTAGATCACATCTTTAACAACAATGTGATATCCTTCACTGATGATGACATACCTCCCGAAGGGATGGGACATTGCAAGCCACTGCATAGAACAGTGATGTCTTCCGGATATGTGGTCGGAGGAATGCTAATAGATGGAGGATCATCCCTAAACATCTGCCCCTATGCCACATTGGAAAGAATGAAAATCAATCTAAACAGGATTTGAAGCAGCCACACAATCATCAAAGCTTTTGATGGATCTCGGTGAAATTTTTTCGGAGATATTGAATTACCCGTGGAAATCGGTCCACATACATTCTACATATCCTTCCAAGTGCTCAAAATAATTACATGATACAATTTACTATTAGGAAGACCTTGGATTCACATGGCGGGAGTCGTCCCATCCACTCTTCATCAACAACTCAAGTATATCATCAACACTAATCTGGTCACTATCAATGCTGAGTTAGAGTATCTTGTCCAAAGTGATATACCTCTTATCAGTTTCAATGAAGAAGTTGAGCCTGTCAGCTTCTAAGCCTTTGAGGTGAGCAACACTCACTATCAACCCATTGGGGCTCCAACTCTGAAACCCAGAGTTTTTGCCGAAGTAATGTCGGCCAGTAAAGAAATGATATCCTTGGGTTTCCAACCAGGACAAGGGTTAGGAAAGAATCAACAAGGAATCAAATGCTCAATTCAAATTCCCAGCCAGACAGGGAAGGCAGGACTAGGCTACTCCTCTGGGTCCATTCACAGGAACCCGCACAAGCATACACCGGTTCCGTCATCTATAAGGTTGTTACCTAAACCTATAAATAATGATTATTTACGGCCTCTAAGGATAATTCCTGCCTCTATGGCGGGTATGATGTTTCCCAAGCCGATACCGGTTAAGGGGAAAGAAGTCCTAATTCCAGACCCAGACATGGAGGAAAGGAATCAAAGGCGCAAACAAGACATTAAGAGACAGTTATCAAAGATGTATTTCCTGGCACATACTGAGGGTATGAACAAGGATATCTTAGATGACGACTGCTCAGATGTCATGGTCATCATTCAAGAGAAGGAGGACAATAACAACCCCTTCATCACAGCTGTCCACCAGGACTTGACCCTCGACAATTGGAGCAGCACTCCTTGCATTTACCAAAAAAGGTAAAAAGGGCAGAAACTCCCTCTGCCCTGTAGATAGCAATAACTGCTTACTTTTTTTTTCATAGTATTAGCAGTTGTTTTTGTTATGCCATGCTAAAACTTTGTATGATCAAATAATTTCATATATTAAGTGAATGCATTTTGTTTCAGGACTCTAAAGTTAGATTTGCCTAAATTTGCTGATAGAGTGCCTATTCTTCACAAGGACTACAACTTTGATGTAAAGTTGGACTTTGACTTGATGGAGATTGAGCAAGAGGACTATGAGGTACCTCAGGAGATCAAAGAATGGGTCGAAGACAAACCCAAGAAAAATCTTGATCAAACCACCTCTTTTAACCTCAGAACCTCAAAAACCCCCAAACAAATCCAAATTGACACGAACCTTACCCCTAGACAAAGGAATGATATGGTTACTCTATTGACCCAATTCCAGGATGTGTTTGCATGGTCTCATGAAGACATGATCGATTTGTCCATTGACATCGTCATTCATCGCCTACCAATCAAAGAGGGATTCAAGCCAGTCAAGCAGAAACTCAGGTGATTAAACCTGAGTGGAGTTTGAAAGTCAAGGAAGAAATTGTGAAACAATTTCAAGCCATCATCATCATGGTATCAACATACCCTGAGTGGCTATCCAACATAGTCCCCATACCTAAACCCGGAGGGAAGGTGCGAGTTTATGTGGATTACAGGGATCTGAACAAATCTTATCTCAAAGGCAACTTTCCCATACCATTCATCCACATACACATTGACAATACAACTTAGTATGGCATGTACTCCTTTGTTGACTGCTTTGTTAGGTATCACCAAATCATAGTTGCTGAAGAGGATCATGAGAAGACAACATTCATCACTCCTTGGGGAAAGTTTTGCTACAGACGGTTGTCATTTGGCCTCATCAGTGTCGAAGCTACCTATCAGCGAGCTATGATTTCTCTTTTCCATGATCTAATGCACAAAGAGATAGAAGTCTATATGGATGTCATCATTGTCAAATCCTGAAGGGAAGAAGACACCTAAACCATCTCAAAAAGCTCTTCAATCGGTTGTGTAAGTACAACTTGAAGTTAAATCCGGCCAAGTGCGCCTTTGGAGTCAAGTCAGGCAAGTTGTTGGGATTTCTTGTAAGCCACAAAGGCAAAGGCATTAAGCCGGATCCTGCAAAAATTCAAGCCATTACTGAGATGTCCATGCTCCAGACAGAGTGGGAAATATGGAGATTTTTGGGAAGAATCAACTTCATCAGCCGATTCATCTCCCAACTCACAGCAACCTGTGAACCCATCTTCAAGTTGTTAAGGAATAACTCCTCCAAAAAATGGAACGAAGAGTGTCAAAAAGCCTTCCTTTCCATCAAAGAAAAACTAGTCAAAGCTCCTATCTTGGTACCTCCAAGGGATGATGTTCCTTTGTTTATGTACCTGTCAATCAATGACACTGCCATGGGCTGCATGCTGGGACATAAAGATGATAGAGGCTAAGAAAGAGCTATCTATTACCTCAGCAAAAGATTCAGCATTAGTAAGCACAATTATACTCTGATTGAGAAAAATTGTTGTGCTTTGGCATGGGCTTCCATGAGATTACAACATTATCTCCATGGTCACATAATTCATCTCATATCCCGCATGGATCTTCTCAAGTACGTGTTCAACAAAACCCATGTTGAATTATCGACTGTCCAAATGGCAGTTGATCCTCCAAAAATTTGACATCATCTATGTGACTCAAAAGTCTATCAAAGGTCAAGGAATTAAGATCAACTGGCCGCATTGCCCTCCGTGGATTACAAACCCTTGGAAATATATTTCCTCGATGAAGGGGTAATGACAATTCAGCAACACCATCAGGACAATACAACCCAATCATGGAAGATGTATTTTGATGGAGCTGTAAACATGGAAGGTGTTGGAGCTGGAGCAATTCTAGTGTCCATTTCGGGAGAGTAGTATCCCATTGCCGTTAAATTATAGTTTGCCAATACCAACAACACAACTGAGTATGAAGGCTGTATAATGGGGTTGAATCTAGCCTAGTCCACGGGTGTCAGACGGTTAACTGTCTTTGGAGATTCTGAATTAGTAATCAGACAAACTACTGGGGTCTATCACAACAAAAAATTACATTTGCTGCCTTACCATCGACAAGTTATCCTGATGACTTCGGAGTTTGAAGAAATATGCTTCCTCCACATTCCTCGGAATAGGAATGACTTTTCTGACGCATTAGCAATTTTGGCCTCCTTGATCAACATACCTGAGAAGGGAAACATTCAAAATATCACAGTTGCCCGCCAAAAGGCTCCAGCCTACGGGAATTACATTGGAGAAGTATCAGATGATTTGCCTCCCATCCAAACACCCTTGGTATCAGTCTATCAAGGAGTATTTGCGATATGGATCTACACCCGCTGAGGTGAGTCAAGCTGAAAGAAAGCAGATCCATAGAATGACCATAAAATTCTATCTGAGCGGAGACTCACTCTATAAAAGAGATGCATGACTTGGCCTTCTCAGATGCCTAGACAAAGATCAAGCTTAGAGACTTATGGATGAAATCTATGGTGGAGTATGCGGCCCACACATGATCGGCCCTCTACTTGTCAAGAAGATCCTAAGAACAAGGCATTACTGGCTCTTTTTCAAATCTAACTGTGATGATCACGTCAAGAGATGTTATCAATGCCAAATTCATGGTAATGTTATCCACGCCCTTCCAAGGGAGAGCCACAATATGAGTTCACCCCAGCCCTTCTCAATGTGGCGAATGGACGTGATCGGGCCAATCGATCCTAAAGCCAGTAATGGTCATCGGTTTATCTTCACCATGATCGACTACTTCACGAAGTGGGTAGAAGCAGCCTCTTCCCCCAAGGTGACTAAAGAGGTGATCATTGGTTTCATCAGAAATAATGTCATTTGTCGATACGGACAACCAGAGGTGATTGTATCAAACAATGCCAAAAACCTCAACAACCAAATGATGGAAGAGTTATGCAGTAAATTCCACATCAAACATCTCAACTCCGTCATCTATCGTCCAAAGATGAATGGTGTTGTTGAAGCGGCTAATAAGAATATTAAAAAGATCATGCACAAGATGTTTGCCAATCACAAAGGATGTCCTGACCTATTGCCTTTGACTCTATTAGCCTACAGAACATCAATGCGCACTTCCACTGGGGCAACCCCCTACTCATTAACCTATGGCATGGAAGTAGTGCTCCCCACAGAGGTGGAAATGGAATCCCTGAGAGTATTGATAGACGCTCTGCTGGATGAAGACCAATAGTTACAAGATCGGTACCACCAATTGTCTCTAATAGTTGAAAAACATGCCACAACCATCTTCCATGGTCAATTATACCAACAGAGGATCGCTCGATCCTACAACAAGAAAGTCCGACTACGACAATTCAAAGAACATGAATTAGTCTTGAAGAAGGTCCTTGACAACCAAGATCAATCTAAAGGAAAATTCTCCCCAAACTGGGAAGACCCGTTTGTTGTCAAGGAAGTATTGATATGAGGATTCCTCAGGTTACAAGAGATGGATGGCAAGGAATTTCCCTAACTCATCAACTCGGACACCATGAAATGGTACTATGCTTGAAGTTACATGTAAACCAGCATCCTGATTCTGGATCATCAGATCCATCACTCAACTCAGGTTTTCAAAACCTTTCTCACTACATACAACCTTCATCACAACTTCAATTTGTCCCAATAGGGACAAACTACGCATACTTGATCTCCCCAATATACGAGAGTACGTAGGCAGCCATTTTTATGGTACAGTCTAACTACAGAAAAAAAATAAAAAATCTCTCTACACCCTCTTTACCATATACAACTTTCAACCTTTTCACGCTAGGTTGGAACTACGCAGACCTAATCTCCCCCTCATTACTGGGAGTACGTAGGCAGTCATTCACGGTGCGGTCTCACCTATACCAAAAACACAAAACCCTGTCAATAGTATTGGGATCATCCTTCAACTTTCAAACCAAACCATAAGCTATGGAACTACCTCATCTCCCTAATACACGGGAATACATCGGCGACCATCTATGGGGCGGTTAAACCACACTTCATCAGCTTAAACCAAAGGGATGGAACTACCTAGTCTACCCACACCAATGGGAAAAAAACCAGCGACCATCTAAGCTACGGTTGAATCCTCAAAGAGAAACACCAATCCATAAGAGATGGAACTACCTGGGCTCCCCAATACAAAGGAGTGCCATCAACCATCTGTGGGGCGGTCAACCTCAGAGAGGAAAGCCATAATCCTCTCCATAACCACATTCAGAAACCATTCCTAAGACACCAAAGGGTAGGGGAATATAAAGATTAATGGTCCATTCTAAAAGATCCTGAGACATCTCAATGTCCATCCATTAAGGAGGAGTTCAGAATACATCAAGATCACAAGCCTTGGAGAACATGCAACTATCAAGAAAGTAACAAGGCATATCTAAAAGGGAAGTGGATCAAAACATATTTCCTTGCCATATAATATTGTTTGATATATACAAATGTATCCTGTACATGACAAAAATGGCTAACCTAGTCTATGCAGGAAAATTAAAGCTAATCTAGAAACTAGTGGATAAACGAGCCATCAAGTCTAATATGGCATCCCTCTCAGAAGATGGAGATAACTCTATGAGCTCCTGCCCTAGGTTATCAACATGAGACAAAAGATCTATGGCCATCTGAATGGTGCTACTGTTCTCATCAATGAATGCACTCATCTCTACAATGATGTCAGCAGTATGACATCTCAATGCAGTACTATCTGTAGTGGCAGCATCTCGGGTAGCTAGAGCATCATCTCTATCAACAACAGTCGCATCCCTAGATGATCGAGCCTCCTCCCGCTCAACAACAACGGTATCCCTATGATCTAGAGCATCATCTCTCTCAATAAAAGCGACATCTCTACCAGAAAGAGTTGTCAACATCAAGGCCCTAGCCTGATCCCTCTCAAATGTCATCATATGTAACTCTCCTCTAAATAGTCTGCAGAAGGTGGAGTCACAGCAACAGGTAATGAAGGTGATCAGCCTTTCATACCTGAATAACATATGCAATATGCACAACATGTGAATCAATAATCAAAGATGTGATATAATCAACAATGATTAATCATGAACATATTATACAATAATCAACTCAAGTTCGAGTTAGGAAACTTGCCTTTATCGCAGACTACTGCAACATAATCTATTTAGCTTTGTCTAAATACCTAATATTAATAATATCGATATACAAATTAGAATAATATCATCACAGTTATAAAATAACAAAAACACATAATCCTATTAGTCAATAAAACACTTAAGACCTAATCTCAAGTCAAACTATTTCAGTTTGAGTTGAGTTCGGTACTATATCGACATCTTGATTGCCTAATCGAATAATCATCGAGCCTAATTCTAATAAGACTCAACTTAAACGGTTCAAAATTATATGAAATAATTTATTATTCAGTCAAAATATTTTTCACAACCTTATAATAATTTTCAAGTAATTATTATCATTTATAATATTTTTTTCAATCATTAATATCATATTTATATGATTTAAATACCACTTAATTCTATTATCACTAATACTTATTTAATATCAAATATTAATGAAATACATAACATTATATTTTAAATACCTTATAATATCTCAAAAGTATTTTTAATACTTTATTATTGCTTTTAAATGCTTTTAAATAATTAAAATCATTATTAAATAACCGCCATTAATATTAAATATTAATGTATTTCATGACAAAATATCAAAAGTTATATTTTATAACTTTAAATATTTTTATAATCCTTAAATCATTTTATATATAATTTTTAAATCATTAAAACTATTTTTCCATAATTTATTTAATATAATTAGTACATAAATTAATTATCATAAATATTAATTTATTAATGAAATTCATCACAAAATAGTAAAAGTCTTTTAAAATAACTTCAAATATTTTCTAACACATTATTATAATTTTAAATGATTTTTAAAGTATTAAAATCATTTTTAAGTAATTTATTTAATATAGTAATTAAATAAATTAAATATCATTAATATTTAAATAAATTACAATATTAATGAGATATATTACAAATTATTAAAAATCCATTTTTAGGCTTTAAAATAATTTTTAGGAATTTATTATGTATTTTTCATAATTAATAATCACTTAATACTAATTATTTAATAAAATAATTAATTTTATATTAAAACTGTCATTAAACGTGGCTATAGCGACAAAACTGTCGCTATAGGTGTTCTTGGCCAACGAAGAACATTCAATGTTTGTTATCCGGTTGCCTAGTTTGACCACTTAAATTTCTATGATTTTGATGCTATCTGGGCTTGTTAAGGTGTTAAGATTATAGTATTTATGTAATACTACAATCCCAAATCAATTTCATGGCCATCCTACATCATATTAGTGATTTATAAGCAATTAAAAACTTGTCAGAGACTGTTCTTCATTTTCTGGGTTACTCAGAAATGAAGAACAACTCAAGGTGGTACTTTCCAAGCTTTGGATCTTGCATTCGGGGCTTGAACAGTGTGATCTAATGGTTCATTTTTGTAGTAGGGATGTCAAGGAACAATTAACATTCACTAATTTAGTCTAACAACAACACAATCACTAAATCCAAGCCGATCAAACTATGTCAGAGGTCGTGTTCTTGAACTTTCCATGTTACCCAGAAAACAGAGTTCGTGAACATTCATGCTGCTTTGACCTTCCACTGTTTTAATCTTGTTTGTCATTTAGGTATTCTAAAGGCTTGAATCTAAAGTCCATCTACCATACTAAAATCTTGTTACAACAACAGAATCATATCAACAAAAACCTGACAGATATATGCACATGAACTCGTTATCAGACGTTTCTGGGTAAGTTCTGGGTTACCCAGAATTGTTAAGTAATGATCGGTCAACGCAGTTTGACCATCCATAACTTGCAATCTATACATGAGATGATCATGATTCCAGTTCCAGAACACAGTCCTCATAACATACTACAAATCTATAACTTAAAACACAACTGTAGACACTCAAAATTTTCTGTACTACTGTCACTAACGTTGCAGGATGACATATTCGTCTTTTAAGAGGGAACCCTGAAAGACAATCCATATCCATCTGGGATACTACTGGGAAGTTGACATCAAACCCCTAAACACACACCGAGTAACAATTCCAACCTCGGAGATAACCCCGAGGCGTGCAGATCCAATACCGGAACACACACCGGAGAAGACCGATTAATCTCGGAGATAACCCCGAGGTATCTAGTCTCAGTCCCAACCATGGGAATAGCCACCAACCTTGGTGATAACCCCAAGGAATGCAATTTCGGCGATAACCCCGAAAATGCTTGTTTCAAATGCGACTAGCTTCAATCTCGGCGCTCACATCGAGATACTCTGTACCAACCCGGCGATAACACCGGGAAGACAGACACACCTCAAAGATGACAATGAGGACCTTCCACAATTACAGCAATATCCAATCTCGGTGAAGCTGAGCAACGTCACGACTTTATCATTGATTCGGCAATAATAACACCGGTGAGGCGACGATCGTCATCTATCCAACGCAATGTCACGCCACATCATCTCAACATCTCTACACAACGATGTCCCACAAGACTAACCAATCTCGAGTGACTATTGTGCGGAGTAACGGATGAAAGTTGAAGCTTGAAAACCGGAGGGCATTGTCCCATCTTCAATGACTTCGTACAAACTCTAATCCCATGCTATTGTACAACTCTCGATAACGGCGGTCCGAAATAGGTCATGTATACCTCAAACGGATGCCCGGATTGCACTAATGAAAGTTCGAGTGCACATTATAGTGCCCGAGTGCACGTACTACGAGACGACCCAACCCGAGAAACCCAGGCCCACCCGGGTTGCCTCTGGTACACCTGCGGCTCAGCCGCAGGTATACCTACGGCTACTTCGTCTATAAATAGAGGGCTTAGGGTGCCCGTTTTGCAAGAGAAAACGGCAAGGAAGCCCTGCCCAATTTGCTATGTACTCACCCCATGCAGTGTACTTTCTCATTTTAAACACCTATGAGCTCATATATAGCCTCTTTTGTACCTACAAAAGCCAGTGTTTACCCACTTTAAAGATATAGAAGTCTTCTTTGGCAGTCAACTGTAAGCCTTCTCACACACTTTAGAGTCTTTCTCTTCATCTCTGCATACACCCTTCTTCACGTTGAGAGTCGTGTTGCTTGCTTTTGCCCGGACTTCGGTCCGTGGTTTCATTTTAGTGTGTACATATATATATATATATATATATATATATATATATTGACTAACATTATCGAGTTATGCCTCGATTTAGCCTAGACTTCGGTCTGGAGCGTTTATTTGCGTATATATATATATATATATATATTTATATATATGAACTGTGTGTCGAACTTTGTTCGATGAGCCTAGACTTCGGTTTGGAGTGTTTATTGCTTTAATATATATATACTTATATATATTAACTGTGTGTCGGACTTTGTTTGATGAGCCTAGACTTCGGTCTGGTGCGTTTACTTGCTTTAATATATATATACTTATATATATTAACGTATGTCGGACTACATTCGATGAGCACAGATTTTACATCCTGGGCGTTTACTTGCTTTAATATATATATTTATATATATTAACTGTGGTCGGACTCTGTTCGATGAGCTTGGATTATATATCCAGTGCGTTTACTCGCTTTTATATATATATATATATACTTATATATATATACTTATATATATGAACTATTGTTGAAATGCATTACGATGAGCTGGATTTTACATCCAAATGCGTTTATTACTTATATATATATATATATATATATATATATATATATATATATATATTAATCCCACACGGAGTTCACTTACGTGGTGGTTGATAAACTTCTGACTTTCTTTACGTTTAAATCACTGGAGTTTACTTATTGGCGATTGATTGCTTTGTACAACTTTATTTACATTTCGTCACTTTGAGTTCCTTACGTGGCGATTAACCGTATTCTGACTTTATTTACGTTTAAATCCCGCTTTGGAGTTTCTTCCGTGGCGGTTGATAGCTTTTATAACTTTTTACATTTCTGATCCCCCATGGAGGTGCTTCGTTGTTGGTGATCATGTCTGTATATATATATTTACAGCTTTTATATATATACTTGCTTACTGCATTCATACAAATTGCGGTATTCTGTGCGCCTAGGAATCATGTGATCACAGATTCATCCCATTGGATCTAGATTCGGTTCCCGTGATGGACATTTTCAGCTGTAAGCAGCTTGTAAATTATTTTGCGTTGTCTGAATTTCCTCAGATGGTTTCCATAACCATGAGGAAGTCGGTAGTATTTTGTATATTATTTTCGTACGGATGCTTCGCATCTGTCAAATAAAATCAATCAAGCCGAACACTTATTAAAATGGGAGTGTAAAAGGTCTCAATTACTATTGAGCATCAGGGTTTGAAAAACCTCTTTCATAAAATATCACTGTCATATCTTGCTTAAAATTGAATTTTTACATAAATTCAAACCCTGTGTATATAGGTGCGAATGAGGCCTCACACTACTTCCAAATAACAGCACATTGACCCACACACACACACATTCAGATAATAGTTTCTTGAAAAAGAGGCGGTCACGTGGTAACACGGATGTCTGGGGTGCCTAACACCTTCCCTCGCATGAATCTCGGTTTCATCAAACCGTTTAGCGATGTCACATCAACGGGTCAATGTCTGAAACCTTTTCTCGGTTGTGTTGGTACAACCATTTAAAAAACCAATGGCGACTCTTAACGGTCCATCGTCGACATTATACATGTCGGACCTTTTTCACATGTTTTTTTCAAACAAATCTCACCTAAAATGAGAACACCAAAGAACAAGTAACGAAAAGGGACATCTAAAAATCCCGACGTCGACAACAACAAATCAAAAACAGGTAAGAATCTATGGACTCTGACATTTGCTTGTCAGACAACTTTTTAGGGTTCTTAGCAGTTTTCAAAAACTCCATTTTAAAAGCATTTTGATGTTATGGATCTATGATATAACATCATAGATCACCTAATAATATCTTCTAGCATGTATTTAATCACTTAAACACATAATCTACCTTAACATGTAAGATCAAATAGGGTTAGGGTTTTATACCTCTATTCTTTGATTCTTGAATCTGATCATCATGATTTGTTCTTGGTGTTCTTAGAGCTTGATTATGGATTGGTCCTCTTATAAAATTCGTGGCTTAAAGGTTGGGAGAGTTTGGTTGAGAGTTGGATAGCAAATGACTTAATTTTATGAACTTTCTCTCTCCTTAATCTATATATATCTTGATGCAATGTATTTGGCTGATTTAGCTGTCATGAATGGGCTGATATTTATTGATTTAAATCACATGGGAGATATTTAGTTGGTGAACAACCAAGATCATGGCAAGATCTTCACACTTTCTTATAAAAAAAATGCAAAAAGGGTATTTTGGACATTTTGCTTACCATTTTAATGGCTTCCTTGTCATTTTATCCCAACCCTTAGGGTTTACAAATTAATTTATAGGATTTCCAATTAGGGTTTTAAATAGAAAATTAAGCTTTCTAAATTAGAAATTAGGATTTCCTAATTATATTAAGGTTTCCTAATCACATTAAGGCTTGCTAATTAGGATTAAGGTTTCCTATTTAACATTAAAATTTCTAAATTAACAATTAAGTTTTCCCTAATTGAACATTAGGGTTTCTAACTTAATAATTAGGGTTTTCTAACTAATTGTTAGGGTTTCCCTAATTAATTTTCTAATCAATAACATATAAGCCTTTGTACTTAGCCTTTAAGCTCCCAAATTAGGGTTTCAAATTCCCAGAACTAAAATTAGGGTTTCTAGAGCTGGTATTAAGGTTTCTTACAAATCGTTAGAGTTTTCTAATTGTACATTGATGTTCTTAATATATCCTTAGGATTTGTCACTGATATAATTTATGTGATCAACCCTTTACCCTTAACCACATACTGTACACATATAATTACTTATATTAGATTCATATACACTCATACACTTAAGCCTATAAGTCTTCACCAAAAATATTTAAATCCACCAAAATCCTTCACAAAAATGTCAAATCCATACACTTATTTTCTGTCTAGGTCTATTATTTAACCTGTATTCAATCTTTTAAGATTTTATTTAAATTGTCTAAATTCTCGGGTGGTCACAATATCTGCGGTCAGTAAAAACTCATAACCCGAACAAGGGAAATCAAAAGAGAAAATACTCACCAGCAAGAATCGATAAAATCCTAGCCAAGCCTCCATCAAGCCCTTTGAGCGTAGACGCATTCCCCTGAGGAAGTAGGCAAAGGTGTAGGAGCCCCAATCAAACTCTCAAATACGGTCCACCTCCTGTGTGGCGTTGACTAAAGCGAATGACACCGTGGAAGAGTTATCATCCAGGAAACAACCCCGAAGGATGATCAGGAAAAATCGCCAGAGGATGCGATCTCTGACCCTCCTATAATCGGGTAATGGCTCCGTCAAAGCCCCACTCATAACATCTACACTCAAAGGACCAGTACAGATTGTCCTGTCCTTGAGCGCCGTAGCCGGGACTCCTAGCAAGGATCTAACAGTAGTAGGGGAAATGTCAGCCACACAAGGCACTGGCGCCCCAGAAAACTCCATACCAGTGATGAACCGCCAATCCATCGGTGTCATCATCACCTCACAATCCAGCAAATGGAGATATTGAGTCTGGTGAAACCAGTGCTCAAACAATGCCCCGAGGTAACCCCAGGGACAACGATAGGGGAGGATGGAAAAGAACGCCTCAAATCCCCAAGCATGCACAATCTCTTAGTACTCTGGATGAAGAGTCTGGTACAGAGAATGTATATTGAACATGTTCCCTCAAGGCTGCGTAAAGCCGGGAACCTGCATCACAATGTAAATCAACATCAGAACCCTTGCTCCTCACAAATGGGAAAAAAGAATATCAATACAGCTTTTACCTCGTTCGCATGAAGATAGATCAAGGGGTGATGACTCAAATCATCCAGAAACTCTAGAATTGTCACATTTATAGCTGGAAGCTCCCTGTGGGGAATAGAATAAGAAGGAGCAGGATCCGTAACTGGTACATCCTCCTCCTCATCCTCAAGATCTGGTCTCTCAACTCGGATAGGACGAATCACCGACTCCGTCAAGCAACGAGGCTTTCAGCCTGGGTGAGGCCGAGGCACATCAGAAGCTCTCCTCCTCACACCTACAGAGGTCCTACGAGAGCTACTTGACTGGTCTGGATCCATATATCTGGACAAAAGTCTCCAAATCATGTCAGAAAGGGTGTGGTAAATTCTAACCTGGAGCTCATTAAATGCATTTTATGACTATATGAATGCATGAATTACTTTAACATACGCCTACAGTAGAGTTAAAAATGCATGTTCATTCAATGCCTAGACTCGTGGTTTTTTTGCCAGAGTCTCCTTTGTAAAAAGAACTATCCACATGCGCGTAGGCATGACTAGGTGGTCATTCAGTACCACACCAACTCACAGTCATAAACATCCTATATGCATGAAAAATATCAAAGTCATAATCCATAAGGGTAGCCTAATTACCAGGATTACTTTGCTTCACAATCTTTGCTCATTTGTCCTCAAATAGGATGAAAAATAGCAGAAAAAGGTGCAAATTGACAGTTTCAAAAGTTAATTTTTTCACATCAATACGTTCAGCATGTTAAAATACTAACATTTACTGTGTTGAATAATTTTAATCAAGTCATATGAGCATGCATAATCACTACTATGTGTTTGAAGCATTTCATGTGATATCTCACTTTCCAACGGTCAAAACTGGAAAAGAAAACATGTAAACATTACCAGGATAGTGCAGAACACTTGTACGATGTTGGATTTTGCAGAAAATAGCCCGAACTCTGTAGATCTGAAGAAGAAATCTCGGATTCTTTGTGGGGCTTCAAGTGAAAATGACTTGTGAAAGGGAAAGGCCAATGCAATATAACCCACGGGTGGCCGCGGGTGTACTTGCGAAAGCCGTGGGTCCACCTGTGGCTACCCTGGGTGGTCTCCACCCCCTCCAGCTCGATCAAATCTAAGTTAAAAAGGAGGTCCCACAAGCTAAAAAGTTAAATCAGGAAAAAAGATGCTACGCGATTAAGCGAAAAAGCCTGAAATCCTAATTTTTAGAGACCAAATTGTGGGTCTACATATCAATAATTGGTATTCGCCCAAACACAGGGTTTACAAAGCCAATGATCACATCTGTTGAAAGCTACCCCTAGAAATATCGCATAAAATGTCCAATGCCATCAACTTGGGATTTTAATTCTAGTCACAATCATATGTCTCGTCAGAAATCATCCCCAGCGGAGATTTCATACATCTCAGCCGTTGAAGGACATTTCAACGAGGTTCAGACAGCCTAGACGTTACCAGCCATTGGCAGTAACTCCAACGAAGCATCAGAGGTGGTCTGATGATCTCAGCCGTTGAAGGAAATTTCAACGAGGGTTAGGCAACCTTGACGTCACCAGCCATTGGCAGTAACTCCAGTGAAGCATCAGAGGTGGTCCGATGATTTTAGCCATTGAAGGACATTTTAATGAGGGTCAGGCAGACCTGGCATCACCAACCTTTAGTAGTCACTCCAGCGAAGCATCGGAGGTGGTATGATGATCTCAGCCGTTGAAGGACATTTCAACGAGGGTCAAGCAGCCTTGACAACACCAGTCGTTGGCAGAAACTCCAGCTAAGCATCGGAGGTGGTCCGATGATGTTATCCATTGAAGGACATTTCAGCGAGGGTCAGACAGCCTTGATAATACAAGCCATTGGCAGTATGTCCAACGAAGTGTCAGAAAGACCTGACAATGAAAATCATTGAAAACCATCCTCATCGGGGAGGACCGATGATGAAATTTGTTATATAGATCCTCGGCAATCAAAAAACAATTCCCCAAGAGTCTCTCGTACATGAGAATAACATATTCGGTGAAAGGCTTGTACAAAGGATTAAGGACTTTGGCGATAACCCCAATGTCAACATCTTGTGGTCTCAATCATGGAGAAACCTCATTCCATACACTCAGCATAACATTCACATCATGTTGCATTCCATTTGCATCATGATAATCTTGTCACATTTCAAGTGTCTAGCGATCTTTATCATATCCATGCCATTATATTGTATGGATATGATAAAGAGGGGCATCTGTAGACACTCGAAATTTTGCATTCATGTTGCTAACCTTGGAGGAAGGCATAATTGTCTTCCAGAGATAACCCTGGAAGCCAACTTAGTTTAATCCCGGAGACAACCCCAGGAGGTACAGTTTTCAACCCCAAAGATAACCCCGGGAAGTCCAGTTCTCAATCTCGGAGATAACCTCGAGATACTCAATTTTAATCCCGGAGATAACCCTAGGAGATGCAGTTCTAACCTCTGAGATAACCCCGAGGGAAGTAGTTCCAAAGATAACCTCAGAAAAGTCAGTTCCAAATCCGGAGACAACCCCGGGATACTCAGTTCCAACCCCGGAGACAACCCTGAAAGGTCAAGACACCTCAAAGATAACCCTGAGGACAGTCAACATTCACAGCAGCCCAATCTTAGAGATAACCTTGAGCAACGACTACTACATCTGCGCAAAGCCGTAGATAACCCCGGTGAGGGGAAAAACATCATTTTGCCACCTCGATACTACATTCACGTCGTCTTAACATCATTTCAATCAACACTACATACAAGGTGTCCCACAAAAATCACAGCTCAAATCCCGAGTGATTACAACATACGGCAGCACACCAAATATAATTTGAAGACTTGAAGATCTGGTCATGGACGCATCTTCCTGGCTTCGTACAACCTTGAATCCCATGTCATTGTGTAGCTCTCGACAACAGCATTCCGAAAAGGTACAACACGCCTTTATCGGATGCCCAGATTGAAAGTTATGAAGGTTCGAGCAGACAACGCGAAGTGAAAGTGCATGTACTTCGAGACGATGAGACTCACATGGCCAGAGGCACCCCGAACAGCCGCAGGTAGACCCATGGCCATCTAGTTTTTAAATATGAGCTCTTGACAGCTCATTTGAAAAAAAAAGAGAAAAAGAGAGAAAACTCTATCAATTTCAGCCTGTAAACGCTTCTAGAATGCTCTAAACTGAGTGATTCTTCTTTCTAAACACTTTTAAGCTCGTGTTTTGCTACATACTGAAGTTTAACCGGTGGAAGCTGAGTTTTCATTCGTCAAAAGCTATCTGAAGTCTTCTTGGTAGCCCACTGTAAGATTTTTTAGGTTTTTAAGCTTTTTATTACTTCTATATATTTATATATACTAACGTTGAGAGTCGCATTGCGTGGGTATGCCCAGATCGTCGATCCGTGGCTTTTTATTACTTATATATATATATATATATACCCTCGCCGGGGATCTGCTTGATCTTCACTGACGTGTGCATCAACAGAAAATCCTCGCCAGGGATCTGCTTAAGAATGCGTGTTGCCCCCATCGGGGTTCTGCTTGAGAATGCGTGATGCCCCTGCTAGGGATATTAAAAATTTGGACAGATGAAGATGCGTGATGTTTCCGTCGGGGATACTGAGAGGATCAGGGTGATGACCTTGAATTGGTAGCATTGGACCTGTGTAAGGTATTGTCGAGTGTGATTTGTAATAAGTGAGATCATCGGCATAGTGTACCCTATGCTCGGGCGAACACCAATGAGTGATGTGCAGACCCACGATTCGATCCGAGAAAACCAGGATTGTAAGCTATTCTACTCAATCGCGTAGCATTTTTATTCCTAATTTGGCCTTTTCAGCTTGTGAGAACTCCTTTGCAACTCGAACTGGACTGAGACGGAGGGGTGGGACCCATTCTCACTATATCTTTTGATAGGCCTCTATTAGTAGTAGGGCATTTGTGCCCCATTTCCTTGTATTTTTAGTTGTACAGAGATGATGTATTAGATGATGATATACTTAGGAATGTATGTACAATTTTTCATTCCCTATATCATATTGCCATCTATTATCTATAATGCATGTATCATGTTATGCATATGTATGTATGTCCAGAGATATTCAGCATTAACCCCTAGATGGTCTTATGATACGGCCTACACAGATGTCTTCTTCGACAGTCATCCGCATAGATCACACCCCACCAGACTTGGTAGCATCCCGTCTGAGGTCGTGGTATGATAGTATGTCACATCCAGATAAGGTGACCGTAGATCTACTACTACAACATTCCACGACCCTCTTGATGTTTCAAGTTCCCGCAGGTTTTGTGGAGGGTATGTTGGAGCGTTGGATACCAGAGAGACATGTTTTCTGGTTTGGTACCCAGGAGCTAACTCCTATATTGGAGGAGTATGAGCGGTTGATGACTTTGCCCTTAGACATACCTTGCGCTCATATGGCTGTCGGAGATATGCGCCGGTGGTTTATGACCCTCACCGGATTACGACGTATAGTAGTAGAGGATGAGATTACATCCGGTCATGTATTATCCTAGCATTTCTTGATAGATAGGTTTGGCTCATTGGACAGCTACACACGGCATTCTGGGGATTTCACCACACCAAAGGAATAGTGGCATTTGGCCAGAGTGGATGTATTCTTGATGTGCATAGTGGCGTATATATAAATGCCACGATATATGGATGAGCTGGACATCAGTGTTATCATGGCAGTGGGAGCTCTCAGGGAGGGTCATACCATCATTTCAATGATTGTGGCAGAGACGCTGAGGTCGGCCACGTTTTGCAGCACCTACCCTGCAGGGGTATTCACAGGCAGTTCGGTCATGTTGTACGTGTGGTTTATGTCACACTTGAGACCGATTGGCACTTTTCGCTGACACGGGTATTGCTTTACCTATAATATAGTTGTGTCTTACTCCTTTCAGCCATTGGAGTGTACATACGCTATGTCTTGGTCGGTATTCTTAGCGGAGATCAGAGATCCGTTTGGCATCCTGCCGTGCATAGAGCTCAGCTCACCCTATAGCTTTATTACTCATGCTCCAGGCATGGATTATCTCCCTCTGCCTGGTCTGATGGGCATGACTACCTACCACCCACTGGCCATGATGTCACAGTTTTACCAGTTCCAGGACTTCCATCCTTTTGAGGGGGCGCTAGGTCAACATTTAGATTCTTGCCATCTATCAGCGGAGGACCGATCCCGGGTGTATGCATATTGGGATCAACGTCAGATAGCCAATTTTTTTGTTAGCCATCCGGGCTGTTCGCCAGAGTATTCTGCGTGGATGGAGACAGAGACTTCATCAACTACGGTAGTATCCACAGTGCCGGGTATTGATTCAAATGGTGGAGAGTCCATGGAGGACATTTCTTCACCTACCAAGGAGGAGCCATCCACTAGGTTGCCAGTAGCTCTTTTAGATTCTCCAAGTACCAACACTGTTGTGATTCAGCAATCAGCACAGTACTTAGATCAGACTCTTTATCTGATGACCTTCGAGAGAGATCAGGCTAGATCCTTGATGTTGACAGCTCTTGATGGGAGAGACGCAACTCTGTTAGAGAGAGACGAGGCATTAGCTCGTAGAGATACCGCTGTTATTGAGCGGGATGAGGCCAGATCATCCAGAGATGCCGTGACAATTGTGAGGGATAGCGTCATATCTGCCCGGGATGTAGTCGTCACAGATAGTACCACAGTGAGGTCCCTTACCACTGGCATGATTGCAGAGATGAACACATACATTGATGAGTATAGAGTCACCATGCAGATGGTTGTAGATCTGTTAGCTTGTGTGGATACCCTTGTACAGGAGACCACAATGTTACCTCCTTCTGCTGAGAGGGATGCCATGTTGGGCTTGATAGCTCGCATATACACTAATTTGTAAATGGGCTTGTATTTTCCTACACATACTAGCTTAGCTATTTTATCATGTACAGTTCATATTGTATATATCAAACAACATTATATATAGCAGGGAAATATATTTTTGATCACTTCCCTTTTAGTTATGCCTGGATACGTGCTTGATATTTTGCCTACTTCTTTAGGGCTTGTGATCTTGATGTATTCTGAATTGCTCCTTGATGGATGGACATTGAGTTATCAATGGACAATTTAAAATGGATCGTTGATCTGTGTGTATCCCCTACCATCTCTTTGGTGTCTTGGGACTGGTTTCTGTATGGAAATATGGAGAGGAGTGCGGCTTTTCCTCTCTGAGATTGATCGCACCACAAATGGTCGCCAATACACATATTTAGGAGGAGCCTAGTTAATTCCATCTCTTATGGATTGGTATTGCTCTTTAAGGAACGACCACAACTTAGATGGTCACCGAATCTCCTATTTAGGAGGAGTTCAGGTAATTCCATCCCTTTGGTCTGAAGCCGATGAAATGTAGTGGATTGAAGTGTGATCCCAGTACCAGATGACAAGTTTTTGTGTTTTGGTAGGGGGTGAGACCGAACCATAATTGGCTGCCTACGTACTCCTATTGAAGAGGAGATCAGGTCTACGTAGTTCGAACCTAGTGTAAGAGGTTCAACGTTGTATGTGGCAAAAAGGGTGTAGGAATGTTTTTATTGTTTTTTGTTTTTGTAATGAGAAGGGTGTAGAAATGTTTTTGTGGTTTTTGTTTTATTGCGACCGGGACATATAAAATGGGTGCCTACGTACTCCCGGGTATCGAGGAGATCAGGTCGACATAGTTCGCCCCTCAAGACGATTTGTAGCTGACGAAAAGTTTGATCCTATGTATAGGACAAACTTCGGGGGAAAAGAAAGTTTAATCCTAAGTTCATGATAAACTGTAGGTGTGAAAAAGTTTAATCACATGTTTGGGACAAACTGCAAGTGTGAAAGGTTCAATCCCTAGTGGGATAATCGAAGTTGTATGAATGGAGTGAAGCCAGGATGCTGGCTTGAAGAATATGTTTCCTTAAGGGGCAAAGTTTGAAAAATAGTTGTATGTAGTGAAGGGTTAAAGAACCAGAATGACTGGTGATCTGATGATCCAACACCAGGATGTTTGCTTGATTGTAACCTCAGACATAGTACCGTTTCATGGTGATCGAGTTGATGAGTTGTAGAAATTTATCGCTGTCTATTTCTTGTAATCTGAGAGCGCCTTCTATCAATACTTCCTTGACAATAAACGAGAATTCCTATTTTAGAGCGAATTTTCCCTTGGACTGATCTTGGTTGTCAATAATCTTCTTTAAAACCAAGTCATGTTGTTTAAACTGCCGTAGCCGGACTTTCCTGTTGTAGGATCTGGCGATCCTTTATTGATATAACTGACCATAGAAGATAGTCGTGGTTCGTCTTTCGTCTATTAGAGACAATTGGCGAAACTTGTCTTGAACCCATTGGTCTTCATCCAGCTGAGCGTCTATCAACACTCTAAGGGATTCCATTTCCATTTCTACGGGTAGCACTGCTTCCATTACATAGGTTAATGCATAGGGGGTTGCCCCAGTGGAAACGCACATTGATGTTCTGTAGGCTAACAGAGTAAGAGGTAATAAGTCATGCAATCCTTTGTGGTTGGTTGACATCTTTTGCATGATCTTCTTGATGTTTTTGTTAGCCTCTTCAACAGCACCATTCATCTTTGGACGGTAGATGACAGAGTTAAGGTGTTTGATATGGAATTTGCTGCACAAATCCTCCATCATTTTGTTGAGGTTCTTAGCATTGTCTGACACAATTACCTCTGGTTGTCCATATCGATAGATGACATTGTTTCTGATGAAAGCAATGATAACTTCTTTGGTAACTCTAGGGAAGGAGGCTGCTTCTACCCATTTGGTGAAGTAGTCGATCATGGTGAATATAAAGCGATGCCCATTACTGGCTTTGGGCTCGATGGGCCCGATCACGTCCATTCCTCATATTGAGAAGGGCCAGGGCAAACTCATATTGTGGAGTTCCCTTGGAGGGGCATGGATGACATTCCCATGAATTTGGCATTGGTAGCACCTCTTGACGTGATCTTCACAGTCAGCCTTGAGGGTAAGCCAGTAATGTCCTGTCCTAAGGGTCTTCTTAACAAGTAGGGGGTCGCTCATGTGTGGGCCACATACTCCACCATAGACCTCATCCATGAGCCTTTGAGCTTGGTTCTTGTCCAGACATCTGAGGAGACCTAGTCCTGCATCTCTTTTGTAGAGTAAATCTCTGCTCAGGTAGAATTTCATAGCAAGTCAATGGATCCGCCTTTTCTCAGTCGGGCTCGCCTCAGCGGGTGTAGATCCATCTCGTAAATACTCCTTGATGTGCTGATACCAAGGATGCTGGATGGGAGGTAGCTCATCCGATTCTTCTCCAACATAGTTCCCATAGGTTGGGGCCTTTTGCAGGGCAAATGTGATGCTTGGCATGTGTTCATTGTCAGGTATGTGAATCAAGGAGGCCAAAGTTGCTAGTGCATCTGCAAAGTCATTCCTATTACGGGGAATGTGTAGAAAGGAGATCTCTTCGAACTCCGAAGCCATATGTAAAACTTGTCGGTGGTAAGGCAGCAAATGTAGCTCTTTGGTTTGATAGATTCTCGTGGATTGTCAAATTACCAACTCTGAATCCCCAAAGACAGTTAACCACCTGATTCCCATTGAACAGGCAAGTTTTAGCCCCATGATACATCCTTCATACTCAGCTGTGTTGTTGGTGCTGATAAACTATAATTTGACGGCGACGTGATACTGCTCCCCCATACCGAATACTAGAACTGCTCCAGCTCCAGAGCCTTCCATATTAACAGCTCCATCGAAATACATTTTCCATGTATGGCATGTATCGTACTGATGGTGTTCCTGCACGACCATTACCCCTTCATTGGGGAAATACGTTTCTAAGGGTTTGAAGTCCCCTGAAGGTGCGACGACCAATTTATCCGTAATTCCTTGACCTTGGATGGATTTTTGCGTCACGTAGATGATGTCAAATTGTTATAGGATCAATTGTTATCTGGACAGCCGATAATTTAACATGGGTTTACTGAACACGTACTTGAGAGGATCCACGCGGGATATAAGATGGGTTGTGTGACCATGGAGGTAATGATGTAATGTGAGGGCCCCAAATCTGGGTCCCAAATCACCGCGGATCTGGTACAACCATTCTACAACTATTACTATTTGCGGAAGATATAAACATAAATTATTTATACAATAAACTTTACACACTATTCCCCAAGGTCGAGTAACCTTAACTTATACACAATTTATAACTTATTTAACCTACAATAACATTTATATACATTACTTATACAAATTTAGCTACATACATATACTAAAGTTGGAACTATTTTTGACCTTTCCTTGTATTCGACGTATTCGTCTTAATCTGCAATGTTTATCATGATATAGCAAGGTTGAGCATAAGTTTGCCCAGCAAGTTTAAGTTCAATAATTTAACGATATATCATGATTGAAAGAATTTGAATAATAAGCTGGCCAAATTCAACAATATAATTGCGAACTAGCAGGAACAAATTTTATGACTGAACAAGTATTTAACATGAACAAATATATCTTGACCGAATGGTAATGAAGGTGATCATCCTTTCATACCTGACTTATACATGCAATATGTACAAAGTACAATTCTACAATGACAATCAACAATGATTATCCATAAGTATATCTGAATGAAACAACTCTAAGTAGAGTTAAATAAAACTTGCCTGAACCATTGATTACTGCTATGCAATTAATAAGCTTTGCCTGAACCTAATATATAAATAATATCGATATACCAATTAGAATAATATCATCACAATATTTAAAATAACTTAAACACATTATCACATAATCCTATCAAATTAAAACACACATACGATCTATCCTCAAGTCAAACTTTTACGATTCTCGAGTCGAGTTCTAAGTGATAATTCTTACATTTCGACTGCAATAATGGACAAATATCGAGTTTAAGTTCAATTAAACTCAAAATTAAAACACTTAACCATTATCTAAGATAATTTATTAACAGATTAAAATATTTTTTATAAGCTTCGTAATAATTTTTAAATAATTATTATTATTTATCATAATTTTTAATCATTAAAATCGTATTTATATAATATAAATACCACAATATTCTATTATCATTAATATCTATTTATTATTAAATATTAATGGAAATCATAACATAATATTATAATATATTTATAATATATCAAAGTATTTTAATACTTTAAAATCACCTTTATATGATTGTTAAACAATTAAATTCATTATCCGATAATTGCTATTAATATTAAAATATTAATATTTCTATGACAAAATATCAAAAGTTATATTTTATAACTTAAAATATTTTAATAACACTTAAATCATTTTTATATGATTATAAAACATTAATTCTATTTTTACACAATTTATTTAATATATTCATTAATATTGATTAATTAATGAAATTTCTCACAAAATATTAAAAGTCACTAAAAATAACTTAAAATATTTTCTTATACCATAATATAATTTTTAGTGTATCAAAATCATTTTTAAATAATTTATTTAATATTATAATTAAATAAATTAAATATTGTTTATATTCCAAAAATATTAAATATTTATGAAATATACTCAAAATAGTTAAAAACTAATTTTCAGATTTTAAAATAATTTTTAGGAATTTATTTTGTATTTTTAATAATTAAAAACTATTTATTTCAATTTATTTATTAAAGTAATTAATTTTCAGAATTTAATAATTAATAAAGGGCCCTATAGCGAAAGAACCGTCACTTTAGGTGTTTTTGAGCTGCCCAGAAAAACATGTTAATGTTCGAGGTTAGCTAGTTTGACAGGTTCTAATTTCTTGTTCATTATGTTTCTGGGCTTCTAATTTGGTTACAATTGTAGTACTAATGTAATTCTACAATCACCAACTTGTTCCATGGACAAACAACATCAGATAAGAGAGATCTAAGTCCCACAAAATCATGTCAGGCATGTTCTTCATTTTCTGGGTTACCCAGAAATGAAGAACAGTGCACGGTCCCTACTTTGAGCCTTTCAATCTTTGCTTTCCATGCTTGGTTTTTATGTTCTTTTGGTTCAATCGAGTAGTTCTTGTGTCAAGGAACAACAACAATTTATCAGATCAACTTATCAACAACTAATCTAAGATAAATGGACCGGTCAAAGTGTTGGTCCGAAACTGCCTTTGAAGATTTTGGGTTGCCCAAAATCTTCATGCGGCGTGATGGTCAACGCTAGTTTGACCCACCATAACGTTTATCCTGCTACGAATCTATGTGATCTAAAGGCATGATCATGTAGCCTACATGTCAGACAACAACATCAATACAACAACATGGCCTAAATCATTACAAGCAGCAAGATCAGAGGCCATCAAAATGCATGTCAGAAATTTTGGGAAATCTGGGAATTTTCTGGGCTGCCCAGAAAGCATATCCGTGATCGGTCAACGTGTTTTAACCGTTCATATCTAGAGATCTAGACTTACTATGGATGTGATTCCACTTCCAATCTACTCTCCTCATATCAAAGAACAAATATATAACATCTAACACAACTAAAACCAAACACAGAAAGATCTACAGGTTTTGACATAGGCCATATTTTCCAATTTTTCCAGATTTATGAAATCTTTAGATTCGTGTATCTGGTTGTTATGGATCTAAGTTATAACAACCCAGATCACTAATTGACATCCTATAACACAACTCTAACCAATAAACAACAACATATATCACCAGATCACTAATTTTTAGGAATTAGGGTTTTATACCTTTTCTAGCTGTGATCTAGAATCTGATCACGATTTTTGATCCTTGGCTTGCTTTGAACTGATCATGCTTCATCTTTTCTCTCTCTCTCTCTCTCTCTCTCTCTCTCTCTCTCTCTTTTCTCTCTACATTTCTAAATTTTAGAGATATAGAGGGTCTTGGGAGAAATTGAGAAGTAAAGTGGCCCTTTCTCTCTCTTTAATCTATATATCTACGTAAGGAAATGATTTTGGTTGATATAATTGGCTAATATAGTTGATTTTCAGCACATGGAGTGGTTATAGTTGGTCAACAAACCATATATTGGCAAGATTTACAAGCACTCTACTAAATAATGCAAAAGGGCACATAGGTCATTTGGCATTTAATTTTAATGGCAATTTGGTCTCTTGATCCAACCCTTAGGGTTTAACCCTTATGCTACGTTTGGATTGAAGGAATGGAATAGAGTAGGGTCACATATCTACGTTTGTATGTGATTATGTATACACCCACCCCACCCCCACCTCACCCCCACCCCAACCCCCCCCCCCCCCCCCCCCACCCCACCCACCCCACCCCACCCCACCCCAAAAAATAATATTATGTGATTATGTATACACCTCTTACCCCCCCCCCCCCCCCCCCCCCCCCCCCCCCCCCCCCCCCCCCCCCACCCATACCCCACACACCCCACAACCCCACCCCCACCCAAACCCAAACCCAAAAAATAATATTATGTGATTATGTATACACCCCACCCCACCCCACCCCACCCCCACCCACACCCAAAAAAAAAATTATATGAAAAAGTATATGAAAAATTATATGAAAAAATATAGTAAAAAAAAGGAGAATATAATTATAAAAAAAATCTAGAGAAATATGTGTTAATTTTTAATATAAATTGAATTTAAGTTAAATTTAAACATTTGGGGGTATTTAGGTCACTTTCTAATTATTTATTTCATTCTTAAATGTATTCATAACATCAACCAAACATGTACATGGAATATTAAAAAATTATTCCATTTCCTTCCTTATTCCATTCCCTCATCTATTTCATTCCCTACTCTATTCCATTCCCTACTCTATTCCATTCCTTCAATCCAAACGTAGCATTAGGGTTTAACCTAAGGTTCCAAAATCAATTTCTAGAATTTTTGAAAATTAGGTTTTCAAAATCAAAAATTAATATTTTTAAATTATAATTATAATTTTCTAATTATATTAAAATTTCCTACTCATAATTTAAATCTTACTAATTAGGATTAGTATTTTCTAATTAAAATGGCTAATTTAGCAATTAGGGTCAAAATTGTTCACTAGGGTTTATAACCCACGAATTAGAGTTTTAAATAGAAAATAATCTTTTTAATTTAGAAATTAGGTTTCCTAATTAGATTAGGATTTCCTAATTACTTATCTTGAAAATTAGGATTAATGTTTCTTAATTAACATTAAAAATAATAAATTAACAATTAAGTTTTCCCTAATTATAAATTAGGATTTTTAATCTAGAAATTAGGGTTTTCCAAATCAATTAGGGTTATCCCTAATTATGTTATTATTAATAACATTTAAACCTTATACTATCATTCACATTCCCAAATTAGGATTTTAAATTTTCGAATTAGGGTTTCGAATTCCCGAAACTGAAATTAGGGTTTTCGGTCCTATTTTTAGGGTTTCTTATCAATCGCTAGGGTTTTCTAACCGAACGTTGACATTCTTAATATATACCTAGGGTTTGTCACAAATATCGTTTATCTGGTCAACCATTGACCCTTAACCACATACTGTCCACATATAATACCATATACATAGAACAAAATCACTTATATACATAATCCTGAATAATTCATCACAAAAATTTTAAATTCAAAGAATTCCTTCTCAAAAAACTCAAATCCATTCACTTATTTTCTCACTACTACAAAATAGTAAATAGACAACACTTAAGCCACAACGTTTTTTGGTATTTTTTTATAATATTTTTAAAAAAACGTTATAGATAGATATGCAAAAACGTTATCTATTTAAAAGAGTATCTTTTTTTTGTTTTAACTAAATAACATTTTTTTAAAAAAACGTTGTCTATATGATAAAACACGGAGCTCACTTAAAATTAAAAGACTCAAGTCTTTTTCTCTCCGAGGCTCTCTCATTCTTTATCTCTGTGTTAGTCGTTCTCCTTGCAGAAGTTCGTTCCTTCTCCCAAGTCCTTGAGTATGCAAACTCATCTTGTAGTAGATTAGTAGTGAACTCTTTCAGTTAAAAAATCTCGCTGAGATCAGTAGTATCACTCTTATCAGTATTTTGCCCTAGCCCGCTCCCAGTCTCCAGGCCAGATCTGAAATCTCGCCGTCGCCAGCAAGGATATCGCCGGCGTCGTGGCCTCCCTTCCCCGTCGTCGTCCCTCTGTTCCACCGTCGCCGTCCCTCTGCTTTTCTATACTACTTTGCTCTGTCTCTCTATACTACTTTTCTCTCTCTACAGTCTTTCAGTATTATCTTCAGAACCATGGGTATGATCTTACTGTTACTTTCGTTCTTTTATTATGAAAGTTTTCATATGTTTTTCTCCTTGTAATCATCTGATTTGTATGTGTTTTTTTGTTTTCTACATGGGTTCAGCCAAGATCAAGATCGGAATCAACGGTATTAGATCTAGTCTCCTATCGTTGTTTATTCATTTTTACTGGAATTTACTTATTTTACTTAGGTTTTTGTTTTAATCATGGAAATATGATGTAAAGGATTTGGAAGAATTGGTCGATTGGTGGCCAGAGTGGCTTTGCAAAAAGACGATGTTGAGCTCGTTGCTGTTAACGATCCCTTCATTACAACTGATTACATGGTATGCATTCAACTTTTCATTCCAATTGCTTGTACGTCATGGTTCTGTTTGAATGAATTTATTTGAATTTTCACTATATCTTACTGACCTGGAATTTCTAGTTGGCTAATTTAACTTTTATGGCTTTTTTTCTCTCAAGATTTTAGGATTTTAACTGAGGTTGCATGCATAAAGAATTTGGTATTGATAGATTATACATGAAAGATATGTACAACCAATTTTAATGAGCCGTTTATATACTCTGCTGAGCTATATGGGGTACATCACTCTGCTGAAATTGCTCGTGACGAAAAGGTTTTTCATGTTTCCACTTTCTGTCATTTTTTGTTTCTCCTTTTGGGTGAGAATTAGTTCTATTACACTCTAGATGGGAATTCAATTTCAGGGTCATCTAGTGCCTAAGAAATCCATATTTCCTTCTAGTATTCGAGCTCTTAAAGGATCACTTAAAGGATCTTGCTTCCTCTCATGGTAATTGTAGTATAAAATCTGTTTGAGCTGACGAAAGATTACAGGATCTTGCTTCCTCTCATGGTAATTCCTGTCAACTTGTATTTGGTGTTGTACTTAAGTTTCTATGTGTGAGTGGGATGGTTAAAGACTGCCTGATCCTTCCGAAGCTGGATTAAGGAAACATTAGCTGCATATATCTCCGTTTTATTAGATTATCATTAATGTATATTGTTTACCTGAATAAATTTACATTCTACTAGATGGTTCCTTTCTGAAATCACTTATTTATAGCTATTTGAACATCATTCTACTTTTGTACTACATGTCCTCTGTCTGAGTTGTCAAATGAAATCCGCCTGTCTGTTTTATTGCTATGAGAAAATCTATCATTTAGTTTGCCTTTCTACTCATTTTATACTGGACATATCTGGATTCTCAAATGCTATATGAAGATTCGGAGAATGAAATTATAATATTTTGCAAGCGGTACATATCATAACCTTGCTATGTCTTTGGAGGATCTGTATATATGGATGAGGCAAAATACTCAAAAGGTCAGTGGCTAAATTAGATGCTAACTGTTTAATTAGCTACAAAAGTCATGGTTTGATTAGAATTCCATTTAATAGTACTAAAATTTCACTATTTGATTAGAATTCCATTTAATAGTACTAGTATTTGCATTTAGCTAGGATATCTATATATACACATATACTAATATATTTTATATGAATCCATATAGATATTCTTCTTCTCCTGATTCTTGGTTATTGGGTTTCGTACAGAAGCATAGAAGAGGATTTGGGTTTTGGGCAATGGCTTGTTTTGTCTCTGCATGTATGTTTTTTCTCTATCAATAGCTGATTTTTGCTGCAAACTTCCTTTGGGGTTTTCTGTTCGAACCTCTGCTTTTATTGGTTTTGAGATTTTGAGCATTCAAAAAAATAGTAATAATAATTTAAAAGATTTTTTTTGTTTGCATGTATTATTTTCTTTTTAGTTGTCCAATGTTTTTGCCTTCTCCTTTCATGGTCCTGGAATAAATAGTAATTACTAACAGAAAGAATTGGAACATTCATTTTTGGGTATTGGCTTCAAACTGTTAATAATTAAATTATTATTTAGTTGTTTATGCTTTTATTTTATTTAGTTGTTGAAACAAATGGGAAAGACTGGGATTTGTGTTTTTTTTTGCAAAGGAATGGTAATGCCGGATTTTGCACTCGTAAATAAAGACCAGGTTTTTAATGTGTACCATTTTGCTTTGTGTGTGAATGTTTCTATATTTTCATCAATTTTTCTATAAATGTTATTATATTCTTTTTTATAATTTGGGTAATCTTGCTGACATAATTTTTTTTGCCCTGTTTCTGGACTTTCAGTACAGAATAGGCATAAATCTGTTGAGCGTAATGAGTAAAGACTAGAAAGCTGAAGATTGTGTTTGAATGCTGAATCTGGTGAAGGATATTGCCCTCTTCTTTGGATTGTCAGGTAAAGTATCATCGGATCATCGTTCCGATGTGGCTCCATCCCCGGCCAACTGATATGACTCTTCTCTTTCTCTCTCTGTACAACTTGTTTGATTGGGCAGACAACTATCTTGCTTCTTTATGATGGTGTGCAATGTTCTTAGATGAGTTTCATCTGTTATTTTTAGGTACTGGAAAGACAACTTTGTCTACTAATCACAATCGGTACTTAATTGGAGATGATGAACATTGTTGGAGTGATAATGGCGTGCAAATATTGAAGGTGGTTGCTATGCTAAGTGTATTGATCTTTCTAGGGAGAAGGAGCCTGATATCTGGAATGCTATCAAGTTTGGGACTGGTACATTCCTAATGAAGTCACCATTTTCCAAACTATTCTTTTTGAAATTTATTAGTTGTATTGTAGTTTGGTAATGGTTAACCAATTAACAGTTTTTATTACTTCTTCCTGGCAGTGTTGGAAAATATGGTGTTTGCTGAACATACAAGAGAGGTGGAATATGAAGAGAAATCAGTCACAGGTATTGCAATTATCATTTACTGCAGTGGTTATATCCCCTCTGTAATGATGACAATGCAGATGAGATCTTCTCATTGTAAAATTTGCTAGCATTGGGTTTCAGGTTTCAGGCTTCAAGCCAAGTTGAAATCTTTAAAAAATTGTATTAAGTATTGGGTTTAGGCTTCCAAACAAGGTATTGGGTACTGAATGAAAGGAATAAGTACTGTAATAGATTTGAGGTGATATTACTGTAATATAGTATGAGCACTTTTGTCATTAATATAACATGTACATAATTGTTTGAATGGTTGATACATTTTGGCTTTAAATTTAAATGAGAATTTAGATCTTTTTTAGCTATATATCATGACATTAGTAGATTGCAGGTGACTGGTAATATAGGTGAACCAAAATTTATTTATTTTTTTTAAGTCAATCTACAACATTTTAAAAACGTTGTGTAAATGTGCCTAAACGTTGTCTGATATAGTAAACAATAACATTTTTATCTAAAAAACGTTGTGGAATCATACATTCTACAACGTTTTTAAGCATATGTTAATTTTTAAAAAATAAATTTATAACATTTTTTCCTAAAAAATGTTGTGTATTGTGCTTAACTACAACGTTTTAAAAATGTTGTGTAAGGGTGTCAAATAGATGGCACCCTTAACCACGACGTTTTTCTGACTGAAATCACAACGTTTTTTTCGCGTTGTCTATTTACTATTTTGTAGTAGTGTCTGTCTAGATTTATTATTTAACCTTAATTCAATATTTTAAATTTTTTATTAATATCCAACTTCTCGGGTTATCACATTCACCCCTTCTTCTAAAAATTTCGTCCCCGAAATTTACCTTACACCATACACCATTCATTCTTAGCCTTATATGCTACCGAATACATTCCTCACAAGAATTAAAAAAATTAATTGTGCTGAGGGGGTTATATAGACTAGTGTCTTTCATTTTCGCAAAGGTTATATGGAAATTCATCCGCTAACTGTCATAACTTACGATCATAGTGGGTAATTAGCCCGGTATGCCATGTACTTATTAAGTACTGCTGGTCGAATCTGTTTCTCGTCTCTGTCATATGCACAAAAATTTACCTCAGTCTTATTAGATTCCGCACCAAAATAATTTGGTTCGGGAAATTTCTTTCAAAGAACTCTTAGAGTTTTATAAATGTTTGTCTAGCTGAATCAAATAACATAGACTCATATTAATAATTCAATCGAATTATTTAAGTGTAGCTAAACCCCGTTGACAAATTAAAATTTTTAAAAATATTTTTGAGAATGACGTCATGATGTCGTACTGTATTAACAGTCTGTTTGAGAATGTCGTCATCGTATGACTTTGTCATAACACATCATACAATAGTGGAACAACGACTTTAGATCAAATTCACACTAAGTATTTCTGTATTTACGACTCCATCAACTTTTTATCATCTCTACACCAGGTTACATGGTACATGAGTGATAAATAAAAGATATTTTGATATTTCCAATCATTTGTGTCTAGCCGAAATAAGTAACATAGACCATACTTTAAACCGTTCCAAAAATGATTACGAGACTATATTTTTATTTTTTATTTTTTTTCAAAAGCACATAGTGCGTATTTAGCTTGATATCAAAATTTCGAAGTCTAGCATAGCTAGAAATTTTGAAAAACTTATGTCTCCACTAATAATCATTTGCTTAAATAATATATCTATTCTTATTATCTTTAATACTCCATTTACACACAACTATACCCAGTTCGTCAAACCACACTTATGAGTTCATGAACTTGCCACAATCATATGAGTTTAAGAACTTGTTCTAGTCAGACCTTTGGCGTCCATTCACTGAGGGGTTCATAAACATTTCATATAACTATGAATCAAGCATGTCACATAAGTATGAGTTTTAAGAACTCGTACTTAACCTTATATTCTCTACCTATAACCTATCTATCGGTTATACACATGAGAAAGGAATCACCCTCTTAACATGCATATAGAAAATAGCGCGACACAAACATTTCAATGATTATCATTGCCAGAAACTAAGTGGTTTTTACACCAAGTACAATTCCCCGCCACTACAAAAAAATGGGCCTTTAGCAACGATTTTTCAGGCAGCGACTTTATAAGTCGTTGCTAAAAGTATATGTTTAGCAACGAAATTTGTCCTTCGTTGTAGATTTTGTCAGGCTTTCACTTTTTTGCAATGAAATTCATAAGTCGTTGCAACATTTCGTTGCTAATTCATTGGTGGGAAAAAAATTCGTTAGAAATTCGTTGCAAAATTTTTGGCCACTTCATTTTCCGTCATCGTGGGCAACGACCGTTTTTTTGTTGCTAAAAATGGGGCTTTTACAACGATTTTTCAGGCAATGACTTTATAAGTCGTTGCTAAAAGTGTATGTTTAGCAACGAAACTTGTCCTTTGTTGCAGATTGTGTCAGGCTTTCACTATTTGCAACGAAATTCATAAGTAGTTGCAAAATTTGAAAACAAAATTCGTTAAAAATTCGTTACAAAATTTCTAATCACTTGATTTCTCCTCATCGTGGGCAACAAAAGTTTTTTTGTAGCTATATTTCGTTGTCTAATATATACCACATTCATTGGCAATACTTTTTATTTTCGTTGCATATTTTATACAACTTTTTGCAACGACTATTAACATGTTGCCTTAAATTAAGATAATAATAATAATAATAATAGTATTAATAATAATTATAATAACAATAAAAGTAATAATAATAATAATAATAGTACTAATAATAATAATAGTACTAATAATAATAATAATAACAATAAAAGTAATAATAATAATAATAATAATTAATAATACCACCATCACCACCACCACCACCACGATGACGGCGATGACTACTACTACTAATAATAATAATAATAACAACAATAACAGTAATAATAATAATAATAATAATAATAATAATAATATTAATAATGATAATAATAGTACTAATATTAATAATAATAATAATAATAATACTACGTTTGGATTAACTTGTTAAGTTAAACAAAATTAAAATTCTAAATAAATTGCAACTCAGATATGACTTAACATCGAAAAATTGAAGCCTTAGAGACCAAAGAATTCTATAATGGTGGAACCATTCATCTTACATCAGACATTATAGAAATTCTATAATGGTGGAACCATTCTGTTTGATTCAACAATCTTGGAGTTACAAATATTATACTCTCTTCTTCATTCCACGAAAATAATTTTTATTTATTTAATTTATAACTATTAAAGTTATATTTTAATTTTATATAAATTCCTAACGATTATAACGGTTAGTTTAAGAGTGTGATATGATAATAAAATGATAACGATAAACTTGAGAATATATTATATATTTTACATTACTATCAAAGAAAAATAAAAGTATATTCTTTTTTTAAAAATAATTATTTTTCTTTTAGAAATGATATTTTTTGTAGAACAATTGAAATTCCCCTCTTTCAAATTCTCTTTTTTCTTGATTTGTAAATTTTTTTTATAAGCAAATATTAATTTTTCTTTTATATCTTGAATTATAGGGTGTTGACATGCTGACGTAATAGAATTTAAGCCAAATTGTTAAAGGCCCAAACACAATAAATAACTAACTATTTTGATGTTGCCCATTTGCAATGCATTACCTCACCTGAATAAACCCTATGCCATTCTCCGTCAGTAGACAAACCCTTCTCCGTCACAAAGATAGCAGTTTCGGCGTCGATTGAACCCCCAAATAATCAGCGTAGCAAGGTTCGATGGGGAGAGCTTGATGAAGAAGATGGAGAGGACTTGGACTTTGTTTTGCCGTCGCTCCAGGTAATCGGCCCAGACCAGAACGGGATGAAGAAGGCGATGGAATATAGCTTCAACGACGATGAAAAATAAGGTCAAAATCACCACCATAACTAGCGTTGTCAAGCTAGCCAATGCACGGCTTAGCAAACGCACCGTTGAACGCCGTTCTTGGTCCAAATTTGGCGATGCCCGTTGATGAGGACGTTGGGGCTTCAGCAACAAACGATTTTTATTGCTAAAGGTGCCAAATTTCGTTGCAAAAGGGTTTTGGCAACGACTTTACTGTCGTTGCGTCTTTCGTTGCACAATGAGCGTTGCTAATTGTTCCGCAACGAATGTATTTTTTTCGTTGCCAAAAGTAATACATTTTGCAACGAAATTTGGCTTTCGTACAGAGACATCGATCCTTTAGCAACAAAATGTATTGTTGCAGAATAATTAAAATTTTTTTGCTAAAAAGCCCATTTCGTTGCAAAAGCCTTCTAATTGGCAACGAAATGAACTATTTTTTTTTGCAACGACCATGCATTTTCGCTTGTAATTGACACCATTTTGCAACGACATTTTTTCGTTGCGAAGAATTATGAAAATTGTTGCCGAAGCTTGCTTTCGTTGCGAAATGTAAACTTTTTAGCAACGATTATCGTTTCTGATTATATTATTTGGCAACGAAATTATGTTGAATCAGCAACGAAAATATTTGTTGCTGGTTATTTTTCAATAGCAATGAAAGTCGTCGATTAACAACGACATTATATGTTGTCGTTTCTTTATATGTGCAACGAAAGTTGATATGATTTGCAACGATAAAAAATGTTACCTTTCATTTTAGTATTAACAACAATATCCTATCCGTTGTTATTAGGTTAATTTTTCGTTGCCAAATATTATATTTTTAATGCCATTAGCAACGAAAATTTACTGCTAAATGTATAAAAAATTTGTTGCTAAATCAAAATTTGACATTCTTTTAATGTACCTGACTGGCTCAATGTCCCCATAGCAAATATTGGCAAAAAAAAAACTAAAATATTATTAACTTGATAAAATCATTCACTACATAATCATTCATTATCTTTACAATTAACTATCTAAAGCTACCACAGTTCTTCAATCAAAGTATATATCTACATATATAGAGAGAGTACACTTCATAATTTCGTCCTTTGTCTTCCGTAAACTTAGCACAGAAAATTTGATACCCAGTATTGTAAGGCAGGTCGTAGAAGCAGTCTTCCTGCACATATTTAAAAATAACAAGCCAGGAAATTGAAGCAAATAGATCACCAGAGGCACTTAGTGTCAAAATCAATACACAAAGACAATAGAGTTGCTATGTGGTACTAGTGTATGTATCTGATCTAGAGAGAAATCACCTCCCATTCTCCCTCAATCCATTCCTTTATGCTCACACTCACACCCACAAGGCCACACACATAAAATAATATGATCTATACAGTTTACAAGCAAATCATTAAAAAAAACTCAAAAAACAATGTTGTGAATGAAACATGAAGAAAATCAAACCACTACAGAACTGAAGGGAAAACTGAACAAATTTAAACATCATTCCGATTTAATCTACTGATCATGTACCCTGGACCGGATATAATAAAAGAGTAGTGGGGTTATAGACCCCGTTGAAATTTTTCCATAAATATTTAGTATATCGGCGTTAATTTTTTTTTTTTTTAAACTTTTAGGAGTTTATATGAAATAATTCTAACTTTTTGCATGACAAATTGACAATTTTGAAAACAAACCAACTAAGAATGAAAGAACCAACAAAAAATGAAAAATCCCATGAACCAACTAACAGGTATGAAACAATACATTATAAACATGTTTTGATTACTTTTGAGAAAAACTCATCTCAAATCAAATAAAGAACATTGCAAATTTGCAACAAAAAAGTCCCAAATAAAAACCCATATATTAGTTTCACTCGCCAAAAATCCAACAAAAATAAAGAAATAAAAGAAACAAAAAATCCCAAATAACATATATGATATTACACATAAAAAGAGGGGCATATTATTTTTGTAAAGAAAGAAATATAATCATATACTTATTTTAATGAACTCGGAGCAGAATTAAAGGAAATTAAAATTTCACCAAAGATGTCAATTTTAGGACAACTTTCTTGTAATAAAGTTCAATCTACATGTCCAACTCAATTGGTGAAAACAAGAGAAAGTCAAAGAATGGAGAATAAATTCCATGGTATATGAGCTAAAATGTTAAGATAGGTGCTCCAACCTGGAGAAAGAAGTTCTGGTAGCTAATAGAAGCCAGGGTAACAGTTTTATTCTGAATGGGCAAGCCTTCTTTTGCTTCTATTTCCTGGTGAAGTCCGTCGCTCCAGCGCCTCCCCTAACATCCAAGTAACAATTGTATGTATTATGGTTTTGAAAAAAATCTGATTCTCACTTTCCCTAGCAATAATAAAGTATTTGAACTAAAATTAATCATATTTAACTTATTAGGATTCCAGAAACAAATGTTTGCAATCCTGTTAGGGGTAAAAATATTCTACTAGATTGAAAATTATGACCACAAGACTAGGATCCTGGTGTATATAGCAGACGTCAACAAAAACTAGCACTAGCTTTTGTCTGTATTATACACTAATGATGTCCAGTAAAGGATGCACGATTAATGTTTTCCTGGAAATTAAGTCAATTTTGAAAAGAAAATGCTAATTTATGAAACAATTTTTAATATTATTCTTAAGATACTGCGATATGGATACATGTGCTTGTACTTAAAGTGGGTCCCATAAACAACTACAACTCTTTCTGTACTAAAATTTGCTTGATTTTTGAAAGAGTGGCTACCATTTTAAGACCAAAAAAATTCCGACTGTGACATCCATTGCACAACAGAGGGAGTAATAGTAACAGATAAAACAACAACCAGTGATCCTGTCTTAGCAATTATTATCTAATAATAGTCGCAAACATTGCATGTTATTAGGTTATATTGTTATACTATTTTTCAACCTTAGATTTGGGTTTTCACTAGATATTATGGAATGAGTAGAATAAACTAAGGAAAGTTACGTGTTGAACCATAGAAGGTCAAAGAATCTCATCACATAATATTAAAGATAAGAAAGCTATCTACATACTGAGAACAACTGTATAAACACATGCAAAATACTTTTATTTATATTTGGATACAACACCTGAAGAACTGTTAAGAGTCATAGCTTCCTTCTCCTTAAGCCAGCCACCGGGAATTTCAAATGCAAGAGCAAAATTGGTTTGCTGCTCACAAATGAACATGACAAAGAAATCTGCAACATAGTCAGATAAAAAAGTTTCAGTGTTTGAAGATTACCGACGTAGACTGATTGTGGTTCCCTAGGTCATGGCACACTAGTTAAATCACAGAGAAGAGGTTCTGCATATTTTAACATCTCCTCATGTTCAACACATGACGCGGCAAGGAGCATTCGAGGAGTAGTAAAATTTTCCTAAATTTTAAAACCCTTTCAGTGGCAGAAAAAGATCTAGAAAACTAATAATAAATATTGAACTAAGAATCAAGCAGTGAAATAACAAAAGGAGATAGAAGAAAAGCAAAATGATTTATTCTTAGTTTATAAAACATTTCTTAAACTCACAGCAACAAATTGCTCCAGCACGGTACTATTCAATCTGTTTAGTGAAGATTCTAGGGCCATAAGAGGATTCCCCAATGCACCAGAATAACCAGCAGAATGAATTGCCTCCAAAAGCACAGCTTGCGGATTCTTGGATGCTTCAGTAATCTCATCTTTCACTTTATCAAGCTGCAGAGGATTGCATATATTTTGAGAACATCGTCTGCAACAGAATAACATTGAAGTGCACGAATTGATCCCCAAATGAGAAAGAGTTCCTTGTTTTAATTCCTGCAAAATTACATTAGGCAATTATGTTCAAAATCCAAAGCACATAGACCCAAACTTGTAAGAGATAAAGAGGACAAAAAACAGTAAAAATGAAATTGTAAAATCAGGTTCTAAAATGCCAATCCAAACAGGTAAGATGTAGAATTATAGCATACTATTATGCATAGGCAAGCTGTAAAAAGAACTGACAAGGATCGACAACATATTTCTTTAAGTTTTCATTAGTAGGATATACTGTGAAAAATATTTTCACTTTTCTTCTTCAACACAACCTTCTGACCAGGTTGAGTTCCAGGACGAACCTGTGAACCAGAATAGGTTTCAGTTGCGTTGCTTGATTGTTAAAAAAAAGTAAAAAGAACCATGCAATAGTTTGAAACAAACCTTAAGACCAACATCCTTGTTAAAGTCGGGACCTGTATTGTTCCTCCCAAAATAGCCTACAAGAGAGTAAGCCCACCAACATTTATCAGAACAAAACACTCCCATAAGGAATGGACAAAATAGAAAATAACAAGAAACAGCATTTTGGGAAACACCTGTGACAAGAAACAAACATGACTAATTGAACATAGCAGACAGAAGTTTTACTGTTCGGTTACAAACAAAGTGAATGTAAGTATTGATTTATGTTCCATAAAATACTATTAGTATGTGAGAATGTTTTGATATATTCTAGGATTGAGCAAAAAAGTGGGTAAAACAGCGTTACCTTCTTCAAACCAAAGATCATAACTAATAATTATGTGTACCGCATATGTTTCCGATGCTATTTTGACACCATTTTTGAGAGTTGTTATCCTGGTCTTTCCCCGTTCAACATAATTCGGTAGTGGAGGAGGGAGGGTAACATCCTTAAGAGGAAAGTCTAGAGGAGGAAAAGAGCTAGATCTTTCTCCAGTCAACCAGCCAAATAAACCTCCCGAGGATGATGAATTGGTGGCAACAGCACTTAAACTTGCAAACCTAGCAGTGTCCTGTTGCTACCCTACTCACATATTAAAAAATCAAACACGACCCACGGTCAAACTATTAAGCTACCCCTTCATAATAAATGGCAATGCGACAAAAATTGCTCTGCCAACAAACTTTAACATACATGAAGATTCTGAATGTTAACATAACTACACCAAAATGACTGCCAAAGAACAACAAATAATGAAGCAAGTATCCAACTTTACAAGCACCTCATATTCCTAGGTCAATCTTATTCCCAAAAGCAAATCTTTGGACCATTTAAAATTTAAAAATGTTAAGCAGAAAATTTACAAAGCTGCATTTCTTGTGTACATATTCGTATTTATTAAAGAAAAACTATATCTTAGAATCAAAAAATACAAACTAGGTAGTGTCTTGAGCCGGGAAAAGTTTCCGTATTGTAGGGAAATAAAATTGTAACATTTTTTAGTAAACATTAAAAAAAAAATCAGTGCAAAAATACGAGCAGATCTCGAAACATTTAGGTTAAATAATTTAAGACTTACATATCATCACATTACCTGTATCAATAATCAATACTAAACTAGGTTCTCTCGTATCTATAAATTCAAGTAAAAATACAAACACATATACAAATAGAAAATAAAGAAGAAGAAAAAAATTATATATATATATATATGTATGTAATTGAAATTGTTACTGACCTTAAGAACCTTAAGTCGTGAAGCGGCAGTTCGGTACATGGTGATGGAAGTGAAATTGAATACAATAAATAAAGAACAATACAGAAGCAGTCACTAAATAGTTTACTTTCCGTGGCAAGATTATCTCTCAAGTAATCAAAACCCAGCTCCCTATTGGTGACATATGTGATGTCACATAAGTAATTCTCCCTCCTCTGCTCACTTGTCATATCCTCTGCCAACATAAACAACTCGTTGTTAGAGTCGAGACACAACCAGGTTTCAAAAGCCAGGATCAAGTATCAAACCTGACTCAAATAGAAACCACAAACCATTACAACAGAAGAGACTTCATCTGGTTTCTTTCTAAAATTTAATGATGTAAATCAATACTCAAGTGCATCAAACTTCCATCAATTGATTTAATTATTAAAAGCTTTGTACCTCACAAAGGAAATATCCTTGATATAAAAACAATTGGTGCACCAACACCTCTCTTACCAGAATTCCTTAGGCATGAAACTTAAATGTTTAACATGTACCAAAATTTGGAGTTACTGCAGTACGCTAATATGGTAAATCTAAGGTTGCTAGTTTCAGTACGCATACTTGGAGACAAAATTACCAATCAAACAAATATCTAAGAAACCAAGACCAATAGTTAAAATTAAGACCCCATAAATTTGGGAAAGCTTACAAATTTTACAAATACATTAATGACTTTTACATACGAATGGCAGAAGAAGCTCACCACTCAGAAAGAGTACAAGCTAATAACAAACCTTTGAGCTGAACAAGCCAACCGTGAATCCATGGACATCATTCCAGGTCCAATTCTAATAAGTTAACTAAGCCAGAAACTGAGTTATGTTCAAAGCAATAAATGACAAACTGAGTTATGTTCTAGAATTTGGACCTAAAAGACTCACCATATGTACATACGAACACATACAGATAATTAATTGACAGTGGGTGTGTGTATACTGTGTGTGATAATGTGTGTTTGTGTGTGTATAGCAGTGGGTGGGTGTATGTGTGTGAGTAGAGTAGTGGTTGTAAGAGTAACTTACCAAACAACCAAATCAAGCCTCCTCCGTTCGATTCCTCACGTCCAAATCAAGCCTCCTCCATTCACCTCCTCACGCCCAAATTCTCTATTTTCTCCTCGTTGTGTGTATATGTGGGCAATGGAGAGGAAGAGGGAAAGGAAGTGAGAGAGGGAATCGTCGCTGGTGAAGAAGAAAAAAGGAGTCGCCGGTGAAGAGGGAGAGGGAAAAGGGAATCGCAGATGGGAGGGAAGAGAGCGAGCGACAAATTTTGGGCAAAAAGGGGGAATAAAAATGCATTCGTTAGTTGAGCTAGGGCTTATAAACTCTGTTTGCTTCTAACTCTTTTTCCAGACCAAGTACAAAACTCCAAATTAAATTAGGGATTGTATCAAAAAAAAAAAGTTTGATTTTAATTTATGAAAACAACTAATATTGTAAATTCTTTAAAAAGTAATATTGTAAATAAAATTATTATTTCAAAAATTTAAATAGATTTAAATTTTAGGATGTCATAAATTATTTATAACAAACTGAAATATAACTCTTTTGTAAAACATAAAAGTAATAATTTAACACATTTGTGATTTGTTCCACAAAAAGTCTTAATTATTATAATTTTTATTGTCAATTTATAATATTTTAAAATTTGAATTATTGTAAATTAATATTTTAATTAATAAATTATTTAATATTATAAATTATTTAAAAAGTTTTTTTAAGAAAAAATTTTTATTTAAAAAAATTAATTTCATTACAATTTGAGTTGTAGGATACCATAAATTAACTAAGAATAAAACTCAAACTTAACTCTTTCTACAGAATATATGAGTAATTTTTTAGAATTTGTGGTCTATTCCACAGTTTGCCTTATTTTTTTTATTTATCTTTTTTTTCAAGGACAATGTATGAAATTTTAAAGTTTAAATTATTGTAAATTTTTTTACTTTGACTAAAGAAATAGTTGATATTGTAACTTACTTACAAAGTATTATTAAAAATATATTTTACTATAAAAATTAAATTTATTTATATTCACCAAAATTTATTCTAAAAAATTTATTTAGAACAAAACAGTTACCAATTTTATCTCTCTCAAAAAACCTCTGAGTAATAATATATAGTGAGTAATAATTCCTTCATTATTAGTTTTTTTCCTCGCAAATTTATATTATAAATTGAGAAGTTATTGTAAGTTTATTAATTTGATAAGCTATTACAAATGAATCTATGATGCACAAACAAAAATACCAATAAAAACGAAAAACTTTAAATATATTCGAATTCGTATTCCTATTTGAAATTTGTATTCTAATAACTTTATATATATATATATATATATATATATATATATATATATATATATATATATATATATATATATATATATATATATATATATATATTAACTACATACAATTTAGTTTTAATCTTATGTAACATTTCATTTGTTCATTTTAAAATATCGTTAAATTAATTAAAATTTTCATTCCGTAGACTTTTTGAAGATTTACACATTATATTATAACTGAAACTCTCTATAAATGTTACGTATAACAAAATATAATAAAGTAATATATATTGAGGTTAAAAAATAAATGAAACTAACTATAAGCATATTATTAATGTTTTAATCAAATATTTTTTAAAAAATAAAAATAATCATATATTTAATGTAAACTGTTGAATTTAAGAATTTAAAGAAAATGTTGCTCACAAGTATCGAACTCCAGACCTCTCCAAACTAGAAACCTTATATCCCAACAAAAGCCACTAGACCAACTACCCATCATGCTAGAATTTATGTAACACTAATATTTAAACCACCTAGAATCGTTTCTATGCATATGAAGATGAGATAATACACTTTTTTGCCACTTTACTATGAATTGTAATAATAATAATAATAATTTTAATAATTATTATTGTATTAATAATAATAAATTTTAAATTTAAATTTAAAAAAACCCATGGGTAAGTATAAGAATCGATCTAATAAATTACAAAAATGAGTACATTAGTGAATAACAAATATTTATAATATAAAGATTTTCCAGAGTTCAATGATTAAAAATAGTCACTACAATTACAATTAGTTTTATATTTTTTGAAAAATAATATATTTATCGTTAAATTTCATAATAAAGTCATATTACAACTAAACTCTAATGGATAAGATAGAATAATGATGTGTGAGTCCTTTTAATTTTTTTCAATTCATATATTCATATACATTGACATTTAATACAAACAATTTGTCGGATCACTCTTATTTTAATTATAATTATTATTATTATTTTAATTATTATAATTATTACAATTATTATTATTATAATAATAATAATTGTAATAATAATTATTATTATAATAATTGTAATAATTAAAATAATAATAACAATAATAATAATAAAATAATAATAATAATTGTAATAATAATTATTATTATAATAATTAAAATAATAATAACAATAATAATAATAAAATAATAATAATTAAAATAATAATAATAATAATTATTATTTTATTATTATTTAAAATTTTAATTATCGCATTGGTAAACACTTTTGTCTTGTGAACACTTTTTAGTTTCTAACATTAGTAAATGTAGGCATGCAACAACATGACTTATTTCATGGCTGACAAATCTATGTTGAAATTTATATCTCAATATATCATCTTTTGTATTTTGTTCCAATCTTAATACTGACGGGCTTTGCAGGATTAGTACCATAATAATAATAATAATTATTATTTTATTATTATTTAAAATTTTAATTTTAATTTTAATTATTATATTATTATTTTAATTATTTTAATTTTATTATTATTATTACAATTATTATTTTTATTATTATTATTTTATTATTATTATTATTATTATTATTATTATTATTATTATTATTATTAGTACTACTACTATTATTATTATTATTAATTATTATTGTTATATTATTTTTATTATTTTTATTATTATTATTATTATTAGTGTTATTCTTATTATTCTTATTATTATTATTATTATGACTATTATTATTATTATTATTATTATTATTATTATTATTATTATTATTATTATTATTATTATTATTAGTACTACTACTACTATTATTATTATTATTATTATTATTGTTATTGTTATTGTTATTGTTATTGTTATTATTATTATTATTATTATTATTATTATTATTATTATTATTAATATTAGTACTAGTATTATTATTACTACTTTATTATTGGTATTATTATTATTATTATTATTATTATTATTGTTGTTGTTGTTGTTGTTGTTGTTGTTGTTGTTGTTATTATTATTATTATTAATACTATTATTATTATTATGAGTGTTATTATTATTATTATTATTATTATTATTATTATTATTATTATTATTATTATTAGTACTATTATTATTATGTCGTTGTTTTGTTATTATTATTATTATTATTATTATTATTATTATTATTATTATTATTATTATTATTACTTATTATTGTTATTATTATTATTATTATTATTATTATTATTAGTAGTAGTAGTAGTAGTAGTAGTACTATTATTATTATTATTAGTAGTAGTAGTATTATTATTATTATTTATTATTATTATTATTATTATTATTATTATTATACTTATTATTATTATTATTATTATTATTATTATTATTATTATTATTATTATTATTATTATTATTATTATTATTATTATTATTATTATTATTATTATCTTAATTTAAGGCAACATTTTAATAGTCATTGCAAAAAGTTGTAAAAAATATGCAACGAAAATATAAATTATTGCCAATGAATGTGGTCCATATTAGGCAACAAAATATAACAACAAAAAAATTTTCGTTGCCCACGATGAGGAGAAATCAAGTGTTTAGAAATTTTGCAACTAATTTCTAACGAATTTTGTTTCCAAATTTTGCAACTACTTATAAATTTCATTGCAAAAAGTGAAAGACTGACACAATCTGCAACGAAGGACAAGTTTTGTTGCTAAACATACACTTTTAGCAATGACTTATAAAGTCGTTGCTTGAAAAATCGTTGCTAAAGCTCTATTTTTAGCAACAAAAAAACTTTCGTTGCCCACGATGTTGCCCGAAAAATCATTGCTAAAGGCTCATTTTTTTGTAGTGGTACCAGACTGATTGTTGAAATTTGTATAGAATTTAATTTTCTGTTTACACTTTACACATACACGTTGCACAAATTATATGTGATTTCTTGATGTGACATTATATATTTATATACATAAACATATAAGGTCGTTATCCTTGTTCAATGTCCTGCTTCCCTTCCTTTTAGTTAGATTATAATAAATACTCCTCCAATTGTTGCGCTTTAAGCTTTACGCTTTTGTGAAATCAAGGCTCACAAGGGTGATAAAGTCAAAGTACACTATCTCGTAAGATCACGTAACCTTTATTTCCTTTCTTTTCATTTTCTTCATCTCCTTCCATGCGGTAGTGGGTCAAAGTCTCTTTGTAAAATCTCAAACAACTGTTTTTGGTAAATAGGTTTTTTGGTAAACCAATTATTAATAAGACGAACTGATGCTATCACATTTTCCAATACTTTTTGGGTTTTAAGTACCCTAGTTTTAGCAGGATGTATATCTGTGTACATGATTTTTCTTGTTTCATGCACTTATTATCTGTTCTTTTGTCACATCTTATTGAACAAAAGGTTTCTTTTTCTTCTAGCTCATCAACCAAAAAAAGGAGAAGTTGTTTCTTATTTATGTCAATGTGTAAGTTTTAAGGGAGCGTATCTGAGATTAAAAAACAGGCATCTTATTTTATTCTGGTTGTCACTCATCATTGCATGGGAAGCTTACAGATGGAACATTATTTGATTCCATCTTTAAAAGGGGTGACCCAATCGAGTTTGAGCTTGGTACTGGTCAAGTGATTAAAGGTATGTATAAAACTGTCATGTTCTTTTCCCCTCTTCCTCAAGCTGTTAATATATACTTCACATATTTAAGAAAATTTATTTAAAAAAGAAGAACCGATGTGATTTTCCGCTGCAGTGCTCCTATAATCAAATGGATGAGGGTATGTTGTGAAGGAATTAAATTTTATGATGTACACCCCACCACCCGATTAATTTCAACAACATTTTCTTCCCAAATTTCTCTCATCTGTTTGTTTAAGATGAGGAGATTATTTTATATATATTTTGGTTGAACTACCTTGATGATCAACTTAGATTCAATTGTCCTCCTAAGTCCTAAGGATCTGGGATCTACTTTCCGGGAGTTTTGGATTTAAGATTTTATATATGTTTAGTTGTTCATCTCTAATTCATGTGATGACTTTCGGATGACCCATCATTTGCTTTGGGACTTGGTACTTGATGTCGATTGGGGAAATTCAAATCGAGAGGTCGCATTACCGCGACAAATGATGAGACTACAAAAGTTGTTCAACAATTGAAAACTGAGATTGCTAAAAGAAAATCATCTCGTAATGATGTTCTTAGTTTGATAGCTGAAGAAAATGCAGACCCAAAGCAGAGGCAAACATTCTTGACCAGAACATGACTAAATTTTTTCTTCATTCTTCCTTTATGGTTGATGTATTATTATTATTTCATCACTAAATACCATATTACAATTGACTTACGGATGCAGAGTCATTTCAGTTTTTGTTTAGGTTTATTTTTTTATTCTATTTATTTTCTACAAACATAAGAATATTATGTGGTAGTGCAATATTTTTTAGAATATATATATTTTCCTCATCTTTTAGGTTTATATGCATTCAAATAATTTTTCTGTCCGTGGTTGCACTTCACATGAAAGTATTAGTCAATTAATAATTTACCATGAATATATAAGTTTGTGCGCATGTATCCTTAATTTGTTTTAATGCAAATAACTAAATATTCATCATCTTCAATTTTATAGTAATGCAGAAAGACTGTTTCTATGACATGCCTTACAATACTGGGTATCAAATTTCCGTGCTACGTTTACGGAAGACAAGGGACGAAATTATGAAGTGTACTCTATATATATATATGTAGATATATACTTTGATTGAAGAACTTTGGTAGCTGTAGATGGTTAATTGTAAAGATAATGAATGATTATGTAGTGGATGATTTTATTAAGTTAATAATATTTTAGTTTTTTATATTTTTGCCATTATTTGCTATGGGGACATTGAGCCAGCCAGGTACACAAAAAGGATGTCAAATTTTGATTTTGCAACAATATAATTCGTTACCAAAGCATTGAACAAGTTTTAATATAGCAACAAATTTTTATACATTTAGCAACAAATTTTTGTTGCTAATGGCATTAAAAATATAATATTTGGCAACGAAAAATTAACCTAATAACAACAGAGAGGATATTGTTGCTAATACTAAAATAAAAGGCAACATTTTTATCGTTGCAAATCATATCAACTTTCGTTGCACATATAAAGAAACAAGAATATATAATGTCGCTTTTAATCGATTTACTTTCATTTCTATTGAAAATAACCAAAGAATAAACATTTTTGTTGGCGATTCAAAGATAATGTCGTTGCCAAATAATATAATCAGCAACGAAAATCGTTGCTAAAAAGTTTACATTCCGCAACGAAAGCAAGCTTAGGCAACAATTTTCATAATTTACTACAATGAAAAATGTCTTTGCAAAATGGTGTCAATTACAACAAAAATGCATGGTCGTTGCAAAAAACAAGAGTTCATTTCGTTGCCAATTAGCAGGCATTTGCAACGAAATAGGGTTTTTAGAAACGAAATTTAATTATTCTGCAACAATATATTTTGTTGCTAAAGGATCGATGTATCTGTACGAAAGCCAAATTTCGTTGTAAAATGTATTACTTTTGGCAACGAAAAAATACGCTCGTTCATGAACAATTAGCAACGCTTCATTCACAAGAACGAAAAGACGCAACGACAGTAAAGTCGTTGCCAAAAATCTTTAGCAACGAAATTTGGCACCTTTAGCAATGAAAATCGGTTGTTGCTGAAGCCCCATTTTTTGTAGTGCGCCTATACAAGGAATCATATAACTCAGCTGCTGACATGAGTCCTCAATTGAAATCCCCACCTAATCTTAACTCCCTTCTCAATACAAATTTCATTCAACTCGTATTCATAATTCTTTCCTGAATCTGTACAAATTCATAGTACAACTGACACTCAACAATCTTGTTGTAAACTGTTTAATCATTAGATTGATTCTTCTCCCTGCTATCACCTTATCAGATCACGGGGTGATCTCATCGTATATATTACGATTCATTTCTATATCTATGATCGTTTTGCTTTTTGATCTTCTATCACTGCACTTTTAGTCTTTTAGACTCTATCTATTTACCACTAATGTTCAACTTTATTATCAGAGTTAGGGAACTCTTTATCTTATAACTCGCCGAGATTCGTCTTTGAATCTTACTGACCAACTAACTCTATGTGAGTTAGTACTTATCCTAATCATTGCGATTATTAGCTCATGTATTCCTACCTAAGGTTCATAACCTACAGCTTTGATACCAACTATGACATCCCCAAATCCGGGTACAATCATTCTACAACTATTACTATTTGCGGAAGATATAAACATATATTGTTTATACAATAAACTTTATACACAATTTATAACTTATTTAACCTACAATAACATTTATATACATTACTTATACAAATTTAGCTGCACACATATACTAAAGCTAGAACTGTCTTTGACCTTTCCTTGTATCCGACGTATTCGTCTTAATCTGCAATGTTTATCATGATATAGTAAGGGTGAACATAAGTTTGACCAGCAAGTTTAAGTTCAATAATTTAACGATATATCATGATTGAAAGAATTTGAATAATAAGCTGGCTAAATTCAATAATATAATTGCGAACTAATAGGAACAAATTTTATGACTGAACAAGTATTTAATATGAATAAATATATCTGGACCGAATGGTAATAAAGGTGATCATCCTTTCATACCTGACTTATACATGCAATATGTACAGAGTACAATTCTACAATGGCAATCAAAAATGATTATCCATAAGCATATCTGAATGAAACAACTCTAAGTAGAGTTAAGTAAAACTTACTGAATCAGATTGATTACTGCTTATGCAATTAATAAGCTTTGCCTGAACCTAATATATAAATAATATCGATACCAATTAGAATAATATCATCACAATATTTAAAATAACCTACACACATTATCACGTAATCCTATCAATCTATAACACACATACGACATATCCTCAAGTCAAACTTTTACAGTCTGAGTCGAGTTCGGTACAATTCTTACATCCCGACGGTCTAGTCGGACAAATATCGAGTTTAAGTTCAATTAAACTATGTCTAAACACTTAACCATTATCTAAGATAATTTATTAACAGTTAAAATATTTTTCGTAAGCTCGTGATAATTTTTAAATAATTATTACTATTTATCATAATTTTTCAATCATTAAAATCGTATTTATATAATATAAATACCACAATATTCTAGTATCATTAATATCTATTTATTATTAAATATTAATAAAAATTATAACATAATATTATAATATATTTATAATATATCAAAGTATTTTAATACTTTAAAATCACCTTTATATGATTGTTAAACAATTAAATTCATTATCCGATAATTGCTATTAATATTAAAATATTAATATTTTTATGACAAAATATCAAAAGTTATATGTTATAACTTAAAATATTTTTATAACACATAAATCATTTTTATATGATTATAAAACATTAATTTATTTTCCACAATTTATTTAATATATTTATTAAATAAATTAACTATCATCAATGAGACCCCATTTTTTATCAATAAATATTTAATTTTCTTGAAATAATTTTTAATAATATGGTGTGGATTTGATATAATGTTATAGTTGTGGATAATATTTATAAATTTTGCAAAAGTAAGCAAAGTGGTTATATAATATTCGATTGGTGGGGAATATTCGTTTTAACAGGAATATTGTATGACAAAGACAATCATTAAGTGGACCCCATTAATGGAAGTATTGTCGTAGTTAGAAAGCGACAAAATTATCTTTCTATAAAAATAACTATGAGGTGTTACCGTTAAAACTGTTGAGCTACCCTTAGTAGAACGTACGATGAATACGCGTGGTTGCATAAGAAGCACACAGTATTGATTATTAATGCTTACGTGAGAAGTCACTCGCTTATACTCAATTATTACTACGAAGAATTACGCATCATATCTCTCATATTATTGATTCAATTATTGTTACGAGATCATCCGCGTATAATATGTTATATTATTAAATCAATAATTGAGACGACAAAGTTATTCATATTATTATTTGCAATATTGACAATGTCTAAAAGTTCTCATCGAGGAGAGGTTTGGTCACCTAATCATACGCTAATAAGGAGAAATCCTTATCTGAAAGCCCCTTTTTTCCGAGAACGACACGGTTTGTTAAATATTGTGAATTATAATATTAATGATGAATAAGTTCGTGTTGATTAAAGATAAAATTGATAGTTCCATTGTGTTGGGATTATTAGTGTCAGTGGAAATCGACATTTATTTCGATAATAATTGATGTCTAGAGGTTATATTGTCCAATCGGATATTCGGGGCACTTTTCGTGTTGGAGTTACTATTCACGAGTTACTATTCACGGGGTACTATTCACCCGTAAGATATATTTCTTTTTGGTCCAAATTATTTTTGGGTACAATATTATTCCATGAGGAGATGTGCTAATTTTTCAGACCGTTGATTTAAAGTTTTAATAGTAAATCAGTATGGACCGTTGCTTTAAGTTTTAATAGTAAATCAATATGGACCGTCTGTTTAAAAGTAAATCAATCTGGACCGTTCATGAATTAGTTACTATTCAGTCCATTCTCCTATAAATAGAAGCTCATTCCTTCATTATTTCTTACGAATTCACTGAATGCTTTTTAGGTTATTGTACTATAAGTAGACTTACAAATGGGTCACTAATTTTTTTTTCTTACAGTCAACTCACTGAACTCGATTTTTCTAACACAAAGTTAAAAAAGCCATTAAACTCGTTTGATCATTAACTAGAAAAGTACACATCAATGACAAGGTTGTCATTCGCTGTCGATGTGGCGCCTTTTTAATGTGACGCAAAGCGATTATGTAGATTTCTAGAAAATTTTTTATGAAAAAAAATGAAAAAAATGTTTTAAAGTATAATATAAATTATAAAATTAAAAATATTTTTAAATTAAAAATCTTTTCAAATTCGGATATTAAATTTATAATTGAGTCAATTTGGTGATAATTTTTTTTTCTTTTCTAACTAGGATAAATAAATTTGTACTTTTACATGCAAATAATTTTTATCAAATAATTTTATTTTAAACTTATACAAAATTTAATTTTATAATTTAATTTAATCAAATTTAAGAAATAATTATTTTTATTAAAAAAACACAATTTTTTTATTTTTGTAATAAAAATAAAATAAAAAATGTAATTTTTTTTTTATAAAAATATAGTAAAAATAAACAAAATATTAATACAAATTAATATTTTGAATGGGAATATCTATCAATGACATGGTTCTTCATACGTGAAAAAAAATTAATGTTAAAAGTGAAATAAAACAAATGTTTAAATATTATAACATAAATTTTAATAAAATAAGATAATTAAATGATATTTTTTACTTGCAAAAATAATAACATTCAAAATATCATCTACACAGAAAAAAGGAGCACTGAGAAATCCTCAAAAATGGCGACCCTCTCTTACTCTTCTTCTCTATCACCTACACTTCCTCATAACCATTTTAACCCACCAACCTTTTCTCTCTCCATTACCAATTTCAGCTTTCTCTCTCCTCCTCCCCCACACGCTCTCTCTTCACTCAGGCTTTCCTATTCCAAACCACTGGCCACATTGTCATTTATCCCCAAATTCTCACAAACAGAACTAGTTGTTATTGAATCCGAATCATCCGAACTCAACTCCGCCAAAAATTAAGCTTTAACATTGAATCATCCAACCCCAGAATCGGATCTATAGAAACAAACCACCATAAATCAAAAAATAATCTCCCAAAAAACTACCAGGCTTACCATCTCAAACCAGATCCATAGTTCAAGGCCATTAATGAATCACCACAAGTCCAAGCCGCTACTTTACGCCCAAATAGAAAATTAATCCCTAAAATTCACAAAATCAGCAGATTTTAAATCAAGTTTTAATTCTTATTTCTTAGATTTGGATTTGTTGAAGAAAGAAATTAAAGAAGAGAGATGTATGACGGGGAAGGGACGAAGGACGGGGGAAAGGGGAGATTGTGGCTTGGGAAAGAAGGACGAGGATGGAAGGATTTTTAGAGGAGAACGATGATGAGGGAGGGGGAGGGAAGGGTCAAACAGGGAGGGAAAAGGGGGAAGGGGAACAAAGGAGAAGGAGATAGAGATTAAATTAAATTATAAATTATAAATTTTGTATAATTTTAAAATAAAAATTATTTGATAAAATTAAAATAAAATTATTTGATAAAATTAAAATTATTTGATAAAAAATATTTGCATGTAAAAGTACAATTTTATTTATCTTAATTAGAAAAGAAAAAAAATTATCACCAAATTGACTCAATTATAAATTTAATGTCCGAATTTGAAAAGATTTTTAATTTTAAAATATTTTTAATTTTATAATTTTTATAATTTATATTATACTTTAAAATATTTTTTTCATAAAATTTTCCTAGAAATCCACATAATCACCGCTCGTCATTACAAAAAGGCGCCACATCAACATTGTATTTACAACTCACCAATGATGTGTACTTTCCGATAATGAAATAAACGAGTTTTAACGGTTTTTTTAACTTTGTGTTAGAAAAATTGAGTTCAGTGAGTTGACTGTAAGAAAAAAAAGTTCAGTGACTTATTTGTAAGTCGACCTATAGCACAGTGACCTAGAAAGCATTTAACCCGAGAGAAAGAAGAAAAGTATTCTGCTACTTCACTACTCCAATATCTAGTTTTTCTAAGGTAGGGAATATTATTTGTTGTACTCGTAAGGGGTATTATTCTTTTGTATTCATGAAGAGAGCTTACATTATTCCATTCTTTATTATTATGTTGAATAACTTTTGCTTATCGCAAGTACCGCATACACGGTGAAATTCTTCTTATTCCATTCTTTATTATTACATTGGAATAACTCGTCTGTAAGCGCCTATCGCATGCTCGGTGAATTATGTTGTTATTCCATTCTTATTATTCTGTTGGAATAACTTTGTTTATGCTGGTACCACATACATGGTGAAATTCTTCTAATATTCCGTTCTTTATTATTCTATCTAATATCCTCATACAAGGCGTTGACGCCGGGACCGGTTCCATTATTTATTATTCAGTTTAATATCCTCGTACATGCGTTCACGCCCAGACTGCCGGACCGGTTCCATTATTTATTATTACGTTGGAATAACTCGTCATATGTGTGATTACCACATGCATGGTGAATGATCTTTTGTATTCATTCCTTATTAAATTGTGGAAATGATCTGTATACGTGGATTACCGCATGGCGGGTGAAAATCCATTTGCAGTTTCATATATTTTATTATACTCAGTTGGTTAAAGTTTTGGCTTATATACTCCATGAAATTAGTGGAATATCCTTGATATTTGCGCTTCATCCAGTATCTTTTCATGGAAATATTATTCTTAGCATTCTTGAATTTTACTGCACAAAGTAGTATCATGTTGACAATTTGGACGTTATTGAGTTCAGGATAAATTAACTAATAAATTTTTAAAATTTATTCTTGAACTTGTTTTATTGAATTATCATCATCCTCATGCTTATATTATGTTGAAAGTCATATTTGGCTTACGTGCATAGATGGACTTGGTATGATTATGACCAGGGATTATTCGGTATAATCATGACCGTAATGTGACGAATGATGTGGTAAAAGTCCTAATTGGCATGTAGTTCATTGGTGGACAGCTTTGTTGGTATGATTATGACCATGGATTATTCTTGTATAGTCATGACCATTGATGATTACATGAATATCCTTGGTAGTGGAGCGAGGATGATTCAATTTTATTTATTAAGTCGAGTCTCAAACATAAAAGTGATGAAAAACCTTTTAAATCATAGAAGATAGTAGATTTTATTCTCTACTTGACTCTTTTAATGGATTGCTTGTTCCGCTGCAGTTAAACTTGATGTTTATTATATTTTTATCAGTTTAACACCGTTGAAGGCTAATGATAATTTATTCTGCATTATCTTAGTCATAATATTTCTTACTGGGCTAGTTGAGCTTACCCTTTCTTTCACTGTTATCTTCAGGGAATGAGAACGTAGGTGAGACTAGTCGGGGAACAGAGTGATGATCCTAGATGGTGCATTAGTAGTCCTCACTATTTTGTGAAATAGTGTGATAATAAATGTAATGAGGACTCCATTGAGTGTGGATATTGTCTAGATGACAATATTTGTATTAAAACTCACAGCCTATGTTTTGTCTTATTTTACACGACTGTTGTATAATTAAGTTGTATTTGAATTTGTACCATGTATTTGGCGACTTAAGATGGGTGATGTATACCTATTTTGGGGGCGTCACAGTTGGTATCAAAGCTTAGGGATATGATCCTAATGAGATGTGAGACAAAAACTAGGAGGGAGAGACGGGGAATTCCTTCGCTAGTATGACCTACCTAAGTTTATTTGGTATTTAATTGGTCGGTCAGGGTATATGGATAATATGTGACATGTTAATTAACCCTTGTTTTGTGGCAGTATTTGAAAATGGCATCCGAAAATATTGGGATAAGCAATGAAGCACCAGAGACCGTTGAGAAACCAACGATCAATATCCAAGATAATGTGCAATAGGAAGACAATAATCCTCAGGTAAACAATAACACCAATGAAATGATGAACGATGGGATGTTCAGAAGCTTTATGCAATTCATGCAACATCAGGCGAGAGAGACTCCTGTTCATAATGCAGGTGGAAACAATGGCAACCCACGGTCGATCACCACTAAGCAGTTCAAGGAGCTGGGACCACCGGAGTTTTTGGGAAAGCCAGAACCACTTAAGGCAGAGATGTGGTTAAAGCAGATCACCAAGATATTTGATGTCTTGGGATGCTCCGAGGAGCAAAAGATTCCCTTTGCCACCTTTATGTTGCGTGAAGAAGTAGATTATTGGTGGGAATCTGTAAAATGTACCCAGCTTGACGCACTCAAGATGTCTTGGGAGAAGTTCCAAGAGCTGTTCAACGACAAGTACTTTCCCGAAAGTATTCGTCACATGAAGGAGGTGGAGTTTGTCAAGTTGGAACAAAATAATATGACCGTGTCGCAGTATGAGGCTAAGTTTGCCGAGTTATCCCGATTTGCATCCCATTTGGTCAATAATGAGGAGCGAATGACACGAATATTTCTAAGAGGTTTGAAACCTGATATACGTCAATACCTCAGTTCTCACAAACTTTGTTTATATTCAGATGTTGTGAATATGGCTCAGTTATTGGAGCACGATAATGATTCAGCACAACCATAAGGTAACGACCAACAACACGATAATAATCGTCATTCTAAGTGGCAACCACCATCTAACAATGATAACCATCGTGGGGGAAATTATCATGCCAAGAATGGTAACCACTTTGGTGGAAATCATGGCCAAGATAATAGAAGTGGAAATTTCAAGAAGAGAAGGTTCAATAATGATGGAAAGACAACAAAGACCAAAGACTGTTAGGAAGGAGAACGACCGCCGTCGATGCTTCAAATGCGAGGGGAGGGACATATCACCAAACTACGTGATGCGACCCAAAACATGTTACAATTATGGAAAGAAGGTCACCTAGCCTTTTTTTTATCGTGCACCAAAGTCAAGTCCAAATGATAAGTGATGCCAAAGGATGTCCCGCATAAGCCAAAGCCAGAGTTTAAGAGATAGCATTTTTTTTGATGAGGAACCCGAATAAAATTATCACGGGTAAGTTAATCATAAACTCTTGCATAAGTCTATACCGTGTTGAATACGGGCTTCTACACACTCTTTTATTTCACCTAGTTGTGTTCAATGTTTGAATTTAACTCCGGAGAAGTTAGATTTTGATTTATCTGTTGAAACTCAGTAGGGAGAATCCTTTGTTACATCTACTATTTATAAATCTTGTTTAATTTAAATTGACACTTTCACGTTACTTGTCGATCTTATCTCTTTGAAAATACTTGCCTTTGATGCGATTTTAGGAATCGATTGGTTAACTACTCATCATGCTTTTCGTAAGGTTATTAGCTTTCATATTCCTAACCAACCTATTATGCGAATTCAAGCAACCAAACTACTAAAGTTAATCACTGTCATATCAAGCCATAAGTAAAGAGCCCCGGTCCTTTCGTTGTTGACTTCTTTGTGTGAAATGCACCGAAGCCAGACTTTCTGTAGGCGACGTCATGAATGACGATGACAAGTTGATAAGTATCAATGTGACGTACTATCCAAGTCTTGGATGAGGGTCATAGTTTTGAATGATATTTCTATTGTTAATAAATTTCTTGACGTATTCTTGAAGACTTCTTAGCCTACCCCTAGAGCGTGAAATCGAATTTGGTATTGACCCTAGTACAAAACCCATTTCTTAAACCCTAAAATATTTCTTCAACTAAAATGAACGTAATATGCGCCAAAGACGTTGGCTCGAGCCGTTGAAGATTACAATCATATCATTCAATACCATCGTGAAAAAGCGAATGTGGTAGCTGACGCGTTGAGTATAAGATCGTATGCGTTTACAAGTGCGAATATACGAACCCCCGTGAAGATAACGAATATACGAGTAAAATTGACTTTAATCGATAAAGTTAAAGCCGCTCAAGCTATACACCCGGAGCTGATGAATGTGAAGAATTAAGAAGGTTCAAGAGGGCATTATTCTAAAAGCAAGAATCGACGAAGAGAGGAAATCTCAACCCTCGATTTAATTGGCCCATTTAAAATCCTCGATGAAGTAGGAACTGTGGCTTATAGACTCATTTTACTGCCAAGTATGTCGCGTGTTCATAACGTTTTTAACGTATTGACGTTACGTAAATATGGGGACGACCCGAACCACATTATTAATTTAGAACCGGACGAGATAGCGGATGATTTAACGTATGAGGAGATACATGTTAAAATCTTGGATAAGAAGAATTATATTCGACACTCAAAGGTTATACCTCAAGAGTTAGAATCTGAAAGGAAGTCAAGATACCCTCACCTCTTCAGCATACTAGGTACGTACGTAAATTTCGAGGGTGAAATTCCATAAGGAGGGGAGATTGTGAGACTCCAGATTTTATGAAAAAATATTTAATTTTCTTGAAATAATTTTTTAATATTATGGTGTGGATTTGATATAATGTTATAGTTGTGGATAGTATTTATAAATTTTACAAAGTAAGCAAGTGGTTATATAATATTCGATTGGTCGGGGAATATTCGTTTTAACAGGTAATATTGTACGACGGCACAATCATTGATGGACCCCATAACGGAAGTATTGTCGTAGTTAAAAAATGACAAAATTATCTTTCTATAAAAATAATCTACGGGAGGTGTTACAAATAAAACTGCTGAACTACCCTAGTAGTAAAAGTACAATGAATAATGCTGTCGTTGCATAAGTAGAGTACACCAGGTATTGATTATTGATGCTTACGTGAGAAGTCACTCGCTTATACTCAATTATTACTACAATAATTCTTTGCATCATATCTCTCATATTATTGATTCAATTATTGTTACAAAGATTATCCGCATAATATGTTATATTATTAAATCAATAATTGAGACGCAGTTATTCATATTATTATTTGCAATATTGACAATGTCTAGAAGTTCATCAAGGAGAGGTTTGGTCACCTAATTGCGCACCAATAAGGAGAAATCCTTATCGGAAAGCCCCCTCTTTCCTGGGAACGACCTGGTTATTAAATATTGTGAATTATAATATTAATGATGAATAAGTTCGTGTTGATTAAAGATAAAATTGATAGTTCCATTGTGTTGGGATTATTAGTGTCAGTGGAAATCGACATTTATTTCGATAATAATTGATGTCTAGAGGTTATATTGTCCAATCGGATATTCGGGGCACTTTTCGTGTTGGAGTTACTATTCACGAGTTACTATTCACGGGGTACTATTCACCCGTAAGATATATTTCTTTTTGGTCCAAATTATTTTTGGTACAATATTATTCCATGAGGAGATGTGCTAATTTTTCGCATCTGCTTGATTTAAAGTTTTAATAGTAAATCAAGATGGACCGTTGCTTTAAGTTTTAATAGTAAATCAATATGGACCGTCTGTTTAAAAGTAAATCAATCTGGACCGTTCATGAATTAGTTACTATTCAGTCCATTCTCATATAAATAGAAGCTCATTCCTTCATTATTTCTTACGAATTCACTGAATGCTTTTTAGGTTATTGTACTATAAGTAGACTTACAAATGGGTTACTAAATTTTTTTTTTCTTACAGTCAACTCACTGAACTCGATTTTTCTAACACAAAGTTAAAAAAACCGTTAAACTCGTTTGACTGTTAACGAAAAGTACACATCAACGGCTGAGTTGTCCGTTACAAGCTGATGTGGCGTCTTTTGTGTGACGTGGCAGTGATTATGTGGATTTCTCGTAAGGGGTATTATTCTTTCGTATTCATGAAGAGAGCTTATGTTATTCCATTCTTTATTATTATGTTGGAATATCCTGTTTATGCGAAGTACAACATACATGGTGAAATTCTTCTGTTATTCCATTCTTTATTATTCTCATTGGAATAACTCATCTGCATGCGCTCATCGCATGACCGGTGAATTATGTTGTTATTCCATTCTTATTATTCTGTTGAATAACTTTGTTTATGCGGGTACCACATACATGGTGAAATTCTTCTAATATTCCGCTTTTATTATTCTCCGAATATCCATGCGTCTCGTTCTATTACGGATCTCGGTTCCATTATTTATTATTCTCGTTTAAATATCCTCATGCGTGCATTTATGCCAGACCTGGTTCCATTATTAATTATTCTGTTGGGAATAACTTGTCTGTGCAGTCTATCGCACGCATAGTGAATCCTTTTGTTATTCCATTCTTTATTATTCTGTTGGAATAACCTGTCTTTGTTTCATATATTTTATTATACTCAGTTGGTTAAAGTTTTGGCTTCTATACTCCATTAAATTAGTGGAATATCCTTGATATTTGCGCTTCATCCAGTATATTTTCATGGAAATATTCTTCTGAGCATTCTTGAATTTTACTGCACAAAGCAATATCATGTTGACAATTTGGACGTTATTGAGTTCAGGATAAATTAACTTATAAATCTTTAAAATTTATTCTTGAACTTGTTTTATTGAATTGTCATCATCCTCATGCTTATATTATGTTGAAAGTCATCTTTGGCTTACGTGCATAGATGGACTTGGTATGATTATGACAATGGATTATTCGGTATAATCATGACTGTAATGTGACAAATGATGTGGTAAAAGTCCTCTTTGGCCTGTAGTTCATTGGTGGACAGTTGTTGGTATGATTATGACCAGGGATTATTCAGGATAGTCATGACCATTGATGATTACATGAATATCCTCGGGTCATGGAGCGAGGATGATTCGATTTTATTTATTAAGTCGAGTCTCAAATGATAAAAGTAATGAAAAACCTTTTAAATCATAAAAGATAGTAGATTTTATTCTCTACTTGACTTTCTTCTAATGGATTGCTTGTTCACTAGCAGCTTAAACTTGATGTTTATTATATTTTATCAGTTTAACATCGTTGAAGGCTAATGATAATTTATTCTGCATTATCTTAGTCATAATATTTCTTACGGGGCTAGTTGAGCTCACCCTTTCTTTCATTATTCTTTTCAGGAAATGAGAACGTAGCTGGGACTAGTCGGGGAACAGAGTGATGATCCTAGATGGTGCATTAGTAGTCCTCACTATTCTGTGAAATAGTGTGATAATAAATGTAATGAGGACTCCATTGAGTGTGGATATTGTCTAGATGACAATATTTGTATTAAAACTCACAGCCTATATTTTGTCGTATTTTACACTACTGTTGTATAATTAAGTTGTATTTGAATTTTGTACCATGTATTTGGCAACTCAAGATGGGTGATGTATACCTATTTTGGGGGCGTCACAATCATTAATATTGATTAATTAATAAAATTTCTCACAAAATATTAAAAGTCACTAAAAATAACTTAAACTATTTTCTTATACCATAATATAATTTTTCATGATTTTTCATGTATCAAAATTATTTTTTAAATAATTTATTTAATATAATAATTAAATAAATTAAATACCATTTATATTTCAAAAAATATTAAATATTTATGAAATATACTCAAAATAGTTAAAAACTAATTTTGCAGATTTTAAAATAATTTTTAGGATTTTTATTTTGTATTTTTAATAATTAAAAACTATTTATTTCAATTTATTTATTAAAGTAATTAATTTTCAGAATTTAATAATTAATAAAGGGCCCTATAGCGGCAAAACCGTTGCTATAGGTGTTCTTGAGCCTGTTCTTGAGCTGCCCAGAAACACATTTCAGTGTTCGAGGTTAACTAGTTTGACCGGTTCTAATTTCTTGTTCATTATGTTTTTGGGCTTCTAATTTGGTTATAACTGTAGTACTAATGTAATTCTACAATCACCAACTTGTTCCATGGACATACAACATTAGATCAAATAGATCTAAGTCCCACAAAATCATGTCAGGCCTGTTCTTCATTTTCTGGGTTACCTAGAAATGAAGAACAGTGCATTGTCCCTACTTTGAGCCTTTCAATCTATGCTTTCCATGCTTGGTTTTTATGTTCTTTTGGTTCAATCGAGTAGTTCTTGTGTCAAGGAACAACAACAATTTATCAGATCAACTTATTAACAACTAATCTAAGATAAATGGACCGGTCAAAGTGGTGGTCCGAAACTGCCTTTGAAGATTCTGGGTTGCCTAGAATCTTCATGCGACGTGATGGTCAACGCTAGTTTGACCCACCATAACGTTTATCCTACCACGAATCTATGTGATCTAAAGGCATGATCATGTAGCCTACATGTCAGACAACAACATCAATACAACAACATGGCCTAAATCATTACAAGCAGCAAGATCAGAGGCCATCAAAATTAATGTTAGAAATTTTGGGAAATTTGGGAATTTTCTGGGCTGCCCAGAAAGCATATCCGTGATCGGTCAACATGTTTTGATCGTTCATATCTGGAGATCTAGACTTGTTATGGATGTGATTCCACTTCCAGTCTACTCTCCTCATATCAAAGAACGAATATATAACATCTAACACAACTAAAACCAAACACAGAAAGATATACAGGCTCTGACATATGGCTGTCAGGCCATATTTTCCAATTTTTCCAGATTTGTGAAATCTTTAGATTCGTGTATCTAGTTGTTATGGATCTAAGTTATAACAACCCAGATCACTAATTGACATCCTATAACACAACTCTAACCAATAAACAACAACATATATCATCAGATCACTGATTTTTAAGAATTAGGGTTTTATACCTTTTCTAGCTTTGATCTAGAATCTGATCATGATTTTTGATCCTTGGCTTGCTTTGAACTGATCATGCTTCATCTTTTCTCTCTCTTTAACTCTACATTTCCGAATTTTAGAGAGGGTCTTGGGAGAAAATGAGAAGTAAAGTGGCCCTTTCTCTCTCTTTAATCTATATATCTAAGTAATGAAATGATTTTGGCTGATATAATTGGCTGATATAGTTGATTTTCAACACATTGAGTGGTTATAGTTGGTCAACAAACCATATATTGGCAAGATTTACAAGCAATCTACTAAATAATGCAAAAAGGGCACATAGGTCATTTGGCATTTAATTTTAATGGCAATTTGGTCTCTTGATCCAACCCTTAGGGTTTGAACCCTTAAGGTTTGACCCTTAGGGTTTAAACCTTAGGTTCCAAAATCAATTTCTAGAATTTCCAAAAATTAGGTTTTCAAAATCGAAAATTAATATTTCTAAATTATAATTAGAATTTTTTAATTATATTAAAATTTCCTAATCATAATTTAAATCTTGCTAATTAGGATTAGTATTTCCTAATTAAAATTGCTAATTTAGCAATTAGGGTCAAAATTGGTTATTAGGGTTTATAACCCACGAATTAAGGTTTTAAATAGAAAATAATCTTTCTAATTTTGAAATTAGGTTTCCTAATTAGATTAGGGTTTCCTAATTACTTATCTTGAAAATTAGGATTAATGTTTCCTAATTAACATTAAAATTATTAAATTAACAATTAAGTTTTCCCTAATTATAAATTAGGGTTTCTAATCCAGAAATTAGGGTTTTTCCAAATCAATTAGGGTTATCCCTAATTATGTTATTATTAATAACGTTTAAACCTTATACTAGCATTCACATTCCCAAGCTAGGGTTTTAAATTTCCGAATTAGGCTTTCGGATTCCCAGAACTGAAATTAGGATTTTCGGTCATATCGTTAGGGTTTCTTATCAATCGCTAGGGTTTTCTAATCGAACGTTGACGTTCTTAATATATACCTAGGGTTTGTCACATATATCATTTATCTGGTCAACCCTTGACCCTTAACCATATACTATCCACATATAATACCATATACACAGAACAAAATCACTTACATACATAATCCTGAATAATTCATCACAGAAATTTTAAATTCAAAGAATTCCTTCTCGGAAATCTCAAATCCATTCACTTATTTTCTGTCTAGGTTTATTATTTAACCTTAATTCAATATTTTAAATTTTTATTAATATCCAACTTCTCGGGTTATCACATGTAACCTCATGGAAGCCCATGCTAAAGCACAATAAGTCTTTTCAATCAGAGCGTACTTGTGTTCACTGCTGCTGAATCTTTTGCTGAGATAGTAGATAACTCGTTCTCGGCCTCTATCGTTTTTCTATCCCAGCATGCAGCCCATGACATTGTCACTTATGGACAGGTACATGAACATGGGAACATCATCCCTAGGAGGTACCAAAATAGGAGCTTTGACTAGCTGCTCTTTGATTGTAAGGAAAGCATTTTGACACTCATCGTTCCATTTCGTGGAAGAGTTCTTCCTTTACAGCTTGAAGATGGGCTCACAGGTTTCTATGAGTTGAGAAATAAACCTGCTAATGAAGTTGATTCTTCCCAAAAATCCCCGGATTTCCTTCTCTATCCAAGGAATGTGCATTTCAATGATGGCCTGGATTTTGGTGGGATCCAGCTCAATCCCCTTGTGGCTGACTAGGAATCCTAACAACTTGCCTGATTTAACGCCAAAGGCGCACTTGGCTGGATTCAACTTCAAGTTGTACTTATGAAACCTGTTGAAGAGATTTCTGAGATGGTCTAAGTGGTCTTCTTCCCTTCGGGATTTGACAATGATGTCATCCACATAGATCTCTATCTCCTTGTGCATTAAGTCGTGGAAAAGAGCCATCATAGCTCGCTAATAGGTGGCTCCAGCATTGATGAGGTCGAAAGACAATCGTCTTTAGCAAAAGGTTCCCCAAGGAGTGATGAAAGCAGTTTTCTCACGATCCTCCTCAGCAACCATAATCTGGTGGTATCCTGCGAAGCAATCCGAAAAGGAGTACATGCCGTATTGAGCAATATTGTAAATGAGAATGTGGATAAATGGCACGGGAAAGCTATCTTTAAGGCAAACTTATCAGATCCCGTTAATCCACGCAAACTCGCATCTTTCCTCCAGGTTTAGGTACAGGAACTATGTTAAATATCCACTCAGGATATATGGACACCATGATAATGCCCGCTTGAAATTGTTTCAAAATTTCTTCTTTAACCTTTAAACTCCACTCTGGTTTCAATCGCCTGAGCTTCTGCTTGACTGGCTTGAATCCCTCTTTAATGGGAAGGTGATGAAGGACAATGTTAATGGAAAAACCCACCAAGTCTTCATGAGACCATGAAAACACATCCTGGAATTGGGTTAGTAGTGTAACCGTGTTATTCCTCTTATTTAGAGTGAGTTCTTAACCAATCTGGATTAACTTAGGGCTTTCTAAGGTTCCGAGATTGAAGGAAGTGGTTTGATCAAGGTTAGGTTTAGGTTTGTCTTCGACCCATTCTTTGATCTCCTGAGGTATCTCAATGTCCTCTTGTATTTCCATCAAGGCTGAGTCCAACTTTTCATCAAAGTTACAATCCTTGTGGAGAAGAGGCACCTTATCAGAAAGTACATGCACATCTAAATTCAGAGTCCTGAAACAAAATATTCTTTCACTTAATATATGAAACCATTTAATCATACAAAGTGTTAGCATGTACTGACAAAACAACTACTAATAATGTACAGAAAAGTAATCAGTTAATGATATCTACAGGGTAGAAGGAGTTTCTTCCAATTTTACCCTTGTCGACCAATGAAAGGAGTGCTGCTCCAATTATCAAGGGCAAAGTCGTGGTGGATTGCAGTGATGGAGGGGCTTTCTTCATCCTCCTTCTCTCGAATGATGACCATTACATCTGCACAATCATCGTCTGGGGTGTATCTATTTGTATGCTCATCATGGACAATGATGCGTATATTGGACATCATCCTGGAGATGTCTTGTATATGTCTTCGTTCCTCTTCTTCCACTTTGGGATCAGGAACTAGGACCTCTTTTCCCTTGACTGATATAGGCTTGGGAAATAACATAGCCATTACGTTAGCTGGCACCTTTACCGGAGATTGTGTGGGCTCAGGATTTACAGGTGGATATAATCGCCGTGTGGCTAAAGCTAGAGGAATCTACTTGTGCTTATGAGGATTCCTGTGCCTAGAACTGGCAGAATATCCTAGTCCGGCTGTCCCGGTTTGACTGGACATTTGAATTGGGTGCTTAATGCCCTGATGATTTTTACCCAGCCCTTATCCCGACTGATTACCCAATGACATCATTTCTTGGGTAGCTTCTATGACTTCGGCAGAAATCTTGGGTGTGAGAGATGGGGTCCCAATAGGATGGTATTGAGTGTTTCTCACCTCCAGGGAATGAAAACTGACTGGATAAACTTCTGAATTGAAGCTGATGAGTTGTATGTCGCCTCGTTTAGGACATTCCGGCTCAGCGTTAACCGTGACTAGGGTGTCGTTAATGATGTATTTAAGTTGCTGATGAAGAGTGGAGGGGACGACCTCCGCCATATGAATCCATGGTCTTCTTAATAGCAGGTTGTATCCTGAATCTATCTTGAGCACGTGAAAAGATACGCAGAATGTATGGGGACCAATTTCAATTGGTAGTTCAATATCTCCGACTGAATTTTGGCGGGATCCGTTGAAAGCTTTAATAATCGTATGGCAGCTTCAGATCCGTTTGAGATTGATGTTCATCTTCACCAAAGTAGCATAAAGACAGATATTCAGAGACGACCCTCCATCTATCAAGACTCCAGCTAGCATGTATTCGGAGGACAAAACCGCAATGTGCAACGACTTGCAATGACCGGTCTCTTCAGACGGTATGTCATCATCAGTGATAGATATCACATTGTTGTTAAAAATGTTATCAACCAAATGTTGAAATTTTTCCACATCCACTGATTTCGGCAAGTAGGCTTCTTCCAAAACCTTCAGTAAGATCTTCCTGTGATCCTCGGAAGAGGAAACCAAGTCCAGTATTGAAATTTGATGTGGAGCTTTTCTTAAGCTTAAAACCACCTTGGCTTCATTATGGCCCATAGTACGGAGGAATTTTTCAATTTTCTCCATGGGAATTTTCCCCTTTGATTTGATGGTAGGCTTTATCACCCGTTGGGGAAGATACAATGGATTCTCCTTCGACACTGCAGCAGTTGTATGAAAGGTGGATCCTTTAGCATCTCTATAATTCTATGGGACTTTTTGTAAGCTGATAACAAGATACTGTGATCTGAATGGTAAGCTAATTAGCTCTGGTGCAGCCACTTTCAAAGGATTGTCAACTCCTTTAAGTTGAATTGCTTGTATAATGAATGGTTTGACAGTCTGATCAGCCTCAACGGATATAACTGCTACCAATCCCTTCCATTTAGTAGGACATGTATTCTCACTCTCACATAACACAGTATCATCGTCTGCTTGTTGCAAGACACCGCTGTCAATTAGATTCTGAATAAGGTGGCGGAGTACCCAGCATTCTTCTGTGTTGTGACCGCGAGAGTGGGAGTGATATGGACATACTCCATCATAATTAAAATGTCTTGAACGGGGATTAATTGGAGGTAGAAGGGAGGTGATCATTCCTTCATTGATCAACATCTAAAATATCTCCTCCATAGGCTGGCCCAGGTATGTAAATTCCCTTCTATTGACAAAATCCCAACGGGCTTTGGCATTTGCTATCTTCACAACTTTATCCTCCATTGTTTCAATTTCTGAAGGCGATGATGGAGTATTCATAACAAAAGGGAGGAGACTAGCATGCTCCTAGCTGACTAATTGGCGTGTGACTTGATGTTGATGGGTCACCAGTTCTGCCAATTGCTCAATTTGCTTACACAGAGCTTTCATCTTTCGTTCCATCACAAACTGGAACTTTGCATAATCCCATTTGTCAACACCGTCTTTGATGGTCTGGGATGATTCACCATTAAAATTGGAACTCTGTCCACTGCTCTAATTAATCATATTTACTTCTTCCTCTTTGTGTTGATGAAGAGGATTATCTTGTACGTGAGGTTGGTCTGGTTTGGTGACCACAATCTCACAGTTGTCTATCATATCTTGAATCTTGTGTTTCAAGGCCCAACAAAATCCCGAGTATCATGTCCAGGTGCCCCGGCATGATAAGCGCACTTTCGAGTAAAATTGAAACCCTTCCCATTCGGGTTGGCTGGTGGAAGAAGATGTGTGATTTTCTTCTGAGTCTTCAGAAGATTGAGAATGTTCTCGAGTGAGTCCCCTAAGGGTGTGAACACTCGAGGGTTTGACTTCTCCACCTTTAGGCAATGGAGGGTTTGAAGACTGAGCTTGAGAAGGGGAGTAATTCCTCCTCTAAATAGGCATATTCTGATTGCCTTTCTGACCTTGAAGTATCAAGGAAACATCATCCTCTTTCTTTTTATGGACTCTTTGAGGGTTGTTTCCATAAGTTCCAGACTGGATGTGCTCAGCAACAGCTTTAAGGGGAGCTAGGTCTTGAATCTTTCCTGACTTCAATTCCATCTTAGCCATCTCCCCGTGTTTAATCATTTTAGAGAATGGTTTACCAATGCCAGCTAATACTCTCTCATAGAAATGAGCTTATTGTATGTCTATGAAGGTCATAACCATTTCTGACTCTGTCATAAAAGGAATAACTTGAGCAGCAAGATGCCTCCACTGATGATTGGGTAATATACCCATAAATCGGATATACTTGGGTTTAAATTGTTGTATCTTCGAGTCGTTTAGGAATATTTTTATTGTGTTTATGTGTTATTTTGCAGATTTGGGAGCTGCAGGAGCAAATGGGGGAATTAAAGCTAAAAAGGGAAAAATGGTAATTTTCGGCAGGATAGCACCGAGGTACAGAATGTGATTGCTAATCCCAACAATGGTATACCGAGCCTCATACCGCATTGATTTGGATACACGTTTGACTTTCTGTTTGACTTGCTTATGGGATGCAAAGCTAATTTGGATTAGGATTGTGGGAAACTATAAAAAGGGATTAAGTGCTGAAATTAGGGGTTATCATCTTATCATTCATCATTCATTCATTTATTGGAGGCTACACAAAGGATTACTTGAAGACTAAGGATTGGCTACAGAGTTTTCTTCTTCTTCTCCTTATTTTCAATTTGTAATTCTTTAAGGATGATTTGCAAACGATTATTGGTTTTTATTTCCGTTATGAACTAATTCTTTAATTAAGATTTCAATTGAACCTTTTATGGCTATAAATTAGTTATTCAGTTTATTCCAATTATTTATGTTGAAGTGAATTGTTTATCATGCCTTGATCTATTGATTAATTATTTGGCCAATAATTACCTTGTTACTCTGAAGGAATTGTAAGAGGAATTCTAGGGTTAGAACCTGGGTTTAATAACGTGTGACTTAGTTATTTGCACAAATGAATAATTAGGTTTAATGAATTGAATAGAAATATCTGCTCACATGCATGTAACACATAAGGAATTGGAATTGAAAGAGTTTAATTCACTTGTTTTGCATAGGAATATAGCAAGATTAATCTGGATTAAATAGAAGTCAGTTGATTACTTGGAAAAGGACTTTTGACATTTGAGAATTCCTGTTAACAATTCAGTAGACATAATAATTGGGATAGTTGGGTAATTGAGTTATAGTTCATAATTGGGGATATTGAAGTCTTAATCCTTATTTATCGGAAATCATTCATTCAAATCTTAGTTTATTTATTTTTCTATTTTAGAGTAATATCTTTAATTGTTTAATTTAGTTTTAATATTTTAGAAAATCATAATTTATCATTGTTTAAATAAAATTGGGTTGATATAGTGCTAGTAGTTGAATTTATTAATTAGAATTCTTTGTGGGATCGACACTCTATTTTATCACTTTATTACTTGTTGACCGTGTATACTTGCACGCATTCTTTGATTGTGAAATCAACCAACAAGATTTTGGCGCCGCTGCCGGGGAATTTTTATTAATATTAATTTCATATTAGTTATAATCAATTCGGTCTTAATTTAAACGTTACTTATTTTTCTTCTTGGATTGGCAGGAATTCTTGTGCGTGTATGCACACTAGATCGAAGGCTAAAGAGGAACTTTTTCCGTATACAGAAGACATCGAAAAGAAGTTCCGGAAAGTACGTTTGAATAGTGAGGTTATACATTTGGAAGAAGAACTGGCAGACCAGGAAATACACGTGAAGATTGTAGAGAATGAACATAAATCACTTGGGGATTACGCCATGCCGAATGTCACGGATTTGTAGTCGAGTATTAAGAGGCCGGAAATCAATGCGAACAGTTTCGAGATAAAACCGGGAACAATTCAGATGCCACAGAATACATGTCAGTTTGGGGGTAATTCGACAAATGATCCTAATGAGCATATCTTGAGTTTCTTGGAAGTTTGCGATACCTTCAAATTTAACAATGTATCGGAAGATGCTACAAGGTTGAGGATGTTCCGTTTACTTTGAAAGATAAAGCACGTAAGTCGGTTACACTCTTTGCCTCTGGCTCAATCACCACTTGGGATGACTTAGCTCAAAAATTTTAGCTAAGTTCTTCCCACCAAATAATCAAGCAAAACTACGAACGATATTCACACTTTCGCACAATTTGATTCGTAGTCGTTATATAAGGCGTAGGAAAGGTTCAAGGATATTCTCCGTAAGTGCCCCTCATCATGGAATTCTACAATGGATGCAATTAGGGATATTTTGTGATGGTTTGCACGCGTCCCCACGAGGTCTAGTATTGATCTGTTGTTGGAGGAGCGATCATGTCCAAGAGTTTTGTTGAGGCGTATCAATTGTTAGAGACAATGGCCACCAACAACTATTAGTGGCCCATGACGAGGTCTAATCATCCGAAAGCATCGGGAAAGTATGAAGTGGAAGCGATGACAACATTAACAGCATAAGTGACTGCAATAGCTAAGCATATGGAAATATGGCGTCCACAAGCCACACAACAGGTAGCGATGGTTTGTGAGTTGTGTGCTGGGGGTCATGCTACGGATCAATGTGCCATAAATTCGAAGCGGACAATTAAGGGAAACTATAATCGCTCAACTCAACCGTATCCGACTCAAAATACTTATAATCCAGGTTGGAAAAATCACCCGGGGTTTTCATGGAGTAACACTCAAGCAGCAGCTCAAGCACCTAGACAACAAAACACCTCCGGATTTCAAAATCAGACTCAACAACAACCAGAGAGGAAAGCAAGTTGGGAAGAAGCCTTAGAAAAATTCATTAGAGCATCTGACAAAAGGAACGAGGAACAAGACAAGAAAATGAATCAAATAGAGCTGACTTTGCAAAGCCATGGGGCATCGTTAAAGAATCTGGAAAATCAAGTGGGGCAAATTGCACATGCATTGAATAACCGTCCACTAGGAACACTCCCGAGTGATACAAAAATAAATCTGGGTAGAAACGAGCATTACAAGGCAGTAACTTTACGCAGTGGGAAGGATTTGCAAGAAACAGTTAAGGATAAAGAAAAGGGGGACAACGCAACAGCTGAAATAGAAGAAGTTGTGGAAATCGGGAAAGATAAAGATGAATTAAGTGAAGCGAAATGCACCTAACCAACTATCACAATGCCACCCATACCATATCCGCAGAGATTTTAGAAATCCAAGTTAGATAAGCAATTTTCAAGATTTTGGATATTTTCAAAAATTGCATATCAACATCCCATTTGTCGAGCTTTAGAACAAATCTTTGAAGCTACGCTAAGTTCATGAAGGATGTGTTGTCAAAGAAAAGGAAATCGGGTGATTTTGAAACAATGGCGCTAATCGAAGAATGCAAAAGCAATTATCCGTAACAAGTTGCCTCCGGGTTAAAAGATCCAGCGGTTTACTATTCCGTGCGACATTGGTAATCAGTTTTTGGGAAGAGCACTGTGTGATTTGGGGGCCAGTATTAATTTGATGCCATTATCAGTCTATAGTCAGTTTGGGCTCAAGGCACCAAAACCAACAAATATCAGTTTATTGTTGGTGGACCGATCAGTTACATATCCACGAGGTATCGTTGAAGACGTATTAGTAAGGGTGGATAAATTCATCTTCCCAGCAGATTTTGTAATCTTGGATTGTGAAGCAGATAAGGAAATTCCCATCATTCTCGGGCGACCATTCTTAGCAACGGGGAGAACTTTGATCGACGTACAGAAAGGAGAATTGACGATGCGTGTTGAAGATCAGCAGGTCACTTTTAATGTGTTTAAATCAATGTCTTATCCGAAGGAAAAAGGTGAGTGTTTGCGGGTGGATTTAATAGATGAGTTAGTTAATCACAAGTTTTGCGGTAATTACTCGAGAGGACCCGATAGAATCCATGTTGTTCGAATGAGCGACTATAGTATTGATGAGGACATTGAGCAGATCAAATGGCTAGACACATCATCATTCTACCGGAAAAATAATCAACAATTCGACACGCTTGATAGGCCCGAAAAGGAAGGTAAAAAGTGCAAACCCTCGATAGAAGAGCCACTAGTGTTGGAATTAAAGCCGCTTCCCTCTCATCTTGAGTATGCTTATCTGGGGAAATATTCGACTCTACAAGTTATTGTTTCGATAGTGTTAACTGACACCCAAAAGGAAAAATTGCTACGGGTTCTGCGCGAGTTCAAAACAGCGTTTGGGTGGACTATAGCGGATATTCGAGGTATTAGCCCATCTTTCTGTATGCATAAGATTTTAATGGAAGAGGGGTCAAAACCAACCATTGAGATGCAAAGAAGGTTAAATCACATTATGAAAGATGTGGTGAAAAAGGAAATTATAAAATGGTTGGATGCTGGTATTATTTACCCAATCTCGCATTTAGTGGGTAAGTCCCCAGCATAAAGTCGTCTCAAGAAAGGGGGTATGACAGTGGTGAAGAATGAAGCTAATGAGCTCATCTCGACTAGAACTATTACAGGCTGGAGAGTATGTATGGATTATCGCAAGTTGAATAAAGCCACACGCAAGGATCACTTTCCCTTGCCGTTCATTGATCAGATGTTGGACAGGTTAGCGGGACATCAATTCTCTCTGTCTTTGGATGGATATTCCGGTACAATCAAATTCCCATAGCTCCTAAGATCAAGAAAAGACCACGTTCACATGTCCATACGGTACGTTTGCATTCCGGCGTATGTCTTTTGGTTTATGTAATGCGCCGGCAACCTTTCAATGATGTATGATGGCAATCTTCTCCGATATGGTCGAATAGAATTTAGAGGTATTTATGGATGACTTCTCCATGTTCGGTGATAGTTTTAACTTGTGTTTGAAGAATTTGATTTTGGTGTTAAAAAGATGTGTGGAAACTAACCTGGTGCTTAACTGGGAAAATGTCACTTTATGGTGCAAGAAGGGATTATTCTGGGACATAAGGTTTTCGCATCCGGATTAGAGGTAGACAGAGCAAAGATAGAAACAATTGAGAAATTACCTCCTCCATCATCTGTGAAGAGAATACGAAGCTTCTTGGGACATGCGGGTTTCTACAGACGCTTTATTAAGGACTTCTCTAAAATCTCAAAACCTTTATGTTCCCTCTTGGAGAAAGATGTCACGTTCAAAATGGATCAGACATGTACCGAGGCATTTGAGGTACTAAAGAAGAAATTGGTATCTGCTCCAATTATTGTGGCGCCCGATTGGTCTTTACCATTCGAATTGATGTGCGACGCCAGTGATTACGCGGTCGGAGCAGTGTTGGGTCAACGTCACGACAAGATTTTTCACACTATCTATTATTCTAGCAATACGTTGACGGACGCTCAGTTGAACTACACAACCACCGAAAAAGAGTTACTTGCAGTGGTGTTTACTTTCGACAAATTTAGAGCTTATCTTATTGGCACCAAGGTAATTGTCTACACTGATCATTCTGCCATTAAATATCTGATTGAGAAGAAAGATGCAAAACCACGGTTAATACGGTGGGTACTGTTGTTACAAGAATTTGATCTGGAGATCCGGGACAGAAAAGGTACGGAAAATCAAGTGGCGGATCATCTGTCTCGGTTAGAAAACGTAGTGGTACAGAAAGAAGACAACTTATTGATTAATGAAATATTTCTGGATGAACAACTGTTCCGGGTAACCACAATATTGCCTTGGTATCTCGACTATATGTGAACTATGTGGTTGCCAAAGTGTTACCTCGGATTTGACCTCACAACAACGAAAAAGTTTCTCCACGATGTGAAGCAATACAATTGGGATGAACCATTTCATTTTAAGGCTTTGTGCGTATCAAATGATAAGACGTTGTGTGCCTCATGAAGAAATGGATAGTATATTAGGCCATTGCCACTCCTCAGATTACGGAGGTCATTATTTCTATGATCGAATGCAATGACAAAAGTACTTCAATCGGGATTTTTCTGGCCTTCTTTATTCAAAGATGCTTATCTCTTTGTCTTTGAAATGTGATCGATGCCAACGTGTAGGTAATATCTCCAAGCACAAAGAAATGCCACTCAACACAATTACGAGGTTGAACTATTCGACGTAAGCGGGGAATCGATTTTATGGGACCGTTCCATCTTCCTTTAATAATCAGTACATTTTGTTGGCGGTCGATTATGTTTCCAAATGGGTAGAAGCCGCAGCGTTACCCACGAATGATGCCAACGTTGTCCTCCGATTTTTAAAGAAAAACATCTTCACCCGATTTGGGACGCCGAGAGCGATAATAAGTAATGAGGGGACTCACTTCTGTAATAAGCAGTTCACTAAATTGCATGTAAAGTATGGGGTTCATTATAAAATTGCTGTCGCATATCATCCCCAAACCAATGGTCTAACGGAGGTCTTGAATAGGGAGATCAAGCGAATTTTGGAAAAAGTGGTCAATCCGTCATGAAAAGATTGGTCAATGCGTCTTGACGATGCTCTATGGGCATATCGAATAGCATACAAAAATCCAATCAGCATGTCTCCTTACAGAATGGTATTTGGAAAGGCGTGTCACCTTCCGGTCGAGCTAGAACACAGTGCACACTGGGCCATTCGAAAACTTAACTTTGATCTAGAAGCGACGGGTGAGAAAAGGTTACTGCAGTTAAACGAGATGGATGAATTTTGGTTCAATGCCTATGAGAACGCAAAGCTTTACAAAGAAAAAGTCAAAGCTTGGCATGATAAGAAAATTCTCGATCGGAAATTCGAACCAGGCCAACAAGTTTTGCTTTTCAACTCTCGACTATGTTTATTTCTTGGGAAGTTGAAATCCCGGTGGTCCGGACCATTTGTGATTGTATCTGTCGCTCCACACGGAAACATTGAAGTTGAGGAACCGAATTCAAAACGTACATTTAAGGTTAACGGCCAACGTTTGAAACATTATTGGAGTGGACCCATTGAACGTCAAGTTACGGTCATGTACCTCGCCGATCCAGCAACCAAATGAGCACCATAGCATAGTCGGGCGACGATAAACCAAGCGCTTTAGGGAGGCAACCCTAAAAATTACGTTTATTTTATTTTTATTTCATTCAATATATATTTTTTATTTTGTGTTATTATTATTATTATTTTTTTTATTAGTACTTTAGTATACTAATTTTCATGCCTTCCCCACGTGTTTCACAACCATGAGATTTACATCTGAGTATGAAAGCAAAGGACCAAAGAAAGACAGGTGATGAAATGCCCACTGACGCCTCAATTCTATGGTTATCCAGAGCCCCGACGCTGCATGACAAAAGCCCAAAGAGAAGCATAGCGTCCCGACGCTCCCAATGTCTGAGATCCCAAATACCGACGCGTAAGGGTAGAAACTACAAGACAGGCCCAGCGCCTAACGCCCTATATATGAGGGACTCAGCGCCCGGTGGCACAACAGGTCCGTGACTCAACAACCTAGGCTAAGCGCCCGCCCATTGCTTCCTAGTTATTACATTTAATACCCCACCAAAGTGGTTACCTGACTCCTCCATGCATTCAAACTCCTGAACGATTACCATTCTTGTGTCTTTTAATTAGCACGTCTTCCCCCATTCTCCTGTACGCCTCTCTCACTCTCAATATCACAAGGTAATTGAAATTTTGATAGTACTTCTTTCACACATCTACCACGCGTCAATTACTTTGTTCAATATTGGTTGTGTGATCCTTGTGTGCCAAAATTCTACTCCTCCCAATTCTTCAAAGGTATTAAAGGTATGACTTGATTGTATTCAAACTATTGTGAATCAAGATTTTCTTCGTTAATTATTCTTTTCATCTAGAAAATTCAATTGAGCACATAGATAATTCACTGCTGTTTGGCGTAATCATACACACGAGGTTAGTGAATGCTACAGGCATGGCATGAATGGATAGGGAATTAGTGATGGTTGTAAGCAAGTTATCAGTTGCCTCCTAGGTGTTTGATAAATTGTCTAAGTCAATAATCATGTGCAAATTCAAACATATTACTCCTACATGCACATTATTTATGGACCATCTTGACACCGCAATATTATCAATCTATTGTGCACATATTCATTGCGAGTATGGGAGGATTACACTGTATTGTTGCATACACTGGAGCATGTTGCTTTGCATGACACAACTTTTTGGGCAAATTGTGCGTGTTGCTTTCAAAATGCAAAATTTTAATAGCACATGCATTTAATCGATATAATTTCCATTTTCATGCCTCATCCCAACCGTGTACCCAAAATACACACATATTATACAGTTTGGGGGTAAAGTTATGCATAAGTTTACACAACCGTGAATTCTTTTCAAAGCTAATACATGAGTATGTTTTTACTTGCAGAATTCTCTACATGGCATCAAAACGTCAACGAGGCGAAGGGTCAGGGACCGCTTCAATTCCACCTCCAAAATTTGACAGCAGGCGTTTTGTTAGTGTCGCCGCTCAAGAACGCTACAACCGCATGGCTAATCGCTCATTAGTTCCCAAACGTGGGTTGAGACCCGACCAATCCAAAGACGGGGACATAGCGGTGATGATAGCGGAGCAAAACTGGTTCACACTCACCGAGCAGCCCGATTCAGCAGTGATTGCAGTTGTAAAAGAGTTTTACGCCAACGTGCCCGAGCATGATCATCATGGGGTATTTGTCAGAGGAAAAATAGTGGAAATCGGCGAGGAGGATATAAATAGGTGTTATCAACTACCATTAGAGGGCCTTAATGATGAATATGCTAGACTCGTGAGTGATGGTTCGGACTACGAAAAGATTATTCGGAAGTTGTGTCAACCGAGCACCACATGGACCGTGCATGAGTGTGGTAGCATGAATTTCCCGTTGTCACACCTTAGTCTATATAGAAAGGCATGGTATGCCTTTATTTGTGCCAAATTAATGCCCTGCACACATGTGAGCTACGTAACCAGAGAAAGGGCTGTGGTATTATACTCAATAATACAAGGCCTAAAGATTGATGTCGGCCATCTTATTCAGAAATCTATCCTCCGAGCATCTCGCGGAGGGACCACAGGAGGGTTACCACATCCGTCACTGATCTGCGTTTTATGTGCTAAGTTTGGGGTGAAATGGAAATCGGATGAGATGATTCAAACGCCTATGCCCGTGTTGGACCACAAGTTGATCAGCTATTATAAAGTGTGGATAGGTGAGGCAAATCACCCTAGGGGATTGGGTTTCATAATTCCCCAAGTTGCACCTATACAAGCCCCACCACTTCAGGCTCCACCTACTTATGGCCCATCTACAAGAAATTTCATCGTGGTGTGGTTCCCGGTCATCCGATTGGAAATAGATGGCTGGTTCTACAACATGGAGTCCCATAATGTACGCTTGTCTGAACGTCAAGACGTGATTTTCAAATTTTTAGTTACCCAATTTGCTGCACAGAATGCACTGACCATCTAATCACATCTGGGCGTTCAACTTAGCCATTTCCCAACTGCTCCTGTTTTCCCTGTATTTCCCCCTTCCGATCAAGAGATGAGCGAGGATGAGGATGCTCCACCCGAGGAATAAGCTCGTCAGGGAAGTCCTCTATTTTATTTTGTTATATTCTTTGCATGAGGAAATTGCTCTGGATTAGTTTGGGGGTAGTTAGTTTTTATTTCTAAGTTGTAGTTTGTTATTAGTTTGTGGATGTGGATTGTGATTGTTAGTTAAACTTTGCATTTAGGATTGCATGATGATTCCAGCGTTTGATAGTGCGTTTATTTGGGGGGCAAATGATGAATTTAGAATTGCATTAACAAGTCTAGTAAGGATTTTTGAGTCAGTGATATGATTTTCTTGACATGAATTGAATCTTTATCTGTTTGACACTGATATTATAGGAAAGCACTTTGAAAAACGACCATGTTGGCTATGATAGTTTAAATGGTTAGATAATAGAGTTCTAAAGGATGATTGCTAGTGAAATGAAAGGATAATTTGAATAGCAAGAGAAGACTGAATTTATACATAAACTCGAGTTTGGGGGAAAAATATTTGGAATATATAAGCTAAAAAAAAAAGTATACATGGTGACTAGTCTTGTTTCGGGGCCTTTGTTACTTGAGCAAGTACGCCCGAGGGGATTGTCTTTACACCTAGCGCCCTAAGGTCTTTCATGGTCTGGGAGTCGTTGGTCGAAAGCTCGCTAAGGGGTAACACTGTTAGCCTAATGGGATGAGACATTGCACAGTCATTTATGTATATTTAAAAAAAATAAAAATAAATAAATACAAATACAGCGGGAAAAGTGCAAAAGCCCCCGTTATAAAAAAAAAGAGAAAAGAAAAGCATAAGTATTCCATTTTGACTCTTGAATTCGGGTGATTATTTGAGTTTAGTTGAAACAAGTATATTTGATGAGTTCTCGAGTTTACACTGTATGATGCTTACTAAGAAATTTATTATCTTTCATATTTTTGCCTTTCATGGGTTAGCATGGTTGTTGAACACGCACTCTCACAATATCAGTAATAACAGATTCAGATTCGTTGATTGTTAGGATATCATTGATCTGTGTTCACATGATGTATCAGCATGTTTTTGTGATTTTTCTGAGGCCTATGGATATAAGTGAGCTATTGGATTGCTGGAATTACGTTCATTTAGTTAGTTGCATTTGCATGAGTTGTCATTTTCATATTGTTAGTATTGTTTTGTGTTTGTTGCTTGAGAACATGCAATGATTTAAGTTTGGGGATATTTGATGATTGGGTAATATACCCATAAATTGGATATACTTAGGTTTAAATTGTTGTATCTTCGAGTCGTTTAGGAATATTTTTACTGTGTTTATGTGTTATTTTGCAGATTTGGGAGCTCGCAGGAGCAAAATCTGGGAATTAAAGCTAAAAAGGGCAAAATGGTAATTTTTAGCGGAGATAAATGGCGGCTGTAGAATGATCTTAATCCCAGGTGTCAGGTCTTGAGCCTCTACCGCAGCTTATTGGATACGCGTTTGACTTTTCTGTTTGACTTTGCTTATGGGATGCAAAGTGATTTGGATTAGGATTGTGGGAAAATATAAAAGGGATTAAGTCTTTGAATTAGGGGTTATCATCTTATCATTCATCATTCATTCATTTATTGGAGGCTACATTAAAGGATTACTTGAAGAATAAGGATTGGCTACGAGTTTTTTCTTCTCCTTATTTTCAATTTGTAATTCTTTAAGGATGATTTGCAAACGACTATTGGTTTTTATTTCCGCTATGAACTAATTCTTTAATTAAGATTTCAATTGAACCTTTTATGGCTATAAATTAGTTATTCATTTATTCCAATTATTTATGTTGAAGTGAATTGTTTATCATGCCTTGCATCTATTGATTAATTATTTGGCCAATAATTACCTTGTTACTCTGTAAGGAATTGTAAGAGGAATTCTAGGGTTAGAAATGGGTTTGATAACGTGTGACTTAGTTATTTGCACAAAGAATAATTAGGTTTGTGAATTGAATGGAAATATCTGCTTCACCGCATGTAACACATAAGGAATTGGAATTGAAAGAGTTTAATTCACTTGTTTTGCATAGGAATATAGCAAGATTAATCTGGATTAAATAGAAGTCAGTTGATTACTTGGAAAAGGACTTTTGACATTTGAGAATTCCTGTTAATAATTCAGTAGACATAATAATTGGGATAGTTGGGTGATTGAGTTATAGTTCATAATTGGGGATATTAAAGTCTTAATCCTTATTTATCGGAAATCATTCATTCAAATCTTAGTTTATTTATTTTTCTATTTTAGAGTAATATCTTTAATTGTTTAATTTAGTTTTAATATTTCAGAAAATCATAATTTATCATTGTTTAAGTAAAATTGGGTTGATATAGTGCTAGTAGTTGGAATTTATTAATTAGAATTCTCTGTGGGATCGACACTCTATTTTATCACTTTATTACTTGTTGACCGTGTATACTTGCACGTATTCTTTGATTGCGAAATCAACCAACATCCACCTTTGAGCATACTCTCTGAAAGACTCATTGGACTATTTCTTGACCTTGGTAATCTGATACCGGTCAGGAGCCATCTGAGACTGGAAACTGTATTGGGTGAGGAAGGCATTAGCTAGCTCTTCCCAACTATGGATCTTTGAGTTATCTAATCTGGTATACCAAGAACGGGCTTCTCCAGTCAGACTCTTTTGGAACAGCTGCATTCTGAGCTTCTCATCCTCTGCATAAGATCCAAGTTCTCAAATGAACACCTTCAAATGTGTGTAATGATCTCCTAACCCTTCGTACCTTTCGAAGTCAGGAGTTTTAAACTTTTTTGGATAATGAACCCCCGGGAATATACAAAGGTCAGTATATGAGACATTCCCGTGTGCTCCAATTCCTTTGATAGAACGACGGGTTTCTTCCATTTGAAGGACCTTTTTCCTGATGTCACCGGTGTCTAGATCTCCTTTGAGATGGGTGTTTTCAGGGTTTTTGTCTATAATCAACGAAAATTTTGGATTTGTTTTATCCGAACCTTGTGTTTCTCCATGTGCAGAGTACTCTGTATGTGTGGGCATTTTTGGGCCCTGAGTAGACTAATGTAGTTCTTTAAGTAGAACAACCAAATCTGTAATCTGCCTACTTAATCTGTCAAATTCTTCACGGGAAACAGGATTAGACTGGTCAGATGAAGACATGATTGGTTGTAGGCTCGTGGCCTTTTTGGACTTTGAACGAGTAATATGTTTGATTGTTTCCATACGAAAGACTTGCATAGTTTAGTCTTAGGGAATGTGTAAATTTTTACATGTTATGTGACATATCCGTTTTAGGAATATTATACTGCAAGACAGATGTTAGCTGTTTGTGACACAGGATATCATGTGAATTAAAATATGAATGTACACATATTTCTTCATATTTCCCATTACATGGAGATGAATATAGAATGAAATTACGAGTAATTTGAAATGAGAAAGCATGAAGAGACTTTCCTCCACATTTGGTTTATCATAGGTTGACCTATCTTAGGTTACTTTCGCGACTTTTTGGCATGAAGGTTCCCAGATCATCGCAATCTGCTTGACGGGAAGTTAATCCGGTCTTTCAACTAGAGCTAATCTGGGTGGTGCCTTTCCTGAGCCTCGTTGGAATTAGTCTCCCTACGAGCCCATTAATCAAACATTGACATGATAGCCTCTTGGTGGAGGAACCACACAACATACATTCACATACAACGTGTCTCACCGTTTATGAAAAATGATGACATGTGCGAAGCACTAATATCACAAACAGATATAATGTAAAGCATTAAGTACAGTAAATATATGCATTCGTACACATTCATCATAAATATAAATGTAACATCCACACTGTGAGCCCCCAAAATAGGTATACACCACCCATCTTGAGTCGCCAAATACATGGTACAAAATTCAAATACAACTTAATTATACAACAGTCGTGTAAAATATAACAAAACATAATCTAAGAGTTTTAATAAGAATATTGTCATCTAGACAATATCCACACTCAATAGAGTCCTCATTACATTTATTGCCACACTATTTAACAGAATAGTGAGGAATACTAATGCTATCATCTGGACCGTCACTCCATTCCCCGACTAGTCCCGACTACGTTCTCATTTCCTGAAGAGAATAGTGAAAACAAGGGTGAGCTCAACTAGCCCAGTAAGAAATATTATGACTAAGATAATGCAGAATAAATTATCATTAGCCTTCAACAATGTTAAACTGATAGAATATAATAGACAACAAGTTTAACTGCAGCGGAATAATCAATCCATTAGAAGAGTCAAGTAGAGCATAAAATCTACTATCTTCTATGATTTAAAAAGTTTTTTCATCAACTTTATCGCTGAGACTCAGCTTTTAATAAATAAAATCGAATCATCCCTGCATCATGGCCAAGGATATTCATGTAATCATCAATGGTCATGATTATACCGAATAATCCCTGGTCATAATCATACCAATAACTGTCCATCAATGAACTACAGGCCAATGAGGACTTTTACCACATCATTCGTCACATTACGGTCATGATTATACCAAATAATCCCTGGTCATAATCATACCAAGTCCATCTATGCACGTAAGCCAAAGATGACTTTAATCACAATATAAGCATGAGGATGATCACAATGACATAATAATTCAATAAAACAAGTTCAAGGATAAATTTTAAAGATTAATAATTTTAATTTATCCAAAAATCAATAACGTCCAAATTGTCAACATGATACTTCTTTGTGGAGTAAAATTCAAGAATGCTCAGAAGAATATTTACATGAAAAGATACTAGATGAATCGCAAATATCAAGGATATTCCACTAATTTATGGAGTATATAAGCCAAAACTTTAACCAACTGAGTATAATAGAATATATGAAACCACAAATGGATTTTTGCCCGCCATGTGGTAATCCACGTAAATAGGTTATTCCAACAGAATAATAAAGAATGGAATAACAGAAGAATTCACTAGGCGTGCGTAATTACATTGCATGAGTTATTCCAATGAGAATAATAAAGAATGGAACCGTGTCATGCGTAACCCGCATGCATGTGATATTCTAACAGAACAATAAAGAATAGAACCAGGTCATGCGTAATCCGCACAGACAAGATATTCCAACATAATAATAAAGAATGGAATAACAACAAAATTCACCAGGCATGCGATAGACCGGACAGACAGGTTATTCCAACAGAATAATTGTGAGACCCCAGATTTTATGAATAAAGATTTAATTTTCTCGAAATATTTTTTTGAATATTATGGTGTGGATTTGATATAATGTTATAGTTGTGGATAGTATTTATAAATTTTGCAAAGTACATAAGTTGTTATATAATATTCGATTGGTCGGGGAATATTCTTTTTGTCGGGAAATATCCGTACGACGGTACAATCATTGGTGGATCCCACAACGGAATTATTGTTTAAATGAGAAAACGAAAAAATATTTTTTTATGAAAATAACGACAAAAGTTTTACTGCTTAATACTGTTGAACTACTCTAGAGTAAAAAAGTCTGATGAATATGCGTGGTTGCATAAGTAGTAATACCTATATTGATTATTAATGCTTACGTGATAAGTCACCGGCTTTTTTTTTATTGGTATTATTAATGTAATAAAACAAAAAAATATTTTATATAAAATGTAATACTTTTATAAAGTTATTCTATAAATAGAATATATTATATTCTATTATGCATAGTGTTGATAGTATTTTGCTTAGTAAAATCTTTTTATATAAAAAAATATCACTTTTATAAAGTTATTCTATAAATAGAATATATTATATTTTATTTAAAAGATTTTTCTTTAAATATAGACCGTCAGATTAAAGTAAATCAATCTGGACCGTTCATGAGTTAGTTACTATGGAGTCCATTTTTCTATAAATAGAAGCTCATTCCTTCATTATTTTCTTACGAATTCACTAAAACTCTAGAGAGGTAAACTATAGAGAGAAAGAAGAAAGTATTCTACTACTTCACTACTTATATATCCAGTACTCTTCTTCTTAAGGTAGGGAATATTATTTGTCGTATGCTTTCTGTGGACCGGGTTCCATCTTTATTATTATTCTGTTGGAATATCCTCATCATGCATGCTTTTCTGTGGGACCGATTCCATCCTTATTAGTATTCTTTGGAATAACTTTTGTCTATGCGAAGCACCGCATGCATGGTGATTTCAGTTATTATTTCATTCTTTATTATTCTGTTGGAACATCCTTGCGGTGCAAATTTCACTTTGACTTGGTTCCGTTATTTAGTATTCTATTGGAATAACTCGCCTATAATGGGCAATCGCATGCATGGTGATTTCTTTTGTTATTCCATTCTTTATTATACTCGGTTGGTTAAAGTTTTGACTTCTATACTTCATGAAATTAGTGGAATATCCTTGATAATTGCGCTTCATCCAAATCTTTTTCATGGAAATATTCTTCCGAGCATTCTTGAATTTTACTCTACAAAGCAAAGATCATGTTGACAATTTGGACGTTATTGGTTCTTGGACAAATTAATTCTTGAACTTATTTTATTGAATTCTTATATCATTGTCATCATCCTCATATTTATATTTTTTGAAAGTCATCTGTGGCCTGTAATGCATAAATGGACTTGGTATGATTATGACCAGGGATTATTCGGCGTAATCATGACCGTAATGTTACAAATGATGCGGTAAAAGTCCTCATTGGCCCATAGTGCATTGATGGACAGTTGTTGGCATGAACATGACCATTAATGAATACACAAATATTCTTGGCCCGTAATGCATGGATAATTGTGGTCGTGATACTAAAGAATATCCTTGGCCGTCAGTAGTGCGGTGATTTGATGATGTGGATTATTTATTGTCGAGTCCCATCGATAAAAGTGATAAAAACCTTTTAAATCATAAAAGATAGTAGATTTTATTATCTACTTGACTCTTTTAATGGATTGCTTGTTCCGCCACTGATTAAACTTGATGTTTGTTATATTGTATCGCTTTAACATAGTTTAAGGCTAATGATAATTTATTCGCATTATCTTAGTCATAATATTTCTTCTTGGGCTAGTTGAGCTCACCCTTTCTTTCATTGTTCTCTTCGTGAAATGAGAATATAAATGGAACGCAGCCCGGGGAACGGAGTGATGGTCCTAGATGGTGCATTAGTAGTCCTCACTATTCTGTGAAATAGTGTAATAATAATTGTAATGAGGACTCTTTTTGAGTTTGTATACTCTCTGGTAGACAATATTTGTATTTAAACTCATAGTTTATGTTTTGTCGTATTGTACATGACAGTTGTATTATTAAGTTATATTTGAATTCTGTACCATGTATTTGGCGACTCAAGATGGGTGATGTATACCTAATTTTGGGGGCGTCACAGTTGGTATCAAAGCTTAGGGATATGATCCCTGGCTGAGATGTGTGACAAGAACTAGAAGGGGAGAGACAGAGAATTCCTTCGCTAGTATGGCCTACCTAAGTTTATTTGGTATTTAATTGGTCGGTCAGAATATAGGGATAATATGTTACATGTCAATTAACCTTTGTTTTGTGGCAGTATTTAAAAATGGCATCTGAAAATGTTGAGATAAGCAATGGAGCACAGGAGACCGTTGATTCTCCACAGATCAATAATCAGGACAATATGCAACAGGATGACGATAATCCTTCTGTAAACAACAACACTAATCAATTGACGAACGATGGTATGTTTAAGAGTTTTTAGAATTCATGTAACATCGTGCGGCGATCCTGCTCATAATGCAGAGGAAACAATGGCAACCCACACTACTGGTCACCGCTAAGCAATTCAAGGAGCTAGGACCACCAGAGTTTTTGGGAAAGCCAGAACCACTTAAGGCAGAGACGTGGTTAAAGCAGATCACCAAGATATTTGATGTCTTGGGATGCTCCGAGAGCAAAAGGTTCCTTTTCCACCTTTATGTTGTGTGAAGAGGCGATCACCGGTGGGAATCAGAAAACGCACTCCACTTTATGACATTTAAGATGTCTTGGGAGAAGTTCCAAGAGCATTCAATGAAAAGTACTTTCCGAAAGCATTCGTCACATGAAGGAGGTGGAATTTATCAAGTTGGAGCAAAACAACATGACCAGTATCGCAAAGACGGGCCAAGTTTGCCGAAGTTGCCTGATTTGCGTCCCACTTGGTTGATAATGAAGAGAAATGACGCGGATTTTTTAAGAGGTTTGAGGCGGGAGATACGCCAATATCTTATTTTTCATAAACCGTGTTTGTATTCGATGTTGTAAATAGGGCTCGTTTAGTGGAGCGCGATAACGAGTCAACGCAACCAAAAGAAGCAAATACCAAGAAAATGATAATACCGGTGATAATAAATATCAAAGCGAAGGACAATAAGCATGGAGGAATCAACATGCTGTAAATGGTAACCACTTCGGTGGTAATCATGGTCAAAACAATAAGAGTGGACATTTTAAGAAGAGAGATTCAACAATGATGGAAAGACGTCAAAGACCAACACCGTTGTTAAGGAAGGAGAACGACCACCTATCATATGCTTCAAATGCGAGGGAGGGACACATCACCAAAACTGCGTGATGCCGTCCAAAGCATGCTATAATTGTGGAAGAGAGGTCACTTAGCCCGATTTTGTCGATCACCAAGACAAGTTCAATTTAGGATGGAGGCACCAAAGGATGTCCTGCATAAACCAAAGCCGATGAGTTTAAGAGAAAGCGTTTTTTTTGCGACGAGGAACCCGAATAAAATTATCACGGTATGTTAGTCATAAACTCTTGCGAAGTCTATACCGTGTTGAATACCAGTTCTCTACTCACTCTTTATTGCACCTAGTTGTGTTCAATGTTTGAAGTTAACTCCGGAGAAGTTAAACTTTGATATATCTGTTTAAACTCAGTTGGGAGAAACCTTCATTACCTCTACTATTTAAAATCTTGTTCAAATCAACACTTTCATGTTACCTGTCAATCTTATCTCTTTGAAAATACTTGCCTTTAATGCAATCTTAGGAATCGATTGGTTAACTACTCATCATGCTTTTCGTAAGGTTGTTAGCTTTCATACTCCTAACCAACCTGTTATGCGAATTCAAAGTAACCAAACCACTAAAGTCAATCATTGTCATATCAAGCCATAAATAAAGAGCCCCGATCCTTTCGTTGTTGACTTTCTTATGTGGAATGAACTGAAGCCAGACTTTTTGTAGGCGATGTCGTGAATGACGATGGCAAGTTGATAGGTATCAATGTGACGTACTATCCAAGTCTTGGATGAGGGTCACAGTTTTAAAGGATATTTCTATTGTTAATAAATTTCCTGACATATTCTTGAAGACTTCTTAGCCTACCCCTAGAGCGTGAAATCAAATTTTGTATTGACCCCAGTACAAAACCCATTTCTTAAACCCTTAAATATTTCTTCAACTTAAATGAACGTAACATGTGCCAAAAACGTTGACTCGAGCTATTGAAGATTACGATCGTACAATTCAATATCATCGTGGAAGCACGAACGTGGTAGCTGACACGTTGAGTAGAAGATCGTATGCGGTTACAAGTGCGAATATACGAACCCACATGAAGATAACGAATATATGAGTAGAATCAACTTTAATCGATAAAGTTAAAGTCTCTCAAGCTACACACCTGGAGCTGATGAATGTAAAGAATTAAGAAGGTTCAAGAGGGCGTTATTCTAGAAGCAAGAATCGATGAAGAGAGGAAATCTCAACCCTTGATTTAATTAGCCCATTTAAAATCCTCGATCGAGTAGGAACTGTGGCTTATAGACTCGTTTTACCGCCAAGTATGTCGCGTGTTCAGAACTTTTTTTTTTTTTTTTACGTATCGATGTTACGTAAATATGTGGACGACCTGAACCACATTATTAATTTAGAACCGGACGAGATAGCAGAAGATTTAACGTATGAGGAGATACATGTTAACATCTTGGATAAGAAGGATCATATTCGACGCTCAAAGGTTATACCTCAAGAATTAGAAATTGAAGTGAAGTCAAGGTATCCTCACCTGTTCGACATACTAGGTACGTACGTAAATTTTGAGGGCGAAATTTCATAAGGAGGGGAGATTGTGAGACCCCAGATTTTATGAATAAAGATTTAATTTTCTCAAAATATTTTTTTGAATATTATGATGTGGATTTGATATAATGTTATAGTTGTGGATAGTATTTATAAATTTTGCAAAGTACGCAAGTTGTTATATAATATTCGATTGGTCGGGGAATATTCTTTTTGTCGGGGAATATCCGTACGACGGTACAATCATTGGTGGACCCCACAACGGAATTATTATCGGAATGAAAAAATGACAAAAATATTTTTATGAAAATAACGGCGGAAGTTTTACCGTTAATACTGTTGAACTACTCTTTAGTAAAAAGTACGATGAATACGCCAGAGTTGCATAAGAGCATTACCAGTATTGATTATTAATGCTTACGTGATAAGTCACTCAATTTTGTTTTATTGGTATTATTCATGTAATAAAATAGAAAAACTTTTTTATATAAAACAGAATACTTTTATAAAGTTATTCTATAAATAGAATATATTATATTCTATTATGCATAGTGTTGCGTAGTGTTTTGCATAGTAAAATCTTTTTATATAAAATGTAATACTTTTATAAAGTTATTCTATAAATAGATTATATTATATTTTATTTAAAAGATTTTGCTTTAAATATGGATTTGTCAGATTAAAGTAAATCAATCTGACCGCTTCATGAGTTAGTTACTATCTACCCCATTTTTCTATAAATAGAAGCTCATTCCTTCATTATTTTCTTAGAATTCACCGAAACTCTGAGAGAGAAACTATAGAGAGAAAGAAGAAAGTATTCGCTACTTCACTACTTATATATCCAAAGACTCTTCTTCTTAAGGTAGGGAATATTATTTGTTGTACTTCGTAAGGGGTGTTATTCTTTTGTATTCATGAAGAGAACTTATGTTATTCCATTCTTTATTATTCTCGTTTGGAATAACTCAGATGTCTTGCTGGGCTACCCTATACTTGGTGACATTCTTCTATTATTCCGCCTTTACTATTACATTTGAATATCCTGCATCAGACGCTTTTATTTGGACCGGTTCCATTTTTATTATTATTCTATTGGAATATCCTCGTCTGCACATTTTACGCTGCACTGATTCCGCCCTTATTAGTATTCTATTGAATAACATGTCTATCTGCAAGTCCGCATGCATGGTGATTTCTATTATTATTCCATTCTTTATTATTCATTGGAACATCCCGCCGGTCATGCAATTTCACCGACCGGTTCCGTTATTTAGTATTCTCGTTGGAATAACTCGTCTATGCGTAAGTACCGCATGCATGGTGATTTCTTTTATTATTCCATTCTTTATTATACTCAGTTGGTTAAAGTTTTGACTTCTATACTTCATGAAATTAGTGGAATATCCTTGATAATTACGCTTCATCCAGTATCTTTTCATGGAAATATTCTTCTGAGCATTCTTGAATTTTACTCTACAAAGCAGTATCATGTTGACAATTTGTACGTTATTGGTTCTTGGACAAATTAATTCTTGAACTTGTTTTATTGAATTCTTATATCATTGTCATCATCCTCATATTTATATTTTTTAAAAGTCATCTGTGGCCTGTAGTGCATAAATGGACTTGATATGATTATGACCAGGGATTATTCGGTGTAATCATGATCGTAATGTTACAAATGATGTAGTAAAAGTCCTCATTGGCCCGTAGTGCATGGATAATTGTGGTCGTGATACTAAAGAATATCCTTGGCCGTAGTGCAGGGGTGATTCGATGATGTGGATTATTTATTAAGCTGAGTCCCAATGATAAAAGTGATGAAAAACCTTTTAAATCATAAAAGATAGTAGATTTTATTCTCTACTTGACTCTTTTAATGGATTGCTTGTTCCAATATGCAGCTTAAACTTGATGTTTGTTATATTATATCGCTTTAACACTATTTAAGGCTAATGATAATTTATTATGCATTATCTTAGTCATAATATTTCTTCTTTGGGCTAGTTGAGCTCATCCTTTCTTTCACCGTTTCTCTTGAGAAATGAGAATATAAATTTGAACGAGTTGGGGAAACGGAGTGATGATCCTAGATGGTGCATTAGTACTCCTCACTATTCTGTGAAATAGTGTGATAATAATTGTAATGAGGACTCCTTTTGAGTTTGTATACTCTCTAGTAGACAATATTTGTATTCAAACTCACAGTTTATGTTTTGTCATATTGTACACGACAGTTGTATTATTAAGTTGTATTTGAATTCTGTACCATGTATCTGGCGACTCAAGATGGGTGATGTATACCTAATTTTGGGGGCGTCACAATAATAAAGAATGGAATAACATAAGAATTTCACCATGTATGTAGTACTTCAAATAGACAGGTTATTCCAACATAATAATGAAGAATGGAATAACAACCCTTATGATTATTGAAAGAAAATAACTCTCTTCATGAATACGAAAGAGTAAAACCCCTTACCTTAGAATAAAACTAGATACTGGAATAGAGAGGTAGCAGACTTCTCTTCTTCTTTCTCTCTATAATTTCTCTCTATAATAATTGCTCTATAGCTTTAGTGAATTGGTGATAAATTAAGGAAGGATAAGCTTCTATTTATAGGAAAATATAGTTTCGATAATTGCACGTTTTGGGGCTCAAAATATTACAGTATAATACCTTCCTCTATTTTTTTATTTTTAATTTAGTCCTACAAGTATTATCAAACTTGCACCACCTCCCCTAATAGTAAATAACGTGAATCAATAGTTCAATCATGTAAATCAATAGCTATAATCATGTAAAAATATGAATTACAGTATAGTACCTTCAACTATACCTCCATTTTTAACTTAGTCATGCAAGTATTATCAATCTTGCACCACCTCACCTAATAGTACAAGAATGTGAATCAATAGTACATACATGTGAACAAATAGTTTTAATCATGTGAATTAATAGCAATTAATTTCTCATTTAACCCGTTAAGTACCCGATTGGTCAACATAACCTTCAGACATCAATTATTATAGAAATAAATATCGATTTTCACTAACACTAATAATTCCAACACAATGGAACTATCCATTTCATCTTTAATCAACACGAACTTATTCATCATTAATATTATAATTCACAATATTTAACAACCAGTGTCGTTCCTCGTGAAAGAGGGGCTTTCAGATAAGGATTTCTCCTTATTACGCACAATTAGGTGACCAAACCTCTCCTCGATGTAACTTCTGCATTGTCAATATTGCAAATAATAATATGAATAACTTTGTCGTCTCAATTATGAATTTAATAATATATCATATTATGCAGATGATACTGTGACAATAATTGAATCAATAATATGAGAGATATGATGCAACAATTACTGTAGCAATAATTGAGTATAACTAAGTGACTTCTCACGTAAGCATCAATAATCAATACCGTGTGCTACTATGGAACCACGCGTATTACTGTACTTTTACTACTTGGTAGTTCAACAGTTTTAACGGTAAAACTTTCGCCGTTACTTTTATAAAAAGATAATTTTGTTGTTTTCTAACTACGACTATACTTCCGTTGTGGGGTCCACCAATGATTGTGCCGTCGTATGAATATTCCCTATTAAAACGAATATTCCCTGACCAATTGAATATTATATAACCACATGCTTACTTTGAAAAATTTGTAAATATTACCCACAACTATAACATTATATCAAATCCACACCATAATATTCAAAAATATAATTCAAGAAAATTATTCTTTATTCATAAAAATTGGGGTCTTACAACTTCCCCTTCTTATGAAATTTCGTCCTCGAAATTAGGGTACGTACCTGGTATATCGAAGAGGTGAGGATATCTTGACTTCATCTCAGATTCTAACTCCCAGGTTATTTCCTCCACATCGTGGTTTCTCCACAAAACTTTGACTTGAGGTATAACCTTGGAGCGTAGAATATGATCCTTCTTATCTAAGATTTTAACAGGTAACTCTTCATATGTTAAATCTTCCTTTATCTCATCTGGTTCTAATTCAATAATATGGTTCGGGTCTTTCACATATTTACGTAACATAGATATGTGAAAAACGTTATGAACACTAGATATACTTGGCGGTAAGGCGAGTCTATAGGCCACAGTTCCTACTCGATCAAGGATTAAAAATGGGCCAATGAATTGAGGATTGAGCTTTCCTCTCTTTCTAAATCTCGTAACTCCTTTCCATGGAGCAACTCGTAACAACACATGATCTCCAATATTGAATTCCACGTCCTTTCGATAAAGATCAACATAACTCTTTTGTCGATCTTGTGAGGTTTTTATACGTTGTCAGATCGTTTAAATCTTTTCCATAGTCATACGTACCAACTCCGGTTCCAACAACGTTTCTTTACCCACCTCATCCCAACATACTGGAGAACGACACTTTCTTCCATACAACGCCTCAAATGGAGCCATGTCAATACTTGCTTGATAACTGTTGTTGTAGGAAAACTCCACCAATGGTAAGAACTTGTCCCAACTTCCTTTGAAGTCAAGGACACAGAGTCTTAATAAATCTTCAAGAGTTTGAATAGTCCTCTCCGACTGCCCGTTTGTTTGAGGATGATATGCCGAACTAAATCGTAAATCCGTGCCCATATCTTTTTGCAAACTAACCCAGAATCTTGAAGTGAATCTTGGGTCTTGATCAGAAACTATGGATACTGGCATACCATGCAATCTTACAATCTCGTTTATGTACATACTAACAAGACGTTCAAGTGTATAAGTTTCTCGTATCATCAAGAAATGAGCAGACTTGGTCAATCTATCAACAATGACCCACATCGCATCTATGCCTTGAGAAACCTTGGGAAGTCAAGTAATGAAATCCATGGTACTGTGCTCCCATTTCCATTCTGGAATTTCAAGTGGTTATAATGGACCTTTTGGTACTTGATGATCCACCTTGACTCGTTGACAAGTTAGACACCTTGAGATAAACCCCGCTATCTCTCTCTTCATATTGCTCCACCAAAATGTATGTCGAAGATCACGATACATTTTGGTACTCCCAGGATGGATTGCAAACGGTGTGTTGTGCGCCTACATCATGATTTTATACTTCAAGTTAGAATCGTTTGGAACACAAAGTCTGGAGTTGACTCGAAGTATTCCTTTTTCATTGATTCTTGCTTCTGAAATAGCACCTTCTTGTACTTTCTTCCTCATACGCATCAGCTCTAGGTCTGTAGCTTGAGCAACTTTAACTTTATCGATTAAAATTGGTTCCACTCGTATATTCGCCATCATCACATGGGTCCCTGGAGTATTTAACTCTATTTCCATCATTTCCAAGTCATACAAAATGGGCCTTTGCATTGACAATATTGCACTCATTCCCGCATATGATCTTCTACTCAATGTGTTAGCTACTACGTTCGCTTTTCTAGGATGGTATTAGATGGTATTATCATAATCTTTCAACAACTCAAGCCATCGTCGTTGCCGCATGCTGAGTTTCTTTTGAGTGAAGAAATATTTGAGGCTTTTATGATCCGTATAGATCTCCACATTCTCTCCATACAGGTAATGCCTCCAAATCTTAAGTGCAAAAATGACTGCTGCCAACAGTAGATCATGAGTAGGATAATTCCTCTCATATTCTTTGAGTTGTCGTGAGGAATAGGCTATGACTTTCCCATATTGCATGAGAACACATCCTAACCCTTTGTCTGAAGCATCACTGTAGATGACAAATCCCTCCGAGCCAGATGGTATTATCAAAACAGGTGCTAAAATGAGTCTTCTCTTGAGTTCTTGAAAACTCTTCTCACATTCCTCGCTCCAACTGAACTTTATATCTTTTCGAGTTAGCTGAGTTAATGGAGTAGCGATTTGAGAAAATCCTTCCACGAATCTCCGATAATAACCAGCTAAGCCGAGAAAACTACGTACTTTGGTCACTGATTTTGGTTGCTCCCAGCTTTGAATTGCTTCAATCTTCAATGGGTCAACAGATATTCCATGATTTGATATCACGTGCCCAAGGAATACAACTTCCTTAAGCCAGAACTCGCATTTCTTCAACTTGGCATATAGCTTGTTTTCACGAAGCTTTTGGAGTATCAGCCTCAAGTGTTGCTCATGGTCTTCACGGGTTTTGTAGTATATGAGGATGTCATCAATAAAGACGATCACAAAGTGATCCAAATATTCCTTGAATACTTGGTTCATCATGTCCATGAAGGCAGCAGGAACATAAGTCAATCCAAAAGACATGACTAGGAATTCATAATGCCCGTACTGAGTTCTGAAAGCAGTCTTTGTAATGTCATCAGTTTTAATCTTCAACTGATGATATCCGGAACGAAGATGAATCTTTGAAAAGAATTTGGCGCCTTGCAACTGGTCAAACAGGTCATCAATGCGAGGCAACAGATACCTATTTTTGATGATTCAACTCCCGATAATCAATATAAAGTCGCATACTTCCATCTTTCTTCTTCATGAATAGAACAGGAGAACCCCAAGGAGACGTACTAGGACGAATGAAACCGATGTCTAACAATTCCTGTAGTTGGGTTTTTAACTCTTAAAGTTCAATAGGAGTCATTCGATATGGAGTGGAAATGGGTTTTGTACCAGATTCAAGGTCGATACAAAATTCAACTTCATACTCTGGGGGTAAGCCAGGAAGTTCTTTAGGGAATACGTCAGGAAATTTATTAACGATAGAAATATCATTCAAATCTGACGTATTTTTATTTAAATCCATGACATGGGCTAAGAAAGCTTGACATCCGTTCTTCAATAAACGAATAGCTTTATGGCTTGATATGACAGTGATTGATTTTAGTGTTTTGGTTGCTTAAATTCACATAATAGGTTGGTTAGGAATATGAAAGCTAACAACCTTACGAAAATAATCGATTTTAGCGTGATGAGTAGTTAACCAATCAATCTCTAAAATCACATCAAATGCAAGTATTTTCAAGGAAATAAGATCGACAGGTAACGTGCGGTTACCAATTTGAATCAAACAAGACTTATAAATAGTGGATGTAATGAAGGTTTCTCCCAACGGAGTTTCAACAGATAAATCAAAGTCTAATTTCTCCAAAGTCAAATTTAAACGTTGAGCGCAAGTAGGAGAAATAGAAGAATGGATAGAACCGGTATCAAATAAAGTATAAACTTCACTAGAGTTTATGATTAGCTTACCGTGTGATCACCTCGCTCGGATTTCGCTTTTGGGAGGTTACAACAAAGCTCTCCTTGAACTACTGGCTTTTGTCTTGTCAGGGACACCTTTGATGCCTCCATCCTAGTTGGACTTGACTGCGGTGCACGACAAAATTCCGGGCTAGGTGACATTCTTTTCCACAATTGTAACACGCTTTGGACCGCATCGCGCGATTTGACCGATGTGTCCTTCCCTCCACATTTGTAAAATACGACCGCGGTCGTTCTCCTTCCTTAACAACAAAAGTTGGTCTTGACGCCTTTCCATCATTGTTGAATCTCCTCTTCTTGAAATGTCCACTCTTATTGTCATGGCCATGATTACCACCGGGTGATTACCATTTCGCATGTTGATTCCTCCACGCTTGTTGTCACCGCTCGATGATCGCTACCACTAGTATTATCATTTTGTCATTTGCCTCTTTCTTCGTTGAGTTAACTTTCGTTATCGCGCTCAATAATCGAGCCCTATTTACAACATCTCGAATACAAACACGCTTTATGAAAATTAAGTATTGACATATCTCGGGTTTCAAACCTCTTAGAAACATCCGCGTCATTCTCTCCTCATTATCAACCAAGTGGGATGTAAACCGGGACAACTCGGCAAACTTAGCATCGTACTGTGACACGGACATATTGTTCTCTCTCGACTTGATGAACTCTACCTCCTTCATGTGACGAATACTTTCGGAAAGTACTTGTCGTTGAACAGCTTCTTGGAATTTCCCCAAGACATCTTCAAAGGTCTGTCGAGTTAGTCGCTTTACCAATTCCCACCAATGAATCGCTCTCCTCGCAACATAAAGGTGGCAAAGGGAACCTTTTGCTCCTCGGAGCATCCCAAGACATCAAATATCTTGGTAATCTGCTTTATACACGTCTTCGCCTTAAGTGGTTTTGGCTCTCCAATAAACTCTGGTGGTCTCAGCTCCTTGAACTGTTTAGCGGTGACCGTCCGAGAGTTGCCAGTGTTTCCACCTGCATTTTGAATAGGAACCACTCTCGGCTGATGTTGCATGAATTGCATAAAGCCTCTGAATAACCCATCGTTCATCATTTGGTCAGCGTTGTTATTTTCTTGTGGATTATTTCCATCCTGATGCACATTATCCTGGGTATTGATCGTTGGTGACTCAACGGTCTCATGTGCTTCATTGCTTATCTCAACATTTTTGGATGCCATTTTTAAATACTACCACAAAACAAGGGTTAATTGACATGTCACATATTATCCCTATACTTTGACCGACCAAATAAACTTAGGTAAGTCATACTAGCGAAGGAATTCCCCGTCTCTCCCCTCCTAGTTCTTGTCTCACATCTCAGCCAGGGATCATATCCCTAAGCTTTGATACCAACTGTGACGCCCCCAAAATAGGTATACATCACCCATCTTGAGTCGCCAAATACATGGTACAAAATTCAAATACAACTTAATTATACAACAGTCGTGTAAAATACAACAAAACATAATCTAAGAGTTTTAATAAGAATATTGTCATCTAGAAAATATCCACACTTGATGGAGTCGTCATTACATTTATTGTCACACTATTTAACAGAATAATGAGGACTACAAATGCTATCATCTGGACCGTCACTCCGTTCCTCGACTAGTCCGGGCTACGTTCTCGTTTCCTGAAGAGAACAGTGAAAGAAAAGGTGAGCTCAACTAGCCCAGTAAGAAATATTATGACTAAGATAATGCAGAATAAATTATCATTAGCCTTTAACAATGTTAAACTGATAGAATATAATAGACAACAAGTTTAACTGCAGCGGAACAAGCAATCCATTAGAAGAGTTAAGTAGAGCATAAAATCTACTATCTTCTATGATTTAAAAAGTTTTTCATCAACTTTATCACTGAGACTCAGCTTAATAAATAAAATCGAATCATCCCTGGATCACGGCCAAGGATATTCATGTAATCATCAATGGTCGTGATTATACCAAATAATCCCTGGTCATAGTCATACCAACAACTATCCATCAATGAACTACAGGCCAATGAGGACTTTTACCACATCATTTGTCACATTACGGTCATGATTATACCGAATAATCCATGGTTATAATCATACCAAGTCTATCTATGCACGTAAGCCAAAGATGACTTTAATCACATAATAAGCATGAGGATGATGACAATGACATAATAATTCAATAAAACAAGTTCAAGGATAAATTTTAAAGATTTATAATTTTAATTTATCCAGAAATCAATAACATCCAAATTTTTAACATGATACTTCTTTGTGGAGTAAAATTCAAGAATGCTTAAAAGAATATTTCCATGAAAAGATACTAGATGAAGCGCAAATATCAAGGATATTCCACTAATTTCATGGAGTATAGAAGCCAAAACTTTAACCAACTGAGTATAATAGAATATATGAAACCACAAATAGATTTTTCCCGCCATGCGGTAATCCACTTAGACAGGTTATTCCAACAGAATAATAAAGAATGGAATAACAGAAGAATTCACCAGGCGTGCGTAATCCGCACAGACAGGTTATTCCAACAGAATAATAAAGAATGGAACCAGGTCATGCGTAACCCGCACAGATAGGATATTTCAAAAGAATAATAAAGAATGGAACCAAGTCATGCGTAATCCGCACAGACAGGATATTCCAACAGAATAATAAATAATGGAATAACAACAAAATTCACCAAGTATGCGATAGACCACACAGACAGGGTATTCCAACAGAATAATAAAGAATGGAATAACAGAAGAATTTCACCATGTATGTGGTACTTCACATAGACAGGTTATTCCAACATAATAATGAAGAATGGAATAACAACCCTTACGAGTATTGAAAGAAAATAACTCTCTTCATGAATACAAAAGAATAATACCCCTTACCTTAGAATAAAACTGGATACTGGAATAGAGAGGTAGCATACTTCTCTTCTTCTTTCTCTCTATAATTTCTCTCTATAATAATTGATCTATAGCTTTAGTGAATTTGTGAGAAATGAAGGAAGAATGAGCTTCTATTTATAAGAAAATATAGTTTTGATAATTACACGTTTTGGGGCTCAAAATATTACAGTATAATACCTTCCACTTTTTTTTTTCATTTTTAATTTAGTCCTGCAAGTATTATCAAACTTGCACCACCTCCCCTAATAGTGAATAATGTGAATCAATAGTTCAATCATGTGAATCAATAGTTATAATCGTGTGAAAATATGAATTACAGTATAGTATCTTCAACTATACCATCATTTTTAACTTAGTCATGCAAGTATTATCAATCTTGCACCACCTCCCCTAATAGTACAAGAATGTGAATCAATAGTACACACATGTGAACAAATAGTTATAATCATGTGAATTAATAGCAATTAATTGCTCATTTATCTGGTTAATTACCCGATTGGTAAACATAACCCCCAGACATCAATTATTATCGAAATAAATGCCAATTTTCACTAACACTAATAATTCTAACACAATGGAACTATCCATTTCATCTTTAATCAACACGAACTTATTCATCATTAATATTATAATTCACAATATTTAACAACTAGGTCGTTTCCAGGAAAGAGGGGGCTTTCCGATAAGGATTTCTCTTTATCATTACGCACAATTAGGTGACCAAACCTCTCCTCGATGTAACTTCTGACATATCATCAATATTGCAAATAATAATATGAATAACTTTGTCGTCTCGATTATTAATTTAATAATATAACATATTATGCATATGATACTGTGATAATAATTGAATCAATAATATGAGAGATATGATGCAACAATTACTGTAGCAATAATTGAGTATAACTAAGTGACTTCTCACGTAAGCATCAATAATCAATACCGTGTGCTACTATGCAACCACGTGTATTCTTCATACTTTTACTACTGGGTAGTTAAACAAGTTTTAATGGTAAAACTTTCACTGCTTACTTTTATAAAAGATAATTACATCGTTTTTAACTACGATAATACTTCCGTTGTGGGGTCCACTAATGATTGTCTTTGCATTCTAATATTCCCTATTAAAATGAATATTCCCCGACCAATCGAATATTATATAACCACATGCTTACTTTGCAAAATTTGTAAATATTACCCACAACTATAACATTATATCAAATCCACACTATAATATTCAAAAATATAATTCGAGAAAATTATTCTTTATTCATAAAAGTTGGGGTCTTACACACACAAGCATATAACAGTTTTGAAAAGATTGTAATAGCGGCTTAAGCCCTCTTACTGGTGTCCCCAGCAAAGTCGCCACCTGTCGACGTCGGGATTTTTATTTTTCCCTTTTCTGTTCTTGTTCTTTGGTGTTCTCATGTTAGGTGAGATTTATTTTAAAAAACAAGTTGTGAAAAGGTCTGACATGTATATGTCGACGATTTTACTGTAAGAGTTGCCAGTTGGTTTTTTAAATGATTGTACCAACATAACTGAGAAAAGGTTTGCACATTGACCTAGTGATGTGACTGCTAAACGGGTCTGTGAAATCGAGAATCATTAGGGTCCGGGGGCTTGATTATGAGGAGGGAAGGTGTTAGGCACCCCCGACATCCGTGTTACCACGGTGACCGCCACTTTTCAAGAAACTGTTATATGAATGTGTGTGTGTATGTGTGGGTTAATGTGCAATTATATGGAAGTAGTGCGAGGCCTCATTCGCACCTATATACATAGGGTTTGAATTTGTGTAAAAATTCAGTTTTAAACAAGATATGGTAGTGATGTTTTGTAAAGAAGGTTTTTCAAACCCTTATGCTCAATAGTAATTGAGACCTTTTACACTTCCATTTTTTATTAAGTGTTCGGCTTAATTGCTTTTAATTTTCGAGATGCGAAGCATCTTCGAGAAAATAATGTACAAAGTAGTGCCGAACTCCTCGTGGGTATAAAAACCATCTGAGGAAATCCAAACACCATGAATACATTTATTAGCTGCTTACAGCCGAAAATATCCATCACGGGAACTGAATCTTGATTCAGTATACTGAATATGTGATCACATGATTCCTAGGCTCACATGATGATGCAATTTATATGAAAGTAGTAAGCAGTTATATATATAAAAGTTGTAAATATATATGTACAGACATAATCAGCCACCACGAAGCACCTCCATGGGGGATCAGAAATGTAAATAAAGCTATAAAAGCAATCAACCGCCACGAAGTGAACTCCAGGCGGGACGAAAAGTAAATATATATATATAAGCAATAAACGCTCCGGATGTAAAATTCAGGCTCATCGAACAAAGTTCGATAACAGTTGATATATATATATATATATATTTATATATATAAGCAAATAAACGCTCCAGACGTAAGTCTAGGCTCAATTGAGGCATAACTCGATAATGTTAGTCCATATAAATATATATATATATATATATATATATATATATATATATATATATATATATATATATATATATATATATATATATATATATATATATATACAACTTTGAATGAAACCATGGACCAAGTCCGGGCATACACACACAACACGACTCTCAACGTGAAGAATGGCGTGTGCAAAGATGAAGAGAAAGGCGTTAAAGTGTGTAAGAAGGTTTACAGAGGACTGTCAAAGAAGACTTCTATAACTTTAAGTGGATGAACACTCGGCTCCCACCGATAAAAATAGTAGCTATATGTGAGCTCATAAGTGTTTAAAATGAGAAAGCACTCAGTTTAGGGTGTGTACAGAGCAAATTGGACATGGCTTCCTCTCCTTTTTTCTATACAAAATGGCCACCCCAAGCCCTCTATTTTTAGAGGGGGGAGTCGTAAGTGTACCTGCGGCTTCCCGGGGTGCCCCGGGCTCTGCGGGTCTCGTCGTCTCAAAGTACGTTCACGCATGCACTGTGATGTGCACTCGAACTTTCAAAATTGCAATACGGGCATCCGATTGAGGTGCATAAGACCTATTTTGGACCGCCGTTGTCGAGAGCTACGCCATGACATTGGATTAGAGGTTGTATGAAGTCAGGAAGACGGGACCATGCCCCCGGTCTTCAAGCTTCAAATTCTATCCGGTGTGCTGCCCTGTCTAATAGTCACTCGGGATTGGACCTCCTTAGTTCTTGTGGGACATTGATGTGTAGAAATGTATGTATGAGATGTTGAGATGGAGCGATGTGGGGTCAAGGTGGCAAAATAACGATTTTACCCCTCACCGGGGTTATCTCCGGTTTGAGCTGATAAAGCAGACGTTGCTTAGGGTTATCTCTGAGATTGGTCTGCTGCAAGTACTGAAGGTCCTCAGGGTTATCTTTGAGGTGAACCTGTCTTCCCGGTGTTATCTCCGGGTCTTGTACTGAATGCCTCGGTGTGAGTGCTGAGGTTGAAACTGTTTGCATGCATTTGAATAAGCATTTCCGGGGTTATCTCCGAAACTACAACCACACTCCTAGGGGTTATCTCCAAGGTTAGCACTATTATTCTCGGTGTTGTTTTCGGGACTGGAACTGAGCATCTCGGGGTTATCTCCGAGACAAAACTGTCCTCTCCGGTGGAATTTTTGGTATTTGAACTGCATCATCTCCCAAGGTTATCTCTGAAAGATGAATGTGCCCTCCTGCAATGTTAGTGACAGGTGTGCAAAAAATTTCGAGTGTCTACAAATAGGACACACTAACGAAGGATATTACTCGTCTCTCCCCACCTAGTTCTAATCCCGGATCTCCGCCAGAGATAATTTCCTAAGCTCTGATACCAAATGTGACGCCCCTAAAATAAGTATACATCATCCATTCTGAGTCGCCAAATACATGGTACAGAATATGTGACGCCCCCAAATCCGGGTACTTGAAACCCGAACTCGGTGCTTCACGATACTATTTCTATAAGCTGAATAATACTTATAATAATAACAATAATATAAAATTCAAACTTAATTTACATATGCATCAAAGTTTACTCCCAGGTACGAGACCTTTAAACATTCATTACATCATAGATAATAAGTATCATTGTCTTAATAAACTATAACTATTACACAACATATTATAAATCTCATTCGAACAACTTTCCTTTCCCTTTGTTCTTGGTTGAACCTTCTGGTTGATCATGCTTAATCGAAAACATTTAAATTTAAAGCAAGAATGAGCATTGGATTGCCCAAAAAAGTAATAACAACAATATATATTAGTGAAAAGAATTAAATGTTTTCTTTGAAAGACACTTCTACAACGAATCAACAACATGGTTGTGAAGTAAAATTTGAACCAATAATAACAACATATCACTTCTATATGAAATTTTTGAAACTACATTATAGACTATAACCGGAGATCACCAACATACTATGAACATTGTTTTCTTTTTCAAAAGGTTAAACAGAAATTCATCTCAGAAACCAATCAAAACTTATGGGCACGGGGATGATCAACCCGTTATGCCTCAGACGATCAATACTACATGCAAGAACGATATTATCGTTCACTCTATCCACCTTAGGTGCACAAAAGTTTTCCCATATTCGGGATTTCATACTTAGTCGGGAATCCGAACCAAAACAATCTGGTTGGATACAATAACATTCTATCTTATTCAACAATATTTTTATGTTTAGCTGAATCAAATAGCTTAGACGGCTTTTAAGTCAACGTAAACATACTTGACATCAATAAGTATGTATCAACATATGATTAAATACAATGGTTATCCAAGTGGGGACACTTGTCTAACCTATATATACTGAAATTAATCGAATGAATAAATATTTGAATTATACAATAATACAATGATCGGATAATGTAAGAACTTGTATAAATACAAAGATTGGATACATAATCAATAATAATAGAGTTAATAATCAGGCACAATAATAATATAATTCTGAAACTTTCTTACTCATGTCCATTGCATAAAATAAATGCAAAAGTAGGATACTTGCACAATATAAAGAATAGTTCGGATAGTTGCTCAATAATAATTGGAGTAAGTTTAGGAAACTTGCATAACATGATATACCTGTTTGCACGAAATAAAAGTAGTGCATAAGGTTTAGATACTTGCCTAGTGCGCTGCTTACAGTTCACACCTTAGTTTTATCGTTTATATCACAACCTATCATTAATCAGATCATTCGTTCGATTAGATTAATATACTATAACACATAGTACTGCATTTCGCAGTCAGCACATAACCTAATCACATTATTACCTATGTTTAACAACCATTGAATCACAAATAATCACATATTTAATTACATTATCTAAGTCCAGATCAATTTCTGAAACATGTGATTGTCTTGTGACTTTATCGAGTAATTATCGAAGTCTAAGACTACATCACCTTGATGAACGAGATTTTTGTAAATTAATTTTAATATTTATTGAATTAAATAAATATTTTTTGATGATTTAATTATTGGATTAAATAATTAATTGATGCAATTGTGGTAGATTAATTTAATTATATGTGTTACATTTATTAAATTAATGTAGAGAATAATTATTATTCAATTATGTGATTATGTGAGCTTATTGTATTAAAAGAAATATTTAATAAGCCTATTGGTATTTTAATTAATTTAATTATTAATTAGAGAGTTAATAATTTGACATTATTAATTAATGAGAAACTTAAATATATGACTATATGAATTTATGAGAATTATTATATTTTATTTAAAGTAAATTTAAATAAAATATTGGATTTATTTTATAAGGAGTGTGACATTTTCAAACTATATTATAAAGGTTTTATTAAATTAAATGGATTTGAAACCTTTTCTTGCTAGTCAAACAAGGCCTTATTGGAAGTTAGGAACAGTTACCCTTATCGCGTCATTTATTGGAAGTTCGATATATGTAATTATGTGAGCTTATTGTATTAAAAGAAATATTTAATAAGCCTATTGGTATTTTAATTAATTTAATTATTAATTAGAGAGTTAATAATTTGACATTATTTATTAATGAGAAATTCAATTATATGATTATGTGAATTTATGATAAATTATTATATTTAATTTAATTTAAATTAAATAAGATATTTGAATTATTGTGTATGGGTGTGACATTATAAACTATATGATAAAGCTATATTAAATTAAATGGTTTTTGAAATCTATTTTAGCTAACCAAACTGAGCCTAATGGGAGTTAGGAGCGATTAACCCACGATGATGGGTAACTCGACCTCCATAACGCCAGCATCGCCTTTCTCCTTTATTATCATACGTCTTTTTCTTTTCTTTCATTCTTCTAAGTCTAGCAAAAAGAAATCACAGAGAGAATTAAGAATTTTGAGAGAGATTGTGAATACTGTGATTGAAGTAGAGAGATATTGTCGTCCTTATTCATCTACGCTTTGGGTAATTCTATCCAAACCAATTCTTATTTTACGTCTTTTAAAGTTTTCATAAATATGGCTTAAGTCCTCTGTAAAAGTCTCTGTAATTGAGAAATTATGTTGTTATATGGATATATATAATAATACGAGTAGCATAACATGTTCTATATATATATTGCATGATTCCATATCATAAGTTTCGTAATATGATGACTTGCTATTTCAAAAATTTATAGAGTTTGGGTTTTGGCCATATAGCCCTTATACGTAACTTTAATATGTTAAACATAAATTTTTCTGTAAAATTTCCACTAGTATATGATTAGGCATGCTAAAATGAACAAATTGAAACTTGAATGGTTGGATTTGGCCTTATAACTAATCCGCGGTGTTAAATCGTAGGAAATTATGTTCAACACTTCAAGAACATCAAGAAAAGTATAATTTACATAATTTAATTCTGTGATTATGTGTTTTAATGGGTTAAAATCATTCTATAAATGTTGGGTATTGATTATATATGAATTCTAACATGTGGGTATGTTTAATTTGGAGAATTAATGATCATATAGTGTGTAATTCGCTAAACTCTGTGTTCTTCATGAATCGAATCAAATTCAGAGTGTTGTGCAGCTTGGCAACAACTCCAGAATCGATGTCCCATACTGCATAGCCGCTAATACCAACCAGCAACACCACTATGCCAAGACCAAGACAAAAGTGGCAGCATTTCACTTAGCGTAATATCCGAAAATGCATTTTCCAAAACTTAAGTATAGAAATGTGTTAGTAATCTAGTCTAATGAACATAAAAACTTGTTAGACATATAATGAGATATTAAAATGAGTTTTTACCAAGTCAAGAAGACAATTACATGTTTATTGAATCGTTGATTATGTAATTAACTTGTTGTTCGTGTAGTATAATATTAAATGAAAACAAGTATGATAATTGGACTAAGTATAGTCATGAATTCGAGTTAGACAAAGAGTAAACTTATGATGTTTAGTACGTTATTATTGACTGATATTGTGAATGTAATTGATATGTAGGATTTAAATCAAAGAACGTGCTTAGTTAAAGTGTAATCTACGCACGAGGCAAGTTTCCTAACCCTACTTTTCATTATTGTTCAACTTTATTATTTACCTCGAGTAAATTATCATTACTATTATTCAAGTTCAAATGTTATATTAAAGATTGATTATCTTTTCAAAACATGATTCAGTTATACGATAATTGTCCTATTGTATACTTCTTGAGATTATTATTCAAATTGAATATCATTATTGTTGAACCTTATTAGACTAGTGAACTTTATTGATTCAACTAGTCCTTAGTTGATGAACGTTCTAAATTTCAGAACCCTTATTGAATTATCCAAACCAAACTTCCTTCGGTGCAGACTTGAATGTCAAACTGAGATGAACAACCCTGTAAAGGGATTTACTTATGCGTTAGCATTAAGATATTGTGCACAGTATGGTACTAAAGGCTGATCCCCCTAAGTACGAGAAGAAAGGTCCACAGTCTTATGACTGTTAAAGGTTTCAAGTATAACCCTTGATAACCTAGGACATAGTTCAAGGTCTTATGACCCTCAGAATTCTTTTGATTCTTGTTATTCATTCTTGATTCAAAAGTTGAGCTTTTATTCAGATGTCTTTGATTCACTCGCATGTTGTTATACTATTATTTCATTGTTATACTTGTGGGCAATAGTGCTCACTCTTGCTTATTAATAACATTGTAGTTAAGAACGAAAGAACCGATGAACCTTCCACTAGTAAAGGCAAGAGCAAAGTTAGCAAGTGATGAAGACTAGTTATTTTATTTGATGATGTATTTATGTTAGACTTGAGTTAATGATGTTGTTTATGACTTGTTGTTTATATTTCCGCACAGATGTTTAAGGTTAGTTTAACCTGGGATTATGTTTATGATTCAGATGTTGTAATCCTATAAAGGGAAGATTTTATTTCTATCTATTGCATGGTTTGCATTTATTATGGGTATATAGATAGATGATATTTATACAGTGAACACCAAATCCCGTGGAATCGAAGTATCTGGATTTGTGGGTGTCACAGAATCACCGTGTTAAAACTCATACGTACATACAGGGGTACGTAACATACACAATCATTGCAAGTAGGTCTCGATCATATTTGATCGAACTGATTTTTTTTAAATATTCACCATAAAGCTTGTCTATCTGATTAAACGGAAATTTGATTTCTAAAACAACTCAAATTCCTCCCTCAAAAATTTATTTATAAAATAATTTGCTATATAAAGGAAAATTAAATATATATATATACGAAAGTTATTCGAATAATACCCGGAGTTCCATTCCCAGCTGCCACAGTATCCTGGACCGTCATATTGAAGACTCGTGCGGTTGGTTTGTTGGTCGAAGTCGGTCCTGTAATTGCCATAGTCCCGCTTCCTTTTCCCGTGGTTACACTCCTTGCCTCCATTTTCCTCTTTGGACAATCCCTCACCTTATGTTCAGTCGATCCACATAGAAAACACCCATTGTTCATCCTTGGGTTGGGGCAGTTGGGAGAGATATGACCCTCCTGCCCGCACTTGTAACATACAAACTTACCCTTCAGACACTCACCAGAGTGATTCTTCCCACATTTCCCACACTGATCTATCTGCTTCTTCACACCTTCCTATTTCACCTGAACATTACCAAAATAATTCCCCTTTCATTTCTCACCCCTATTCCCACTATTAATTTCCACCTTCACAGCTCCTACAGCCTTGCCTTTGTTCCTCTTCTCCTTGTTGTAGAGGCATATGGCCTCACTCCCCTCCTCAGCTATGATAGCCTTTTCCATGAGTACTGCAAAAGTATTGATCTGCAACACTACCACCTTGTTATAGAGCCAGGGTTTTAATCCCAGCTCAAACCTTCTTGCCTTCCTAGCCTCCGTATCAACTTGATGCGGAGCGAACCTAGCCAACTCGTTAAACTTTGCGGCATACTCCACAACAGTCTTGTTATCCTGCTTCAACTCCAGAAATTTTACCTCCATCCTAGCCTGCATGCTAGCTGAGAGGTAGTTTTTGAAAAATAAAGTCTTAAACCTAGCCCAAGTAACTACTCCCTCTCCTGCCCTCGCTTGATTTGCTTCCCACCAAAAGTTTGCCTCCCCTTTCATCATATAAGTGGCAAAAGCGGTCTTTTGCCCCTCATCTACCCTAGCAACTACGAATGCCTTTTCTATCTTGTTTACCCATGTCTGGGCTTCTATAGTGTCAGTTGTTCCCCTGAATTTTGGTGGTCCTACTGTCTTGAAGTCTTTGAAGTTTGCCAAGCGATTGTTTGGTCGGTTTCCTGCGGCTGGTATTCCCTGCTGCATAGCCTGAGCTACCATGTTTGCAAAGTTTTGCATTGGGTCTTGCGGTTGTCCCTCAGCGTTGTTGACAGATTCTTCTGCCCTTTGATTTCGTGTTTGACGTCTTGGCGACATTATCTGATTACATAAAATCATAAATTTAACTTACATTCTAAACCTTATTGTATAAGTTTAACATGTAACATGAAGTTTTATACAAAACTTATTCCATTAATGAAACATAGATTTGTATTCATCAATTCAAAGTACTTTACATAACATAACACATCTTTGTTATCCCTCAGTGACCACTAAAAGTTAGGAATTCTTTGTAATAACTTATACAAAAGTTTGAGAATATTACATTACACCCGTACATTATCAAGCATACATAATCAACTGCTAAACCTACTAATTTCCTAAGTCACGCCTTTCCTCTTTTCTTTTCCTTTTTCTTGCTTTCGAGTTTGCATGATTTGTTACTTACGGCTCCCATTTGATGAATTTGGATTTTAAGCTTATCTTGTTCTTCCATAGTTTCTATTAACGCCTTTCGCAATTGGTTATTTAGTAGCTTTTCTATTTTCCACAACTTTTCTAGAGAAGAAACCTTGTTCTTCAGATTCTGTACTTCCGTTGATGCTTGATCAACTCCAACTTTAGTGTCTGAATCACTATCTGTCAGTTCCACCATTTTCAGATCTGGTACTATGTTTTCCAATACCACCACCTCATCAAGGTTGTCTGGACTATGAGCCTTTATTTTAGCTTTTGGCTTTGATATCGACTCCTTCTTTACGATCAGAGGGTATCCTAATTCTTTTCCACCTGATATCTACACACAACTTATCTTGATTAGTAAATAGTATACACACAACAAACAATAGTTTTATAAGAGTTATCTTTTATTTTGTTTAACGATGAATTTATTCAATTCATCTCCTTTTAAACTCTATATGAGTTATCTGTATTTTCAACGTTTCCCTCTGTTCTAAGGTTATAGCCTAAGGTCGATCCCACCTAAGGTTTCTAACCCTAAGGCTTTGATACCAACCTGTGACGCCTCCAAATCCGGGTACTTGAAACCCGAACTCGGTGCTTCACGATACTATTTCTATAAGCTGAATAATACTAATAATAATAACAATAATATAAAATTCAAACTTAATTTACTTATGCATCAAAGTTTACTCCTAGGTACGAGACCTTTAAACATTCATTACATCATATATAATAAGTATCATTGTCTTAATAAACTATAACTATTACACAACATATTATAAATCTCATTCGAACAACTTTCCTTTCCCCTTGTTCTTGGTTGAACCTTCTGGTTGATCATACTTAACTGAAAACATTTAAATTTAAAGCAAGAATGAGCATTGGATTGGCCAGCAAGTAATAACAACAATATATATTAGCTGAAAGAATTAAATGTTTTCTTTGAAAGACACTTCTACAACGAATCAACATTTATGAAGTACGCTGAACCAATAATAACAACATATCACTTCTATATGAAATTTTTGAAACTATGCATAGACTATAACTGGAGATCAGTCAATATACTATGAACATTTTTTTTCTATTTTCGAAAAGGTTAAATGCGAAATTCATCCAGAAATCTGTCATAACTTACGAACGCGGGGGTGATCACCCAGTTATGCCTCGTATTGATCAATACTACATGTAAGAACGATATTATCGTTTACTCTATCCACCTTAGGTGCACAAAAGTTTTCCCATATTCAGATGTTCATACTTAGTCGAATCAACCAAAACAATGCTGTTGGATACAATAACGTTTCTATCTTGTTCAACAATATTTTTATGTCTAAATTGAATCAAATAGCTTAGACGACTTTTAAGTCAACGATACATACATGAAATCAATAAGTATGTATCAACATATGATTAAATACAATGGTTATCCAAGTGGGGACACTTGTCTAACCCTATATACGAATTAACGAACAGAATAAATATCTGAATTATACAATAATACAATGATCGGATATTGTAAGAATTTGTATGAATACAAAGATTGGATACATAATCAATAATAATAGAGTTAATAATCGGGCACAATAATAATATAATTCTGAAACTTTCTTACTCATGTCCATTGCATAAAGTAAATGCAAAAGTAGGATACTTGCACAATATAAAGAATAGTTCGGATAGTTGCTCAATAATAATTGGAGTAAGTTTAGGAAACTTGCATAACATGATATACCTGTTTGAACGAAATAAAAGTAGTGCATAAGGTTTAGATACTTGCTTGATGCGCTACTTACAGTTCAAAACTTAGTTTTATCGTTTATATCACAACCTATCATTAATCAGATCATTCGTTCGATTAGAACAATATACTATAACACATAGTACTGCATTTCGCAGTCAGCACACAACCTAATCACATTATTACCTATGTTTAACAACCATTGAATCACAAATAATCACATATCTAATTAGATTATCTAAGTCCATATCAATTTAAAACATGCTTGATTGTCTTAAGCGACTTTATCGGGTAATTATCGAGTCTAAGACTCTGTCCTGTAACTTAGTATCAGTCATATTATTTTTAAATGATTTATAATAATTTTAAAATATTTATTATAATTTATCATGAATTTTTAAACATCTAATCATTATTAAATGATTTAAGTATTAAACAATCCTATTATCATTAATATTTGATTAATATTAAACTATTAATGAACTCATTTCCAAAATATTAAAGTTATTTATAATAACTTAAAATACTTTTAAAGTATTAATATTACCCTTAAATAATTTTTAAAACATTTAAAATCATTTTAAATAATTACCATTAATATTTAAATATTAATGTACTATTTATCAAAATATTAAAAGTCATTATTTATAACTTCAAATATTTTTAATTCATTTATATCCTTTTTAAATAATTTTAAATTAATAAAACTATTTTTAAACTATTTATTATTAAATAAATTTAATATCATTAATAATTATTAATATTAAATTATAAATGAAATTATCCTTTAAATATTAAAAGTTATATTTTATACCTTAAAATATCTTTAAACACTTTATTTTCGTTTAAAATGATTATTATAATATTAAAATCATTTTAAACTAAATTATTTAATATAATTATTAAATAACTTTAATATAATTAATAATAATTAATTAATGAAATTTACATTTAAATATTGAAAGTTATAATTTATAACTTAAAATATTTTTAAATACCTTATTATTATTTAAAATGATTTTAATATAATAAAATCATTTTTAATTAATTTATTTAATTCATTTAGTAAATAACTTAATTATTATTAATATTAATTTATTAATAAAATTTATCACAAAATATTAAAAGTCATTAAAAATAACTTAAAATATTTTCTTATATCATAACATAATTTTAAATGATTTTTCAAATATTAAAATCATTTTTATCTAATTTATTTAATATTATAATTAAATAAATTAAATACTAATATTATTTCAAAAATATTAAATATTTATGAAATATATTGAAAATAATTAAAAATTAATTTTCAAAATTTAAAATAATTTTTAATAATTTATTTGGTATTTTAATAATTAAAAACTATTTTTTTCTATTTATTTAATGAAATTAAATAATTTTTTGGAAAATAATAAATCTTTGTCATCATTAAAAGGGCCTATATAGCGTATTTAAACCTGTCGCTATAGGTATTCTTGAGCTGTTCTTGGCCAAACCCAGAAACCAATGTTATTGACGAGGTAGCTGGTTTGACCAACAATAGTTTATAAATCGTGATGATTCTGGGCATGAACGTGGTCAGATCTTGTAGTACTCGTGCAAAACTACAGGATTCAGCCACCAAAAGGTTTATAACATAACTCAAATGCAAGATCTAGGCTCATGAACAAGCTGTTAGAGCTGTTCTTCATTTCTAGGTTACCCAGAAATGAAGAACAGTTCGACTGTCCATTTTGGGCTTCAATAACTAGTGATTCTTGTAAAGGTTTAATGATATAAAGATTGCAGTGTGTATACAACATGTAGATGAAGAGATTCATTACTTAACATCACTATAAAAATAACAGAATCACTAGATATCGAACGGTCAAAGGGATGTCAGACGACACGTTCATCTGTTTTCTGGGTTACCTAGATAAAAGAAAACGTGCTCGTGGTACCTACTTTGACTAGACTCTGTGCTCATAATACTTGATGGTTATGTGATCTTAAGGCATGATATTGTAGATAATATTACCTACTACAACATAGATGTAACAAAAACAATAAATCGACAAACAACTTGAAGATCAGAGCCCAAGAACATCTTGTCAGACGTTTCTGGGCACGATCTGGGTTTTCCAGAAATTCGATAGTCATGGTCGGTAAATGAGGTTTGACCACCCGTAACTTTCATTCTGTGCACGATCTGGGCTAGATTAAAGTTCCAGAATACAGACCACTTGACATACTATAATTACCAACGCTCAAAACACAAAAACCAAACAAAAAAATAGATCTACGGGGTCTAACATTAGTTGTCAGACAACAAAAAAGAATTTCCTAGATTTTCTTAAAATGCCAAATCCGAGCCTCTAGATGTTATGGATCTAACATCTAGCAACCCAGATCATCTTTATACACCTTATACAACATTTAACACAACAAAAATTACATCTAACATAAGATCAATTTTTTTTTCGAATTTTAGGGTTTGCACCTTTATGCTCAAATTCTGATTTCTATGCTTCTGATTTGATGTTGGTGTTCGTGGGGCTTGATTTGTGACTGATCTAACAAGGAAATTTCGGAGGTTTGGTCTTGGGAGAATATGGCTATGTATTTGTGAACAATTTAGGCCAAAAATGAGCACTTTCTCTCTCTTAAATTATACAAATCATGTATGCAATGAACTTGTATGCTAGTGGCTGATAATGTGCTGGTGATGTAGCTTGTAGGTAGGTCTAGGGGGTGGCTGGCCAGATCTTGCAAGGATTTGGTTAGCAATAATTCAACTAATGGGACAAAAAGGGTATTTTTGTAATTTTATTTTAATCTCAAGGGTATTCTTGTCCAAGGTGCTTGAATCTAGTATTTATTCACTAGATTTTACATCTTAAAATTTCCCAAATAATTACTAGGGTTTGGACAATTAATATTAAAGTGTAATAAAATTTTAATTAAACACACTTATTTAAAATTAGGGTTTTTAATAGGAAATTAGGGTTTTTTAAATTAGGGTTCCTTAATACCATTAGGGTTCCCAAATTAACAATTAGGGTTTCCTAATTATCATTATAATTCACAAAAATAATCCTTAGGGTTTCTCATTTTTGCCAATTAGGGTTGTCAAATAATAATTATGGTTTCTCCTAATTACAGAAATTATATAATACACAGTAAAATTCATATAACACAATTACTACACAGTCTCGAACTCATAACCGAGTTTAACAATTAGGGTTTAATAACACGATATGAGGGTTATGCCATAATTTACCATATTTAGCCCACTGTTGTCAATCTACGCATTTACAGTACATATTTATAGCACTGAAAAATTAAAATATAATTAATATTATATTTTTATTCTCATCCCTTGATCAATGCCCAAATTTAGGGTTTAGATTCCATATCTCATTTATTTTTCATATCTAACATTATTAATTAAGTTAAAATAATTAACTTAATAATCAAACTAAAATTCATATAATAAAATAGTAATTATAATAATTCCAATAATCATTTCATATATTATTTAAATAATATAAAAATCATATTTTCATAGAAAATAAATAATAAAGACATTTCTACTATAAAATTAATTATTATAAGTATATACGTTACAATGATCAATAATTCTAAAATAAAATTATTTGAAATTATTCATGTAATAACTAAATTTTATTTATTACATATATACATACACATTACTTGGCACATATTCCCTTCTTCAAATAAAAAAAAAATTATATGCAAAATTTCTTATTTATTTACATAGAAAATATCGGGTTATTATAGAATACAAATACAAACTTAATTATACAACCGTCGTGAACATAAGCTGAGAGTTTTAAAACGAATATGGTCTCCTAGACAATATCCAAACTCAAAATAAGTCCTCAATACAATTATTATCACATTATTTCATAGAATAATGAGGACTACTATGTCAACCATCTTGGACCGTCACTATATTCCCCGATTAATCCATGCTATATTCTCAATTCCTGAAGATAATAATGAAAGAAAAGGGTGAACATAAATAGCTTAGTAAAGAATATTATGACTAAAGATAATTACATTATCAATAGCCTTCATCAATAATAAATCAGATATTTAGAACATATTGTAGATGATAAAAAATTTCAACCATAATGCAGCGGAAACAACAATCCATTAGAAGAGTCAAGTAGAACATAATGTCTATTATCTCCTCCAATTTAAAAGTTCATCGTTAATAATTTATTACTATAATACCCATCAACAATTCTTTATTGTACCCAAGACAAAGAGAACTTTAATCACCTATCTTCACCTGAACCAACAAAGATTATAGTTAAATTCACAATTCATATTTATAATCATGTAAATCAACAGTCCATCTTTGCACTACGGGCCAAAGACATACAACTATAAAACCAATAATACACAGTCCATCTTTGTACGTAAGCTAAAGATACACAACTGTAAAAACCAATAATCAACAATTTCTCCTTGCCACAGAGGCTTAATAGAACGTTCAATCAATATCCTTACCCCAAAGGCTAAAGAAGTTCAAATGTAATAACAATGATTATACCAATCAGTTGTCTATCTTTGCACTACGAGCCAAAGATATTCAAATATAAAACTAATGGTCATGATCATACCAATCAATTGTCTGTCAGTGCATTACGGCCAAAGATATTCAACTGTTAACTAATGGTCATGATCCTGTCAAACACATCAGCGAATTATCCATGCACTACGGGCCAATGATATTCGTTATTATCATCAGTGGTCATGATCATGTCATACACATGTCCATCTTTGCACTTCGGGGCCAAAGATATAGTACTGTAAAATCAATAATCAACAGTCTATCTTTGCACTTTGGGCCAAAGATGACTTTCACCACAATATAAACATGAGAATGATGACAATGATATAAGGATTCAATCAAGTGAGATCAAGGATAAATATTAAAAATTTGTAATTCAATTTATCTAGAATTCAAGAATATCCAAATTGTCAACATGATAACTAAATGTGGAGTAAAATTCAAAAATAATATTCATGTATCAAAATAATTTGGACAGAAAAGAAATTATTTTTTGTTGTGAATAGTACCCAATGAATAGTACTTTGTGAATAGTACCCCATGAATAGTATCCCGTGAATAGTACTTCGTGAATAGTATCGTATTTATGAATAGTATCGTATTTATGAATAGTGCTCATGAATAGTACTCTGTGAATAATACTGTATATATATAAATAGTGCTCATGAATAGTACTCTGTGAATAATACCGTATATATGAATAGTGCTCACGAATAGAAATAACACCCCTTATGTAAAGTCCCAACTTTTATGAATAAAGATTAATTTTTCTCGAAATATATTTTTGAATATTATGGTGTGGATTTGATATAATGTTATAGTTGTGGGTAATATTTACAAATTTTACAAACTAAGCAAGTGGTTATATAATATTCGATTGGTCAGGGAATATTGGTTTTAATAGGGAATATTCGATGCACTGACACAATCATTGGTGGACCCTAATAAGTATTGTCAGTATTTAGAAAACGACAGAATTATCTTTTTATAAAAATAACGTCGAAAGTTTTACCGTTAAACTGTTGAACTACCCGGTGGTAAAAGAACAGTAATACATGTGGTTGCATAGTAGCACACGATATTGATTATTGATGCTTACGTGAGAAGTCACTCAGTTATACTCAATTATTGCTACAGTAATTGCTGCATAATATCTCTCATATTATTGATTCAATTATTGATACAATATCATCTGCATAATATTTATTATTATTAAATCATTAATTGAGACGACAAAGTTATTCATATTATTATTTGCAATATTGACAATGTCTAGAAAGTTCTGTCGAGGAGAGGTTTGGTCACCTAATTGCGCGCCAATAGGGAGAAATCCTTATCGAAAAGCCCCCTCTTTCATGGGAATGATCTGGTTGTTAAATATTGTGAGTTATAATATTAATGATGAATAAGTTCGTATTGATTAAAGATGAAATTGATATTTTCATTGTGTTGAGATTATTAGTGTTAATGGAAATCGACATCTATTTCGATAATAATTGATGTCTGGAGGTTATATTGACCAATTGGGTAATTAATCGGATAAATGAGAAATTAATTGCTATTAATTCACATGCTTATAACTATTTGTTCACATGTATGTACTATTGATTCACATGCATGTACTATTAGGGGATGTGGTGCAACATTGATAATACTTGCATGACTAAATTAAAAATAGAGGTATAGATGAAGGTACTATACCATAACTATTTTTTTTCAGATGTGTGTACTATTGATTCACATGAATGTACTATTGATTCACATGATGTACTATTAGGGGAGGTGGTGCAATTTTGATAACACTTGCATGACTAAATTAAAAATGAAGGAAAAGATGAAGGTATTATACTGTAATATTTTGAGCCCCAAAACGTGCAATTATCCAAACTATATTTTCCTATAAATAGAAGCTCATTCTTCTTTCATTCTCACCAATTCACTAAGACTCACAAGAGCAATTATAGAGAGAGAAGCTATAGAGAGAAAGAAGAAGAGAAGTCTGCTACCTTACTATTCCGGTATCCAGTCTTCTTCTGAGGTAAGGATATTATTTTGTTCAGCATTCATAGGAATAATAGTTTCTTCCATACTCTGTAGTATGCGAGTAATATTATTTCGTCTCGTATTCCTGATTATACCCTCATTTTGTTAAAGTATTGCTTCTATACTCCATGAAATTAGTAGAATATCCTTGAAATTTGCGCTTCATCTAGTACCATTTCACAAGGATATTTTCTACACATTCTTGTTAAATTTTAAGCTTTTCATGCCAGAGTACTGTCCATGAGTAGTATTCATTTTTACGGTACTATTCACAAAGTAATATTCACGGGGTACTATTCACAAAGTACTATTCACTATTACTATTCACAAAGTACTATTCATGGGGTACTATTCCCGAAGTACTATTCATGAGATACTATTCACTCAGGTACTATTCACCCGGAGAATTATTCATGACAAAAATTGATTTCTTTGCTGTCCAAATCATTTTTGATACAATATTATTCTTGAATTTTACTCCACAAAGCAGTATCATATTGATAATTTGGACATTATTGAATTCTGGATAAATTAAGTTATAAATCTTTAAAAATTTATCCTTTGCTTTCTTTTAATTGAATTCTTATATCATTGTCACCATCATCATGCTTATATTATGATAAAAGTCATATGTGGCTTACGTGCATAGATGTACTATTGATTGGTATGATTATGACCATAGATTATTCGGTATAGTCATGACCATAATGTTACAAATAATGTGGTAAAAGTCCTCATTGGCCCGTAGGGCATTGATGGACAGTTGGTATGATCATGACCATTGATGATTACATGAATATCCTTGGCCCGTATAGCAGGGATGATTCGATGATGTGGTTTATTTAATAAGTTGAGTCTCAGCGATAAAGTTGATGAAAAACTTTTTAAATCATAGAATATTGTAGATATCATGCTCTACTTGACTCTTCTAATGGATTGCTTGTTCTGCTGTAGTTAAACTTGATGTTTATTGTATTTTATCAGTTTAACACTGTTGAAGGCAAACGATAATTTATTATGCATTATCTTAGTCATAATATTTCTTACTGGGCTAGTTGAACTCACCATTTTGCTTTCATTGTTCTCTTCAGGAAATGAAAATGTAGCCGGGACTAGTCGGGGAACAGAGTGACGGTCCGAGATGGTGGCTATAGTAGTCCTCACTATTTTATGAAATAGTGTGATAATAAATGTAATGAGGACTTTATTTGAGTTTGAATACTTGATAAATGAGTTTTATACCTACTTATTGGATAGCAATTCACGCGAACTATGCCCATCTCAAGTACATTTTAATGTGTTTTTAGTTGCATTTTGTTTTTTTTGTATTGCATTTACTTAAAACTTCTTTGGTGTAAAAGTGCAGGATATGACATGATTTGGTGATGTAAATGGCATGAGGCTGTTGGATGCATGGCATGAGGATCAATTGGAGCAGGAGGCTAAGAATGGATGGACAAAAGAATGAAAAGCAGAATAGATCGATTCAGTGACGTAACCGAATTCAAAGTTGCACGAAGTCACGCTACGCGCTTGCCAAGCAGAATAAGATTGAGGACGCATACCGCCACGCCCTAACACTCATTTGGATAGACATTACTGCACAAATCGTAAGTCGTGTCGATGCGCCGATTCTTCTTCACTTGAGTTGTTTATTTTAATTTCTAATTTGAAGGGTTGTAATTAATTAAAAACAATTTCTGACTAGTGTCAGACGTATCATTCATTAGTTTTTATGTATTTTCATATTGGAAACTAGGGTTTACACTCTGAGGGAGATTCCAACGTAGAACGAAGCCTAAACTCCAACTTTTTTAATTCTTCTTGGGATTTTCTATCAGTATGGATTATTATTAATATTTTACTGGATTTATATGAGGATTTGAACGTTACTAGTGGATTATAATCAACAATTTGGTTTGATCGATTCTTTCTTCTCTCTTTCAATTATTTGTTTATTATCCATGTTTTGCCTTGATCCCATAATGACTTTTGGTTCAGTCATGAACTAAACTCCATTATGGGATTCTAACGGATTTTAATATATAGTTTAGTTGCATGCTTGAATGCTGGACTGTTTTACATATCATATGGGATTTCTATCATGGTTGTTTTGCATGTATGAATGCTTGATCACCATTCGCTTTCAAAGACTTATATGGAATTGACAATGAACATGCAAGTATGGATTGTAATCATGATATCATACGATATGGGGTCTTTTGTATGGTTTGTGTATTTCGTGTGAACTGTGATAGACATATACCGCTTCACCGTATGAGTTTAATAAGGGCTTGTGCTTAAATTCAATATGGTTGCAATTTCACATAGACATATAGTGATTTTGGTTATATTGATGATTACATGGAGTCTATCGCTTGTGGATGCTGTGTAAGTAGGTCATAATACATTGAAAAATGGCTATGACTCTATTAGTGCTCTTGGGTACTTTTCTGTTATATGTGAACAATTCTTGCATGATAGTGGTGATAAGATGAAGTATGAAGTTAGGATCCCATTACTTTCAGATTTAATTTATTACATTTTTATTTTTGTTTTAGTCGTTATTTGCAATTAGAGTAATTCACCAATTATATTCATTAGTTTGAGCATATAAATATAGTGATTTAATTGATGCATAATGAATTGAATTAGACAACTTTCTCTGTGGGATCGATACTTTACTTACTCTGTATTACTTGTTGACGCATGTATGCTTGCATGAGTTAGAGCTCTATTGTTAGAACTGAAAAAGAGGAAATAAGTTTTTGGCACCGCTGCCGGGGAAAGGCGTTTAAATTTTTATTATTATCGTTAGTTTTAAGCTATATTGTATGACTTAGACAAATCTAATCTTATCTCATTTCCATTTTTGTTTTTGTTTCAGGAACTTGTATAAATTTTATGCGCACGCGGTCTTCCAACCCCGACTTAACACCTGTTCAGGACAATATAAATGGGAGAGGTTGGAAAGCGAGTGTTTGTAGAAATTTACAAGCACAGTTAGAAAGTACTACATCTAATATGGCAGCCGAGGCACAAGGAAAAGAGCAAAGAGAGGAGCATAGGGCTCTGAAATAATATTCCATGCCAAATATTAATAGATTATAGTCTAGCATAGTCAGACCAGCGATAGCAGCTAATACATTCGAGATAAAAATGGGCACTATTCAAATGGTACAGAATTCGGTATAGTTTGGGGGTGCTGCTACGGATGATCCGAATGAACACCTGTTGAGTTTCATTGAGATTTGTGACACATTCAGATACAACGGGGTGATAGAGGATGCTATTAGACTGAGGTTGTTCCCATTCTCCTTGAGGGATAAAGCAAGGAGTAGGTTGCATTCTTTGCCTGCTGGATCAATCACTACATGGGAGGACTTAGCACAAAAATTTTTTAGCCAAGTTTTTCCCAATGGCTAAACTGCAAAGATGAGGACAACTATCTCTCAGTTTGAGCAACAACAGGGCTAGTCCTTATATGAAGCATGGGAAAGATATAAAGAGATGCTGAGAAAGTGTCCGCACCATGGTATGCCAGATTGGAGGGTGATCAACACATTTTATAATGGATTGGGATGGCAGTCGAGACCCATTGTAGATGCAGCTGCAGGAGGGGCATTATGGGCAAAGAAATATGAGGAAGCCTATAACCTCATCGAGACAATGGCATCAAATGATTTTCAAAATCCTACATCTCGGATGCCACAACCCAAAGTTGTAGGTTTGTTCGAAGTGGATGCTATCACGCAGTTGTCAGCACAGATGGCAGCCATGGCGAAGAAAGTAGATACATTAACAGAAGGTAAAACGAAGATGGTTGCATTTGTTTGTGAGATCTGTGCGGGGTCGCACTCAACAGAGCAATGTACTATCAGCTCAGAGTCGGTACAGTATGTGAGCAATTACAGAAAAGACCAAGGTCAGTTTTAGAACACATATAACCCCAACAACCGTAATCATCCAAACTTCAGTTGGTCAAATAACCAAGGGAATCAACAGAATCAGTTTCAACCAAATAATCGGGTTTGATCAACCACAACCAACAAGAACTACACGCTTTAATCCTAGACCACCTTTTCCGCCAGGATTTTCTCAACAACAACAACATCACACTCCAGCTGCACCTCAGCAAGAAAAGAAATCAAAAATGGAGGAGATGATGATGAAATACATGGCGAATACAGAGGTTATGATCAAAAGCCAAGCAGTGGCTATTAAGAATCTGGAAACCCAGATGGGGCAAATGGCGAACGTGCTTAACAACAGGCCCCAAGGTTCTTTTCCAAGTAATACAGAGAAAAACCCAAGAAGAGACGGGAAGGAGCAGTGTCAAGCGATCACATTGAGATCTTGGAAAAATATTGCAGACATCGAAAGTCACGCTACCAAATACCAATGACACTAAGGAGGTTACAAGGGCTGCATGAGGCAGTAACATGTATTCACCGAGAAAGAAAAAATCTAGAAAAATCTGAGGTACAACATGAAGAGAAAGATAAAGCAGGGTCAGTTGAGAAACCTATGAGTTCAGTACCACCAGATCACCCTCGAATTACATATCCGCAAAGATTAAATAAGCAGAGGGAAGATAAGCAATTCAGCAAGTTTTTGGAGATATTTAAAAAGCTGTAAATTGATATACCTTTCGCCTAGGCATTGGAACAAATGCCAAGCTATGCAAAGTTCATGAAGGGTATACTGTCAAGGAAGAGGAGATTAGACGATTTTGAGACAGTGGCCTTGACAGAGGAGTGCAGTGCAGTGCTTCAGCAGAAGTTACCTCCAAAAGTGAAGGATTTGGGCAGTTTCACAATTCCATGCACAATCGGGAAGATGAATTTTGAAAAATGTTTGTGTGATCTTGGGGCAAGCATTAATCTGATGACCTTGTCCTTGTTCAACCAATTGGGATTACCGGATCCAAGGCCAACACACATTTCTTTGCAGCTAACTGAAAGATCCATCACGTATCCACGGGGAATTGTTGAAGATGTATTAGTGAAGGTGGACAGATTCATCTTTCCGGCTGACTTCATCATTTTGGATTACGAGGAAGATAAAAATATACCAATCATACTGGGGAGACCATTCTTAGCCGCAGGCAGGACTTCGATAGATGTGCAAAAAATGGGAACTCACGATGCGTGTACATGATCAGGAGGTGACCTTTAACGTCTTTAAGGCAATGAAGTTCCCAACAGATGAAGAAGAATGTTTTCGGGTTGATTTGGTGGATCGAGTCTTAAATGATGAGGAACATAATTTGGTGAACTATGAACCGTTGAGGTGTGTAACTGGTGAAAATTCAGATTTAGAGGTCCATCCATTATCGAAAGTAAGAGATATTAAAGCAAGGGGTGAGGTGGACAGATAAGAAAGCACCTCAACTCTTTCTTCAACTTGAGATTCAGAGGCAGTCAAGCTAATTGACTATAACTTAGCGCTTGATGGGAGGCAACCCATTACTTCTCTCTCTATTGGTTTTTTTTATTCATTTAGTTTAGATTGTTTTAGTTGGTTCATCATTCTTTCATTATTGATAGTTTGTCTGATTTGTATAATTAAGTGTGTAGCAAGATTTACATTGAGAAAGTTTGAAATAGGTGAAAATTTCTTTAGTCATTGATTCATGTATCGACAAAGGTGAATTATCGCTTCATATAGGTATCAACAATCGAAGGCATCACTGATATTCATATTGGAGTTGAACATTAGCAATGCAGATATCAGGATCGCTTCGCTCGCAAGCTGAATGCAAGATAAATGTTCAAGCGCATTGCTGCATGCCGATCACAACCAATTCATACTTGCATTTATCATCATGAAACACATTGAATACCCACGCTACCATGCGATGACACTGGATCGAGACATTTTTAAAAAAATTTTAAAATGAGTTGGGGACCATTTGGGCTCTCATTTGAAATCATAATGAAGCGCAATCATCTCAGTCTGTATAACGCACGTCTCTTCCTCTCTATCAGTTACAATATTGAAGCCATCAATCTCTCCACCACGTAATCATCCACGATTTCTTCCATGTTCCATATCTACTCAACTTCTACATTGCAGTATAAAACTAGGGCTTCTGATTTGGTTGGGCAGAAACGAACTTGGGGGTAATCTCATCATTAGTTCTTTTTCATTCTCAGTCAGATCATCTGTGCTATCTTTATCAATTGCAAATGGGTCCAAAAAGAGCACGATCTTCTTCTTCATCATCGTCGTCCTCTAGCAGTCAAGGGGAGGATATGGTTGATCACACCAAGTTTCTGGATTTGGAACCCCAGCAGGAGTATTATCGAATTGTGACCAAAACCTTTGTGAAAAAGAGGGTTCAAACCTAAAGGGCAAGATGGTCAGCTGTGTGACATGATTCGCAAAAGAGGACGGCTTGGATTGACTTCCACGCCCATGCCTATCCCAATGGGAATTGTTAGAGAATTCTATGTGTATGCGAAGGCAACAATGAGTGGGTTATCCGTGGTGCGCGACGTGCAAGTGGATTTCAGACCTCCTGCAATCAGGGCAGTTTTCAAGTTAACTGACACACCACCGACTGCGTCTGCGAATTGGGTAGCAGGTGCACATATGGAAACAGACTTGGAATTGGTTATCGCTGAATTGTGCGTCACGGCACGCAAGTGGACTTATAAAGCCTTAAGATAAATCACCTTGCATATTTCCCGTCAGCCTTTGAATCGATATGCTAAGGCGTGGAATTTGTTCATATGTGCCAAACTAGTTCCTTCGTCTCATCAGCACGAGATCACATTGGAAAGGGCAATCATTCTATGGGGCATTATCACCGGAAAATATATCGATGTGGGTAATCTTATCCATCAAAATATGTTGCGGTATCTGCGGGGAAGCACTACAAGGAGCATTCCACACGCGTTAGTTGTAGCTATGATGTGTGCTAATCAGGGCTGCTATTGGGATAATGAGCAAATGCAGAACCCAAGCCAGGATATCACCCACGTCACCATTGTAAAATTTGAGGATTGGGCAGGAGGTGTACCACACCCGCGCGTACGAGGTCTTATTATCCAGCCCACTTTCCTAGAGCCACCACAACAGCCCTCTCAAATAGATGAGGCAGGCTCGTTAACCCAAGTTCCATTTGCCACTGGGGATCGACAGCTCCGAAGGTTGGAGCGAAAAGTCGATGCCATGTACTATAATTTCGGAGCGTTTGCGATGGGACTCACGAGGGCCTTGGCTGAGGCTTTTGTGCAGCAAGGAATGATACTAGAGTGGCCTCAGTTCAAGACAGCAGTGCCATATCCACCACCAGATTCACCACCCGAGGAGGGTGGTACCACTGATCATTAGGGGAGTTTTCTTTAACCCTTACCTTCATTCAATTGGGCATTGAATATTATAAGTTTGGGGGTATTGGGGTAGTAGTATAGTTGCATGTAGTATTGGCATGATTAGTTTAAATTTTGCATGTTCATGTTTAGTTTATTTGTTTATGTGTTAGAATTTTTTTTTTGTTTGCATATCTCACAGTTCTTGCTGTATGGAAATTTTTGTCTACCCAATGATGATAGTGAATTTTGAAAGATTTTCTAGTATGTTGGATAACATGAACCTAGCTATAATGTTTTATACGATGAAATTCATGTTGCTGTTTAAATGCTTTCGGTTTGCACGAATGTGTTCACAATCACTAGTAGGTATAAGAAGTATGTGTTGCATTGCTCGATAGAAAATGTAGTGTCAAAAAGAGAAATATGTGGAACATGGATGTAGACTTGCAAAACATTGACATTCAAACTTTGAGACAATATGGGTATGCTATGTATAAAAAAAACAAATAGCAATAACGTGGCTAGTCTTATTTTGGGGCCCTAGCTACTTGAGTAAGTACGCCCGTAGGGGTGTCTTAACACCTAGCGCCCTAAGGTCTTTCATGATCTAGAAGTCATTGGTTGAAATCTCGCTAAGGGGTAGCAGTATTTGCCTAATGGAATGAGGCATTGCACAGTCATGTGAAGAAAAAGAAAAGAAAAAAAAATAGCAATAAGCACCGCGGGAAAGAGCGAAAATCGCCCCCGTGAGTAGAAATAAAGCAGTTAAGCCCATTATTGAACCTTAGTTTGTTTTAATATGTTGGAACAATCTTCGTTGTATATGTATTCATGAGTCTTGATTTAAACTATAATTTTCTATTTTGAGCAATTTAACATGTGTATTCTCTACTTAAATCAAGTTTTGGGTGAACACAACACACACACACACAACATCTCTATAACATTTATGAATTAACTGAGTGTATGACATTATGCCTATAGTTTGGTTTGAATCTGTATTCTTGAATCTGGAAAAATTCGTTGAGGCATTTTGGACTGAATTTCTGTGATAGCTGGAACAATGTGAGACTAGTTGCATTATAATTTAGTTGCATAGTAATATAGCTGCATTTTCATTGTTCATTAGTATGCATTGCTTGAGGGCAAGCAACAGTTCAAGTTTGGGGGTATTTGATAAGTGGGTTTTATACCTACTTATTGGATAGCAATTCATGCGAACTATGCCCATCTCAAGTACATTTTAATGTGTTTTTAATTACATTTTGTTTATTTTGCATTGCATTTACTTAAAACTCTTTTGGTGTAAAAGTGCAGGATATGACATGATTTGGTGATGTAAATGGCATGAGGCTGTTGGATGCATGGCATGAGGATCAATTGGAGCAGGAGGCTAAGCATGGATGGACAAAAGAATGAGCAATGAAAACATATCAGGTTGTAGCAAAGAAAACCGTAATTCAAAGTTGCGAAGTCACACGGCCAGCGTAGAATAAGCTTGAGGACGCTGCGTGCCGCATGACGACACCCGGACCGACCGATATACAATGCACATCGCAAGTCGCATACGCCCGCCGCGAAATTACTATAAGCAAAGGCACTGCGCAAGCACTATGGTGGATCGCCTTCTTGAAATGCTTTATTTTAATTTCTAATTTTAAGGGTTGTAATTAATTAAAAATGATTTTTGACTGGTGTCAGACGTATCATTCATTAGTTTTTACGTATTTTCATATTGGAAACTAGGGTTTACACTCTGAGGGAGATTCCAACGTAGAACGAAGCCTAAAGTCCAACTTTTCTAATTCTTCTTGGGATTTTCTATCAGTATGGATAATTATTAATATTTTGCTGGATTTATATGAGGATTTGAACGTTACTAGTGGATTATAATCAGCAATTGGGTTTGATCGATTCTTTCTTCTCGCTTTTAATTGTTTGTTTATTATCCATGTTTTTCCTTGATCCCATAATGGCTTTTGGTTCAGTCATGAACTAAACTCCATTAAGAGATTCTAACGGATTTTAATATATAGTTTAGTTGCATGCTTGAATGCTGGTCTATTTTACATATCATATGGGATTTCTATCATGGTTGTTTTGCATGTATGAATGCTTGATCACCATTCGTTTTCAGTACTTATATGGAATTGACAATGAACATGCAAGTATGGATTGTAATCATGATAACATACGATATGGGAATGCTTTTTGTATGGCTTTTGTGTATTTCGTGAACCGTATAGACATATATTTGTTTCACCATATGAGTTAGAATAATGGGCTTGTGCTTAAATTCAATATGGTTGCAATTTCACATGTACATATAGTGATTTTGGTTATATTGATGATTACATGGAGTCTATCGCTTGTGGATCTTTGTAAAGTAGGTCATAGTACATTGAAAAATGGCTATGACTCTATTAGTGCTCTTGGCTACTTTCCTGTGATATGTGAACAATTCTTGCATGATAGTGGTGATTAGATGAAGTATGAAATGAAGTTAGGATCCCATTACTTTCAGATTTGATTTATTACATTTTTATTCTTGTTTTAGTCGTTATTTGCAATTAGAGTAATTCACTAATTATATTCATTAGTTTGAGCATATAAATATAGTGATTTAATTGATGCATAGTGATTTAAATTAGACAACTTTCTCTGTGGGATCAATACTTTACTTACTCTGTATTACTTGTTGACGCATGTATGCTTGCATGAGTTAGAGCTCTTTTGTTAGAACTAAAAAAGAGGCAACAATACTGTCTATGAGACAATATTCGTGTAAAAACTCTAAGTTACGCTGTTGTCGTATTGTTTAAAAGATGTTTGTATTTGATTTATGTACCATGTATTTAGCGACTCAGAATGGGTGATGTATACCTATTTTGGGGGCGTCACCGTTGGTATCAAAGCTTAGGGATATGATCCCTAACTAAGATGTGAGACTAGAACTATGAGGGGAAAGATAGGAAATTCCTTCGCTAGTATGACCTACCTAAGTTTATTTGATATTTATTTGGTCGGACAGAGTATAGGGATAATATGTGACATGTCAATTAACCCTTGTTTTGTGGCAGTATTTGAAAATGGCATCCGAAAATGTTGAGATAAGAAATGAAGCACATGAGACCGTTGAGTCACCAATGATCAATACCCAGGATAATGTGCATTAGGATGACAATAATCCTCAGGAAAATAATAACGCTGACCAAATGATGAACGATGGGATGTTTAGAGGCTTTATGCAATTCATGCAACATCAGGCGAGAAATACTCCTGTTCAAAATGCAGGTGGAAACACTGGCAACTCTCGGACGGTCACCACTAAATAGCTCAAGGATCTGGGACCACCAGAGTTTATTGGAGAGCCAAAACCACTTAAGGCAAAGACATGGATAAAGTAGATCACCAAGATATTTGATGTCTTGGGATGCTCCGAGGAGCAAAAGGTTCCCTTTGCCACTTTCATGTTGCGAGGACAGGCAGATTACTGGTGGGAATCTTTAAAGCGTACTCAACCTACCGCACTGAAGATGTCTTGGGAGAAGTTTCAAGAACTGTTCAACGATAAGTACTTTCCCGAAAGTATTCGTCACATAAAGGAGGTAGAGTTTATCAAGCTGGAGCAAAACAATATGACCGTGTCACAGTACGAAGCTAAGTTTGCCGAGTTGTCCCGGTTTGCGTCGCACTTGGTTGATAATGAGGAGAGAATGACACGAATGTTTCTAAGAGGTTTGAAACCTGAGATACGTTAATACCTAATTTCTCACAAACTGTGTTTGTATTCAGATGTTGTAAATAGGACTCAGTTATTGGAACGCGATAACGAGTCAACCCAACCACGAGAGAGCAATCAACAAAATGATAATACCAGTTGTAGCAGTCATCGAAGCGGTGACAACAAACGTGGTGGAAGTCAACATGCCAAAAATGGTAAACACTTCGGTGGTAATCATGGCCAAGACAATAAAAGTTAGAATTTCAAAAAGAGGAGATTCAATAATGATGGAAGGACGTCGGCTGAACACCGTTGTTAAGGAAGGAGAAACGATGAGAAAGTGATCGTTATGTTACAAATCTGAGGGAGGACACATCGGTCAAACCTGTATGTATCGTGATCAAAGTATGTTACAATTGTGGAAGAGAAGGTCACTTAGCCCGATTTTGTCGTGCACCGAAGTCAAGTCCAGTTGGGATGGATACATCAAAAGCTGTCCCAGACAAGACAAAACCGGTAGTTCAAGGGAGAGCGTTTGTCGTAACCTCCCAAAAAGTGAGGAATCTAAACGAGGTGATCACGGGTAAGCTAATCATAAACTCTAGCGAAATCAATACCTTATTTGATACCGGTTCTACCCATTCTTTTATTTCTCCTACTTGCGCTCAACGTTTAAATATAACTCTGGAGAAATTAGACTTTGATTTATCTGTTGAAACTCCGTTGGGAGAAACCTTCATTACATCCACTGTTTATAAGTCTTGTTTGATTCAAATCGGTAACCATATGTTACCTGTCGGTCTTATCTCTTTGAAAATACTTGCATTTGATGTGATTTTAGGGATTGATTGGTTAACTATTCATCATGCTAAAATCGATTATTTTTGTAAGGTTGTTAGCTTTCATATTCCTAACCAACCTATTATGCGAATTCAAGAAACCAAACCACTAAAGTCAATCACTGTCATATCAAGCCATAAAGCTATTCGTTTATTAAAAAAATGGATGTCAAGCTTTCTTAGCCAATGTCACGGATTTATACAAAAATACGTCAGATTTGAATGATATTTCTATTGTTAAAAAATTTCCTGAACTATTCTCTGAAGAACTTCTTGACCTACCCCCAGAGCGTGAAATTGAATTTTGTATCGACCTTGAATCCAGTACAAAACCCATTTCCAAAGCCCCATATCGAATGGCTCCTATTGAACTTCAGGAGTTAAAAACCCAACTACAAGAATTGTTAAACATCAGTTTCATTCGACCTAGTACGTTTCCTTGAGGTGCTCCTGTTCTATTTGTGAAGAAGAAAGATGGAAGTATGCGACTTTGTATTGATTATCGGGAGTTGAATCATGTCACCATCAAAAATAGGTACCTGTTGCCTCGCATTGATGACCTGTTTGACCAGTTGCAAGGTGCTAAATTCTTTTCAAAGATCGATCTTTATTCTGGATATCATCAGTTGAAGATTAAAACTGATGACATTCCAAAGACTGCTTTCAGAACTCGGTACGTGCATTACGAGTTCCTAGTCATGTCTTTTAGATTGACTAATGCTCATGCTGCCTTCATGGATATGATGAACCTAGTATTTAGGGAATATTTGGATCACTTTGTGGCCGTCTTTATTGATGACATCCTCATTTACTCCAAAAGTCATGAAGATCATGAGCAACACTTGAAGCTGATACTCCAAAAGCTTTGTGAAAACAAACTTTATGACAAGTTAAAGAAATGCGAGTTCTGGCTTGAGGAAGTACCATTCCTTGGGCACGTGATATCAAATCATGGAATATCTGTTGACCCGACAAAGATTGAAGCAATTCAAAGGTGGGAGCAACCTAAGTCAGTGATCGAAGTACGTAGCTTTCTCGGCTTAGCTGGTTATTATCAGAGATTCGTAGAAGGGTTTTCTCGAATCACTACATCATTAACTCAGCTGACTCGGAAAGATACAAAATTCGGTTGGAGCGAGGAATGTGAGAAGAGTTTTCAAGAACTCAAGAAGAGACTCATTTCAAAGACTGCTCGACAATACCATCGGCTCGGAGGGATTTGTCATCTACAATGATGCTTCAGGAAAAGGGTTAGGATGTGTTCTCATGTAACATGGGAAAGTCATAGCTTATGCCTCATGACAACTCAAAGAATATGAGAGGAATTATCCTACTCATGATCTACAGTTGGCAGCTGTCGTTTTTGCGCTTATGATTTGGAGGCATTACATGTATGGAGAGAATGTGGAGATCTATACGGATCATAAAAGCCTCAAATATTTCTTCACTCAAAAGGAACTCAACATGCAGCAACGACGTTGGCTTGAGTTGTTGAAAGATTACGATCATACCATTCAATACCATCCTGGAAAAACAAATGTAGCAGCTGACGCATTGAGTAGAAGATCATATGTGGGTACGAGTGTGATATTTTCAACGCAAAGGCCCATTTTGTATGACTTACAAAGGATGGAGATAGAGTTAAAGACTCCAAGGACCCATGTGATGATGGCAAATATACGAGTAGAACCGACTTTAATCGATAAAGTTAAAGTTGCTCAAGCTACGGAGACACGAGGCGGATCGTATGAGGAAGAAAGTGCAAGAAGGTGCTATTCCTAAGCAAGAATCGATGAAGAAGGAATACTTTGAGTCAACTCTCGGACTTTGTGTTCTAACGATTCGACTTGAAGTATAAAATCATGATGGAGCGCATAACACACGCTTTTTGCAATCCATCATGGGAGTACCAAAATGTATCGTGATCTTCGACATACATTTTGGTGGAGCAATATGAAGAGAGAGATAGCGGGGTTTATCTCAAGTTGTCTAACTTGTCAACGAGTCAAGGAGGAGCATCAAGTGCCAAAAGGTCCATTTCAACCACTTGAAATTCCAGAATGGAAGTGGGAGCACATTACCATGGAATTCGTTATTGGTCTTCCCAAGGTTTCTTAAGGCATAGATGCGATTTGGGTCATTGTTGATAGATTGACCAAGTCTGCTCATTTCTTACTGATACGAGAAACTTAAACACTTGAACTTCTTGCTCGTATATACATAAACGAGATTGTAAGATTTCATGGTATGCTAGTATCCATAGTTTCTGATCAAGACCCAAGATTCACTTCACAATTTTGGGTTAGTTTGCAAAAAGCTAGGGGCACGGATTTACGATTTAATTCAGCGTATCATCCTCAAACGGATGGGCAATCGGAGAGGAGTATTTAATCTCTTGAATATTTATTAAGACTCTGTGTCCTTGACTTCAAAGGAAGTTGGGACAAGTTCTTACCATTGGTGGAGTTTTCCTATAACAACAGTTATCAAGCAAGTATTGACATGGCTCCATTTGAGGCGTTGTATGGAAGAAAGTGTCCTTCTCCAGTATGCTGGGATGAGGTGGGTGAAGCAACATTGTTGGGATCGGAGTTGGTACGTATGACTACGGAAAAGATTCAAACGATCCGACGACGTATAAAAACCTCACAAGATCGACGAAAGAGTTATGTTGATCTTCATCGAAAGGATGTAGAATTCAATATTGGAGATCATGTGCTGTTACATGTTGCTCCATGGAAAGGAGTTATGAGATTTGGAAAGAGAGGAAAGCTCAATCCTCGATTCATTGACCCATTTTTAATCCTCAATCGAGTAGGAACTGTGGCCTATAGACTCGCCTTACCGCCAAGTATGTCTCGTGTTCATAACATTTTTCATATATCTATGTTACGTAAATATATGAAAGACCCGAACCACATTATTGAATTAGAACCGGACGAGATAGCGGAAGATTTAATGTATGAGGAGGTACCTGTTAAAATCTTGGATAAGAAGGATCATATTCTACGCTCCAAGGTTATACCTCAAGTCAAAGTTTTGTGGAGAAATCACGATGTTGAGGTAATGACCTGGGAGTTAGAATCTGAAATGAAGTCAAGGTATCGTCACCTCTTCGACATACCAGGTACGCATTCTAATTTCGAGGAAAAAATTTCATAAGAAGGGGAGGTTGTAAGACCCCAACTTTTATGAATAAAGATTAATTTTTCTCGAAACATATTTTTGAATACTATGGTGTGGATTTGATATAATGTTATAGTTGTGGGTAATATTTACAAATTTTTCAAAGTAAGCAAGTGGTTATATAATATTCGATTGGTCGAGGAATATTCATTTTAACAGGGAATATTCGGACGACGGCACAATCATTGGTGGACCCCACAATGGAAGTATTGTCGAATTTAGAAAATGACAGAATTATCTTTTTATAAAAATAACAAATGAAAGTTTTACCGTTAAACTGTTGAACTACCCTGTAGTAAAAGAACAGTAATATACGTGGTTGCATAGTAGCACACGGTATTGATTATTGATGCTTACATGAGAAGTCACTCAGTTACTGCTACGCCCCCAAAATAGTTATACATCACCCATCTTGAGTCGCCAAATACATGGTACAAAATTCAAATACAACTTAATTATACAATAGTCGTGTAAAATACGACAAAACATAATCTAAGACTTTTAATAAGAATATTGTCATCTAGACAATATCCACACTCAATGGAGTCCTCATTATATTTATTGTCACACTATTTTATAGAATAGTGAGGACTACTAAAACAACCATCTGGACCGTCAATCCGTTCCCCGACTCATCCCAGCTATATTCTCATTTCCTGAAGAGAACATTGAAAGAAAGGATGAGCTCAACTAGCCCAGTAAGAAATATTATGACTAAGATAATGCAGAATAATTTATCGTTAGCCTTCAACAGTGTTAAACTGATAAAATATAACAAACATCAAGTTTAACTGTAGCGGAACAAGCAATCCATTAGAAGAGTCAAGTTGAGAATAAAATCTACTATCTTCTATGATTTAAAAGGTTTTTCATCACTTTTATCGCTGAGATTCAGCTTAATAAATAAACCACATCATCCCTGCACTACGACCAATGATATTCATTAGTATCACGACCACAAATTATCCATGCACTATGGGCCAAGGATATTCTTGTATTCATCAATGGTCATGATCACCAACAACTGTCCATTAATGCACTACGACCAATGAGGGCTTTTAACACATCATTTGTAACATTACAGTCATGATTAAACCGAATAATCCCTGGTCATAATCACACCAAGTCCATCTATGCACTACAGGCCACAACTGACTTTCAACATATTATAAACATGAGGATGATGACAATGATATAAGAATTCAATAAAACAAGTTCAAGGATAAATTTTTAAAGATTTATAATTTAATTTATCCAGAAATCAATAACGTCCCAAATTGTCAACATGATCTTTGTTTTTGTGGAGTAAAATTCAAGAATGCTAAGAAGAATATTTCCATGAAAAGATCTTTGGATGAGCGCAAATATCCAAGATATTCTACTAATTTCATGGAGTATAGAAGCCAAAACTTTAACCAACCGAGTATAATAGAATATATGAAGCGCAAATGGATTTTTTGCCGCCATGCGCAGTAATCCACGTGAGACAAATCATTTCCACAATTTAATAAGGAATGAATTGAAGGATCATTCACCATGCATCTGGTAATCCACATAGACAAGTTATTCCAATTTGAATAATAAAGAATGAAATAACAAAAGAATTCACCGGCATGCATAATCCGCATGATGAGTTATTCCAACGAATAATAAAGAATGGAACCGAATCATGCGTAACACACTTACAGCACGAGATATTCCAATGAATAATAAAGAATGGAACCGAGGTCATGCGTAATCCGCATGCGGATACATGATAGTCCAACAAAATAATAAAGAATGGAATAACAACGAAATTCACGGGCATGCGATAGACCGCTTGCAGACGAGTTATTCCAACAGAATAATAAAGAATGAAATAACAGAAGAATTTCACCATGTATGCGGTACTTCGCATAGACAAGTTATTCCAATATAATAATAAAGAATGAAATAACAACCCTTATGAGTATTGAAAGAAAATAACTCTCTTCATGAATACGAAAGAATAATACCCCTTACCTTAAAAGAAGACTTGATACTAGAATAGTGAGGTAACACACATTCTCTTCTTCTTTCTCTCTATAATTTCTCTCTACAATAATTGCTCTATAGCTTTAGTGAATTGGTGAGAAATGAAGGAAGAATGAGCTTCTATTTATAGGAAAATATAGTTTCGATAATTGCACGCTTTGGGGCTCAAAATATTACAGTATAATACCTTCTTCTTTTTCTTTATTTTTAATTTAGTCCTGCAAGTATTATCAAACTTGCACCACCTCCCCTAATAGTAAATAATGTGAATTAATTGTTCATTCATGTGACTTAATAGTATAATCATGTGAAAAAACTAATTACAGTATAGTACCTTCATCTATACCTCCAATTTTAATTTAGTAATGCAAGTATTATTAATCTTGCACCACCTCCCCTAATAGTACATGAATGTGAATCAATAGTACACACATGTGAATAAATAGTTATAAGCATATGAAATAATAGCAATTAATTGCTCATTTATCCAATTAATTACCCGATTGGTCAATATAACCTCCAGACATCAATTATTATCGAAATAAATGTCGATTTGCACTAACACTAATAATCCCAACACAATGGAACTATCAATTTCATCTTTAATCAACATAATTTATTCATCATTAATATTATAACTCACAATATTTAACAACCAGGTCGTTCCCAGAAAAGAGGGGGCTTTCCGACAAGGATTTCTCCTTATTGGCGCGCAATTAGGTGACCAAACCTCTCCTTGACAGAACTTCTAGACATTGTCAATATTGCAAATAATAATATGAATAACTTTGTCGTCTCAATTATTGATTTAATAATAATAAATATTATGCGAGATGATCTTGTGACAATAATTGAATCAATAATATGAGAGATATGATCGTGACAATTCTTTGTAGCAATAATTGAGTATAACTGAGTGACTTCTCACGTAAGCATCAATAATCAATACCGTGTGCTACTATGCAACCACGTGTATTACTGTACTTTTACTATCGAGTAGTTCAACAGTTTTAACGGTAACACTTTCGCCATTATTTTTATAAAAAGATAATTCTGTCGTTTTCTAACTACGAAAATACTTCCGTTGTGGGGTCCACCAATGATTGTGCCGTCGTATGAATATTCCCTGTTAAAACGAATATTCTCCGACCAATCGAATATTATATAACCACTTTCTTACTTTGCAAAATTTGTAAATAATACCCACAACTATAACATTATATCAAAACCACACCATAATATTCAAAAATATATTTCGAGAAAAATTAATCTTTATTCATAAAAGTTGGGGTCTTACAGTTATACTCAATTATTGCTACAATAGTTGCTGCATAATATCTGTCATATTATTGATTCAATTATTGTCACAATATCATCTGCATAATATTTATTATTATTAAATCATTAATTGAGACGACAAAGTTATTCATATTATTATTTGCAATATTGACAATGTCTAGAAAGTTCTGTCGATGAGAGGTTTGGTCACATAATTGCGCGCCAATAGGGAGAAACCCTTATCGGAAAGCCCCCTCTTTCCTAGGAATGATCTGGTTGTTAAATATTGTGAGTAATAATACTATTAATGAATAAGTTCGTATTGATTAAAGATAAAATTGATATTTTCATTGTGTTGGGATTATTAGTGTTAATGGAAATCGAAATCTATTTCGATAATAATTGATGTATGGAGGTTATATTGACCAATCGGGTAATTAATCGGATAACTGAGCAATTAATTGCTATTAATTCACATGCTTATAACTATTTGTTCACATGTGTGTACTATTGATTCACATGCATGTACTATTAGGGGAGGTGGTGCAATATTGATAATACCTGCATGACTAAATTAAAAATAGAGGTATAGATGAAGGTACTATACCGTAACTATTTCGAGCCCCAAAACGTGCAATTATCGAAACTATATTTTCCTATAAATAAAAGCTCATTCTTCTTTCATTCTCACCAATTCACCAAGACTCACAAGAGCAATTATAGAGAGAATCTATAAAGAGAAAGAAGAAGAGAAGTCTGCTACGTCACTATTCCAAGTATACAGTCTTCTTCTGAGGTAAGGGACATTATTTTGTTCAGTATTCATAGGAATAATATTTTCTTCCATACTCTGTAGTATGTGTGTAGACACTCAAAATTTTACAGTACTCTTTATTACTAACATTACGGGAGGACAGTTAAATCTTTAAGAGAACCACGGAAGACAATCCAAATCCATACTAGGATACTACAAGGGAGTTCAAATTATCAACCACAGATCACACTTTGGGAGCAAATAGTTCCAACCTCGAGATATAACCCCGAGACTGCGATATCTGATCTGGAACACACACTTGGAGAAGACCGATTACTCTCAGAGATAACCCCGAGGTATCCAGTCTCAGTCCCAACCATGGGAATAAGCACCAACCTTGGTGATAACCCCAAGGAATGCAGTTTTGGAGATAACCCCGGAAATGCTTGTTTCAAATGCCACCAGCTTCAATCTCGGTGCTCATAACGAGATGCACTGTACCAACCCAGCAATAACATCGGGAAGACAAGCACACCTCAAAGATGAGAATGAGGACCTTCGACAATTGCAGCAGTCTAATATCAGCGAAGTCTGAGCAACGTTTGTTTTATTAGCCCAATCCGGCGATAACACCGGTGAGGAGCAACATTGTCATCTCGTCCAACACGATGCCACATCATATCTCTACGCAATGATGTCCCACAAGGCTAATCAATCCCGAGTGACTATTGTGCGGGGTAACGGATGAAAGTTGAAGCTTGAAGACCGGAGGGCATCGTCCTATCTTCAATGACTTCGCACAAACTCTAATCCCATGACATCGTACAACTCTCGACAACGGCGGTCCGAAATAGTTCCTATATACCTCAAACGGATGCCCGGATTGCACTTCTGAAAATCCGAGTTGACATTACAGTGCCTGAGTACACGTACTTCGAGAAGACTTGACCCGCCTCTGGTACACCTGCGGCTCATATGCCTATAAATAGAGGGCTTGGGGTGCTGATTTTTAAGAGAAAAAGGCGGAAACCTGCACAATTAAGCTCTGCACTTTCGCCCGCATAAAGGTGTATTTCCCACTTTCCAACACTTGTGAGCTCATATATAGCCTCTTTTGTACCCACAAAAGCTATGTTTACCCACTCTAAAGATATAGAAGCCTTTTTATCACCAACTTTAAGCCTTCTCGCACACTTTTTAGTCTTCTTTCTCTTCATCTTTGCACACACCCTTCTACACGTTGAGAGTCGTGTTGCTTGCTTTTGCCCGGACTTCAGTCCGTGGTTTCATTCCAGTCTGTATATATATATTATATATACATATACTTATATATATATATTGACTAACATTATCGTGTTATGCCTCGATTGAGCCTAGACTTCAGTCTGGAGCGTTTACTTGCTTTTCTCTATATATATATATATATATATATATATGAACTGTGTGTCGAAATTTGTTCGATGAGCCTAGACTTCGGTCTGGAGCGTTTATTGCTTTAATATATATATATATATATATATGTACATTTATATATATTAACTATGTGTGGACTTTTGTTCGATGAGCACGGATTTTATATCCTATATGTTTACTCGCTTTTATATATATATATATATATATTTTATATATATGAATCGTGGTTGAACTACATTCGATGAGCTGGATTTTATATCCTATGCGTTTACTAAACTTATATATATATATATACTTATATATATGAACGTAGTCGAACTACATTCGATGAGCACAGATTTTACATCCTGCATTTATTGCTTTTATATATATATATATATATATATATATATATATATATATATATATATATATCATCCTGCTGAAGTTTTTTCGTGGCGGTTGATCGCTTACAACTTTATTTACGTTTTGTCCCTTTGGAGTTTCCTCAAGTGGCGGTTGATAACTTTTTGACTTTATTTACATTTCTCGATCCCCCATGGAGGTGCTTAGTGGTTAGTGATCATGTTTGTATATATATATCTACCGCTTTTATATATACACCTGCTTATTGCTTTCATACAAATTGCAGTATTCTGTGCGCCTAGGAATCATGTGATCACAGATTCATCCCATTGGATCTAGATTCAGTTCCCGTGATGGACATTTTTCAATTTATGGCGACTTGTAAATTATTTTATGATGGTGTCGAATTTCCTCAGATGGTTTCCATACCCACGAGGAAGTCGACATTATTTTTGTATATATTATTTTCGTATGGATGCCTCGCATCCGTCAAATAAAATCAATCAAGCCGATCACTTAATGAAAAATGGGAGTGTAAAAGGTCTCAATTCCTATTGAGCATTAGGGTTTGAAAAACCTCTTTTATAAAACATCACTGCATCTTGGTAAAAATTGAATTTTTTTACATGAATTCAAACCCTGTGTATATAGGTTCGAACGAGGCCTCGGACAATTTACATATAATAACACATTGACCCACACAAACACACATTCAGATAATAGTTTCTTGAAAAGAGACGGTCACCGTGGTAACATGGATGTCGGGGGGTGGCTAACACCTTCCCCCCGCATAACCAAGTCCCCGGACCCTAAACGAATTCGGTTTCATCGACCCGTATATCAGTGTCACATCACTGGGTCAATGTGCAAACCTTTTCTCGGTTGTGTTGGTACAACCATTTAAAAAACCAACTGGCGACTCTTAACAGTCCCATCGTCGACATCATACATGTCGGACCTTTTTCACTTGTTTTTTCAAACAAATCTCACCTAAAATGAGAACACCAAAGAACAAGTAACGGAAAGGGACATCCAAAAATCCCGACGCGTCGACAATGGCGCGACTCTGCTGGGGACTCCAGTAAGAGGACTTAAGCCGCTACTACAATCTTTTCAAAACTGTTATCTGCTTGTGTATGGATGTTGCATTTACATTGGATGAATGTGTACGAATGCATGTCTTGATTGAACTTAGTGCTTCGCATCATATCTGCGTGTGATGTTAGTGCTTCGCACTATAAACTTCTTATGATATTAGTGCTTCGCACATGTCATCATTTCATACGGTGAGACGCGATGTATGTGAATGTATGTTGTGTGGTCCCTCCACCAGGAGGCTATCCCGTCGGTGTTTGATTAATGGACTTGTGAGAAGACTAATTCTCCGAGGCTCAGGAAAGGCACCACCCAAATTCGCTCCAGTTGAAAGACCGGATTAACTTCCCGTCAAGTAGATTGCGATGATTTGGGAACCTTCATGCCAAAAAACCGTGAGAGTAACCTAAGATAGGTCAGCCTTTGATTAACCCAAAACGGAGGAAAGTCTCTTCATGCTCTCATTTTCAATTACTTGTAAACACAATTACTTGTAATTTCATTCCATATATATCTCCATGTAATGAGAAATATGAAGAAATGTGTCCACATACATGTTACAAACAGCTGACACCCATTTTGCACCAGTCTACACAGGTTCAGAAAATAACCGTACATACTGAATCCTCCACACAAGGAGGAATCCCGATCATTACCATACCTGAACTACTGTTGGATACAACCAACAAAATTCATGATGCTACCCATCCCATTAGAGATCCAGACATTGGTGACATCAAAAAAGTCGTACAAATGGAAGAGACCCTTCGCACTATCAAAGGAATTGGAACAAACGGGAGTGTTTCATATGCTGATCTGTGTATTTTTCCTGGTGTTCATTACCCAGAAAAATTTAAAACTCCTGACTTTGAAAAATATGACAGGTTAGGAGATCCTTATACACACTTAAAAGTATTTATTGGAGAACTTGGATCCTATACAGAGGATGAAAAACTCAGAATGCAGTTGTTCCAAAAGAGTCTAACTGGAGAAGCCCGTTCGTGGTACACAAGATTAGACAACTCCAAAATCCATAGCTGGGAAGAGCTAACACATGCCTTCCTCACTCAATACATTTTTCAAACTCAGATGGCTCCTGATCGGTATCAAATTACCAAGATCAAGAAACAGTCTAACGAGTCTTTCAGAGAGTATGCCCAAAGGTGGAGACGCCTGGCTGCCCAAGTTAGTCCTGCCATGACGGAATCAGAAATGGTCATGACATTCATAGACATACAAGAAGCTCCCTTCTATGAGAGAGTTTTAGCCGGCATCGGCAAATCATTTTCTGAAATGGTTAAACATGGGGAGATGGCTGAGATGGGATTGAAGTCAGGAAAGATTCAAGACCTAGCTGCACTCAAAGTTGTTGCAGATCATATCCAATCTGGAAATTATGGGAACAACCCCCGGAGGGTCCATAAAAAGAACGAAGAAGATGTTTCCCTGATACTACAGGGGCAAAAAGGCAATCAAAATATGCCCATTCAAAGGAGAAACTACAATCCCTTTCCAGCACAGTCTACAAACCCTCCAGTACCAAAAGGTGGAGAAGTCAAATGCCATCGAGTGTTTACACCCTTAGGGGATACCCTCGAGAACATTTTAAATCTTCTAACAACACAGAAGAAAATTACGCATCTTCTTCCACCAACCAACCCTAATGGACGGGGTTTCAATGCTGCTAGGAAATGTGCTTCTCATGCCAGGGAACCTGGACATGATACTCAGGATTGTTGGGCCTTGAAACACAAGATCCAGGACCTGATAGACAACGGAGAGATCATAGTCACCAAACCCAATCAGCCTCATGTAAAAGACAACCCTCTTCCTCAACACAAAGAAGAAGAGGTCAACATGATCTATTGGAGCAATGGACAAAATTCCAACTTCAGCTGTGAATCTTCCCAGATCCTCAAAGACGGTGATGACAGATGGGATTATGCCAAGTTCCAATTCACAATGGAACGAAAGATCAAAGCTCTCGGCAAATAAATTGAGCAATTGGCGGAACTGGTGACTTATCAGCATCAAGTGACTCGGCAATTAATCAGCTAGGAGCATGCCAGTCTCCTACCTATTGTCATGAATATTCCCTCGTCACTTTCAGAAAATGAAATGTTGGAAGACAAAGTGACGAAGAGAGCAAATGCCAAAGCCCGTCGGGATTTCGCCAACAAAAGGAAATTCACCTATTTGGGCCAACCCATGGAGGAAATTCTTCATATGTTGATAAATGAAGGAAGGATTAGTTCCCTTCTACCTCCAATCAACCCCCATTCGGGACGGTACAACTCTGATGGAGTATGTCAATATCACTCCATCCTAAGTGGTCACAAAGACGCGAGAAGAATGTTGGGCACTCATACCTTATTCAAAATCTAATCGACAAGGTGTCCTGCGCTAGTAGAGCGGCGATCTTTGTGTTACGTGCAAGTCAAAATGCAGGCCCTACTAAGTGGAAAAGTGTGGTAGCAGTCATATCCACTGAAGCTAAGGGGATTAATACCTTACTCACAATACCAACAATTCAGCTCAAGGGGGGAAACAATCCTTTGAAAGTGGCCGCTCCCGAGCCAATCAACTTGCTATGTAGAGCATAATATCCTATTGTTAGCTTGCGCAAGGTTCCGTGGAATTATGGAGAAGGTGGAGGATCCACCTCACATACAACTGTTGCAATGTCAAAGGAAAATCCATTGTATCTACCCCATCGGGTGATGAAGCCCACCACCAAATCAAAGGGGAAAATACCCATGGAGAAGATTGAAAAATTCCTCCACGCTGTGGGTCATAATGAAGCTACGGTGGTTTTAATCTTGAAAGAAGCTCCACAACAAATATCAATTTTGGACTTGGTCCTAACCTCTGAGAATCACCGGAAGGTCTTGTTAAAGGTTCTGGAAGAAGCCTATCTCCCGCCATCAGTGGATACGGAAAAGTTTCAACATATGGTTGATCACATTTTCAACAACAATGTGATATCCTTCACTGATGATGACATACCATCCGAAGGGACCGGTCATTGCAAGCCGTTACCCATTGCGGTCTTGTCCTCCGGATATATGGTAGAAGGAGTCTTAATAGATAGAGGTTCCTCTCTGAATATCTGCCCGTATGCTACCTTGGTGAAGATGAATATCAATCTCAACAGAATTTGGAGTAGCCATACTATCATCAAAGCTTTTGATGGAGCCCGCCATAACTCGGTCGGAGTAATTGAGTTACCAATCGAAATTGGTCCTCACACATTCTATGTACCTTTCCATGTGCTCAAGATAGATTCGGGATACAACCTGCTATTGGGACGACCATGGATTCATATGGCAGGGGCAGTCCCCTCCACTCTTCATTAACAGTTCAAATACATCATCAATAATAGCCTGGTCACAGTCAATGCTAAACCAGAAATTCCTCAGCACGGGGACATGCCGTTCATCAATGCCAATGAGGATGTTGAACCAGTCAGTTTTCATGCTTTGAAAATAAGCAATACCTAATACCATGCTATTGGAGCGCCATTGCCCGAACCCAAAATTTCTGCTGAGGTAATGTCGGCCACTCAAGAAATGATGTCATTGGGTTATAAATCGGGACAAGGGTTGGGTAAAGATTACCAGGGTATCAAGTACCCTATTCGCTTCACCAAGAAAGCTGGAACCGCTGGACTAGGCTATTCTGCCAGCTCTAGTCATAGGAATCCTCATAAGCATCAGCAGATTCCTTCAGCTTCAACCATGTGGCGTTTAGCTTCGCCTTCAAAATTTGAGTCCGCATAACCTCCCGTAAAGGTGCCAGCCAATATAATGGCTATGTTATGTCCCAAGCCGGTACTGGTGAAGGGGAAAGAAGTCTTTGTTCCAAATCCCGCAGTGGAAGAAGAGGAACGAAGAATCAAACAAGACATCATACGGATGATGTCCGGTATACGCATCATCATTCGTGATGAACATACCAATAGATACACCCCAGACGATGATTGCCCAGATGTAATGGCCGTCATTCGGGACAGGGAGGATGATGACAATCCCTCCATCACTGTGGTCCACCCGGACTTTGCTCTTGCCAATTGGGACAACATTCCTTGCTTTGGTCGACGAGGGTAAAGCGGGCAGAAACTCTTTCTGCCCTGTAGATATAATAACTGCTTACTTTTACATACGGTATTAGCGCTTTATTTTGCCAAGATATATCTAACACCGTATGATCAACAAATTTCATATATATCTGAAGTGAAGGCATATTTTGTTTCGGGACTCAATTTAGATGTGCATGTACTTGCGGATACGATACCTCTCTACACGGGATTGTACCTTTGATGTAGAGATGAATTCAACCTTGATGGATATCTGAGGATGACATTGAGGTGCCTCCGGAAATTCAAGAATGGGTCAAAGACAAACCCAAACCCAACCTTGATCAAACCACTTCTTTCAATCTCTAACCTTAGAAAGCCCTAAGTTAATCCAGTTGGTTCAGACCTTACCCCAAACCAACGGAATGATATGGTTACGCTATTAACCCAATTCCAGGATGTGTTTGCATGGTCTCATAAAGACATGGTGGGTTTGTCCACTGACATTGTCCTTCATCGCCTTCCAATCAAAGAGGGATTTAAGCCAGTCAAGCAGAAACTCAGGCGATTAAAACCGGAGTGGAGTTTAAAGGTGAAAGAAGAAATTGTGAAACAATTTCAAGCTGGCATCATCATGGTGTCTACATATCCTGAATAGATTTCCAACATCGTGCCTGTACCTAAACCTGGAGGGAAGGTGCGAGTTTGCGTGGATTACCGGGACTTGAATAAAGCTTGCTTAAAAACAGCTTTCCCGTGCCATTTATCCACATTCTCATTAACAATACTGTGCAATATGACATGTACTCCTTTGCTGATTGCTTTGCGGGGTACCATCAGATCATGGTTGCCGAGGAAGATCGTGAGAAAACGGCTTTCATCACTCCTTGGGGAACTTTTTGCTATAGACGGTTGTCATTCGGCCTCATCAATGCCGGAGCTACCTATCAACGAGCTATGATGGCTCTTTTCCACGACTTAATGCATAAAGAGATTGAGATCTATGTGGATGACATCATTGTCAAGTCCCGGAAGGAGGATGACCATATAGACCATCTTAGAAAGTTGTTTAACAGGTTGCGTAAGTACAACTTGAAGTTGAATCCAGCTAAGTGCGCCTTTGGCGTTAAATCAGGCAAGTTGTTAGGATTTCTAGTCAGCCACAAATGAATAGGAGTGGATCCCCTTAAAATCCAAGCCATCATTTGAAATGCCCATTCCTCGATTGCGAGAGAAGGAAATATGGGTTTTTGGGAAGAATCAACTTCATCGACGAGTTTATCTCCCAACTCACGAAAGAACTCAGTGAGCCAATCTTCAAGCTATTAAGGAAGAAGTCCTCTATGAAATGGAATGATGAGTGCCAGAATGCCTTCCTTACAATCAATAAACAGCTAGTCAAAGCTCCTGTCTTGGTACCACCCAGGGACGATATTCCCCTATTCATGTATCTGTCCGTAAGTGACAATGCCATGAAATTTACGCATCTTTGGGATAGAAAGACGATAGAGGCCAAGAACGAGCTATCTATTACCTCAGTAAAAGGTTCAGTAGTAGTGAACACAAGTACACTCTGATCGAAAAGACGTGTTATGCTTTAGCATGGGCTTCCATGAGGTTACAGCATTACCTCCATGGTCACAAAACCCATCTCATATCCCGCATGGATCCTCTCAAGTACGTGTTCAACAAACCTATGTTAAATTTCAGGCTGTCCAGATGGCAGTTGATCCTACAACAATTTGACATCGTATATGTGACTCAAAAGTCCATCAAAGGTCAAGGAATCGCGGATCAACTGGCCGCCGCACCTTCAGGAGATTTCAAACCCTTGGAAACATATTTCCCTGATGAAGGAGTAATGACAGTGCAACAACACCATCAGTACAATACGCGCCAATCAAGGAGGATGTATTTTGATGGAGCTGTTAATATGGAAGGTTCTAGAGTGGGAGCAGTTCTAGTATCTGGTACGGGGGAGCAGTATCCCGTTGCCATCAAATTACAGTTTGTCAGCACCAACAATACGGCTGAGTATGAAGGCTGTCTCATGGGGCTAAAACTTGCCCATTCAATGGGCCTCAGGCGGTTAACTGTCCTTGGAGATTCGGAGTTGGTAATCAGACAATCCACCAGAATCTATCAAACTAAGGAACTACATTTACTACCTTACCATCGGCAGGTTTTGAAGATGGCTTCGGAGTTCGAAGAAATATCCTTTCTACATGTTCCTCGCAATAGGAATGATTTCGCGGATGCGTTAGCAACTTTGGCCTCCTTGATTCGCATATTAGACAAGGAACACTAGCCAAGTGTCACAATTTCCTTGAACAAGGCCTCAACCTATGGAAATTACGTTGGAGAAGTATCGGATAAGCTACGTCCCATCCAACCTCCTTGGTATCAGCATATCAAGGAATATCTGCGAGATGGATCTACACCCGCTGAGGCGAGCCTGACTGAGAAAAGGCGGATCCATCGACTTGCTATGAAGTTCTACCTGAGTGGAGATGCGCTCTACAAAAGAGATGCAGGACTAGGTCTCCTCAGGTGTCTAGACAAAGATCAAGCCAAAAGGCTTATGGATGAAATCCATGGTGGAGTCTGTGGCCCCCTCCTTGTCAAGAAAGTCCTCAGGATAGGTCAATATTGGCTATCTCTCAAAGCTGATTGCAACGACTATGTCAAAAGATGCTATCAGTACCAGATTCATGGGAATGCTATACACGCCCCTCCATGGGAACTCCACAATATGAGTTCGCCTTGGTCCTTCTCAATGTGGGGAATGGACGTTATCGGGCCCATCGAGCCTAAAGCCAGTAATGGTCACCGATTTATCTTCACCATGATCAACTACTTCACCAAGTGGGTAGAAGCAGCCTCCTTCCCAGGGTCACTAAAGAAGTCATCATTGCTTTCATCAGAAACAATGTCATTTGTCGATATGGACAACCAGAGGTGATTGTGTCAGACAATGCCAAAAACCTCAACAACAAAATGATGGAGGAATTATGCAGTAAATTCCACATCAAACATCTTAACTATGTCATCTATCATTCGAAGATGAACGGTGCTGTTGAAGCGGCTAAAAAAAATATCAAGAAGATTATGCAAAAGATGTCCGCCAACCACAAAGATTGGCCTAACCTATTGCCTCTGACTCTGTTAGCCTATAGAACCTCCATGCGCACTTCAACTGGGGCAACCCCCTACGCTTTAACCTATGGGATGGAAGCAGTGCCCCCCCCATAGAAGTTGAGGTGGAATCTCTCAAGAGTATTGATCGACGCTCAGCTGGATGAAGACCAATGGGTACAAGATATGTATCACCAATTGTCTCTAATAGACGAAAGGCGAACCGCGGCTATCTTCCATGGTCAGTTATATCAACAAAGGATCGCCAGATCCTACAACAAAAAAGTCCGTCTACGGCAGTTTAAACAACATGAGTTGATTTTGAAGAAGATTCTTGACAACCAAGATCAGGCTAAAGGAAAATTCGCTTCTAACTGGGAAGACCCGTTTATTGTCAAGGAAATGTTTACAGGAGGCGCTCTCAGATTGTAAGAGATGGACGGTGATGAATTTGCACAACTCATCAACTCAGACACCGTGAAACGGTATTATATCTGAAGTAACCAGCAAACACCCTGATGCATAATCATCAGGTCACCAGTCATTTCGGTTCTTTAACCCTTTACCACCTACAACTTTCCTAGACTTTGCCCCTCAAGGAAACATACATTTCAAGCCAGCAGCCTGGCTCTCCTTTGTGTTCTTATGACTTAGGTCATCCCACCGCGGATTGAACCTCTTCCGTTTATTGTTTGGCTACCCATTTCTGGGATCAAACTTTTCACCTGCAGTTTATCCTCAACCTAGGATTAAACTTTCTCTTCCCTTTTTTCTGACACCGCATGGGATTACGCTTTTCTTCTCGCCCTACGGGGCGAACTACGTCGACCTGATCTCTTCTTCAATAGGAGTACGTAGACAACCATTTCATATGGCCCGGTCACAATAAAACAAAAATAACAAAAACATTTCTGCCCTTACATAAAACAAAAAAAACCAAAAAAATTCCTACACCGTGTCAGCCATATACAGCGTCGAACCTCTTACACCATGTTTGAACTACGCAGACCTGATCTCCTCTTCAATAGGAGTACGTAGGCAACCATTAATGGTTCGATCTCACCCCCTACCAAAACACAAACCATTGTCAACTAGTACTGGGATCCTCTTTCAATCCACTACATTTCATTCGGCTTCAGACCAAAGGGATGGAATTACCTGAACTCATCCCAAATAAGAGATTTGGCGACCATCTAAGCTGTGGTCATGCCTTGAAGAGCAACACCAACCCATAAGAGGTGGAATCAACTAGGCTTCTCCTGAATAGAAGTACTGGCGACCATCTGTGGTGCGGTCAATCTCAGAGAGGAAAGCCACACCCATCTCCACATTCTCCATTCAGAAACAGGTCCCAAGACACCAAAGATGGTAGGGATACATAGATCGATGATCCATTCTAAACTATCTAGAGATAACTCAATGTCCATCCACCCAGGAGGAATTCAGAATACATCAAGGTCACAAGCCCTGAAGCAGCAGGTAAAATATCAAGCAAATAGCAGGACATATCTAAAAGGGAATTGATCCAAAAATATATTTCCTTGTCATATATAATGTTGTTTGATATAAATACAATGTAAACTGTACATGACAAAATGGCTAAGCTAGTCTGTGCAGGTGAATATAAGCTCATCTATGAGTCAAGGTACATGCGAGCTAGCAAGACCAACATGGCATCCCTCTCAGATGAAGGAGGTAAAGCTGTAGTCTCCTGGGTGAGAATATCTACACGACCAAACAGATCTGTAGCCATCTGCATGATGACCATATGCTCACAATATAAGCGCTCATCTTTGCGATCACACCAGTGGTAAGGGACCTCGTTGCAGTACTATCTATGATAGCCACATCCCGGGCAGATATGGCGATATCCCGCTCAACTACCACTGCATCTATGGCTGACCTGGCCTCATCACGCTCAGCGACGTCGGCATCTCTACGAGCCAATGCCTAGTCTCTCTCTAATAGGGCGACGTCCCTCACATCAAGAGCAGTCGACATCATAGATCGAATCTGATCTCTCTCAAAGGTCATCGATGAAGACTCGCTCTAAAATCTTGTGTTGAGTCTTTGAATCACAAAAGTCTTTGGTACTAGGAGAATTAGGAAGAAATGTTTGCAACCCGGTGAGCAGCGGGATCCTCCTCGATGTAGGTATCAATGTCCTCCATAGGCTCTACATCGTATAACTCGCTTCTCCCAGATCTTTGCAAATCTTCTTTGCTGCGTAGATAAAACCTCCGCTCTCCATCCATGCGGAGTAGTCTGCGGAATAACCGGACGATTGGCGGTGAAAAGCAACTAGCTCACGCCGATCCCAAAGAAGCGTATACATGAGATCGGTCCTCTACTCGGAGGTATCGAGGTGAAGTCGACCGTGACACATCGCCCCCTCGAAGGATGAAAATCCTGAACCGGCGAATCACTGCGACATCACGGCCAATGGGTGATAAGTAGTCACGCCCTCGCCGCCGACGAGGGAGGAAATCCATGCCCTGAGCATGAGTAATGAAGTCAGTATGGTGAGAAAAGCCCGAAACACGACAATATGCTAAATGGATCTCTGATATCTGCCAAAAATGTGGACCATGACTGAGCATCTATACACTCCAATGGCTGAAAGGAGTATGACATAGCCACATCATGGGAGAAGCAATACCCATGTCGTCTAAGGGTACCAACCGGTTGCAAGTGTGACCTAAACCACATATACAGCATGACCGAACTCCAAGTGAACACTCCTGACGGGTAAGTCCTGCAGAGATGATCTTGTGCATGAGGTCTCTCTGCTTCTGATCATAGGCACAATGGTACGACCCTCCCTGAGAGCTCTCACGGCCATGATAACGCCTATATCTATCTCATCCATATACCGCGGCATGTACACATATGACAGTATACATAACATCAATACATCAACTCTGGCCAAGCGCCAATGATCCTCCGACACTGTGAAATCCCCGGAATGTCGTGAGTAGCTATCCTCCATGCCAAACCTCGTACATACGTAGCGGCGAGATATCACGTGGCGGATGTCACCATCCCGCACTATTCTCATAGTAATCCTGTGAGAGTCATGAACCGTCTGCTCATGTCTCCCAAAGCCATGTGCACGCAAGGTCTATCCAAGGGCAGCATCGTCAATTGTGCATACTCCTCTAGGGTATGAGTCAACTCGTGGGTGCCAAATCAGAATACCTACCTATCTGGTAGCCAATGCTCTATCATCCCATCCACGAATCCTGCAGGAACCTGAAATGCCAAAAGGGTCATGGTATGCTTTGCGACAACAGATCTATAGTCACCACATCTGTGGTGACATGCTATTATACCACGATCGCATACCCAATGCCACCACCGACGGTGGGGTATGATCTATCGACTAACTGTCAAGAAGACATTTATGCGGTAGTGTCATAAGACCATCTAGGGGTCAATGCCGAATATCTATGGACATACATACATATGCATAACATGATACATGCATAACAGATAATGGATGGCAATATGATATAGGGAATAAAAAATGGTGCATACATTCCTAAATATATCATCATATAATACATCACTTCTATCATGACTACAAATACATGAAAATGGGGCTCGGGGCGCCTACTACTACTAACAGAGGCCTATCAAAAGATATAGCGAGAATGGGGAACAAACCACCCAATATCTAACGAGAGGCCTATCAAAAGATATAACGAGAATATACATCGAGAAAAAAGACCGGGGTCTCGATGTCCACATCCTCAATCTGTCCACTGATGTAACTCCTCTGAGTCACTGGATCTCTATCAACAGGGATGTCAGGCCTATAAAGAGGAGGATCTGCGCCAGCAAAACCAAATGGGTCATCTGAGGGGCCAGCACCTGAGCTGGAAGGAACAAACGACTCCGCCTCTGCTGGATCTCTGCCCAAATGCCGAATAAATACATTTGCACGGTCCAACCGCCGGGTCAAACTATCAATCTGGGTCGATGAGTGAGAGCTCGGACATAAGCTACCCAATCCGTCATCATCAAAGATCTCGGAACCATGTCCCCATAAACTATGTGGCACGGATCGGGCCCCCGATAGTCGAGAGAAGCCACCAACGCCGGAATATCTCCACGAGTACATGGACCCTCGGATAAATCAAAACCGTCAACTCCCAACAATGGAATATCCATGATGGGTGACTGTGATACATGCCAATGACGCTTGACAGGAGGCAAGATCGGTATACGAATCTCCCCTGTGGTGCTCCTAATAGCACGTTCTCCTAAATAGAGCTCCCAGCCTCCATCTATGAAGAGAGGAAATCTCCGGCTGGAAATCAAATACTCTACTCCAGTAGGGTGTCCATCCTCAAAACTGATGGTCAAATGATCCCCTGAGTATGGAAGCCATGTGATGGCGTCGACCATCAAAGAACTCTAGTCAGCATCACGGTAGAGGCGAAGCCCTCGAATCGAGGACCTCTGGAAAAATAGAATGGTGACATCGTCGTCCTCGTGGATAGGTATCTAAGCCTAACACACTCATGGGACGTAAACATGGAAGCCTCTCATAGGCTAAAAACTGCTAACACAATGGTAAAACATCTGCTATCAGTAAACACTCTTAACCTATGAATGGGAAAAGATAAGAGAAATACTCACCAGCAGAAACGAGTAAAATCCTAGCCAAGCCTCGGTCAAACCCTGTGAGCGCAGACGCATGCCCCGGAGGAAATAGGCAAAGGTGTAAGAGCCCCAGTCATACTCTCCTATACGGTCCACATCTTGTGTGGCGTTGACCAAAGTGAAAGATACCATGGAAGAGTTATCTTCTATGAAGCAGCCTCAAATGATTATCAGGAACAATCACCGCAGAACGCGATCCCTGATCCTGACATCATCAGGCATGGGCTCACTCAATAGCCCGCTCATAACATCTACGCTCAAAGGACCTGAACGGACAATCCTACCTTTGAGCGCCTCCACCGGAACTCCTAATAAGGATCTGACGGCATTGGGGGTAATATTCGCCATGCAAGGCACTGGCTCCCCTCCAAACTCCATACATGTGATAAATCGCCAATCCATAGGCGTCATCATCACCTCGCAATCCAAATAGATGGAGTGGTCGAGTCCGATGAAACCATCGCTCGAGACAATGCCACGAGGTAACCCGGGGGACAACGACGGGAAAGATGGAGAAGAATGCCCCAAATCCCCACTCATGCACTCTCGCTCTATAATCGGGATGAAGCGCTTTGGTACATGGAGTGGATGCTAAACCGATTCCTCGGTATGTAAAACACGGAACACGCATGAAATGCGGATCAACATCGTAACCCTTTAATCAGCATCAATAGGAAAGAAGGAAGATAAAGTCTAATGTCATACCTCGTTAGCGTGCAAGTACATCGATGGGTGTCTACCCAAATCACCCAGCAACTCTAGGTTTACCACCTGAATGCTCGGAATCTCCCTGCGAGGGATATGTGCAGTAGGAGCGGGATCCTCAATATCCGCCTCCTCGTCCTCGACGTCTGGAACATCTACCTGGACAGGACGTATCACAGCCTCCACCAACCGACGAGGCTGGACAACAAGTCTCCAAATCACCTCAGAAAGGGTGTGGTATTTCCTTACCTAGAGCTTTTTAAATGCATTTATGACTATATGCATGCATGCATTTACTTTAACATATAATAGAGTTAAAATGCATGACTACCCTATGCCTACATTTGGAAAAAATTTTCCATAGTCCCCTTTGAAAATAGGACTATCCACATGCACATAGGCATGTCTAGGTGGCCATTCAGTAGCACACCTGCCCCAAAGTCATATACATAATATATGCATTAAAAATTAAAATCATCATGCATAAGGCCAACCTCAGTGCTAGGAGTATTTTTCCTTTCTACCTTTTGCTCATTGGACCTCAAATAGGACAAAAAATAGCAGAAAAAGGTATCAATTTGACTGTCTTAAAAGTCAAATTTTTTCACATCATTATGTTCAGTATGGTTTAATACTAACTTTTACTATGTTGAATATTTTTTATCAAGTCATTTGTGCATACATAATCACTACTATGTGTTTAGATGCATTTTGTGCGATAACTCACAATCCAACCAGAAACTGGAAAAAAATACATGCATACGTTACCAGGATAATGTAGAACACTTATGCGGTGGCAAATTTGCACAAAGCAAATTCAAACTCAAAGAGATCTGAAGAAGGCTCGCAGTTTTTTCTAAGCAAAGTGAGTTAGAAATGAACTTGCGAAGGCAATTTCGCAGATTTATCATCCACGCTTTGGTCAGCGGAGCTCACTACTACCTGCCAGCAAGTGCACTCTGCTGGCTCTCTCTATGTGGGTCCCACCCCTCCGGCTCGGTCCAGTTCAAGTTAAAACGGAGTTCTTATGGGCTAGAAAGGTCAAATCGGGAATAAAAATGCCACGCGATTGAGCAAAATAGCATACAATCCTGGTCTTCTTAGATGACACTTTGAACCCGTACATCACTCATTGGTAGTCACCCGAACACGTGGTATACCCTGCCAATGATCCCATTTGTCACAAATCACATCCGGCAATACCTCGTGACAGTCCGATGCCGCTTGACTCTGGTCATTACCCTACGTGGTCCCGACGGGTTTCTGACGTGGGTCCCGACGGGGTTACAATGTAGGTCCCCGATGGGGGTTACAACATAGATCCCCGGTGGGGGTTACAACACGTTCATCCGTTGACATTTCTATCAACGAAGGTCAAGTAGCCTTGACATTATTTCAGCCGATGGCAAGTAAACCCATCGAAGCGTTGGGAACCATTCGATAGTTGCGTACGTACTCATTCGTCCCCAGTAGATCCCCGACGGGGGTTACAACGTATATCTCCGACGGGAGTAGCAACAAATGCTCAGCCATTGACACACATATCAATGAAGGTCAAACAACCTTGACGTCATTTCAGCCGATATCGTTTAAACCTATCAGAGCTATAAAGCTATTTGAGGTTCTCATACCCAGCTGCTCATATTCCCCAGCGGATCCCCGGCGGGGGTCACAACGCAATGCTCTGTTGATCTACACGACAGCGAAGGTCAAACAACCTTGACAATCAATAGAATCTCAGCCGTTGATTCATATGTCAATGAAGGTCAAGTAGGCTTGACAATATATCCCACAGGATGTTTCAGCCGTTGATTCAGACGTCAACGAAGGTCAGGCATCCCTAACAGCATTTGCTGTTGGCAGTAAATCCAACAGATTCGCGACATATTTTGGCGACACTGACCAGGAGAGGTCAACATTATCAAAGAGGATAGATGATAGAATATGTTATACACATCCTCAAACAGGTCAAGCTTTATCCCCACAGATCTCTTACACATAAGAGGTACATCTTCAGGATCAAGTCGTTAGCAAGTACACAGGAATTTGGTGATAACTCCAACATCAACATCCTAACAGATTCGGCTTACCCATCAAATCTGATCATCATTGTCAATCCTCAATTAAAGCAACAGAGAGCCAACAATCATCCCCAGTATGTCGGGCTACAACCCCGTACACGTACATCATACATTTGCATCATGTTGCTATCCATAATACCATGTTTATCTTGTTGCGTTTTAAGTGTCTAGGATTCTTTATCCTACCCATGCATCACTATGCATGAGTATGATAAAGAGGGGCATCTGTAGACACTCAAAATTTTCTGTACTACTGTTACTAACATTGTAGGAGGACAGATTCATCTTTTAAGAGAGAACCCTGAAAGAGAATCCAAATCCATACCGGATACTACCGGGAGTTCAGTATCAACCCCAGATCACACTCTGGGAGCAACAGTTCCAACCTCGGATATAACCCGGAGACCTGCGAGATACAATCTGGGATACACACACGGAGAAGACCGATTAATCTCGAGATAACCCCAAGGTATCCGGTCTCGGTCCCAACCAAGGAATAGCCACCAACCTTGGTGATAACCCCAAGAATACAGATTTGGAGATAACCCCTAAATGCTTGTTTTTCAATGCCACCAGCTTCAATCTCGACACTCACAATGAGATGCACTGTACCAACCCGGCAATAACATCGGGAAGACAGACACACCTCAAAGATGACAATGAGGACCTTCGACAAATTCAAAGATCCAATAACAAATAAGTCGAAAGCAATATCTCGCTTTATCAGCCTAATCCGGTGATAACACCGGTGAGGGGAAACATCGTCATCTCGTCCAACACGATGCCACATCTCGTCTCTACGTAATGATGTCCCACAAGGCTAATCAATCCCGAGTGACTATTGTGCGGGGTAACGGATGAAAGTTGAAGCTTGAAGACCGGAGGGCATCGTCCCATCTTCAATGACTTCGCACAAACTCTAATCCCATGCCATCGTACAACTCTCAACAACGGTGGTCCGAAATAGGTCCTATATACCTCAAACGGATGCCCAGATTGCACTTCTGAAAATCCGAGTGGACATTACAGTGCCTGAGTGCACGTACTTTGAGACTACCTGACCCGACAAACCCAGGCTGACCCGACCCGCCTCTGGTACACTGCTTGCTCGGCCACCACAGTACACTTACTGACTCATATGCCTATAAATAGAGGGCTTGGGGTGCTGATTTTTAAGAGAAAAAGATGGGAAACCTGCGCACACCCGCGCTCTGCCACTCGCCCATACAAAGGTATTTCCCACTTTCCAACCCTTGTGAGCTCATATATAGCCTCTTTTGTACCCACAAAAGCCGGTGTTTACCCACTCTAAAGATATAGAAGCCTTTTTTATCGATCAAACCGTAAGCCTTCTCTACTTGCTTTTTTAGAATCTTTCTCTTCATCTTTTTACACACCTTCTACACGTTGAGAGTCGTGTTGCTTGCTTTTGCCTGGACTTGATTCCGTGGTTTCATTCGATCAGTATATATATATATATATATATATATATATATATATATATATACATATACTTATATATACATTGACTAACATTATCGAGTTATGCCTCGATTGAGCCTGAACTTGATGCGGAGCGTTTATTTGCTTTTCTATATATATATATTTATATATATGAACTGTGTGTCGAACTTTGTTCGATGAGCCTAGACTTTGGTCTGGAGCGTTTATTGCTTTAATATATATATATATATATATATATATATATGTACATTTATATATATTAACTATGTGTCGTACTCTGTTCGATGAGCCTGGATTTTATATCCGGTGCGTTTACTCGCTTATATATATATATATATATTTATATATATGAACTGTGGTTGAACTCTGTTCGATGACCCTGGATTTTATATCAGGTGCGTTTACTCGCTTATATATATATACTTATATATATGAACTGTGGTCGAACTCTGTTCGATGAGCCTGGATTTTACATCCGGTATATTTACTGCTTTTATATATATATATATATTCGTCCTTCCTAGAGTTTTCTTCGTGGCAATTGATCACTTTACAGCTTTATTTACGTTTTGTCCCGCCTGGAGTTTCTTCCGTGGCGGTTGATAGCTTTTAACAGCTTTATTTACATTTCTGATCCCCCATGGAGGTGCTTCGTGGTTGGTGATCATGTTTGTATATATATATCTACCGCTTTTATATATACACTTGCTTATTGCTTTCATACAAAATGCAGTATTCTGTGCGCCTAGGAATCATGTGATCACAGTTTCATCCCATTGGATCTAGATTCGGTTCCCGTGATGGACATTTTTCAGCTATAAGTAGCTTCTAAATTATTCTGCGGTGTCTGAATTTCCTCAGATGGTTTCCATACTCACGATGAAGTCGGCATTATTTTTGTATATATTATTTTCGTATGGATGTCTCGCATCCGTCAAATAAAATCAATCAAGCCGATCACTTAATGAAAAATGGTAGTGTAAAAGGTCTCAATTCCTATTCCTATTGAGCATTAGGGTTTGAAAAACCTCTTTTATAAAACATCACTGCCATATCTTGCTAAAAATTGAATTTTTTTACATGAATTCAAACCCTGTGTATATAGGTTCGAACGAGGCCTCACACAATTTCCATATAATAGCACATTGACCCACACACACACACACACACTCAAATAATAGTTTCTTGAAAAGAGGCGGTCACCGTGGTAACACGGATGTCGGGGGGTGCCTAACACCTTCCCCCCGCATAACCATGTCCCCGGACCCTAAATGAATCTCGATTTCATCGACCCGTATATTAGTGTAACATCACTGGGTTAATGTGCAAACCTTTTCTCGGTTGTGTTGGTATAACCATTTAAAAAACCAACTGGTGACTCTTAACAGTCCCATCGTCGACATCATACATGTCAGACCTTTTTCAATTATTTTTTCAAACAAACCTCACCTAAAATGAGAACACCAAAGAACAAGTAACGGAAAGGGACATCCAAAAATCCCGACGTCGACAATGTGAGTAATATTATTTCGTCTCGTATTCCTGATTATACCCTCATTTTGTTAAAGTATTACCTTGAGACTGAGACTCCTATATAAAAAATAGCACAATATTACAAAGTAAAAATGTGATATATTTTCTAGAATTCATGATTGTAAACATATTAAAACTTGTAAATACATACCACAGCGTGATATCTTTGCAGAATCATGAAATATCGCCATCTGCATTTTTAGAGGATCTGTTGGTGGAGGCGGTCTTTTGTCTTTTCACTCATTCTCTATTGGCACACATCTCGACCCATATATGGATGGGTGCACCACCGTGGGCTATGCTCGTGCATATAATCCTCTCCCAGCACGGATGGTCGATCTCGGCATTGTGAAGGGCTTTTTGTCTTTCTTTGTTCAAATTATCTTTGGTGCGGATCGCGCACTTCTGCCAGAATAATGTCTCAGATCACTAAAAAAGCTGCAAGGTCCTCCCATCTATATCGTTTCTGCAAATAATACAACAATAATAACATTACTAAACAATTATCCTTTGAATATTATATTATATGTCATAGTTAAAAAAACATACCTAAAATTCAGCCCAAACAGCATTCGTGTGGGCAATAGGTGTACTCGCCCACGTAATCACAATTGTATGCCAATTCTGTAAACACAGCTGTGATATGCACTTGACGATCTTATTATCTGAAAAATCACTATAATATACAATAATTTACATCAGCGATAAGTAGATATATTAAAGTAATTTACATCTAAGTTCTATATATCTTGTATAAATGGAATCTTAAATGCTTATATATAATTGATATATGTAGGACGTACGTGCTATTCGGAGGAGGGCGAATCTGAATAAGAATCCAATCATTCGGATTAGTAGGGGCCTTGGGCACATGATTAGGCCCCCTACCCATGCCGCGCTTTTTCTGCGCTGCTTCAGAAGCCATCTGTATATTACAAATTTCAAGATGTATATATGACAATAAACATGACAATGATATAAACATGTATATATATGAATATAAAATGATAATAAACAAAAGTTGTATTTAAATAGTTTAGTACATAAACATGACAATGATATAAAAAACATGTAATGCTAAACATACATTTCATTTGTTCAAGTGTCAATGTCTGATTCCGAATCATCTTGTACACGTGTTGCAGATTCATAACCATCATCCGCTTGATTCAGGTGTCGATTCACCAATAACTCTTCCTCCTCAGTATCAATGTCATCTGACACAAGTATTGACTCAGGATCTAATTCATGTGGTTCATCTCCACCATCTAACTGGATTACTTCATTGTCGTCCTCCACATTTATTATAGTTTGACTATGAAGCATCTTCTCTTGGTAAATCTCCCCATCAACTACTTCTACACGACTACGCGCGGGTGTATGAATTACAACTTGCCAATCTGTAGGCGGTCTATCCCTTTTCCTAACAGGACTAGGAGTGTAGTATACTTGTACTGTTTGAGTTGGTAAAACAAATGGTTCGTTGGAGTACGCAGACCTATGGAGGTCAATATCGACGATTCCATGTCTGTCAACACGTATCCCTTTTTCTGAATCAAACCAACGGCACTTGAACAAGTGAATATGACCCCCGTATGTGCCCTTGTACGACAACTCTACGATTTCTTCCAACTCCCCATAAAAGGCACGACCAAGGTCATTGTAACAATCTCCTTGGACACACACTCTAGAGTTCGTTATTCTTTTACTGCGCCCATATGCCTTTGTGTGAAATTCACAACCATTTATTTTGTAACCATTGCGGCTGACTTGGTCCCTGTCTTGTCCTATAGCTAGGACTTGTACGTTAGCCGAAATCATTGATCCCTCAGTCAAAGCCTACAAAAACTCCATCTTATTAAATGAAGTCATAGTTAACATGGAGTATATATATTCTACGTGCTTAAAAATTGAACTTACTTTGTCCTTTAGCCAAAGTGCAATTTTTTTATCACGATTGATTTGAATATCTTTATCGATTATCTTTGGGATGCTTCACTTTTAACTCGTCATCGTATACAATCTATACCATGTTATAAACATTAACATATTGGAATAAATTTTCAACTTAAAAGATAAATTATCAAGTTTACATGTGTACCTCACAAATTAAATCGATCTCCTCATGAATTGAGAAGAATGTAAGTATGTGCATCATGTAATTCTTGCTCAGAGAGGAATATGCGCTTCCCTTTTTCATAAGCGCGGCCTGATAGACCAAATACAGAGAGTCGACCATTTAGTTTAACATTTCCCCCATCATCATGTCTCGATACTCGATTGGCCTTTGTCAAGACTTCGTCCGGAAAATAATCTGAGATAAACGTAGATATCTCATCGAAACTGTATGCCTCACATATCGACCCCTCGATATAAGCTCTATTCTTCACCTTCCTCTTAAGGTTTCCCATCCCCCTCTCGAAAGGGTACATCCATCTATATTGAACTGGACCCCCAACACGAGCTTCATAAGGAAGATGGATTTGCAAATGCTCCATGGAGTCAAAAAAACCAGGTGGGAATATTTTTTCCAGTTTACATGTGATCTCTATGATGTTCTTCTCAAGTACAGACATGTCCTTCTCATTTAATGATTTTGAACATAAGTCTTTGAAGAAATGACTAAGATCCATCAAAGCATCCCATATTGGTTTATTAAGCAGATCCTGAAATGCTATAGGCATGAGTCTCTCCATGAACACATGACAGTCATGACTCTTCATCCCTTGCAATTTCCCACCCGTAACACACCTTGCAATGTTTGACGCATATCCATCTGGTAGTTTCAGAGACTTAACCCATGTGCACACATCTTCAACTTGCTTTTTGGACAATGTGTACCTTGTATGCGGTTTGACAATCTTACCATTAGGAGATTCATAAAGTTCTAATCCAGGACGCTTACATATATCTTTCATGTCCAAACATGCCTTATCGTTATCTCTTGTCTTCCGCGTAACATTCATCACAGTGTTAAACAAATTGTCAAACACATTCTTCTCAATATGCATCACATCTAGATTATGACGAATCAAATTTGTAGACCAATAAGGCAGTTCCCAAAAGATGTTTCTCCGAACCCAGTTATGAGATTCGCCAAAACCATTGATTATGTTTGTGGCATCAATCTTACCAAATGGGATAACTGGCAATCTCATCACACGATCTCGCATCTTCGTTTCTGACAATCGCGGTGTAGGCATATCATTGTCTACTTTCCCTTTCCTGAAGTGTTATCTATTTCTTCGAAACGGGTGATCTACCGGTAAGAACCGACGATGACAGTCAAACCAACAAGGCTTTTGACCTTTTGATAGATTAAACGACTTTGTATGCTCCATACAATACGGACAAGCCAACTTCCCGTGTGTACTCCATCTAGCTAACATACCATAAGTCGGAAGTCACTTATAGTCCACATAACCGCGCCTAAGGTTGAAATTTGTTTTCATTGCAACATCCCAAGTCTGTACTCCATCCTCCCATAATACCTTCAACTCGTCTATAAGAGGTCTCAAGTAAACATCTAAGTTCTTTCCAGGACTCTTAGGACCAGGAACCACGAGTGAAAGAAACAAGTATGGTTGTTTTATACACATCCAAGGAGGCAAGTTGTACGGAGTAACAATCACATGCCAACATGAGTACGGAACAGCTGAGTGGCCAAACGGATTGAAACCATTGGTGGACAATCCAAGCCTCACATTTCTAGGTTCCAATACAAACCCAGAATGCGCTAAGTTGAAATCTTTCCAAGCCTGCCCATCTGCGGGATGATTTAGTTCTCCATCTTTAGCTGGAGATTTCGCATGCCAACTCATATGTTAAGCTGTTCTTGAAGACATGTATAATCTTTTTAGCCGATGTGTTATTGGAAAATACCTTAGAATCTTAAACGGTATACTTGATTTTTTTGTAGTCACACCCTCTTTATTAGGCCTAAACCGATCATGACTGCAAAACGTGCACCTTCTCATATGTTCATTTTCCTTATAAAACAACATGCAATCGTTGGGACATGCATCGATCTTTTGGTATCCAAGACCCAACTTCTTCACCATTTTCTTACAAAAGTAATAGTTACCAGGAAATTTCTCACCGTCAGGTAACATACTCTTAATGGCCTTCAAGAGCGACTCAAAACACTCAGGGCTCATGTTGTAATCAGCCTTGATGTTAAGTAATGTCACCACTGCAGACAATGTAGTGTGTTTGGTGCAACCATGCCACAATGGATCCCTACCCTCATCTAACAACTTAAAGAAGTCTTCGGCATCAGAATTCATAGGTTGTTCTCTGCCTTGTTCCCAATCAAAATCTGGCCCTGCAATATCATGAACCATTTCATTCATACGATGAGTACTACTGCTCGAATTGTGTACTTCTGTGATGCCACCATCTCTTCTCTGCCCATGTGCCCACCAGCATTCTTCGTAATTTCTCATGAACCTAGAAACAAGTAAATGATAGTTTATCACGTCTCTGTCCATATAATTTACATTCTTACACTTCAAACATGGACATCGTATCTGTGATTTACCATTCATACATTCCGTGTGACTATACGCAATCCAAAAACACTTGACAACCAGCTATAAATTCAGCTGTAGCACCTATCTGGGCACTTGACTTTCGTCGTGCCATCCAACTATGGTCTGAGTAGAGGTCCATGATACCACGATACCTATGTTGACATGAATTATTGTATTCCATTGTTAGAGGTTTACAATTAAGCTCAATCCCATTTATGATGCTTAAAAATACATATAGATGTATATGTACATATATAACATGAGTGTGCATCATATATGATTATTCGGGAATTGAACAATGATACATGCCAAAACAAATTTACACAGCTTGAGATCTACTACCCAAAAAGGCATGGTATATTATTGTCATCCTACATATTTTAACTGACACCAACCTAAAGACAATAGATTCCTAGGGGTAGAATATAAATATACACCTTTGTTCAGTTATACTGTGGTATCATGCCTTTTCTAAAAATAACTTGCCTCAGCTCTATCGAAATTCCTTTTATTTTTGTATCCATACATCAAGGTAATTTAATCAAAGTTTAGGTTTCTTTTTTATTTCATTTAAGCTTCTCAAAATTGGGCTCAAACTGGCTTGTTTTCTCACTTTTTCACAAAAAATTATTTTTGACACTTTTCCATTTCACCAGTTTTGGCTACTTGTATAGTCCAAGCATGTGTATTTTAGTTTCCTAAGGTTACTTTTATCATCATCTCACTTTACTTGGTCATCTAGCCAATTTTAACCTATTAAAGCTCACTTTAGGCTCGATAATAGGTCCTAATTTGATATTCTTACTAGCTCTGGTCATTGCAATGATTAGGAATCATCACAAGCATGAGTTAGCAATTTTATATGAGTTCATTATAGTCTTATAAGATCAGGCACTAAAGGTCACCCAAAACAGTCCACTTTTGGGCTTAAAATGTGATTTTTCACAAGTTTAATGCTTAAAATAGTTTAGGCTTGGTTTCTTTAGCTTGTGTAGCTTACTTATGTCATATTATGACTATTGAAACTTGCACACATGGTCCAGGTATGAGAATTCTATAGTTAGGTCTTAGTTGCCACTTAAAGCTTACTTTTCATGGCTTTTAAACATGAAATTTGGTCAATACACAACATAGACCACAACTAAATTAAGGAACACCTTTTAAATGATATGTGTAGACAATATAGGGACTACATACTATCTCAAAACTTCAGTTGCAAAAATTTGCTATAATAGTTCTCATATAAGCATAGATTTGATTATAATTTCACAAACAGTCAACATGTACGCAAAAGAAACCCTTATTGTTTCTTATAGTATCTTTCAATATAAATATCAATTCATATGCTTCCTAAGTTGTTGCCGAACAAATTTACCCAAAAACAAAAAATTCATCTTCACAATTATCCAAAACACAATTGGAAAATCCCCTAATTTCTTCCACCAGCCCTATTTTTCAATTTCGAATTTGTTGAAATCCGTTTTTTCCTCAAGGGCTTATCATCAGTTTATTAGCAAGTATAAGACCATTGCATTACTGGGTATAATTATTATATAACACAACATCAAAATTAAACGCAGAGAATGCTTCTGGGTAACAATTATATATATATCTACTGTATGAAAAAACAAGGGCGGTAAATATTTCCAAAACAAATTGAAAAAAAAAGTGGAATCTTCTAAGGAAATTGAGAAAGATAACTGTTATGTACTATCCTATAAGAATATACTGAGTACCTCCTGTGGCGATGGACCGGTGGACCGGTGGCGGCGTCCGGCGTCTCTTCCCTTCTTCTTCTTCTTCTTTCTCTCCTTCTTCTCTCGTAAATACGAGCTCCCTCTTTTTTTTTTTTTATACTGTTTGTGTCGCGAGTGGTGAATCTGTTAACATAAAGTTTGATCAGCGACCGCTATCCGCGATCGCCTGCGGTCACTGATTTTTAATGATATGGACTTATCAGCGACCGCTTGCGGTCGTAGATATTAAGTGGTCGCACAAAACCTTGGCGCCAACATTTCCAACCAAATTTTGGGAGGCAAATTTATACTAGCGACTGCTTAGCGACCGCATGCGGTCGCTGTTAAAAATATAGTGAGTAGATTACATACGGTCGCAGATGTTGGTCGCTGTGACTAATATCGATGTGATGTAATAAAGTCAAATCGGCCGATAGTGTTGGTCATTTGTTAGGCCTTTTTCTTGTAGTGAAATTTGCTAACTGGAAAGTCAGGATGCAAGCGTATATGGACTCAATAGATGAAGATCTCTTTGAGACCGTTCAAAATGGGCCCTATATTCCAACAAAGCTTGCACCAACCACTGACGATCCAAACCGAATACAGATCAAAGTTAAAGAAGAATGGACAGACAACGAGAAGAGAGCTGTCCAACTTGATAAGAAGGCCAAGAACATCCTGTTCCAATCCTTAGAAGATAATCTATTTGAAAACGTTGTCAACAGCAAAATAGCTAAGGAAGTTTGGGAAGCACTGCTGATCATGCACGAAGGAACTGAAGAAGTTAGAGAGAACAAACAATCTCTTCTAACATAGGAGTATGAAATGTTTGCTCATGTCCAAGGAGAAAATGTAACTGCCACCTATGAAAGATTCAACGTTCTGCTCAACTCTCTACGAGCATATGGAAAGGTCTACCCTAACAAAGATCTGACCATAAAGTTCATGAGAGCTCTACCAAGCAGGTGGGATGCCAAGACCACTGCAATAAGAGAATCAAAGAATCTTAATGAGATGACAGTTCAACAGCTATATGGCAATCTCCTGACATACGAACTAGAGCTGACCCAACGTGCTGAAACCTTATCAGAAGGAAGAATGAAGGATAAAGGGGGTTGCTCTCAAGGAAAATGAAGGTGCATCAAAAGTCATCACTGAGATTGACTCTGATTATGATGAAGACGATGATGAAGACTTTCTTATCTTTGGTAAAGAGACTAAGAAGGTTCATGCGACAAGGCGAATCAATCAAGAAAGAAAAGAAGGTCAAGAATTACAATGACCCGAGAGCAAATGAATGATCTATGCTACAACTGCAAAAAGCCTGGCCACTTCATCGCAAACTGCAACAAACCTATCAAAGAAGAACTAAAAAAGAAAACACATGCAAAGAAGGAATACAAAGGAAACAAGAGGCCTCAAAAAAGAGACAAAGGTCTGGTAGCTGGAGGATCGTGGATTGATTCAGATAATGACTCCAATGCTGACTCCGGAGATGAAGAAGAACCATAAATGGCCAATCTGTGCTTAATGGCCAAACATGCAAAGGACAAACAAAACCTCAACATACATGATGTAAGTCTTGATGAGGTATTTGACTTCAACTCTCCTGATGTAGATATAAGTGATTTAAGAACTGCTTTGCATGGCATAACCACTGATCTACATCAATACATGAAGTGGTTCAGAGTCTTGTCTAAAGATCATTCAGTCCTTCAAGAGGAGAAGAATAAAGTTCAAGAAGAGCTTGAAACAGCCCTTCTAAGTACTAATCTTCTTTCCAAGCTGGAGGCTGAGAATGAGACTTTAAAATAGACAAACACACTCAATGCACAAAGAGAGTCTATTCTAACCTCTAAAATTGAGGATCTAGAGAAGACTGTCTCTGCATGGAACAAATCCTCATCATCCTTGGACTGCCTACTCTCTAGTCAGAGAAGCACATTTGACAGAACATGCTTAGGCTTTGGGGAATCCATCTTAGAGCCTTGTGTTGAAAAGACAAAGGAAACTAGCACTAGTAATGCCTCAAGTTTTGGTAGAGGCATTGCCTTTGTGAAATCATCACAGTTGGAAGAACCAGTTCAATCTTGTTCTACTGTTTCCATTTATAATCAAAGGAGTAAAGGATCTCATGCTGACCTGGGATTCATAAAAGAGAAGAGTAACCCAACCTCTACTCACCAACCTCGAAGAATCGTAGAGTCAAGTGAAACTAACTCTACGAATCAACTGGGAAGAAAAAGTAGAGGTAAGGCACACTCATCTCTACCTATGAAACCCAAGGACACGTGGAAGAAAGAGAATCAATTTAACAGAAGGATACTTAAGGAACCATTCAAGTCCAAGTGGAGGATGAATCATCATACACACACATGCATGCATCATAATAGATGTTTCATATGCAATAAATATGGTTATAGGGCTACAAAATGTTATTATAACTCCATGCATGTGAGACCCAAGATTAGACAGATTTGGGTCCCCAAAGGTACTAACAAAGAAGGACCCATGCAAATATGGGTACCAAAATGAAGGTTCAAATGTTTTAATAGGAAAGGAGCTCCACAATCTCAATATGGTATCTGGACAGTGGATGCTCAAGGCATCTGATAGGGAACAAAGCCCTACTATCTAATTACATAGAAAAGGAGGGTCCCTCGGTCATCTTTGGAGACAACGGCTAGGGCAAGACAAGAGGTTACGGCTCTGCTGGCAATGGTGCAGTATCTTTCAGCAAAGTAGCTTATATGGAAGGTCTCCAACACAACCTTCTAAGTATCAGCCAACTCTGCGACAAGGGTCATCAAATGACATTCCTCAACAATCAATGTCAAGTCAGAGATTTTAAGACATCTGCTGTAAAGCTAACCGGGATAAGAGAGGGAAATGTCTACACAGTGGATCTTGGTCAACTAAGCTCAGATGAGACAATATGTTTTCTGGCAAAAGCATCTGAAGAAATGAGCTGGCTATGGTATAGACGGTTGTCTCACTTAAACTTTAAAAGCATGTCCAAACTGGCATCAAAAGACCTAGTAGCTGGCCTAACCAAGTTCAACTTCGTGAAGGAAAGGCTATGCAATGCCTGTAAGCTTGGAAAGAAAACCAGAAGCTAATTAAAGAGCAAGACTGTCAACTCTATTGACAAGCCCCTGCAGTTGCTCCACATGGATCTCTTTGGGCCAATTCCAACAACTAGTCTTGGAGGAAAAAGGTACTCTCTAGTCATAGCTGACGACTACACCAGATTCACATGGGTATTCTTCCTAACTTCAAAGGATGAAATGAGCTCCAAATTAATCAAGATGTTCAGACTGGTGATGAATGAAAAAGGAGAGAAAATCAAGGCCATAAGGAGTGATCATGGAAGAGAATTCAATTTCTCAGAAATAGACCAGTTCTGCACAAACAATGGAATCAGTCATAACTTCTTAGCTCCATGAACTCGTCAACAAAATGGAGTTGCTGAAAGAAAGAACAGAACCTTGATAGAGGCTGGTAGGACTCTACTAGAAGTAGCTCGTCTGCCTGAATACTTCTCAGGCGAAGCTGCCAACACTTTGCGCTACACGCAGAATGGATCATTAATTCACTCATGACGATCGAGAAGGCGCCTACTTAACCGTGGAAAGGAAGGAAGCCAAGTGTCAGCTACTTCCATGTCTTTGGCTGTGCATGCTACATTCTCAACAATGGAAAGCAGTATCTGACAAAATTCCAGCCCAAGTTAGACGAAGAGATCTTTCTTGGATATGCCAAAGACAGCAAGGCTTACAGAGTGTTCAACAAGAAGACACTGAATGTTGAAGTCTCGATACACATCATCTTTGATGAAACTGACTTAGACAAAACAGTGCCTTAAGACACTATGACCGATAGTGCAGACACTACGAATGAAGTTGTTGAGCTTAACACTACGATCGTAGTGCCAGATAGTGAAATCGTAGAGCATGAGAATGTGATCGTAGAGAGGTCAATGCAAGACAGTGAGCCTCCATTCCAAGAAGAAGAGGTAGACCTTGAAGACTTAAGACAGGAAGGCATCAGGACAGATGTCCCAACCGGTAACAGATAGGCAAGAGATCACACTCAGGATCTAATCATTGGAGATCCGAGTGCTAGAGTCAAAACAAGAGCTGCTACTCAGAATGAATGCTTTTATCTAAGCTTCCTGTCACAAATAGAGCCAAAGAAGATAGAGGATGCTATGGAAGACTCCAGTTGGATAGAAGCCATGCAGGAAGAACTCAACCAATTTGAACAAAGCAAAGTATGGAGATTGGTACCAAGACCAAAGAGTCATCCTGTGATAGGAACTAAGTGGGTCTTCAGAAACAAAATGGATGAAGATGGGGTCATTACCAAAAACAAGGCAAGATTAGTTGCAAAGGGCTATTATCAAGAAGAAGGTATCGACTACGATGAGACATTTGCACCTGTTGCCAGACTAGAAGCCATCAGAATTTTTCTTTCCTTTGCTACACATGAAGTTCAAAGTCTTTCAGATGAATGTCAAGAGTGCATTTCTAAATGGAGAACTACAAGAAGAAGTCTATGTAGAGCAACCTCCAGGTTTCATCAATCCATCTCTTTCCAATTATGTCTATAGATTAGATAAAGCTTTATATGGTCTTAAACAAGCACCTAGAGCATGGTATGAAACACTGATTAACTTCTCAATTGAAAATAGGTTCACTAAAGGTAGAGTAGATACCACACTGTTTCTTAGAAAGCATAAAGATAAAGTCTTACTAGTTCAAATATATGTTGATGATATTATTTTTGGTTCTACTGATGAAAAGTTATGCAAGAGATTCGTTAAGCTAATGCAGAGCAAGTTTGAAATGAGCATAATGGGTGAGCTGAATTTCTTCTTTGGACTGCAAGTAAAGCAGACTGATGAAGGAATTTTCATAAACCAAGCCAAGTACATCAAAGACTTACTGAAAAAGTATGGCATGGAATCAGCCTCCCCCATGAAAACACCAATTGCTCCTGCAACCAAGCTTGACAAGGATGAGAAAGGTAAAAGTATTGATATCACTCAATACAGAGGTATGCTAGGTTCTCTTTTATACCTAACTGCCAGTAGACCAGACATAATGTTTGCAACATGCATATGTGCTAGATTTCAGGCTAACCCTAAAGATTCACATTTGTCTGCTGTAAAGAGGATCTTCATGTATCTCAAGGGTACACCTTACTTGGGGCTTTGGTACCCCAAGGAATCCTCATTTGAACTAACAGGATACACAGATGCTGATTTTGCAGGATGCAAAATAGATAGAATGAGTACTAGTGGCACTTATCAACTGCTAGGAAACAGACTTGTGTCCTAGTTTAGCGAAATGCAAAACTCAGTGTCCACTTCAACTGCAAGTTTAATACATTCTCACCGGCAAATTCTTTGTGCTTTCGATTCTAGGGATGAAAAATCAGCTAGCTGACTATGGGTTTGATTTCAAATCTATTCTCATTCACCGTGATAACACAATTGCCATAGCAATAACTCATAATCACATTATGCATTCTAGGACTAAGCATATAGAAATAAGGTATCACTTCATCGGGGATCATGTGCAAAATGGAACTATATCTTTACAATATATCCCTACGAAAATCAACTTGTCGATGTTTTTACAAAACCTATAGATGAATCCAGTTTAATAAGTTAATAAGTGAGCTAGGCATGCTAAATCTACAACCATAAAATATATGCTCTAGATTGTGCTAACCATACTTGAATCTGAAAAGGTCGAACTCAAAATCGTGGACATGATCGAGGAAGTACACGATCGTGAAATTTGGAGAGACAAAACCACCTCAACGATCGTAGCAAAGACTCAACCATCGTAGATCAGACACGATGAATGATGGACAGACTCGACGATCGTAGATCAGACACAACGGTTGATGAACAGACTCAACGATCGTAGCTCAGACTCGACAAAGACAAAGCACTCAACGATCACTAAACTACTTCAACAATCTTAGTCCTCCTTAAGGACACCTCAGCTCTAAAGGAGTCAAGGGCAAATCAGTACAATCCTGCATAGTCAAAATCGTAGAGCCAAGCAAAAGTCGACACATGTCCCACTAAGCAAAAAAGAAGAGAGGGAAGTTACAAGTACAAATTGAAATCGTATTTTTGAAATCTGAAGTTCAAAAGATTATCTCTCTCTCATCCTCTCTCTCTCTCAAAGCAAAAACCCTAACTTAGAAGAAAGCTCAGTCGAATCTCTCTTCCAGTTAGAAAATCAATGGCGTCATCCAATGTTATCTCATGCTACAGACTCTGCTTTGACGAGTTCAAGACAGCTCCACCAAAATTTCACAAGTCCCTGGCGCTACTGAAGAAGGCGGGTCTCGAAGAGGCTCTGGGCGAAGATACACTGATATATCCCAAACTGGTGAAAGAGTTCTACAAGAATGGTGTGTTTGAAAACAACACCATCATTACAAAAGTAAGGGGAGTAGAGATCAGACTGAAGGCAGAGGACTTCAATCTTGCCCTAGGTCTCAAAAATGAAGGGCATCCATACTTAGATACCGTAGACTTCCAAGAGGGACTAAGAAAAATGCATCACAAGAAAAACCCCTCTGTGAAAGGGTAAAAAAGAGGAAGTTCCCGTAGAGGTGCAAATTTTAGTCGATATTATTGGGAAATGTATATCTTCGAGAGCTCGGTCATGACTCGATGAATGAAGCTCAACTTAAGCTCATGACTGCCATGTATTATGGTATACAACACAACTATGGAGCTATATTGCTCGAGTGGATTGACAAGTGGATCATCAACTCAAAGAAATCAAAAAGCCCTCAGAAGATGTTATATGGGCGTTTCTTGAGTATCATTCTGTAATCTGAACTGGGTGACAAAATTGGGGATGAAGAAGGAGAAGCCATCAACCCAAATCGAAGAATGACCCAGCAGTTGTTTGAAAATTGGAAAAGGAACCCTGCTGAGTATGTACGAATGATGACTGAGTCCAGTGGAAGAACTGGGGATCTGAAGAACTCAGGGATTCCAGGAAACATGTCTGCTATCAGGGAGGAAGAAGAAGAAGAAGAAGAAGAAGAAGAAGAAGAAGAAGAAATCAACAAAGAACCCTCTGTCCTTATCAGGAAAAGCAAGGGCAAGAGGAAGCTAAGAGTCAGACTGGTAGAAGAGCCTCTGAGGATACTAAGGAGAAAGCAGCACCAAGATGAAGCAGATGAGGATTAGGCTACCATATCCCAGATCCTGAAGAAGAACAAGGTTGGTCATAAGTCCAAAAGGCCATCAGTCACCTCAATCGTAGAGTCTCTACTATTCGTGGAGACCAGACAAAGCATAATGAGACAAGGAGGTAGGCGCTTGAGCATAGTGGGCTGGCTTTGAATAGGACAAAGCCGAGATTCAAGAGAGTCTTTGAAGTTGTGGCTAAACCCAAAGAAAGCAAGGAGAAAATTTGGTTAAGAAGTACATTCTTGAAAATAAAAGGTGTTGAAGAAGGAATCAAAAGCATGGTCAAGTAAGAAGGAATCGCCCAGCAAAGTCAAGAGGATGATTCCACTCCGGTGAGGGGAGACCCACAAATTCTCATGATAGAGAATACACCAGCTGAGGGGGAGATGGCTGAAGCTCAAGAAAATGCTCCACTTGAGGGGGAGCTTTTGATCTTACAAGAAGAAGATCAAGTTGAGGGGGAGCCTCAAGATATCTCTATGGCAGAAAAGGATGTCCCTGCCAGAAATGAAGAGGAACCGGTAAAAGATCATCAAGATCCCATTGAGATAATGGAGTCCTCCAACGAAGAAAGAGAAGAGGAAGAAGAAGATGATGATCTTCAGATCACTTGTGTAAGCAGAGATGGGTATAGAAGCTACTTATACAATCAGATGTTCTCATACCTACCCATGATGCCATACCATCAAGCCCAAATCAACAACTCTTGGGATCACATGTTCTGGAGTTTTAAAGAATATCCAGCCATCTTAGTGCTGGCTCATGGATTCCCAGGGAGATTAAACTTTGCAAAGAAGTTGATTAGCAACACCTCTTCTTCAAAAGATAAACTTGAGGTACTGTCTATCCCCGCCCAATTCAGAATTAATCACTTGTCATCATCATTTAGTCAATTCTATGAATTCCCTCGATGGTTGGAAGTGATTCTCAATCCAGTAAATCAATTTCCAGTTACAGAATCCCAAAATTCTGTAACTGAAGAACCAAATACAGGCAACTTCATTTTGCTCCCACAAACCACTGTCTCTATAATTCCTTACTCTAGCCCAATCGTGGAGTCCTAAATAGAAATCGTAGAGCCCCATATTCCAAACATCGAAACTCAGGCCCCTCCATCAGACATACCATCCTCCTCCTCAAATGACTATTTTAGTCTTCATCTTGCTCTCTACTCCATGCACGATCAGTCTCAAAAAGAATCCGTTCCATTCAACAATCCTCAAGCCAATGAAACTCTCCCAAATCTGCCCATAAAGGATGACTTGAAGGAAGCAACCAAGGACATGGTCAAGAACCTAGAAGAAAGCCTGGAATCTCATTCCGGCCTCATTCATATCCGGCTGAATCAAATGATCACAGCTGCAAATAACTTTCCTGGTACTATGAATGCTGAGCTTACAAAGAAGTTGAGGGAAATTATCCAAGAAAATGTTAAGAGCATGAAGGACAGAGATGAGATTCACTTCCAGATGGCCACCAAGCAAAGAGAGGCTGTTCTTGAAATGCAAAAAAATCAAGAAGTTCAAAATAAACTTATGCTGGAGAACTTCATCAACTTGAAAGTCTTAGTCCAAGAATTCCATAAATCCTATGTCAATCAGGAACGTCAGAATGACATTGTTCTCACAGCCCTCCGAAACAAAGAAGCAAGATCTGAAAAATAGATCAAGGAAAGTAGAGAGGACATTGCTCATACACAAAGCCAACTAAACGAGCTTGTTCAAGGGGTGAATCGACTCTCTGCAGAAATTTAAACCCTTGATGCTGACATAAAGGGGGAGAATAAAGGGAAAGGAGCTCAAGGAGGCCAGGAAGGCCAAGGCAGAGGCAGAGGAGGTCATGGTAGCTAAGAAAGGGGAAGAGGACAATTTCACGCTCAAGCGTCAAGAAGCCCTCCTGCAAGACAATTCCACCATCAGACTCAACGATTTGATCAGCAGGGAATTTTAACGGCTATACCTTTAAGCCGTTAGGAGTCAACTCCCAGCTCACAAGATGTGTCTACCGTACGCATAAGAATGCCAACTGGAGATCCTGCATTCATGTACAGGCATGAGGAAAATCCAAGACTAAGTCCAAACGAGCTAGAAAAGTTAGCCAAAAATGAGGAAGCTTGCAGAAAAAGAAGGGCTAAGGAGTATGCCAACCCACCTCTATGAAAAAGGACAAAGAAATAGAGATAAGTGTAAACTTCAATTCTTATTGATGTAAAGCTAAAACTGCAATATCTCCTTAACATCAATAAATTAATACTTATTCTCTAGAAATTTCAGCTGCTCACTGAAATACTAAGTCATGTTTAAATTTCCTATAAATGCATCTAGACACTAATAAATCATGACAACAAATCTCCTTGGTTATGTCAACATCAAATAGGGGGAGATTGTTGGGAGGATGCATATTATCAAAGCTGTTAGGTTGATCTTGAAATGTAATAGATAGGCTTCGAAGAAATCGTAGTGTATCATCTGATCAACATTGCAGAAGTCAAGGCAGAAAATGTAGAGTGGTCCCAATGTTTGCCGAGCCATCTCAACGATCGTAGTGTGGTGAAGGAAACATGGAGTTTACAAGTCAACGATCGTAGTGTGCTCTCAGAAACGTAGAGTAACAACACGAGCAAGTGAAGATCATAGTGTGCAAAGGTTTAAGAGAAATCGTAGTGCTCTCAGCTGATAGCATCAGATAAAGCACCAAGGCGATAAGTCATTACGATCTGAATCGTAGAGTATCACGATATACATTGTCGAGCATCATCTGTCTTATGTCAGAAAACGTCGAACCTCATGATATGTGTGAAGACAGATTCCAACATATGAGGAATGGATTCTAGTCATTGCAGCACTCATCAGTCCCAAATTAATATGAAATATCCTTAGTATGCAACAAAAAAGCGTATTGATGAAGCTAAGGAAAGTACCATTGGTTAGGGGGCAAAACACCTTTTCAAGTGTTAGGTGAGAAAGCAGTATGCTGTGTCAGTGGGCCAAAATGCAGTTTTAGAAGATATGCAGAAATGTCTCCATCAAAGATCAGAAAAGTCAAATGCATTTAATGCCTCAACGGATGGATCCAACGGATAGTTTTCAAGATCACATATATGCAGATCAGACAGATGAGAGAGAACCAAGCAAGCATTGAACAAACAACGTGAAGAACTCTCTAAGCTCAACTCTACGATCTGAGATATTGCAAAGATTGCTCAGCTACTCAGTTCTTACGAACAAGTGCTTACACAGCAACTGAGTAACAACCATCAAGAACTCAACATTATCAACCAACTGAAGAAGAGTACCAAGTCTGTTGGACTTGAAGAGTTCGTAGTGAACTGTAAGAAAGCCAAGTCTGCTGGACTTGTAGAGTTCAAGAGTGAACTAAGAAGTTCCTAGACTGTTATCTAGAAGGAATATGTGTGATTCAGAAGTTGTAAAAGTCATCCTTAGTGGATATCCTACTCGTAAGAAGAGTGGACTAGGAGCTTTAAGTGCTCTGAACCACTTAAAACTGACTGTGTCTTTTACATTCATAACTATAACTGCTATATCAGCCATAACTGCTATAACTGCCTCACTTTCATAACTCCACTGCTTGGTAAAGAAGATTAAAACAAATATGAATTCCGCTAAGTTTTAATCATTATCAAAGAACCAGTTTAAAACGAAAAGATTTTTAAACATCTATTCAACCCCTCCCCCCCCCCCCCTTCTAGATAACTATTGTGCCAACTAGGAACTAACATACTTAATGATTAAGTAAGTGTGATGGCCAAGTTTAGGTGGTGAGCAAGTTAACTTAATCACAAAGTAATGAATAGTAAGGAGGTGGAGTGGCCTAAAAGACTAAATTACCCTAACTTTGGAAATCCTATAAATAGCAAGCTTGGATTCATTTGTTTGGTTGTTTCATTTCATCAAACTTATAAAGTTGAGAGTTTATTTGCTTGAGAGAATAAGCACATATAAAGTTAGACTTCCCTTGTTAGATTTCCAACCAGCAACTTATAGCTTATTGGTTTGAGAGAAAAAGCAAGAAAATCTAGAAGATTAGCCTTGTTAATTCAAGAAGCAAGAAGGAGATTAAAGATTTACCAAGTGTTATTAAAGAAGACCGTAAAGACTCAAAGGAAACATAATTTTACTGTAGCAGACGCTAAAGGAAAGTTTTTCTTAAACCCTTGTCTAACCTTCGTGTTAGCCAAGTTCTCAAATGATTCAAGTTATGAAATACATGTATGGTTTTAAAGAAAGAGTCGATGCCAGTTTTAACTCGGCCAGACTAATCTTGATAAATTGATTGAACTGTTTACAAGTCTTTCAATATAGAATTGCTAACGCTATCCTACGCCAATCATTTGGTACGGATTCAAGGTAAGCTTGAATATGAATAAACAAATGTATTTTTCATCGAGTATTCGATGGGCATGTGAGGTTGCCACAACTTAAACGTATACACATTTAATGAATGTTGTGTTGATCAACATAGAGTACTATAGGCTGATCACCTAAAAGTGCTCGTAAGATATGCCGGACTTACGGACTTCGTGCCGGGTTGTCCTTTTCAAAGAAACTATAAGATGTTCACGTCTTGAACCAGAATTGATGTATTACTGAATATTGTTATGATAAAACATTTTTGAAGGTAAATGAATGCTATTTTAAGTTATTGATAGTACTTCGTAACGATTATCCAGTTACTGAAGATATATGATTCCTATGTTTCAAGCATGCTTTTAAAATGAAATTGTTGTACTTACGAGCTTGTTATGCTCACTCTTGCTTGAACCATATGAATGCGACTTAGGCCAAGATGAATGGACCAAGGATTAAATCAAGGATAAAGTGAAGGCTAAAGAGAACTTGTAGATTACCTATGTAACAGTATAGGTTTGTAATGATAATATTTGATATTATGACAAGAACAAATATAACGGTTATAAAGAACATGGGGAATGGTAGTATAGTTTTGGAATATATAAGACATATTCGTTCTTTTGAGGAATTTCAATTGAATATTTGTGTGAACTGTAGCACCGTGGAGCACCATATGTCGGGTTGGAAGAGACCCAGACTTGGGGGCGTCATAAATCCCATTTCCTCAACAGAACTTTCTAGACATTGTCAATATACAAATAATAATATGAATAACTTTTTAGTCTCAATTATTGATTTAATAATATAAAATATAATAATTGAATCAATAACGTGAGATACTATGCAGCAATTATTGTGGCAATAATCGATTAAACTGAGTGACTTCTCATGTGAGCATCAATAATCAAAAATACTATACAATACCGTGTGCTACTATGCAACCATGCATATTACTGTACTTTTATCACCGATTATTTTATGACATCTTGTTTACTTTGAAAAATTTTCACATATCACCCTTAACTTTAAGCTTTTATCAATTTAACAATTTACTAAATATAATAATTATTATAAGAAATTTGAATACTTTCATTTCATAAAATTTGGGGTCTTACAATTTGGTTTGTGTTGTTTACAGGAGGATTATTGCCTTCCTGATGCACATTATCCTGGTTTTTGATTGTCGGTGTCTCAACGGTTTCATGTGCTCCATTGCTCATCTCAAAATTTTTAGATGTCATTCTCAAATACTGCCATAAAACAAGGGTTAATTAAAGAAATTGACATGCCACATAATATCCCTATATTCTGACCAACCAACAAATAAGCTTAGGTAGGACACACTAGCGAAGGATTTACTCGTCTCTCCCCTCCTAGTTCTAATCCTAGATCTCCACCATAGATCATATCCCTAATCTCTGATACCAACTGTGACGCCCCCAAAATAGGTCCACACAACCCATTATGAGTTACTAAATACATGGTACATAAACTAAATACAAACTTCATTAATACAACTGTCGTCCAAAATACGACAACACATATGCTATGAGTTTTAATACAAATATTATCTTGTAGACAATATTCAAACTCAAATAAAGTCCTTATTACAATTATTGATACACTAGTTTACAAAATAGTGAGAACTTCTATAATAACCGTCTTGAACCATCACTCCACACCCCGACTAGTCTCGACTATATTATCGCCTCCTGAGAAGAAAAAATGGAACAAAATGGAAATGGATTAGCTCAACTAGCCCTGTAAAGAACATTATGACTAAGATAATGCAGAATAAATTATCCTTAGTCCTCAATAGGGAAAAATCTTATAGAATACAATTGACAACAAGTTTTAGATCAACAACTACAGCGAAAACAATAATCCATTAGAAGAGTCAAGTAGAGCATGATGTCTGCCATCTTCCATGATTTAAAGTCCATCATCAATATTTTATCCATGTAACATAAATCAATATTTCTTTCCAATCAACGAATTATCTATGCACTACGGGCCAAAGATAATCGTTTGTATCACATCACCAGTGGTCATGATCATGCCAAACACCTATCCATCTTTGCACTACGGGCCAAATATATCAATCAATAGTTCATCTTTGCACTACGACCCAAAGATATTCATTAATCAACAGTTCATCTTTGCACTACGACCCAAAGATATTCATCAATCAACAGTTCATCTTTGCACTACGGGCCAAAGATAACTTTCAACATAATTTAAGTCTGAGAATTATGATAATGATAATAAGAATGAATCAAGTGAGACCATAACATGGATTCAATTTCAAGAATAAAGGTTACAACAGATAACTAAAAAAAAAAATTATTGTGAATAGTACTCATGAATAGTATCGTATGAATAGTATCGTATGTATGGATAGTGCCCATGAACAGTACCCAGACATGAAAAGTTTCAAATTTAATAAGATAGTTCAGACCAATATTCCAATGAAACGATATTAGATGAAGCGCGATTTCTAATCATTTCAGGAATTATAGAAACAATACTTACCATAGTAAGTTTAAATTTAGGAATACGAGATGAAATAATATTGCTTACGTAATATGGAATATGAAAGAAAATGATATCCCTTACGAATATAGAAGGAAATAATATCATTTACGAGTATTGAAAGAAAATAACATCCTTTACGAAAAAAAATATATATCATTTACCTTAGTAGAAATCGGATTTGATTGGAATATCAGATATTATTCTGAGAAAATCTTGCACAAAAAGCTACACTCAAAGTATCATTATACTCACAAGAAATACACTCAATATTATAGAGAGAAAATTGTCTGATTCTGGTATGAGTTTCATTGTTTAACTAAGCAGTCTATTTATAGGAAATTGGTAGCACACCACTTCTGACAATTTTGCATACGGAGGATTTTTCTTCCCGTACACCTAACTTGAAACCAAGCTTTTCAAAATAAACTTGCTCACCGACCCCATTTATCACATGTTAAAAAAAAAAAGAATTCAAATTCAATTTGAAAACTAATTCAAATTCAATTTGATCATCTTTACTCCATTTAATTCACATGCCAAAAATATAATAATATTACCATTTAAATTATAAAAATTATACTATTATATTATCACATTATACTATTATATTGTAATATTATAATAATATATAAATATATTATCGGAAAAGATAATTATGGTTTTATAAAAAAATAACAACTTTCGACAATTGTCTCATTCCAAATTTCCTCCATTTATATGAAAATTTAAAGAAATCTTTACTACCATATTCATCAATTATTTACAATTCTTCAATAATTATTTTTAATTAATATTATAGATTCACAATACTGATAACCAGATCGTTCCTAGGAAAGAGGGGGTTTTCCGATAAAGATTTATTCTTACTGGCGCGAAATTATATGACCTAAACCCTTTTCTCGATAGAACTTTCTAGGCATTATCAATAATGCTATCTAATAATATCATTTCAATAATATGAGTTACTATGTCGTGACAATTATTGAATCAATAATGTAAAATACTATTCAATTATCACTGTAACAATTATTGCACCAATAATATGAAAGACTGTGCAATTTTTACTGTATCAATTATTGAGTGACTTCTTACATAAGAATCAATAATCAGGGATACTGTGCAATACTGTGACAACCCGAGAATTTAGAATATTTTTAAAAATTTTATTAATCGATTTAAGGTTCAAAATTAGAACATAAACAGAAAATTAGTATATGCGTTTGATATTTTTATGAAGGAATTTTGAGGATTTCAAAATTCTGTGAAGGATTTAGGTGAATTATTCAGGATTAAGTGTATAAGTGTATATGGTCATTTATGTATTCAGAATGTGGTTAAGAGTCAATGGTTGACCAGATAAACGATTTCAGTGACAAATCCTAAGTATATTTTAAAAACGTCAACGTTCGATTTGGAAACCTTAGCGAATTATAAGAAACCCTAAAAATCGGTTCTAGAAACCCTAATTTCCGTTTCGGGAATCCAAAACCCTAATTCGGTGTGTGAAACCCTAAATTGGGAACTTAATGGCATAAGTGTAAATAATTATAAGATTTATTTGGGTAAAGCTTAATTAATTATCAAACCCTAATTTTACATTTTGAAAACCCTAATTTCTGAATTTGAAATCCTAATTTATAATTCGGGAAAAACCTAAGTGTTAATTTAATAATTGTAATGTTAATTAGGAAACCCTAATCCTAATTTTAAGTTAAGTAATTAGAAAACCCTAATCTAGTTACGAAAATTTAATTTCTAAATTAGAAAATTATTTTTCTATTAGAAACCCTAATTAGTGGTTTATAAACCCTAATGACCATTTTGACCCTAATTGCTTAATTAGCAATTGTAATTAGGAAATGCTAATCCTATTTAGAAAGATTTAAGTAATGATTAAGAAATTTTAATATAATTAGAAAATCCTAATTATAATTTAGAAATATTAAATTTCTATTTTTTAAAACCTAATTTGAAAATTCTAGAATTATATTTCCAAACCCTAAACCCTAATTGGCTCAAATCCTAAACCATAACCCAAACCCTAAACCCTAAGGGTTTGCATCAAATGACTATTCTAGAATTAAAATTATATGGAAATGACTAAAATGCCCCTTTTCTTAAAACCTAAGCAAAAGATATGGCAAATCTTGTGAGTCATCAAGCCTAAGGATTAGCCCATATGTCTAAAATCTTAGCAATCTCAGCCAATACAATGCCACCTAGCAACTAGATTCAATGGATCTAATTATAAGAGATTTAAAGTAAGAAAATACTTACTTTATTTTTCATTATTGCCAAGGCCATTCTCTCTCTTCAATTTCGAAATCTAGAGTGAGAGAGAGAGAGATGTTAATTCATGATCATCTTTAAGTCTTTCACGAACAGGATTCAAAAATCAGAAATCAAGATCAAAGCATAAAAGGTATAAAAACCCTAAACTTGTAAATCTATGTATTTGATGTTAGAAGTTATGATTTGTTGTTTAAAGTTGTGTTAGAAGGTGTCTATAAGTGATCTGGGTTGTTAGATCATAGATCTATAACATATAGATGCACGATTTTCATGTTTTGAAAAATCTGGAAAAAGGTTCACAAAGTGGTCTGATAGCCATATGTCAGAGGCCCTAGATCTTTCTCGGTTTTAGATATATGTTGTTTCATGTTATACATGTGTTCTATGTCATGAGGACTTTTATATGAAGCTAGAAACAAGGCCAGATCATTAGTAGATTGAAAGATACGAGCAGTCAAACTGTGTTGATCGGCCACGAATATCATTTACAGGTAACCCAGTTTGCCTGAAAAAGTCCGATGAAGATTTTCTAGACCATTGATCTTGCTATATGTTCATGTTTTGGCCACGATATTGTGTTTTTATTGTAGCCTGAAATGATGACTACATGCTAAAGGGTTTAGAACACCAAGATCTTGAACAGAATAGTAGATAATCTTGGTCAAACCACCATTGACCAACTTCTCGGAAGAAGATTCTGGGTAACCCAGAATCTTCAAGAACCGATTTCTGACCACTAGTTTGACCGGCCTTGATAGCTTAGATCTGTTGTTGTTAAGATGATCTGAGGTTATGTAGTTGTATCTGAGAGACATGAGTACTACACAATGGAACCTTAATATTACATTACTCATACCGGAAGGCCTAGATCCCGGAGGCTCAAAGTAAGACCTAACAATCGTTCTTCATTTCAGAAAACCTTAAAATGAAGAACATCTCCGAAATGCTTTTTCTGACTTAGATGTGGCGACCCCAAATCCGTAGTACTTGAAACCCGAACTCGGTTCTCCACGATACCATTTCTTTAAGTTTGAATAATACTAAAATAATAATACATTCAACTTAATTTACATACATCAAAGTTTACTTCCCAGTGCACGTGACCTTTCAAATACATTCCTTATAATACTTGAATAGATACCAATACAACTATAACCATTAACTCATGATACACACTTATTCGATCGACTTTCCTTTTCCTTTGTTCGTGTACGAGCCTTCAAAGTTGCTCATACATAATCGAAAACATTTAATTTAAGCAAGGATGAGCATTTGAGTGCCCAAAGAAGTAATAGCAATTATATATATAAATTTGAAAGAATATAAGTATTCTCTTTACATAACACTTCTACAACGAATCGAAAGTTGTGAAGTAATCAGACTTGATAAAAAATTCACATAACAAATCTCTTCCAAATTATTTAAATTTGGCTCGCTCTACCCATGAATAGGGTTTAAGAATCATACTATGAACATTCTTTTCATTTTCGAAAAGGTTTGGCGAAATCCATCCATAAACCGCTTTCTAGCTTACTTACGCACGGAGGGTGATCGGCCCAGATTGTACCTGTATTGATCAATACTACATAACTTGAACGAAATTTATCGCTCACTCTATCCGCCTTGGGCGCAAAAACCTTCCCATATAGGGATGTTCATACATGTCTGGTTCCAAACCCGAAGGTTTTTAATCTTGCTCAACAATAATATGTAATTCAACATATATGTATACTGGTAATTGATAGAGGTATATCAACATGTGAATAAATTCCATGGTTATCCAAGTGGGGACACTTGTATAACCATTTAGAAATCAACTTAACGTAATATATATCGGAGCTAACATGTTGATAAACAAAGCGTACATAATGCATGCAGAATAGAATAATTCTCAAACTTCTTACTCATGTCCATTGCATAAAGAAAATGCAAAGGTAGGATACTTGCACGATTCAACGATTACAAATCTCAACTTAGGTTTTATCTCTTTATCACAACCTATCAATAATCGGATCATTCGCTCGATTAGAACAATATATCTTAACACATAAGTCATCGCATATTACAATTGACACATAGTCTAATCACATAATCACGGTGATCATACTTTTAGTTCCTATTCTATACTTGAAATATTTTTATACATTTTTCAAATATCTCATCCATGCTCTTACAAATAGCCTTTTCTTTCTATTATAGAATTTCGACATTTGTTTGCACGTCGCAAACTTTTTATCGGGTAAATCACCAGTCTAAGACTCTTATTTTATACCTCAACATCTGTAAATATCGAGACATCTTAATTTTTAATCATTTTCGAAATTTCCGAAATTGAAAAATTTAAAATAATTCAAATCATCACTAAAGGGCCTATAGTGATATAACTCATTACTATAGGTGTTCTTCTTCAAATTTAGAACTTCATAATCGGTTCTCAAGTCGACTAGTTTGGCCTATTATAACTTTCAATTATCTAATCATAATTAAATGATTTAAACATTAAACAATTCCATTATCATTAATAGTTTAATTAATACTAAACTATTAATGAAACCATTGCAAAAATATAAAAGTTATTTATAATAACTCAAACTATTTTTAAAACATTTATATTACCTTTAAATGATTTTTAAAACAATAAAAATCATTTTAAATAATTACCATTAATATTTAAATATTAATTTACTATTTCTCCAAATATTAAAAGTCATTAATTATAACTTAAAATATTTTTAAATCCTTAATATCCTCTTTAAATGGTTTTAAATAAGTAAAACCATTTTTAAACTATTTATTTAATAATAATGATTAAATAAACTAAATATCATTAATATTATCTCAATATCATTAATATTTAATTATTAATGAAATTATCATTTAAATATTAAAAGTTATATTTTATAACTTAAAATATTTTTAAATACCTTATTTTCATTTAAAATGATTTTTATAATATTAAAATCATTTTAAACTAAATTATTTAATATAATCATTAAATAACTTTAATATCATTAATAATAATTAATTAATGAAATTCATCACAAAATATTAAAAGTCATCACAAATAACTCATTTACATAACCAATTCTAAGCCAAAATAAACATAGTAAACTAACTAGTTTATTAACAACACTAACTAAACTTCAAAAATTCAAACTTTAACTAACAATTAAAAATAATAACATTACAAAAATTAAATAAGAAACATACCCGGAAATACGAATTCCACGGACTGAATACGCACTTCCACGCCAAAATTTAACTAAGGAGATCTTTATAAAAGTTCTCCCACAACAAAGCCTTTCTCAAAAAAATTGGAGGCCTTATTGTTGGTGAATGAAACAAAGGCCAAGCCCTTCTATTTATAGGTTTAGAAAATGGTGAAGTTCTCAACTTAGTCGATGTGGGACTTGGTTTATACTAATTTTTCAATAGCTCACTTTACGATTTTCTAACGCATTGCTCATAACTCCGATTAATCTGATTTTTGGATATGTTATACATGGTATGTAAGACTATTTTTAAAAATACGAATTACCCAATTCGGGTTCAATGGTAGCCCAAACAGTCGTCAAAAGTGGACGTTCATAACAATTTTCAATCTCGTTTCAGCTTTACCCTCTTCCGCTAAAAACAGTCATAACTCTTTCATTTTAAAACATTTTTGGCGATTCTTGAGCCCACGCTGAAGCTAACTTCTGGGGCTACAACTTTTATTCTTTGACCATTTCCAAATTCTGAACACATCAGCCCAGAAATTCCGTTCAAATGGACTGCACCGCACTTGTTGGGAAGTTTTGACACTTCTACTTTGAAATGTCATAACTCTCTCCTCCGATATCGGATTTAGTCCGTTTCGAAGTCTATGGAAAGCTTATTCGGTGTACTATAACATACCAAAAGCCCAGAAGGTTTTGAAAATATTAACTGATCGAAACAGTGTCCCGAATAGCACATCCAGCTAGCTGACTTTCGGTTTGACACATTTCTTCCAATAACCGTAATTCCCTCATCCGAGGTCGGAATGAGGTCATTCCAAAACCTATGGCTTCCTAACTTTCGATCTTCGCTACAACATATCAAAAGTCCAGACCTTTTAAGCACACAAAAGTAGAGCGAGAATGCCCCCATTACGATCGCCCCAAAAGCAGGTTTATCATGATCGGTCAACCATGTTTGACCATATATAACTTCTAATCTATACATGATATGGACTTGATTCTTTTTGCATTAAAGACCACATATCAGGGCTACACATAACAACTTTTGAAGAACAAAACTCATGATCGAGTAAAGAGTTATGACCTCGACATTTGGTGAAAAATAACGAAATTCGGTTTTTCCAACTTGCTTAAATCTTCAAATTAAATGCACTTTGATGTTATGGGTCTTTGATTTATCAACCCATATCATCAATTAACATTCTATTACACAACTTTAAACAATCAATTGTATCAAATAACATCGAATCAAAGGATTTCTAGGTTTAGTGTTCTTATACCCTTTTTGCCAAAAATTCTTGATTCTTGCTTCTGATTTGTTATGGGTGATGGTTGGGCTTTGTTTAAGAGTGTATGGGCAATCTTGTACAAGGCAATTAACATCACTAGATTTAATTCTTATAATTTACCAATTAACTTCTATCCTTTGGTAAATTAAAACACTTATACAATAACATCGAAATTAAACCCGGTAATTAAAATTAGGGTTTCTAATTGACCATTAGTGGTTCTTTAATTATCTGTGTATGTTACTAACACAGTCGTTACGGTTTCTAATTTCAACCGGTTAGGGTTATAATAATTAGGGTTTGTCCTAATTATCGATGTACAACAGTAATTAGGGTTTCTTCTAATTACCGATATTCTTATTCACAAGAATTTCATATACACAAATCATACTCTTCGAAATACCCCATAACCGAGTTTAATAATTAGGGTTTCACAAAGACGGTAATATGTGTTATGACCTAATTGGCCGTCATTGCTCAATATTATCTGTCACATTTATACCCAAGACACATAATTATGGTAATTGTAAAATAATATAATATTATTATTCTCATCTCTTGATCACAATCCCAATCCGGGGTTTGGATCTCATATACGACTTATTCTTCGTACACAACATCAATAATCAAGTTAAAATAATTAACTTAAATATTACGAACAATTCATATAATAAAATATTTATTATATAAATCTAATTATCACTTCATATATTATTTCCAATCATGTTTTCATGGAAAATAATTAATAAAAATATTTAAACTACGTAAATTTATTACCATATAATTTGTGGTAATTAATAATTCTAAAATTATTTCTAATTTTTCAAGTAATAAATGTATTCGCATTTATCGTTCACTTTACTTGACACTTAGTCTCGTCATTAAAAAAAAAAATTTATACGCAAAATTTCTTATTTATTTTATATAGAAAATCTCGGGTTATTACATTAGATCTCTCGATTAAGTAATGTTTTGGCAATGAACTCAGTTTCTAGTTGTAGTATTACACTTATACTATAACGATAACAACATTATCAGTCCAGAATTTAACTAGAACATAGGATTAGAACCGGTCAAACGACCCACCTTGTTGTCGACATGAAGATCAAATACTCAAGAAACGACCTAAGAACACACTATAGCGGCCAGTGCATCGCTATAGGACCCTTTAGAGACGGTTTCTATTTATTTTAATTTCTGATTTTCCAAAAATTAATTAAAAATAGATAAAAATGGTTTTAATTATTAAAAATACAAAATAAATTCCAAAAAATTATTTTAAATTACGAAAAATAGTTTTTAATTATTTTAAGTATATTTCATAAATATTTAATATTTTTGGAATATAAATGGTATTTAATTTATTTAATTATAATATTAAATAAATGATTTAAAAATGATTTTAATACATGAAAAATCATGAAAAATAATATTATGGTATAATAAAATATTTTTAAGTTATTTTAGTGACTTTTAATATTTTGTGATGAATTTCATTAATTAATTAATATTAATGATAATTAGTTTATTTAACAACTATATTAAATAAATTATGGAAAAATGGGATTAATGATTTATAAATCATATAAAAATAATTTAAGTGATATAAAAATGTTTTAAGTTATAAAATATAACTTATGATATTTTGTCATGAAAATATTAATATTTTAATATTAATACCAATTATCGAGATAATGAATTTAAGTGTTTAAAAATCATATTTAAATGATTTTAAGGTATTAAAATTACTTTGATATATTATAAATATATTATAATATTATGACATGTATTTCATTAATATTTGATAATAAATAAATATTAATGATAAAGGAATATTGTGGTATTTAATTCATTTAAATACAATTTTAATGATTGAAAAATCAAGATAAATAGTAATAATAATTTAAAAATTATTATGAGCTTACGAAAAATATTTTAACTGTTAATAAATTATCTGAGATAACTGTTAGGTGTTAAGTCAGAGTTTAATTGAACTTAAACTCGTGAATTGTCCGACTAGACCGTCGGGATGTCAGATTTGTGTCGGGTTCAACTCAGATTGCAATAGTTTGACTTGATACCGAGTCTTATGTGTGTAATAGACTGATAGGGTTATGTGTTATGTGTAATGTGTTTAGGTTATTTTATAAATTGTGATGATATTATTCTAACTTAGCAATCGATATTATTTATATATTAGGTTCGGATAAAGCGTTATAAATTACTTGTTGATAATCAACAGTTCGAGAAAGTTTATTTTTACTTAACTCTACTAAGAGTTGTTTCATTTAGATATGCTTATGGTGGTTAATCATTGCTGATTGCCATATATAATTGTACTCTCTACATATTGCATGTATAAGTTAGGTATGAAAGGCTGATCACCTTCATTACCAGTTGGTTCAGATATATTTGTTCATGTATAATACTTGTTCAGTCATAAATTTGTTCCTGCTAGTTCACAATTATATTGTTGAATTATAACTTGCTTATTATTCAGACTCTTTCAATCATGATATATCGTTATATTATTGAACTTAAACTTGCTGGGCAATTTTATGTTCACCCTTGCTATATCATGATAAACATTGCAGATTAAGACGAACGTGTCGGATACAGGAAAAGATTAAAGAAATTTCCAGCTTTAGTTTATGTATGCGATTAGAAATGTAATAGTGTAGTTTGATAATAAAGTTATGTGTTAGATAGTTATGAATTGTGTATTAAGTTAAGGTTACTCGACCTTGGGGAATAGTGTGTAATGTATTGTATAAACAATTTATATTTATATCTTCCGCAAATAGTAATAGTTGAATAGAATGATCGAACCCAATCCGCGGTGATTCAGGACCTCGGATTCGGGGCCCTCACAAATACCGTGTGCCACTGTGCAACCACGCATATTACTGTACTTTTATCAACGGGTATTTCAACAATTTTAATGGTAAAAGTTTTGTCGTTATTTTTATAAAAAGGTTATTTCTATCGCTTTCTATATCAGACATTTATTCTGTTATGTGGTCCATTAATGATTGCGCCGTCCTATGGATATTTCCGACAAAAAGAATATCTCCCAACTAAAACGAATATTCCCCGACAAAGCGAATATTTTATGACCACTTGCTTACTTTGCAAAATTTACACATTTCACCCATAACTACAACATTATATCAAATCAACACCTTATTATTCAAAAATAATATTTAGAGAAATTAAAATCTTTATTCATAAAAAGTTGGGGTCTTACAAGACATATGTTAAAATATTTTATAGATTTAATAGTAAATATTCCAAAATATTATTGATGTTATGTTAAGCTATCCAAATCCAATTTTTTTGGTATGGATTCAAAGGTAAGCCTGAGGATGAACAAACAAATGTTTTAGTCGAATTTATCTAATGACACACAAGGTGTCAAAATTAAATGCAAAGTCGTTTAAACGAATGAGTGTTGTACAACATAGAGTACTATAGGTTGATCACCTAAACGTGCTCGTAAGTGATAACTGTTTACGGTTGAAATATCGAGAAATATTTTTAAATGATATAAAAGAAAGTTCTTTGTCCTACAACCATCTCAGTATAAATGACCATTATGTCATTTTGAAAATGTTTTAAAGAGAAGAAAAATATTAACTTTGTTTATTCAAAGAATTTCACAATTATTGCTCAGTTATTGAATAGAAATCATATGATTCTTGATATTGTTGTTATTAAACTGTTATACTTGCTGAGCGATTAAATGCTCATTCTTGCTAAAATTATATGATTTCAGTTAAAACTGAACGTATTGAAGGATCCGGTAAGGATAAGGAAAAGAAAAAGATGAATGAATAGAAGATCCTTGTAATAGCTTAATACTGTTTTGTAATAAATAATATTATGATATTATGAACATATAATGGTTATGAAAACTTGGGAAATGAACAAATATGATGTAATAATATAGTAATTATATTCTTGTCATTAAGTTTATATAGTTAGATATATATGAATGTTGTAGCACCGTTTAACACTATATCTAGGGTTTAAAGGTACCCAGATTTGGGGGCATCAAAACATCTCACGAAATACAATTGACATCAACTTCGACATTAATATATGGCAATCGTGACTCTTGAACCCATTAATTTTCAATTCCTCAACCTTACTGTAACGAGATATGTTAAAAGCATATCCATTTGGGATCTTCAACACACTTTCCCACTTATAAATGTCTTCAACTTGTTGCTTTGTAAGAGAAAATAGGGCTTTCAATTTTAACTTGTCAGTTCGGAGCCATAATTCTTACCTTATGTTCAGTGCTTCCAAATCTAATCTTACCTTATCATTGTCCTTTCTTTTACTACTCGCATCTAGCACGGTGTAAAATTAGTTATCAAATATATTATTCTCTGTATGCATGGCATCCATACAATGATGGACTATCAGCGTTACCTAGTAAGTTAACTCAAATAACTTGCATAAGTGTTTCTAGTTATGGGTCTTCCCATAACCTATGGGTTTCAACTTACTGTGTTCCTTCCCTGTCGGTGGAAATTTCAACTCGTTTAGCCAACCCAAAACCACGCTGCCCAAAAATCAACCAACAACCCCTTTTTTCTCTATCTTTTTGTTGATCTGTGTAGACATCTTTCTGTAACTGTGATCAACATGTAAGAATCTATGAACAGTTCCAAAGAAACTTATTTTCCACTATGTTTCAACTGTGTGCCTTGAACATCCCCCATACAAAGTAGACATGACAACTTTTCGTGAGTTGACCATCCACTTATCATCCACAGTGCAGCAAAGTTGGAGATAGTCCACAGCATGGCTTCCTTCAGCACAAAGTTTTCCTTCACAAATTTATCATAAGTCCAGACCCCATCTTCCATAACATCTTAAGTTCAATGACTAACAGCCTAAGGTACACGTTTATGACTTTCTTAGGACTTTATCCCCTGATATGAGTAAAGTCAAGAACAAATGTGAATCCCTCATGCACATTAACAGTGGCAGATTGTAAGCTGCCATGATCACTGGCCAAATAGAGTATGACTGACTTAAATTATTAAACGGATAAAAGCCATTCGTAACAATGCCAAGTTTGACATTCTGATCCTCCTCAGCAAAGTATGGAAAATTTTCAACAAATTTCTTCCATTCATCTTCATCTGCAAGGTGAATCAGCTGACTAAGCACAACGTCCCTTATTTTATGCCAACTCATATGCTCAGAAGTGTGCAACGACATGAATAGTCATTGAAGCCTCGATGCAAGGGGAAAGTACCGTAAGATCTTTTTAGGCACATGCTTCTCTTCCCCCCCTACATTTTGTCATCTTGTATCAAGGTAACTAGCAGATATCATACTTCACTTTATATATGTCCTCCCCGTAGTATAACACACAATCATGTTCATAAGTATTAATCTTCTCATAACCCAGATTTAACCCCTTTATTGTCTTCTTTACTTCATAGTAATTCGAAGGCAAGGTATGGTCCTTAGGTAAGAACTCACTGATAAGAGCAAGCAAATTGTTGAAGTCTCTCTCACTGCAGCCATGCTCATTCTTGAAATGTAAGAGCTTCGTCACTGCTGATATTTTGTTGTGTTTATCATTTCCCTCGTATAATGGGACCCTAGATTCATATTGCATTTTATAAAAGGCAGTTGTCGTATCATTTGGCCCTTGTTGAGTACTACTTGATGAATGCTCGTCTGTACCCCAATCAATATTGATAGGGTCATAAGCATCGACCAACATCTCCATAACATCATAGTTATCACCATCTGATTCCCAGGCCATGAACTGGTTGGTCTACACTGTCAGTCATTTCCCTTATCTTGGGTAATTCCCTGTGATGAATCCATATGAAAGCTGAATATTATTGAATGAATAATGTTAATTACATCAACAAGCCCTTTAATAGTAGTAATTGAAACCCTAGAATCTCAATAAGAAATTACAAGTGTTTTTGGAATCAAAATCTAATAAAATATCCTAGTTATAGTAGAAATCTAATAATAAACTAGAAATATTGAGTTTATGAAACAAATTCACTCTCAAAATCTGTCAAAGCGTATCTGCCTCAAAAAATACGCCAACCAAATCTAGGTCAATCTGTTGGAGCTGATTCTTTTGGCCTAGGAATTCGCTGGGGTGAATCCAGGCATATACCAATGCGTTGGGGCGAGTTCAAAAGTAGTCAGGGAGAATCCAATAGAGAGGAATCCGCCGGGGTGGATTCAATAAGCCGTCTGAATTTCTCAGGGCGAATTCACTGAACTTGCAAATCTCAGAATTTTTGTTCTTGACTTTCCTGGCTTTGTGCGTAACTTACATTAAGATCCTTGCCTTGGTTCATCACTCTTATCATAGTAACGAACTTAGACTTCGCTAACATAGCTCTCGAACCCGTTCCTTTCTCATCCTAATCTTGAATAAGAGAAATTAATCATACCTTGAATCGCTTAGCCCTTGTATGCGTAACTAGTCCAACTGGAACTTGCACCAGATCTGATCCACGACCTCCATTGGAGTTCAAGATAGGCATGTCCTCATCATTCATTTCCTCTTGAAAAGGATTTGCCCTCAAATCATCACTTACATCAAATGAACTTAGATCAGACATATTAAATGTTGCACTAACATTATACTCACCTAGTATATCTAGTTTGTTGGCATTATCATTGAAATTCAAGTAGGCACACTTAGAGGGGGGGGGCAATAAGTGTGAAACAAACGATGTCAAACTTTTGCAACTTAAAAACTTATTTCTTTTATTTAATGCAGGATGTTGGATTGAATATCTATGTATACCAAATTACCAATACAAGATGTTGAATTAATTTTTTAGGTTTGTAGAATGATCAATGTATAATGCAGGATTCTAAATATAATATTCAAACTTATCAAATTATTAGTATATGAATGCAGGCTGCTGAATTAATTACTGGAATGTTAAATTTGAATTTAGGCTGCTGGATTGACTATTTAAGCAACTGGATGATAAACTTAGTTAACTTGATGATAAAGAATAACAAAATAAGCAATCACACAAACACAAAGATTTTTACATGGTTCAACTACTACCCTCTACAATAGTAGCCTAATCCACGTTCAATACCAACTAATAATGGAGACTCACTTTTATTACTTTACTTCAATTACAATATAAGTTTCAAACACTTGAGCACTCTTGGTCCTTATGCACCTATGCTTGCTCAAACTTGTTTGAAAAAATATGGGTTAAATGATTTTTTGGTCATTGTACCATAGGTCAACTTACAAATGGATAACTAAACTTTTTTTTCTTACTGTCAACTATCTGTACTCGAATTTTCTAACACAAAGTTGAATTTCCGTCATCAGGGTTAAGTTTTTTAACGGAATAATTACGTGGAAATGCCACTGGAAAATAAAGGTAACAACATTTTAAACATTAGTTATAACCCACCAATCAAAAAAAATACCCATGCCCCGCCCGAACTGACCCAACAAATTTCATCCATGTTAAATAAGGAATCATACATCAAAAGGGGAAAATTGTAGGGTTCTTCGTAAGAGCAAGGATCAGACATCAAAAGGTGAATGATTTGAAGTAATTAAAACTTAGAATCCAATACATAGGTGGATTTAGAAAAGATGAGTACCTCAAGTGGGGTAGAGAGCTCGTATAGAAGGAAAATGGTAAGTAAGTGTGTAGATTCTGAGTGCAACTCTGCCTAATTCAATCCCATCGTATGCGGCTGTGGAATCGCTGTACCTATGTGGGAAGCATGGAAAGATGGAAACCTAGATCCAGGTAGAAGATTTGTTGGTTGTAGCAGGTACAAGGTATGTGAATTTTTTATTTATTTAAATTTTTTGGCATGAAAAAGGGGGTTTTAGTCACAAATCTTCCTCTATTGTATCTTTTGAGCAGGAGCCAAAGATGTATTATCGATTTTTCAAGTGGTGTGACCCTCCATTCAATGAAAGATCAAGGGAAGAGATAAAAAAATTATGGGATGAACTTTACACTGCGAACAAAGAAATACATATGCTGAAATTCCTTGAGAATGGAAGTGAATCAATCGTGGTCAAAAAATTGAAGAGGGAAAATGCCCAAAAAACAAAAACACTCACAAGGATGTGGATTGTTGTAATTTTTTCATGGATGATGTTTTTAATTTATATTAGTAATAATGGTGTAAAACAACATTGGGATGGTTGATGTTTTTGATTGTAACTGTGGAAATTTTGTGTTTCAAGTTTTTGATTGTAAAAGTTGAAGTTCGTTGTTTGATTGTTAAACAACATTGTATTTTGTAGAAATTTGGTGGTTGATGTTTATGATTTTAATGAATCATATGGAAAAACATAGTATTTTGCTCTTTTGATGTAGTTTGTATGACATTTCTAAGTTAATACTATGAAACAGAGTATGAATGCAACAAAAAATAACAAACATTTGATTGTTTATGATTTTAATGAATGAAATAGAAAAACAAAGTATTTTTCTCTTTTGGTGTAGTTGGTATGACATTTCTAAGTTAGTACTATGAAACAGAGTATGAATGCAACAAAAAATAACAAACATTTGATTGTTTATGATTTTAATGAATGAAATGGAAAAATAGAGTATTTTTTCTCTTTTGGTGTAGTTGGTATGACATTTCTAAGTTAGTACTATGAAACAGAGTATGAATGCAACAAAAAAATAACAAACATGATTGCAACATAATTTCCCCAACTGCACTAAAGTTATGAAAATTCCTTACAATTAACCCAACAATAAATGTCACAACCAACCTAAAATAAATTGATAACCATACAAAACTGAAAACAATTGGTAATCAGTCAATAACATTGATAACCATCAGTTATATAACATTAACCATGTGTACCATTACAATAGATTATCCGAAATTCCTTCCATCAGTTGGTATAATTTAGCCAAAATAGTATTACCAGTTATCCCATACATACATCCATAGCAATTCAGAAGCTATACCAAAAGAGCATCACCAGCTATCCCATACATACATAATCAGATATACCAAAACACTATGACCAACTATACCAAAACTCTATGCAAAATAGATGTCAAGTTATATCCAAACACACCAAAATATATAACATAAATATGCTACTGTTTGGTGTTACTTCCACCCTTTTGCCTTGGTGTTTTAAATGGTCTGGATGTTGAAGATTGTGGTCCTCGAGTGTTTGCTTGTCTTTTCCTAATATTGCCCTGGTTTGGTGGTGTAGAAGCTGGTGGAGTGTAGCCTTCCATAGTTGTTTTTGAGGTCTTTTTCATTATCACCAGGGTTGGAGTTGGCATTTAATTAGTAATACACACAACATGTCATGTAAATTAGATTTGCCACTTATCAATAATACTAAAACTGCTAGCAAAGGAAAAATATAGGTAACAAGTAATGTAAATTAGATTTAACCGTTGTCAACAATTACTTACAAAGGTACTTGTCTTTCCCTTTTCCAGTCTCACTTGCATTGTCAGGACTTTTGTGAAATTTCAATACCATATGAATAAAATGCAAATAGTTAATAACAAAACACTTAAATGAAAATGGGTACATGTGACGCCCCAAAAATAGGTATACATCACCCATCTTGAGTCGCCAAATACATAGTACAAAATTCAAATACAACTTAATTATACAACAGTCATGTAAAATACGACAAAACATAATCTAAGAGTTTTAATAAGAATATTGTCATCTAGACAATATCCACACTCAATGGAGTCCTCATTACATTTATTGTCACACTATTTTATAGAATAGTGAGGACTACTAAAACAACCATCTGGACCATCATCACGTGGGTCCCTGGAGTCTCTAACTCTATCTCTATCCTTTGCAAGTCATTTAAAATGGGCCTTTGCTTTGACAGTATCACACTCGTACCCGCATATGATCTTCTACTCAATGCGTCAGCTACTACGTTCGCTTTACTATGGTGGTATTAAATGGTATGATCATAATCATTCAACAGTTCAAGCTAACGTCGTTGCCGCATGTTGAGTTCTTTTTGGGTGAAGAAATATTTGAGGCTTTTATGATCCGTAAAGATCTCCACTTTCTCCCCATACAAGTAATGCCTCCAAATTTTAAGTGCAAAGACAACAGTTGCCAACTCTAAATTATGAGTAGGATAATTCCTCTCATATTCTTTGAGTTGTCGAGAGGCATAGGCTATGACTTTCCCATGTTGTATGAGAACACATCCTAACCCTTTGCCCGAAGCATCACTGTAGATGACAAATCCCTCTGAGACAGATGGTATTGTCAGAACAGGTGCTAAAATGAGTATTCTCTTGAGTTCTTGAAAACTCTTCTCACATTCCTCGCTCCAACCTAATTTTGTATCTTTCCGAGTTAGCTGAGTTAATGGAGTAGCGATTCGAGAAAACCCTTCTATGAATCTCTGATAATAACCAGCTAAGCCAAGAAAGCTACGTACTTCGGTCACTGATTTAGGTTGCTCCCAGCTTTGTATTGCTTCAATCTTTGCCAGGTCAACAGATATTCCATGACTTGATACTACGTGCCCAAGGAATGCTACTTCTTCAATCCAGAACTCACATTTCTTTAACTTGGCATAAAGCTTGTTTTCACGAAGCTTTTGGAGTATCAGCCTCAAGTGTTGCTCATGATCTTCACGACTTTTGGAGTATATGAGAATGTCATCAATAAAGACGACCACAAAATGATCTAAATATTCCTTGAATACTCGGTTCATCATGTCCATAAAGGCAGCATGAGCATTAGTCAAACCAATGGACATGACTAGGAATTCATAATGCCCGTACCAAGTTCTGAAAGACGTCTTTGGAATGTCATCGGTTTTAATCTTTAACTGATGATATCCGGAATGAAGATCAATCTTTGAAAAGAATTTGGCGCCTTGCAACTGGTCAAACAGGTCATCAATACGTGTGTAGACACTCAAAATTTTCTGTACTACTGTTACTAACATTGTAGGAGGACAGATTCGTCTTTTAAGAGAGAACCCTGAAAGACAATCCAAATCCATACCGGATACTACCGGAAGTTCAGAATCAACCCCGGATCGCAATCTGGGAGTAACGGTTTCAACCTCGAATCTAACCCCGAGACCTGCAGATAGAATACCGGAACACACACCGGAGAAGGCCGATTAATCTTGGAGATAACCCCGAGTTATCCTATCTCAGTCCCAACCATGGGAATAGCCACCAACCTTGGTGATAACCCCAAGGAATGCAGTTTCAGAGATAACCCCGGAAATGCTTGTTTCAAATGCCATCGACTTCATCTCTAAGACTCAAAATAAAAAAATACATGTACTGACAACCCGACAATAACATCGGGAAAAAAGGCACACCTCAAAGATGACAATGAGGACCTTCAACAAATACAACAGTCCAATCTCAGTGAAGTCTGAGCAACATCTGCTTATCGGCCCAATCCGGAAGTAACACCGGTGAGGGGCAACATCGCCATCTCATCCAACACGATGCCACGTCTCATCTCTACGCAATAATGTCCCACAAGGCTAACCAATCCCGAGTGACTATTGTGCGGGGTAATGGATGAAAGTTGAAGCTTAAAGACCGGAGGGCATCGTCTCATCTTCAAAGACTTCGTACAAACTCTAATCCCATGCCATCGTACAACTCTTGACAAAGGCGGTCCGAAATAGGTCCTGAATACCTCAAAACGGATGCCCGGATTGCACTTCTCAAAATCTGAGTGGTCATTACAGTGCCTGAGTGCACGTACTTCGAGACGACCCAACCCGATAGAACCGGGCCTACCCGACCCGCCTCTGGTACACCTGCGGCTGTACACCTGCAGCACCTTTTGCCTATAAATAAGAGGCTTGGGGTGCTGATTTCTGAGAGAAAAAAACGGGGAAACCTTGCATAATTTGCTCTGCACTTGCCATACAGTGTAATTTCTCACTTTTAAACACATGTGAGCTCATATATAGCCTCTTTTGTACCCACAAAAGCCCAGTGTTTACCCACTATAAAGATATAGAAGCCCTTTTATCGATTAATCATAAGCCTTCTCACACACTTTAGAGTCTTTCTCTTCATCTTTGCACACACCCTTCTATATACGTTGAGAGTCGTGTTTCTTGCTTTTGCTCGGACTTGATCCGTAGTTTCATTCCATCAGTATATATATATATATATATATATATATATATATTGACTAACATTATCGAGTTATGCCTCGATTGAGCCTGAACTTGATGCCCCGAGCGTTTCTTCGCTTTAATATATATATACTTATATATATTAACTGTATGTCGGACTTTGTTCGATGAGCCTGAACTTGATTCTGCTTGCGTTTATTAAGCTTTTATATATATATATATATATATGTATATCAACCGTGTGTCGACTTTGTTCGATGAGCCTAGACTTGATTACCTCTGCTGCGTTTATTATTTATATATATATATATATATATATATATATATATATATATGTATATCAACTGTGTGTGTCTGACTTTGTTCGATGAGCCTGAACTTGATGCAGTGCGTTTATTAAACTTATATATATATATATATATATATATATATATATATATATATATATATATATATATATATATATATATATATATATATTATATATATCAACTGTGTGTGGGACTTTGTTCGATGAGCCTGAACTTGATGCAGTGCGTTTACTCGCTTTTATATATATATACTTATATATATGAACTGTGGTCGAACTATGTTCGATGAGCCTGGATTTTACATCCGGTGTGTTTATTACTTTTATATATATATATATATATATTTATTTTGTCCTGCCTGGAGTTCCCTTCGTGGCAGTTGATCGCTTTTATAACTTTCTTTACATTTCGTCATACCTGGAGTTTACTTCGTGGCAATTGACCGCATTTACAGCTTTTATTTACATTCTGTCCCGCCTGGAGTTTCCTTCGTGGCGGTTGACCGTATCTACAGCTTTATTTACATTTCTGATCCCCCATGGAGGTGTTTCGTGGTTGGTGATCCTATCTGTATATATATATATTTACCGCTTTTATATATATACCTGCTTATTGCTTTTATACAAATTGCAATATTCTGTGTGCCTAGGAATCATGTGATCACAGATTCATCTTATTGGATCTAGATTCGGTTCCCGTGATGGACATTTTCAGCTGTAAGTAGCTTGTAAATTATTCTGCGATATCTGTATTTCCTCAGATGGTTTCCATACCCACGAGGAAGTCGGTATTATTTTTGGATGTATTATTTTTCATACGGATGCCTCGCATCCGTCAAATAAAATCAATTCAATTGACCACACTTAATAAAAATGGAAGTGTAAAGGTCTCAATTCCTATTGAGCATCGTGGTTTGAAAAACCTCTTTTATAAAACATTTTGCCATATCTTGCTAAAAACTCAATTGAATTTTACATAAATTCAAACCACAATATATAGGTTCGAACGAGGCCTCGCATAACTTTCCTATAATAGCACATTGGCCCCCCACACACACACACACACTATAATAGTTTCTTGAAAAGAGGCGGTCACCGTGGTAACACGGATGTCTGGGTGCCTAACACCTTCCCCCCGCATAACCAAGTCCCCGGACCCTAAACGAATCTTGGTTTCGCCGACCCGTATATCAGTGTCACATCACTGGGTCATTGTGCAAACCTTTTCTCGGTTGTATTGGTACAACCATTTAAAAAACCAACCGACGACTCTTAACAGTCCCATCGTCGACATTATACATGTCGGACCTTTTTACTTGTTTTTTCAAATAAATCTCACCTAAAATGAGAACACCAAAGAACAAGTAACGGAAAGGGACATCCAAAAATCCCGACATCGACAGGTGGCGACTCTGCTTGTGTGTGGATGTTGCATTTACATTGAATGAATGTGTACGAATGCATCTCTTGTTTGAGCTTAGTGCTTCGCATCATATCTGCGTGTGATGTTACTGCTTCGCACTATAAACTGCTTATCATATTAGTGCTTCGCACATGTCATCATTTCATACGGTGAGACGCGATGTATGTGAATGTATGTTGTGTGGTCCCTCCACCAGGAGGCTATCCCGTCGGTGTTTGATTACTGGACTCGTGAGAAGACTAATTCTCCGAGGCTAAGGAAAGGCACCACCCAAATTCACTCCAGTTGAAAGACCGGATTAACTTCCCGTTTAGTAGATTGTGATGATTTGGGACCTTCATGCCAAAAAGCTGCGAGAGTAACCTAAGATAGGTCAGCCTCTGATAAACCCAAAACGAAGGAAAGTCTCTTCATGCTCTCATTTTAATTACTTGTAAACACAATTACTTGTAATTTCATTCCATATCTATCTCCATGTAATGAGAAATATGAAGCAATATGTCCACATACATGCTATAAACAACTGACACCCATTTTGCAGGATAAAGTTCCTAAAATGGACACATCACATAGCATGTCATCCGACCAGACTGAACTTAATCCAGTTTCTCGTAAAGAATTCAACGGGTTAAGCAAACAGATTATAGATTTGGCTGTTCTATTAAAAGAATTACACCAGTCTACACAGGGTAAGAAAATACCCGTACATACTGAGCCCTCCACACAAGGAGGAATTCCGGTCATTACCATACCAGAGCCACAGTTGGAAATGACCAACAAAACGTAGGATGCTGCCCATTCCACTTTGGAGATCCGAATAATGGTGACATCAACAAGAAAGTCCTCCAAATGGAAGAGACCCTTTTCATTATTATCAAAGGAATTGGAACACACGGGAGTGTTTCATATCTTTGATCTATGTATTTTCACGGTGTTCACTATCTAGAAAAATTTAAAACTCGACTTTAAAAAATATGACGGGTTAGGGGATCCTTATACACATTTAAAAGTCTTTATTGGAGAACTGGGATCCTATGCAGAGGATGAAAAACTCAGAATGCAATTGTTCCAAAAGAGTTTAACTGGAGAAGCCCATTCGTGGTACCCAAGATTAGACAACTCCAAAATCCACAGCTGCGAAGAGCTAGCACATGCCTTCCTCACTCAATACAGTTCTCAAACTCAAATGGCTCCTGATCGATATCAGATTACCAAGATCAAGAAACAGTCTAACGAGTCTTTCAGAGAGTTTGCTCAAAGGTGGAGACGCCTGGTTGCCCAAGTTAGTCCTGCCATTTCAGAATCAGAAATGGTCATGACATTCATAGACATACAAGAAGCTCCCTTCTATGAGAGAGTTTTAGCCGGCATCGTCAAACCGTTTTCTGAAATGGTTAAACATGGGGAGATGGCTAAAATGGGGTTGAAGTCAGGAAAGATTCAAGACCTAGCCGCACTCAAAGCTGTTGCTGATCACATCCAATCTAGAAATTATGGGAACAACCCCCAGAGGGTCCATAAAAAGAAAGAGGAAGATGTTTCACTGATACTACAGGGATAAAAAGGCAATCAAAGTATGCCCATCCAAAGGAGAAACTACACTCCCTTTCCAACACAGTCTGCAAACCCTCCAGTACCAAAAGGTGGAGAAATCAAATGCCATTGAGTGTTTACACCCTTAGGGGATACCCTCGAGAACATTCTTAATCTTCTGACAACACAGAAGAAAATTATGCATCTTCTTCCACCAGTCAGCCCTAATGGACGGGGTTTCAATGCTGCTAGGAAATGTGCTTATCATGCCGGGGCACCTGGACATGATACTCAGGATTGTTGGGCCTTAAAACACAAGATCCAAGACCTAATAGATAATGGAGAGATCGTAGTCACCAAACCCGATCAGCCTCACGTACAAGACAACCCTTTTCCTCAACACAAAGAAGAAGAGGTCAACATGATTAATTGGAGTAGTGGACAGAGTTCCAACTTCAGCTGTGATTCCCCCCAGACCATCAAAGACAGTGATGACAGATGGGATTATGCTAAGTTCCAGTTCACAATGGAATGAAAGATGAAAACTCTCTGCAAACAAATTGAGCAATTGTTTAATCGGTGACTTATCAGCATCAAGTGACTCGGCAATTAATCAGCCAAGAGCATGCCGGTCTCCTACCAATCGTCATGAATATTCCTCGTCGGTTTAGAAAATGAAATCTTTGGAAGACAAAGTGACGAAGAGAGCAAATGCCAAAGCTTGGTGGGATTTCGCCAACAAATGGAATTCACCTATTTGGGCCAACCCATGGAGGAAATCCTTCACATGTTAATTAATGAAGGAAGGATCGGTTCCTTCTACCTCCAATCAACCCCGTTAGGGATGGTACAACTCGATGGAGTATGTCAATACCACTCCCGGTCTCATGGTCACAAAGACGAGAAGAATCTTTGGGCACTCCACCGCCTTATTCAAAATCTAATCGACAAAGTGATGTCTCAAGGCCATGTGATAACGACAACGTGTTACGTGCAAGTGAGAATGCAGGCCCTACTAAGTGGAAAAGTGTGGTAGCAGCGATTATATCTACCGAAGTTGAAGGGATTAATACTTTTCTCACAACACCGATAATTCATTTCGAAGGAGGAAGCAATCCTTTGAAAGTGGCGCTCCCGAGACAATCAACTTGCCATGCGAACACAATATCCTATTGTTAGCTTATGAGCGGGTTCCGTGGAATTATGGAGAAGGTGAAGGATCCACCTCACATACCACTTTCTTTGCGATGTCGAAGGAAAATCCATCGTATCTTCCCCATCGGTGATGAACCCCACCACCAAATCAAAGGGAAAATACCCATGGAGAAGATTGAAAAATTCCTCCATATTTGTGGGTCATAACGAAGCCTCGGTGGTTTTAAGCTTGAAGGAAGCACCACCACAAATATCAATTTTGGACTTGGTTCTAACCTCTGAGAACCACCGGAAGGTCTTGTTAAAGGTTCTAGAAGAAGCCTATCTCCCGACATCAGTGGATACGGAAAAGTTTCAACACATGGTTGATCACATTTTCAACAACAATGTGATATCCTTCACTGATGATGACATACCATCCGAAGGGACTGGTCATTGCAAGTCGTTACACATTGCGGTCTTGTCTTCCGGATATATGGTAGTAGGGGTCTTAATAGATGGAGGTTCCTCTCTGAATATCTGCCCATATGCCACCTTGGTGAAGATGAATATCAATCTCAACCGAATTCGGAGTAGCCATACTATCATCAAAGCTTTTGATGGAGCCCGCCGTAACTCGGTTGGAGTAATTGAGCTGCCAATCAAAATTGGCCCTCATACATTATGCGTATCCTTCCATGTGCTCAAGATAGATTCGGGATACAACCTGCTCTTGGGACGACCATGGATCCATATGGCTGGGGTAGTCCCCTCCACTCTTCACCAACAATTGAAGTACATTATCAATAATAGCCTAGTCACGGTCAATGCTGAACCAGAGATTCCTCAGCACGGGGACATTCTGTTCATCAATGCCAATGTAGATGTAAAACCAGTCAGTTTTCATGCTTTGGAAATAAGCAACACCCAATACCACGCTATTGGAGCACCACTGCCCGAACCCCACATTTCTGCTGAAGTGATGTCAGCCACTCAAGAAATGATGTCGTTGGGTCATAAGCCAGGACAAGGGTTGGGTAAAGATGGCCAGGGTATCCAGTACCCCATTCGATTAACCAAGCAAGTTGGAACAGCTGAACTAGGCTATTCTGCCAGCTCTAGTCACAAGAATCCTCATAAGCATCAACAAATTCCTTCAGCTTCAACCATGTGGCGTTCGGCTTCGCCTTCAAACTCTGAGTCCGCACAACCTCCAATAAAGGTGCCAGCCAATGTCATGGCCATGTTATTTCCTAAGCCAAAACCGGTGGAGGAAAAGAAAATCGTTATTCTAGATCCCGCAATCGAAGAAAAGGAGCGGAGAATCAAGGAAAACATTGTCCGAATAATGTCGGCATCGCGATCATCGTCCATAATGAACATACCAACAGATACACCCCGGATGATGATTGCCACGACGTAATGGCCATCATTCGGACAAGGAGGATGATGACAATCCCTCCATCATCAAGCCCAATCTCCACGGACTTTACCTTTACCAATTGGAACAACATTCCTTGTTTTGGTCGACAGGGTAAAGCGCGAAATTCTTTTCGCCAGTGATACAATAATCGCTTACTTTTTCTCATGCGGTATTAGCGGCTTTATTTTGCCAAGATATGCTAACACTGTATGTATGATCAACGTATTTTATATATACTAAGTGAAAGCATATTTTGTTTCAGGACTCAATTTAGATGTGCTCAGATATTTGTGGATACGATGCCTCTCTACACAAGGATTGTACCTTTGATGTAGAGATGAATTCACCTTGATGGATCTCCGGGATGACATTAAGGTGCCTCGGAAATTCAAGAATGGGTCAAAGACAAACCCAAACCTAACCTTGATCAAACCACTTCTTTCAATCTCTAACCTTAAAAAGCCCTAAGTTAATCCAGTTGGTTCGGACCTTACCCCAAACCAACGGAATGACATGGTTACGCTTATTAACACAATTCCGGGATGTGTTTGCATGGTCTCATGAAGACATGGTAGGTTTGTCCGTGACATTGTCCTTCATCGCCTTCCCATTAAAGAGGATTTAAGCCAATCAAGCAAAAGCTCAAAGTGATTGAAACTGAGAGTGGAGTTTAAAGGTAAAAAGAAGAAATTGTGAAACAATTTCAAGCCAAAGATCATCATGGTGTCTACATATCCTGAGTGGATATCCAACATTGTACCCGTGCCTAAACCTGAAGGGAAGGTGCGAGTTTGTGTGGATTACCGAGACTTGAACAAAGCTTGCTTAAAAGATAGCTTTCCCGTGCCATTTATCCACATTCTCATTGACAATACTGCGCAATACGACATGTACTCCTTTGCTGATTGCTTTACGGGGTACCATCAGATCATGGTTGCCGAGGAAGATCGTGAGAAGACTGCTTTCATCACTCCTTGGGGAATGTTTTGCTATAGACGGTTGTCATTTGGCCTCATCAATGCCGGAGCTACCTATCAATGAGCTATGATGGCTCTTTTCCAAGACTTAATGAATAAAGAGATTGAGATCTACGTGGATGACATCATTGTCAAGTCCCGGAAGGAGGATGACCATCTAGCCCATCTAAGAAAGTTGTTCAACAGGTTGCGTAAGTACAATTTGAAGTTGAATCCAGCTAAGTGCGCCTTTGGCGTCAAGTCAGGCAAGTTGCTAGGATTTCTAGTCAGCCACAAAGGGATTGAGCTGGATCCTACCAAAATCCAAGCCATCACGGAAATGCCCATTCCTCAGACAGAAAAGGAAATACGAGGATTTTTGGGATGGATCAACTTCATCAGCAGGTTTATCTCCAAACTCACAGCAACCTGTGAGTCAATCTTCAAGTTATTAAGGAAGAACTCCTCCATGAAATGGAATGATGAGTGCCAGAATGCCTTCCTTATAATCAAGAAGCAGCTAGTTAAAGCTCCTGTCTTGGTACCACCCAGGGATGATGTTCCCCTGTTCATGTACCTGTCCATAAGTGACAATGCCATGGGTCAGTATCTTTGAGACAGAAAAGGCGATAGAGGCCAAGAACGAGTTATCTATTACCTCAGCAAAAGGTTCAGCAGCAGTGAACACAAGTACACTCTGATCGAGAAGACGTGTTGTGCTTTAGCATGGGCTTCCATGAGGTTACATCATTACCTACATGGTTACACAACCCATCTCATATCTCGCATGGATCCTCTCAAGTACGTGTTCAACAAACCCATGTTGAATTGCCGGCTATCCAAATGGCAGTTGATCCTACAACAATTTGACATCGTATATGTGACTCAAAAGTCCATCAAAGGTCAAGGAATCGCAGGGGATTTCAAACCCTTGGAAACATATTTCCTCGATGAAGGAGTAATGACAGTAGTGCAACACCATCAGTACGATACGCACCAATCATGGAGGATGTATTTTGATGGAGCTATTAACATGGAAGGTTCTGGAGCTGGAGCAATTCTAATATCCGATGCGGGAAGCGAGAATCCGCTTCTTACAAATTACGCTTTATCGGCACCAACAATACGGTGATATGAAGGTCGCCTCATGGGGCTAAAACTTGCCCGCTTCAATGGGCATCAAGCGATTAACTCATCCTTGGAGATTCGAGTTGGTAATCGACAATCCACCGAGTCTATCAAACCAAGGAACTACATTTGCTGCCTTACCATCGGCAGGTTTTGAAGATGGCTTTGGAGTTCGAAGAAATCTCTTTTCTACACATTCCTCGTAATAGGAATGATTTTGCTGAAGCATTAGCAACTTTGGTCTCCTTGATTCGCATATCAGACAAGGAACACTTGCCAAGAAACAAAATTTCCCTGAACAAGGCCCCAGCCTATGGGAATTACGTTGGAGAAGTATCGAATGAGCTACCTCCCATCCAACCTCCTTGGTATCAGCATATCAAGGAATATCTGCGAGATGGATCTACACCCGCTGAGGCGAGCCTGACTAAGAAAAGTCAGATTCATCAAGTTGCTATGAAGTTCTACCTGAGTGGAGATGCGCTCTACAAAAGAGATGCAGGACTGGGTCTCCTCAGGTGTTTAGACAAAGATCAAGCCCAGAGGCTTATGGATGAAATCCATGGTGGAGTCTGTGGCCCCCACATGAGTGACCCCCTCCTTGTCAAGAAAGTCCTCAGAACGGGACATTACTGGCTGTTTCTCAAAGCTGATTGCAACGACCACGTCAAAAGATGCTATAAGTGCCAGATTCATGGGAATGCTATACACGCCCCTCCACGGGAGCTCCATAATATGAGTTCGCCTTGGCCCTTCTCAATATGGGGAATGGACGTTATTGGGCCCATTGAGCCTAAAGCCAGTAATGGTCACCGATTTATCTTCACCATGATCGACTACTTCACCAAGTGGGTAGAAGCAACCTCCTTCCCCAGGGTCACTAAAGAAGTCATCATTGCTTTCATCAGAAACAATGTCGTTTGTCAATATGGACAACCAGAGGTGATTGTGTCAGACAATGCCAAAAACCTCAACAACAAAATGATGGAGGAATTATGCGTTAGATTCCACATCAAACATCTTAACTCGACATCTATCGTCCAAGATGATGAGCGGTCTTTGTTGAAGCGGCTAACAAAAATATCAAGAAGATTATGCAAAAGATGTCGACCAACCACAATGATTGGCCTAACCTATTGCCTCGACTCATAGCTTACGGGACCACAATGCGTTATTTCAACCGGGCAACCCCTACGCTTTAACCTATGGGATGGAAGCAAAGTGCTCCCCATAGAAGTTGAGATGGAATCTCTCGTAGTGTTGATCGACGCTCAGCTGGATGAAAACCAATGGGTACAAGACAGGTATCACCAATTGTCTCTGATAGACGAAAGGCGAACCGCGGCTATCTTCCATGGTAAGCTATATCAGCAAAGGATCGCCAGATCCTACAACAAAAAAGTTTGGCTACGGCAATTTAATCAACATGACTTGGTTCTGAAGAAGATTCTTGACAATCAAGATCAGGCCAAAGGAAAATTCGCTCCTAACTAGGAAGGCCCGTTTATTGTCAAAGAAGTATTGACATGAGGCGCTCTCAGATTACAAGAAATGGACGGCGATGAATTTCCACAACTCATCCACTCAGACACCGTGAAACGGTATTATGTCTGAAGTAACCAGCAAACACCCTGGTGCATCATCATCAGGTCACCAGTCATTCCGGTTCTTTAACCCTTTACCACCTACAACTTTTCTACACTTTGCCCCTCAAGGGAAACATACCTTCCAACCCAGCAGTGGCTTTCTCCTTTGTGCTCATACAACTTAGGTCATCCCACCGCGGATTGAACATCTTGCGTTCGCAATTTGGTTACCCATACATGGGATCAAACTTCTCCTGTCTGCAGTTTATCCTCAACCTAAGATTAAACTTTCTTCTCCCCGCACTCTGACCTGCATATGGGATTACGCTTTTCTTCTCGCCTACGGGCGAACTCACGTCGACCGATATCCTCTTCAATAGGAGTACGTAGGCAACCATTTCATATGGCCCTACATGAATAAAACTAAAACAACAAAACATTTCTACCCTCTTCTCCTTACAAAAAACAAAACAACCAAAAACATTCCTACACCATATCGACCATATCTGACGTTGAACCTCTTACACCGGTTCAAACTACGCAAACCTGATCTCCTCTTCAATAGGAGTACATAGGCAGCAATTCATAGTGCGGTCTCACCCCCTACCAAAACACAAACCATTGTCAACGGGTGTTGGGATTCCCTTTCAATCCATTATATGTCATTCGGCTTCAGACCAAAGGGATGGAATTACCTGAACTCCTCCCAAATAGGAGATTCAGCGACCATCTAAGCTGCGGTCATACCTCAAAGAGCAATACTAAACCATAAGAGGTGGAATTAACTAGGCTTCTCCTAAATAGAAGTACTGGCGACCATCTATGGTGCGGTCAATCTCAGAGAGGAAAGCCACACTCTTCTCCATATTTCCATTCAGAAACAAGTCCCAAGACACCAAAGATGGTAGGGATATACATAGATCGATGATCTATTCTGAACTATCCAGAGACAGCTCAATATCCATCCACCAAGGAAGAATTCAGAATTCATCAAGATCACAAGCCTTGAAGCAGCAGGCAAAATATCAAGCAAATAGCAAGGCATATCTAAAAGGGAAGTGATCCAAAAATATATTTCCCTATCATATATAATGCTGTTTGATATATATACAATGTGAACTGTACATGACAAAATGGTTAAGCTAGTCTGTGCAGGTAAATACAAGCTCATCTACAAATCAGGGTACATACGAGCTAGCAAGACCAATATGGAATCCCTCTCATATGAAGGAGGTAAAGCTGTAGTCTCCAGGATAAGAATATCCACACGACCCAACAGATCTGTAGCCATCTGCATGATGACCATATGCTCATCGATATAAGCACTCATCTCTACGATCATACCAGTGGTAAGGGATCTCGCTGCAGAACTATCTGTGACAGCCACATCCCGGGCAGATATAGCATTATCCCGCTCAACTATCACTGCGTCTCTGTCTGACCTGGCCTCATCCCGCTCAACAACAGCGGCATCTCTATGAGCTAATGCCTCGTCTTTCTCTAATAGGGTGGCGTCCCTCACATCAAGAGCAGTCGACATCATAGATCGAATCTGGTCTCAAAGGCCATCAGAAGACTCTGCTCTAAATACTGTGCCGAGTGTTGGATCACAAAAGTACTAGTACTAGGAGAATCCGAAAGAAATGCTGGCAACCCAACAACGGTATCCTCCTCGATGTAGGTATCAATGTCCTCTATAGGCTCTACATCGTCTAACTCAATATCCGGTACTGCAAATACTGCTGCAGCTGATAAAACCTTCGTCTCCATCCATGCGAAGTACTCTGCGGAATAACCGGGACGACTGGCAGGAAAAGCAGCTAGCTTACACTGATCCCAGCAAGCGTATACACGTGATCGGTCCTCGGCTAAGAGGTATCGAGAAGCTGAGCGCTGACCTGCCGCCCCCTCGAAAAGATGAAAATCTAGGAACTGGTCAAACTGCGACATCACGGCCAATGGATGATAAGTCGTCACGCCCCTCAAGCCAGCCAAAGGGAGGAAATCCATGCCCGGAGCATGAGTAATGAAGCTATATGGTGAGCAAAGCCCCGAGCACAGCAATATGCTAAATGGATCTCGGATATCTGCCAAAAATGCAGACTAGGACGGAGCATCTACACACTCCGATGGCTGAAAGGAACCCGACGGGGGTTATAACGTGAGTCCCCGACAGGGGTTACAACGTGAGTCCCCGACGGGGGTTACAACGTGAGTCCTCGATGGGGGTTACACCGTGAGTCCCCAACGGGGGTTACAACGTGAGTCCCCGACGGGGGTTACAACGTGAGTCCCCGACGGGGGTTACAACGTGAATCCCCGACAGGGGTTACAACGTGAGTACCCGACGGGGGTTACATCGTATATCTCCGGCGGGAGTAGCAACGCATGCTCAGCCGTTGATGCACATATCAACAAAGGTCAAGCAACCTTGACATCATTTCAGCTGATAGCGTTTAAACCTGTCAGAGCTATAGAGCTGTTCGAGGTTCTCATACCCAGCTGCTCATATTCCCCAGCGGATCCCCGGTGGGGGTCACAATGAAATGCTCCGTTGATCTACATGTCAGCGAATGTCAAGCAACCTTGACGATCTCCTCACAGAGTTTCAAAGTTGATTCACATCAACGAAGGTCGTGCATCCTCGACGGCATTTCTTTGTTGGCGATAAATCCAATGAGAATCATAACATATTCTGGCGATACTAACCAGGAGAGGTCAACATTATCCAAGAGGATAGATGATGGAATATGTTATACACATCCTCAAACAGATCAAGCTTTGTCCCCACAGTTCTCTTACACATAAGAGATACCCCTTCAGTATCAAGTCGTTATCAAGAACACAGGAATTTGGTGATAACACCAACACCAATATCCTAACAGATTCGGCTTGCACATCAGATCTGGTCAGTATTGACAATCCACAGTTGAAGCAACAGGGAACCAGCAATCATCCCCAACATGTTGGGCCACAACCCCGTACACATACATCATACATTTGCATCATGTTACTATCCATAGTACCATGTTTATCTTGTTGCGTTTCAAGTGTCTAGGATTCTTTATCCTACCCATGCATCGTCATGCATGAGTATGATAAAGAGGGGCATCTGTAGACACTCAAAATTTTCTATACTACTGTTACTAACATTGCAGGAGGACAGATTCGTCTTTTAAGAGAGAACCCTGAAAGACAATCCAAATCCATACCGGATATTACCGGAAGTTCAGCATCAACCCCGAATCGCAATCTGGGAGTAAGGGTTTCAACCTCGGATCTAACCACAAGACCTGCAGATACAATACTGGAACACACACCGGAGAAGGCCGATTAATCTCAGAGATAACCCCGAGGTATCCAGTCTCAGTCCCAACCATGGGAATAGCAACCAACCTTGGTTATAACCCCGAGGAATACAGTTTCGGAGATAACCCCGGAAATGCTTGTTTAAATGCCATCAGCTTCAATCTCGGCAGTCACAATAAAATACACTGTGCCAACCCGACAATAACATCGGGAAAACAGGCACACCTCAAAGATGACAATGAGGACCTTCAACAAATGCAAGAATTAATCTCAAATAAGTCTAAGCAACGTCTGCATTATCGCCCAATCCGGCAAGAATAACGGTGAGGGGGGCAACATCGACATCTCGTCCAACACGATGCCACGTCTCGTCTCTACGCAACAATGTCCCACAAGGCTAACCAATCCCGATTGACTATTGTGCAGGGTAACGGATGAAAGTTGAAGCTTGAAGACTGGAGGGCATCTTCCCATCTTCAAAGACTTCGTACAAACTCTAATCCCATGCCATCGTACAACTCTCGACAACGGCGGTCCAAAATAGGTCATGAATACCTCAAAACGGATGCCCGGATTGCACTTCTCAAAATCCGAGTGGACATTACAGTGCCTGAGTGCACGTACTTTGAGATGACCCGACCCGACAAAACCGGGCCGACCCGACCCACCTCTGGTACACACCTGCGGCTCCTTTTGCCTATAAATAAGAGGCTTGGGGTGCTGATTTCTAAGAGAAAAAAGACGGGAAAACCCTGCACAATTTGCTCTCTGCACTTGCTGCTGCTAGACTTGATGCAGTGCGTTTATTCGCTTTTATATATATATATATATATATATATATACTTATATATATCAACCGTGTGTGGGACTTTGTTCGATGAGCCTGAACTTGATGCAGTGCGTTTATTAAATTTATATATATATATATATATATATATATATATATATATATATATATATATATATATACTTATATATATCAACTGTGTGTCTGGACTTTGTTCGATGAGCCTAAACTTGATGCAAAGTGCGTTTATTCTCTTTTATATATATATATATATACTTATATATATCAACCGTAGTGTCGACTTTGTTCGATGAGCCTGAGACTTGATGCAGTGCGTTTATTCGCTTTTATATATATATATATATATATATACTTATATATATGAATCGTAATCGAACTATGTTCGATGAGCCGGGATTTTATATCCGGTGCATTTATTGCTTTTATATATATATATATATATATATATATATATATATATATATATATTTATTTATTTTGTCCTCGCTTTGAGTTCCCTTCGTGGCGATTGATCGGTTTCTGACTTTCTTTACATTTCGTCACCGCCTGAGTTTACTTCGTGGCGATTGATCGCATTACAACTTTATTTACATTCATCCGCTTTGAGTTTCCTTCGTGGCGGTTGGCCGTATCTCTGACTTTATTTACATTTCGATCCCCATGGGCGTGCTTAGTGGTTGGTGATCCCGTCAGTATATATATATTTACCGCTTTTATATATATACCTGCTTATTGCTTTTATACAAATTGCAATATTATGTGCGCCTAGGAATCATGTGATCACAGATTCATCTCATTGGATCTAAATTCGGTTCCCGTGATGGATATTTTCAGTTGTAAGCAGCTTGTAAATTATTCTGCGATGTCTGTATTTCCTCAGATGGTTTCCATACCCACGAGGAAGTCGGCATTATTTTTGGATGTATTATTTTTCATACGGATGCCTCACATCAGCCAAATAAAATCAATTCAGCCGCTCACTAATAAAAATGGAATTGTAAAAGGTCTCAATTCCTATTAAGCATCAGGGTTTGAAAAACCTCTTTTATAAAACATTATTGCCATATCTTGCTAAAAACTGAATTTTTACATAAATTCAAACCCTGTGTATATAGGTTCGAACGAGGCCTCGCACAACTTTCGTATAATAGAACATTGACCCACACACACACACACACACACTTAGATAATAGTTTCTTGAAAAGAGGCGGTCACCGTGGTAACACGGATGTCGGGGGGTGCCTAACACCTTCCCCCCGCATAACCAAGTTCTCGGACCCTAAACGAATCTCGGTTTCGCCGACCCGTATATCAGTGTCACATCACTGGGTCATTGTGCCAACCTTTTCTCGGTTGTGTTGGTACAACCATTTAAAAAACCAACTGGCGACTCTTAACAGTCCCATCGTCGACATTATACATGTCGGACCTTTTTCACTTGTTTTTTCAAACAAATCTCACCTAAAATGAGAACACCAAAGAACAAGTAACGGAAAGGGACATCTAAAAATCCTGACGTTGACAACGTTGCAATGGGTACCTATTTTTGATGGTGACATGATTTAACTCCCGATAATCAATACAAAGTCGCATACTCCCATCTTTCTTCTTTACGAATAGAATAGGAGCACCCCAAGGAGACGTACTAGGACGAATGAAACTGATGTCTAACAATTCCTGCAGTTGGGTCTTTAACTCCTGAAGTTCAATAGGAGCCATTCGATATGAGGCTTGGGAAAGGGGTTTTGTACCGGGTTCAAGGTCGATACAAAATTTAATTTCACGCTCTGGGGGTAGGCCAGGAAGTTCTTCAGGGAATACGTCAGGGAATTTATTAACAATAGAAATATCATTCAAATCTGACGTATTTTTGTTTAAATCTGTGACATGAGCTAAGAAAGCTTGACATCTGTTTTTCAATAAACGAATAGCTTTATGGCTTGAGATGACCGTGATTGATTTTAATGGTTTGGTCACTTGAATTCGCATAATAGGTTGATTAGGAATATGAAAGCTAACAACCTTATGAAAACAATCAATTTTAGCATGCTGAGTAGTTAACCAATCAATCTCTAGAATTACGTCAAATGCAAGTATTTTTAAGGAGATAAGATCGACAGGTAATGTGAGGGTACCGATTTGAACCAAACAAGACTTATAAACAATGGATGTAATGAAGGTTTCTCCCAATGGAGTTTCAACAGATAAGTCAAAGTCTAATTTCTCCGGAGTCAAATTTAAACGTTGAGCGCAAGTAGGAGAAATAAAAGAATGGGTAGAACCGGTATCAAATAAGGTATAGACTTCACTAGAGTTTATGATAAGATTACCCGTGATTACCTCGTTCAGATTCCTCACTTTTTGGGAGGTTACGACAGACGCTCTCCCTTGAACTACCGGTTTTGTCTTGTCTGGGACGGCCTTTGAAGCCTCCATCCCAGCTGGACTTGACTTTGGTGCAAAACAAAATCGGGCAAGGTGACATTCTCTTCCACAATTGTAACATGTTTTGGATTGCTGCGCACAATTTGGACTGATGTGTCCCTCCCCTCCGCATTTGAAGCATATGATAGGTGGTCGTTCTCCTTCCTTAACAACGGGTGTTGGTGCTGACGTCTTTCCATCATTGTTGAATCTTCTCTTCTTTAAATGTCCATTCTTATTGTCTTGACCATGATTACCACCGAAGTTGTTACCATTTCTGGCATGTTGATTCCCTCCACGTTTGTTGTCACTGCTTCTATGACTGCCACCACTAGTATTATCATTTTGTCGGTTGCTTTCTCTTGGTTGGGTTGACTCGTTATCGCGCTCCAATAACTGAGCCCTATTTACAACATCTGAATACATACACATTTTATGAGAAATTGATATTGATGTATCTCGGGTTTCAAACCTCCTAGAAACATCCGCGTCATTCTCTCCTCATTATCAACCAAGTGAGACGCAAACCGGGATAACTCGACAAACTTAGCTTTGTACTGTGACACGGTCATATTGTTCTGCTCCAACTTGATGAACTCTACCTCTTTCATGTGACCAATACTTTGGGGAAAGTACTTGTCGTTGAATAGTTCTTGGAATTTCTCTCAAGACATCTTCAGTGCGGTAGGTTGAGTGCGCTTTATCGATTCCCACCAGTAATCTGCCTCTCCTCGTAACACAAAGGTGGCAAAGGGAACCTTTTGCTCCTCGGAGCATCCCAAGACATCAAATATCTTCCGCCTTAAGTGGTTTTGGCTCTCCAATAAACTCTGGTGGTCCAAGCTCCTTGAACTATTTAGCGGTGATCGTCCGAGAGTTTCCAGTGTTTCCACCTACATTTTGGACAGGAGCCGCTCTTGCCTGATGTTGCATGAATTGCATAAAGCCTCTGAACATTCTATCGTTCATCATTTGGTCAGTGTTGTTGTTTGTATGAGGATTGTCGCCTTCCTGATGCACATTATCCTGATTATTGATCTGTGAAGACTCAACTGTCTCCTGTGTTCCATTGCTATTCTCAACATTCTCGGATTTCATTTTCAAATACTACCACAAAACAAGGGTTAATTGACATGCAACATATTATCCATATACTTTGACCGACCAATTAAATACCAAATAAACTTAGGTAGGTCATACTAGCGAAGGAATTCCCCATATGTCCCCTCCTAGTTCTAGTCTCACATCTTAGCCAGGGATCATATCCCTAAGCTTTGATACCAACTGTGACGCCCCCAAAATAGGTATACATCACCCATCTTGAGTCGCCAAATACATGGTACAAAATTCAAATACAACTTAATTATACAACAGTCGTGTAAAATACGACAAAATATAATCTTAAAGTTTTAAAAAGAATATTGTCATCTAGACAATATCCACACTCAATGGAGTCCTCATTAAATTTATTATCACACTATTTTATAGAATAGTGAGGACTACTAAAACAACTATCTGGACCGTCAATCCGTTCTCCGACTCGTCCCAACTATATTTTCATTTCCTGAAGAGAACAGTGAAAGAAAGGGTGAGCTCAACTAGCCCAGTAAGAAATATTATGACTAAGATAATGCAGAAGAATTTATCGTTAGCCTTCAACAGTGTTAAACTGATAAAATATAACAAACATCAAGTTTAACTACAGCGGAACAAGCAATCCATTAGAAAAGTCAAGTAGAGAACAAAATCTACTATCTTCTATGATTTAAAAGGTTTTTAATCACTTTTATCATTGAGACTCATCTTAATAAATAATCCACATCATCCCCGTACTCCGGCCAAGGATATTCATTAGTATCACGACCACAAATTATCCATACACTACGGGCCAAGGATATTCGTGTATTCATCAATGGTCATTATCATGTAAACAACTGTCCATCAATGCACTGCGGGCCAATGCGGACTTTTACCATATCATTTATAACATTACGGTCATGATTATACCAAATAATCCCTGATCATAATCACACCAAGTCCATCTATGCACTACAGGCCACATATGACTTTCAACATATTATAAACATGAGGATGATGACAATGATATAAGAATTCAATAAAATAAGTTCAAGGATAAATTTTTAAAGATTTATAATTTAATTTATCCAGAAATCAATAACGTCCAAATTGTCAACATGATACTGTTTTGTGGAGTAAAATTCAAGAATACTCAGAAGAATATTTCCATGAAAAGATACTGGATGAAGCGCAAATATCCAGGATATTCTACTAATTTCATGGAGTATAGAAGCCAAAACTTTAACCAACTTGAGTATAATAGAATATATGAAATCTATGAAATGGATTTTTGCCCGCCATGCGGTAATCCACGTAGACAGATCATTTCCACAATTTAATAAGGAATGAATACGAAGGGTTATTCACTATGCATGCGGTAGTCCACATAGACAGGTTATTCCAACAAAATAATAAAGAATGGAATAACAGAAGAATTCACCATGCATGCGATAGATCCAGCACACACAAAGTTATTCCAATGTAATAATAAAGAGTGGAATAATGTAAGAATTCACCGTGCATGCGATAGATCGCATGCATAAAGTTATTCCAACGTAATAATAAAGAATGGAATAACAACCCTTACGAGTATTGAAAGAAAATAACTCTCTTCATGAATACGAAAAAGAAATAATACCCCTTACCTTAGAAGAAACCGGATACCGGAATAGTGAGGTAGCGACTTTCTCTTCTTTCTCTCTATAATTTCTCTCTATAATAATTGCTCTTGTGAGACTTAGTGAATTGGTGAGAATGAAAGAAGAATGAGCTTCTATTTATAGGAAAATATAGTTTCGATAATTGCACATTTTGGGGCTCGAAATATTATAGTATAATACCTTCCTCTTTTTCTTCATTTTTAATTTAGTCCTGCAAGTATTATCAAACTTGCACCACCTCCCCTAATAGTAAATAAATGTTAATCAATAGTACACACATGTGAACAAATAGTTATAAGCATGTGAAATAATAGCAATTAATTGCTCATTTATTCGATTAATTACCCGATTGGTCAATATAACCTCCAGACATCAATTACTATCGAAATAAATGTCGATTTCCACTAACACTAATAATTCCAACACAATGGAACTATCAATTTCATCTTTAATTAACACGAACTTATTCATCATTAATATTATAACTCACAATATTTAATAACTAGGTCGTTCCCAGGAAAAAAGAGGCTTTCCGATAAGGATTTCTCCTTATTGGCGTGCAATTAGGTGACCAAACCTCTACTTGACAGAACTTCTAGACATTGTCAATATTGCAAATAATAATATGAATAACTTTGTCGTCTCAATTATTGATTTAATAATAATAAATACTATGCAGATGATACTGTGACAATAATAGAATCAATAATATGAGAGATATGATGCATCAATTACTGTAGCAATAATTGAGTATAACTGAGTCACTTCTCATGCAAGCATCAATAATCAATACCGTGTGCTACTATGCAACCACGCCAGACATCGTACTTTTTACTACGGGGTAGTTCAACGGTTTAACTGGTAACACTTTCGTAGTAATTTTATAAAAGATAATTTTGTCGCTTTTCTAACTACGACAATACTTACATTAGGGGTCCACTAATGCTTGTGTGTCATCGTATGAATATTCCCTGTTAAAACGAATATTCCCCGACCAAATGAATATTATATAACCACTTGCTTACTTTGCAAAATTAGTAAATATTACCCACAACTATAAAATTATATCAAATCCACACCATAATATTCAAAAATATATTTCAAGAAAATTATTCTTTATTCATAAAAGTTGGGGTCTTACAACCTCCCCTTCTTATGAAATTTCGTCCTCGAAATTAGGGTACGTACCTGGTATATCTAAGAGGTGAGGATATCTTGACTTCATCTCAGATTTTAACTCCCAGGTCATTTCTTCCACCTCGTGGTTTCTCCACAAAACTTTGACTTGAGGTATAACCATGGAGCATAGAATAGGATCTTTCTTATCCAAGATTTTAACAGGTAATTTTTCATACGTTAAATCTTCCTCTACCTCGTCTTGTTCTAATTTAATAATGTGGTTCGGGTCTTTCATATATTTACGTAACATACATATGTGAAAAACATTATAAACACGAGACATACTTGGCGGTAAGGCGAGTCTATAGGCCACAGTTTCTACTCGATCGAGGATTAAAAATGGGCCAATGAATCGAGGGTTGAGCTTTTCTCTCTTTCCAAATATCGTAACTCCCTTCCATGGAGTAACACGTAACAACACATGATCTCCAATAAAGAATTCCATGTCCTTTCGATGAAGATCAGCATAACTCTTTTGTCGATCTTGTGAGGTTTTTATACGTTGTCGGATCATTTGAATCTTTTCCGTAGTCATACGTACCAACTCTAGTCCCAACAACGTTGCTTCACCCACCTCATCCCATCATACTGGAGAATGACACTTTCTTCCATACAACGCCTCAAATGGAGCCATGCCAATACTTGCTTGATAACTGTTGTTGTAGGAAAACTCCACTAATGGTATTAACTTGTCCCAACTTCCAATGAAGTCAAGGACACAGAATCTTAATAGATCTTTAAGAGTTTGAATAGTCCTCTCCGACTGCCCGTCCGTCTGAGGATGATATGTCGAGCTAAATTGTAAATCCGTGCCCATAGCTTTGTGCAAACTAACCCAAAATCTTGAAGTGAATCTTGGGTCTCAATCAGAAACTATGGATACTGGCATACCATGCAGTCTTACAATCTTGTTTATGTACATACGAGCAAGACGTTCAAGTGTATAAGTTTCTCGTATAGGTAGGAAATGAGCAGACTTGGTCAATCTATCAACAATGACCCAAATTACATCTATGCCTTGAGAAACCTTGGGAAGACAAGTAACGAAATCAATGGTAATGTTCTCCCACTTCCATTCTAGAATTTCAAGTGGTTACAATGGACCTTTTGGTACTTGATGCTCTGCCTTGACTCGTTGACAAATTAAACACCTTGAGATAAACTCCGCCATCTCTCTCTTCATATTGCTCCACCAAAATGTATGTCGAAGATCACGATACATTTTGGTACTCCCAAGATGGATTGCAAATGGTGTGTTGTGTCCTTCCATCATGATTTTATACTTTAAATCAGGGTTGTTAGGTGTTGACGTCAGGATTTTTTGGATGTCCCTTTCCGTTACTTGTTCTTTGGTGTTCTCATTTTAGGTGAGATTTGTTTGAAAAAATAAGTGAAAAAGGTCCGACATGTATAATGTCGACGATGGACTGTTAAGAGTCGCCAGTTGGTTTTTTAAATGGTTGTACCAACACAACCGAGAAAAGGTTTGCACATTGACCCAGTGATGTGACACTGCTATACGGGTCGGCAAAACTAAGATTCATTAGGGTCCGGGGACTTGGTTATGCGGGGGAAAGGTGTTAGGCACCCCCCGACATCCGTATTACCATGGTGACCGCCTCTTTTCAAGAAACTATTATCTGAATGTGTGTGTGTGTGGGTCAATGTGTTGTTATTTGGAAGTAGTACGAGGCCTCGTTCGCACCTATATACACAGGGTTTGAATTTATGTAAAAATTCACTTTTAAGCGAGATATGGAAATGATGTTTTATAAAAGAGGTTTTTTCAAACCCTGATGCTCAATAGTAATTGAGACCTTTTACACTCCAATTTTATTAAGTGCTCAGCTTGATTGATTTTATTTGACAGATGCGAGGCATCAGTACAAAAATAATATACAAAATAATGTCGACTTCCTCGTGGGTATGGAAACCATCTAAGGAAATTCAGATAATGCAGAATAATTTTCAAGCTGCTTACAGCTAAAAATGTCCATCACGGGAACCGAATCTTGATTCAATGGGATGAATCTGTGATCACATGATTTCTAGGCGCCTGAGAATCTTGCATTTTGTATGAAAGCGATGGCGGTATATATATAAAAAGTCAGTAAATATATATATATACAGACATGATCACCAACTACGAAGCACCTCCATGGGGGATCAGAAATGTAAATAAAGCTATTAAAAGCTATCAACCGCCACGGAGGAAACTCCAGGCGGGACAAAATGTAAATAAAGTTGTACAAAGCGATCAACTGTCACGAAGTAAACTCCAGGCAGGACGAAACATAAAGAAAGATGTAAAAGCGATCAACCACCACGAAGTAAACTCCAGGTGGGACGAAATATATATATGTATATATATATAAGCAATAAATGCACCGGATGTAAAATCCAAGCTCATCGAACAGAGTTCGACCACAGTTTATATATATAAGTATATATATATATATATATATATATATATATATAATAAACGCACTGGATGTAAAATCTAGGCTCATCGAATGTAGTCCTAAACACACAGCTTAATATATATAAATATATATATATATATATATTAAAGCAATAAACGCACTGCATCAAGTTCAGGCTCATCGAACAAAGTTCGACACACGATTAATATATATAAATGTGTATATATATATATATATATATATATATATATATATATATATATATATTAAAGCAATAAACGCACTGCATCAAGTTCAGGCTCATCGAACAAAGTTCTACACACGCTAATATATATAAATGTGTATATATATATATATATATATATATATATATATATATATATATATATATATATATATATATATATATATAAAAAGCAATAAACGCACTGGCATCAAAGTTCAGGCTCATCGAACAAAGTTCGACACGAGTTAATATATATAAATGTATATATATATATATTAAAACAAATAAACGCTCGAGCATCAAGTTCAGGCTCAATCGATGCATAACTCGATAATGTTAGTCAATATATATATAAATAAATATATATATATATATATATATATATATATATAATATATGTATATATACAAACCGAATGAAACGATTTTAATCAAGTCCTGGACAAAAGCAAGCAACACGACTCTCAACATGTCGAAGGGTGTGTGCAGAGATGAAGAGAAAGACTCTAAAGTGTAGAGAAGGCTTACAGCTGACTGCCAAAGAAGACTTCTATATCTTTAGAGTGGGTAAACACTGACTTTTGTAGGTACAAAAGGGGCTATATATGGGCTCACGGGTATTTAAAAGGGGAAAGTACACTGCATGGGGTGAGTGCAGAGCAAATTGGGTAGGGCTTCCTCGCCTTTTTATCTTTCAAAATGGGCAGCCCAAGCCCTATATTTATAGGTAATTTAGCCGCATGTGTACCTACGGCTGAGCCGCAGGTGTACCAGAGGAAACCCGGGTAGGCCTGGGTTTTTTGGGTCAGGTCGTCTCGAAGTACGTGTACTCGGGCACTGTAATGTCCACTCGAACTTTCGGAAGTGCAAACCGGGCATCCGTTTGAGATATACAGGACCTATTTTGGACCGCCATTGTCGAGAGTTGTACAATGGCATGGGATTAGAGTTTGTACGAAGTCATTGAAGATGGGACGGTGCCCTCCGGTCTTCAAGCTTCAACTTTCATCTGTTACCCCGCACAATAGTCACTCAGGATTGGTTAGTTTTGTGGGACATCGTTGCATAGAGATGTTGAGACGACGTGTCATGGCATTGCGTTGGCTAGATGAAGATGTTGCCCCTCACCGGTTATCACGAATTGAATTTGATAAAGCAGACGCGTTATTTCGAGCTTCACGAGATTGGACTGCTGCAATTTGTTGAAGGTGCTCATTGTCATCTTTGAGGTGTGCCTATTTTCCCGATGTTATCGCCGGGTTGGTATAGTGTATCTCGTTGTGAGCGCCGAGATTGAAACTGGTCGTATCTGAAATACGCATTTCCGAGGTTATCGCCAAAACTGCATTCCTCGGGGTTATCACCAAGGTTGGTGGCTATTCCCATGGTTGGGACTGAGACTGGATACCTCGGAGTTATCTCCGAGATTAATCGGTCTTCTCCTGTGTGTGTTTCGGTATTGGATCTGCACGCATTGAGGTTAGATTCGAGGTTGGAATTGTTACTCCCAGTGTTTGCTCTGGGGTTGATGCTGAACTTCCGGTAGTATCCGATATGGATATGGATTGTCTTTCAGGGTTCCCTCTTAAAAGATGAATCTGTCCTCCTACAATATTAGTGACAGTAGTACAGAAAATTTCAAGTGTCTACAGATTCCCCTCTTTATCATACTCATGCACGGCGATGCATGGGTAGGATAATAAATCCTAGACACTTGAAATGCAACAAGACAAACGTGGTACTATGGGTAGCAAAATGATGCAAATGTATGATGCATGTGTACTGGGTTATAGCCCAACATGTTGGGGATGATTACTGGATCCCTGTTGCTTCAATTGGGGATTGGCAATGCTGACCAGATTTGACGTGTAATCCGAATCTGTTAGGATGTTGATGTTGGAGTTATCACCAAATTCCTGTGTTCTTGATAACGACTTGATCCTGAAGAGGTACCTCTTATGTGCAAGAGATCTGTGGGGATAAAGCTTGGTCTGTTTGAGGATGTGTATAACATATTCCATCATCTATCCTCTTTGATAACATTGACCTTTCCTGGTTGTTATCGCCGTGACATGTCAAGATTCTGTTGGATTTACTGCCAACAACAAATGCTGTGAGGGATGCCTGACCTTCGTTGACGTGTACTTCACCGACATGTGAATCAACGGCTGAAAAATCCTGTGGGATATACTGTCAAGGCTGCTTGACCTTCGCTGACGTGTGAATCAACGGCTGATACTCTATGGGTAGATTGTCAAGGTTGCTTAACTTTCGCTGACGTGTGAATCAATGGAACATTACGTTGTGACCCTCGCCAGGGATCCGCTGGGGAATATGAGCAATCGAGCATGAAATCCTCGAATAGCTCTAGAGCTCTGATAGGTTTCATCGCTATCGGTCGAAATAACGCCAAGGTTGCTTGACCTTCGTTGATATATGTGTCAACGGCTTGAATGTACGTTGTAATCCCCTGCCGGGGCTTCACTTTGTAACCCCCTGCCGGGGCTTCACGTTGTAACCCCCGTCGGGGACATATGTTGTAACCATTGCTGATGTGTGTAGCAGCGGCTGGTCATCGGATGGCTTTCGATGCTCTGTTGGGTTTGCTTCCCCCGATTATCATGATGCCAAGGTTGTTTGACCTTCGCTGATTAGTGTGTCAACGGATGAGCATGCATTGTAACCCCCGCCGGGGATATACGTTGTAACCCCGGTCGGGGACTCACGTTGTAACCCCCGTCGGGGACATACGTTGTAACCCCCATTGGGGACATACGTTGTAACCCCCGTCGGGGACTCACTTAGGGTAATGACCTGGAGTTGGTGGCATCGGACCTGTACAGGGTATTACCGTATGTGATTTGTGACAACTGAGATCATCAGCAAGGTATACCTCTTGTTTGGGTGATTACCAATGAGCGATGTACTGACTCAAAATTTCATTTGAGAAGACCAAGATTGCATGTTGTTTTGCTCAATCACGCTGCGTTTTTATTCCGGATTTGACTTTTCTAGTCCGCAAGAACTCTTTTGTAACTCGAACTGGACCGAGCCGGAGGGGTGGGACCCACATAGGGATGCCGCAGGTATTTGTTGGTTGTATGTGACCCATTTCCTTATATTTGTAGAGGTACAGAGATGATGTATTAGATGATGATATACTTAGGAATGTATGCATAGTTTTTCCATTCCCTATATCATATTGCCATCAATTATCTGTTATGCATGTATCATATTATGCATATTTATGTATGTCCAGAGATATTCGGCATTGACCCCTGGATGGTCTTATGACACGGCCCGCACAGATGTCTTCTTCGATAGTTAGACGTATAGATCATACCCCACCGTCAATGGTGATATTAGGTATGCGATCGTGGTATGATAGCATGTCACCACCAGACAGGGTGACTGTAGATCATTTGCTACAACATACCATAACTTTATTGATGTTTCAGGTTCCCGCAGGGTTTGTGGATGGGATGCTAAAGCATTGGCTACCAAATAGACATGTATTCCGATTCGGTACCCATGAGTTGACTCCTACTCTGGAGGAGTATGCACGATTGACGATGCTGCCTTTAGACAGACCTTGCGTGCATCTGGCTTTGGGAGACATGAGTAGACGGTTCATGACTCTCACAGGATTGCGGCGCAGAGTAGTGCAGGACGAGCTGACATCTAGCCACGTGATATCCCAGCATTTTCTATATGATAGATTTGGCTCGGAGGATAGCTATTCACGACATTCTGGGGATTTCATCGCACCGGAGGACCATTGGTGTTTGGCCAGGGTCGATGTACTGTTGTTGTGCGTACTGTCGTATGTCTATATGCCACGATATATGGACGAGATAGACATTGGTGTCATCATGGTTGTGAGAGCTCTTACAGAGGGTCGTACCATTGTACCTATGATTGTAGTAGAGACCTGCAATTGACATCCTAGTCTTTGCTTATCCGATCAAGTGTTCACCGGGAGTTCTATCATCTTTGTGTATGTGTGGTTTATATCACACTTGAGATTGATTGGCACTCTTAGACGGCATGGGTACTGGTTCAATCATTTTGTAGCCATGTCATACTCCTTTCAGCCATCGGAGTGTATAGATGCTCTGTCTTGGTCCGCATTTTTGGCAGATATCAAAGATCCATTTAGCATATTACACACGTACCTGGCTTTGCTCACCATATCGCCTTCATTACTCACGCCCGGGCATGGACTTCCTCCTCCGGGCCGGGCGGCTTGAGGGCGTGACTACTTATCACCCACTAGCCGTGATGTCGCAGATTCGACCGGGCCTGGATTTTCATCCTTTTGAGTGGGCGATAGTTCAAATTCGACTTCTCGATATCTCTCAAAGGAGAGGACCGATCCGTGTGTATGCTTGTTGGGATCAGCGTGAGATAGCTTCTTTTTCTGTCAGTCATCCAGGTTGTTCTGCAAAGTATTCCGAACGGATGAAGACAGAGATTTTGTCAATTGCGGTAGTGTCCACAGTACCGGATAGTGAGTCAGATGATGTAGAGCCCATGGAGGACATCGATTCCTACATCGAGGAGGAGCCCGCATCACGCTAGGTTGCCAAAGATTTCTTCCGATTCTCCTAGCACCAAGATCAGATCTTGATTCAAAGACTTTTCGACAAGACGTGAAGCGTAGTCTTCATCTGATGACCTTTGAGAGAGATCAGGCTCGATCTATGACGTTGACTGCCTTTGATGGGAGAGACGCAGCTCTATTAGAGAGAGACGAGGCATTAGCTCACACAGATGCCGCTGTTGTTGAGCGGGATGAGGCCAGATCAGCCAGAGATGCAGTGATAGTCGAGCGGGATAGTGCTATATCTGCCCGGGATGTAGCCGTTACAGATAGTACTGCAGTGAGGTCCCTTACCACTGGCATGATCGCACAGATGAGCATATATATTGATGATCATACGATCACCATACAGATGGCTGCAGATCTGTTGGGTCGTTTGGATATTCTCGTACAGGAGACCACAGCTTCGCCTCCTTCTTCTGAGAGGGACGCCATATTGGGCTTGTTAGCTTTCATATACCCTGACTTATAGATGAGCTTGTATTTACCTGCACAGACTAGCTTAGCCATTTTGTCATGTACAGTTTACATTGTATATATATCAAACAACATTATATATATGACAGGGAAATATATTTTTGGATCACTTCCCTTTTAGATATGCCTTGCTATTTGCTTGATATTTTGCCAACTGCTTCAGGGCTTGTGGTCTTGATGTATTCTAAATTCCTCCTGGGTGGATGGACATTGAGTTGTCTCTGGATAGTTTAGAATGGATCATCGATGTAAGACCCCAACTTTTATGAATAAAGAATAATTTTCTCGAATTATATTTTTGAATATTATGGTGTTGATTTGATATAATGTTATAGTTGTGGGTAATATTTACAAATTTTGCAAAGTAAGTAAGTGGTTATATAATATTCGATTGGTCGGGGAATATTCGTACGACGACACAATCATTGGTGGACCCCACAACGGAAGTATTGTCGTAGTTAGAAAATGACAAAATTATATTTCTATAAAAATAACGGCGGAGGTGTTACTGTTAAAACTGTTGAACTACCCGGTAGTAAAAGTACAGTAATACGTGTGGTTGCATAGTAGCACACGGTATTGATTATTGATGCTTACGTGAAAAGTCACTTAGTTATACTCAATTATTGCTACAGTAGTTTCTGCATCATATCTCTCATATTATTGATTAAATTATTGCTATAGTATCATCTGCATAATATGATATATTATTAAATCAATAATTGAGACGGCAAAGTTAATCATATTATTATTTGCAATATTGACAATGTCTAGAAGTTCTGTCAATGAGAGGTTTGGTCACCTAATTGCGCGCCAATAAGGAGAAATCCTTATCGGAAAGCCCCCTCTTTTCTGAGAATGACCTGGTTGTTAAATATTGTAAATTATAATATTAATGATGAATAAGTTCGTGTTGATTAAAGATGAATTTTATAGTTCCATTGTGTTGGACTTATTTGTGTTAGTATAATTGATGTCTGGAGGATATATTGTTCAATCGGGTATTCGGAACACTATTCGTGTCAGAGTTACTATTCACAAGTTACTATTCACGAGTTACTATTCATGAATTACTATTCACGAGTTACTATTCACGGGATACTATTCACCCGTAAGATATATTTCTTTTCGGTCCAAATCATTTTTGGGTACAATATTATTCCATGAGGAGATATGCTAATTTTCCAGACCGTTGGGTGAAGATATAATAGTAAGTCAATATGGACCGCTGGTGGAAAGTTATAATAGTAAATCAATATCGATCGCTGGTTTAAAGTTTTAATAGTAAATCAGTATGGACCGTTGCTTTAAGTTTTAATAGTAAACCAATATGGACCGTCTGCTTTAAAAAGTAAATCAATCTGGACCGCTCATGAATTAGTTACTATTCACCCATTTTCCTATAAATAAGCTCATTCCTTCATTATTTCTTACGAATTCACCAAACTCTAGAGAGAGAAACTATAGAGAGAAGAAGAAAAGTATTTTGTTACTTCACTTTTCCAATATCCAGTTTCTTCTAAGGTAGGGAATATTATTTGTTGTACCCGTAAGGGGTATTATTTCTTTTGTATTCATGAAGAGAATTTCTATTATTCCATTACTTATTATTCTGTTGGAATAACCTGTATACGCCGGCTACCCTATACTTGGTGAAATTCTTCTGTTATTCTATTCTTTATTATTCTGTTGAATATCCATCTGCATGCTTTTCGTCGGACACGGTTCCGATATTTATTATTACATTGGAATATCCCATGCATGCATTTTACGCTAGACCTGGTTCCGTTATTTATTATTCTGTTGGAATAACCTACATGTGCGGTCTATCGCATGCATGGTGATTTCTTTTGTTATTCCATTCTTTATTATACTCAGTTGGTTAAAACTTTGACTTCTATACTCCATGAAATTAGTGGAATATCCTTGATATTTGCGCTTCATCCAATATCTTTTGATGGAAATATTCTTCTGAGCATTCTTGAATTTTACTCTACAAAGCAGTATCATGTTGACAATTTGGACGTTATCAGTTCCTAGATAAATTAATTCTTGAACTTATTTTATTGAATTCTTATATCATTATCATCATCCTCATGTTTATATTTTGTTGAAAGTCATATGTGGCCTGTAGTGCATAGATGGACTTGGTATGATTATGACCTTGGATTATTCGGTGTAATCATGACCGTAATGTTACAAATGATGTTGTAAAAGTCCTCATTGGCCCGTAGTGCATGGATAATTTGTGGTCGTGATACTAAGAATATCCTTGGCCATAGTGCAGGGGTGATTCAATGATGTGGATTATTTATTAAGCTGAGTCCCAACGATAAAAGTGATGAAAACCCCTTTTAAATCATAGAAGATAGTATATTTTATTCTCTACTTGACTCTTCCAATGGATTGCTTGTTCCGCTGCAATTAAACTTGATATTTATTATATTTTATCAGTTTAACATTGTTGAAGGCTAACGATAAATTATTTTGCGTTTGACGTAATTCTAGGGATTGATTGGTTAAATACTCATCATGTAAAAATTGATTGTTTTCGTAAGGTTGTTAGTTTTCATATTCCTAATCAACCTATTATGCGAATTCAAGCGACCAAACCATTAGAATCAATAACGGTCATTTCAAGCCATAAAGCTATTCGTTTATTGAAAAATGGATGTCAAGCTTTCTTAGCTCATGTCACAGATTTAAACAAAAATACGTCAGTTTTGAACGTTATTTCTATTGTTAATAAATTTCCTAACGTATTCCCTGAAGAACTTCCTGGCCTACCCCCAGAGCGTGAAATTGAATTTTGTATCGACCTTGAACCTGGTACAAAACCCATTTCCAAAGCCCCATATCGAATGGCTCCTATTAAACTTCAAGAGTTAAAGACCCAATTGCAGGAATTGTTTGACATTGGTTTCATTCATCCTAGTACGTCTCCTTGGGGTGCTCCTGTTCTATTCGTGAAGAAGAAAGATGGGAGTATGCGACTTTGTATTGATTATTGGGAGTTGAATCATGTCACCATCAAAAATAGGTACTCATTGCCACATATTGATGACCTGTTTGACCAATTGCAAGGAGCAAAATTCTTTCCAAAGATTGATCTCCGTTCTGGATATCACCAATTGAATCTTAGAACCGATGACAGTCCAAAGACGGCTTTCAGAACTCGGTACGGGCATTATGAATTCCTAATCATGTCCTTTGGATTGACTAATGCTCCTGCTGCCTTCATGGATATGATGAACCGAGTATTCAAGGAATATTTGGATCACTTTATAGTCATCTTTATTGATGACATCCTTATTTATTCCAAAAGCCGTGAAGATCATGAGCAACACTTGAGGCTGACACTCCAAAAGCTTCGTGAATACAAGCTTTATGCCAAGTTAAAGATATGCGAGTTCTGGATTGAAGAAGTAGCATTTCTTGGGCATGTAGTATCAAGTCATGGAATATCTGTTGACCCGGCAAAGATTGAAGCAATACAAAGCTGGGAGCAACCTAAATCAGTGACCGAAGTACGTAGCTTTCTCGGCTTAGCTGGTTATTATCAGAGATTCGTAGAAGGGTTTTCTCAAATCGCTACTCCATTAACTCAGCTAACTCGGAAAGATGAAAAATTTGGTTGGAGCGAGGAATGTGAGAAGAGTTTTCAAGAACTCAAGAGGATACTCATTTTAGCACCTGTTCTGACAATACCATCTGGCTCAGAGGGATTTGTCATCTACAGTGATGCTTTGGGCAAAGGGTTAGGATGTGTTCTCATGCAACATGGGAAAGTCATAGCCTATGCCTCTCGACAACTCAAAGAATATGAGAGGAATTATCCTACACATGATTTAGAGTTGGCAACTGTTGTCTTTGCACTTAAAATTTGGAGGCATTACTTGTATGTGTGACACCCCCAAATCTGGTTACTTCGATTCCACGGGATTTGGTGTTCACTGTACAAATATCATCTATCTATCTACCCATAATAAATGCAACCATGCAATATATAGAAATAAAATCTTCCCCTTATGGGGTTACAACATCTGAATAATAAACATAATCCCAGGTTAACACTAACCTTAAACATCTGTGCGGAATTATAAACAATTAAGTCTTAAACAACATCATTAACTTAAGTCTTAAACAAATACATCATCATATAAAACAACAAGTCTTCATCACTTATTAACCTTGCCCTTGCCTTTACTAGTAGAAGGTTCGTCGATTCTTTCGTTCTTAACTGCAATGTTATTATTAAGCAAGAGTGAGCACGATTTCCCACAAGTATAACAATGAAATAACAATATAATAACATGAGAGTGAATCAAAGACATCTAAATAAAAGCTCAACTTTTGAATCAAGAATGAATAACAAGAATAAAAAGATTTCTGAGGCTCATAAGACCTTGAACTATGTCCTAGGTTAGCAAGGGTTATACTTGAAACCTTTAACAGTCATAAGACTATGGACCTTTCTTCTCGTACTTAGGGGGATCATCCCTTACTACCATACTGTACACAATATCTTAACGTTAATGCATAAATAAATCCCTTTGCAGGGTTGTTCATCTCAGTTTGACATATGAGTCCGCACCAAAGGAAGTTTGGTTTGGATAATTCAATAAGGGTTCTGAAATTTAGAACATTCATAAACTATGGACTAGTCGAATCAATAAGGTTCACTAGTCTAACAAAGTTCAACAATAATGATATTCAAATTGAATAATAATCTCAAGAAGTATACAATAGAACAAATATTGTATAACAAATTCATACTTTGAAAGGATAATAAATCTTTAATATAACAATTCGAACTTGAATAATAGTAATGAGAATTTAGTCAAGGTAAATAATAAACTTGAACAATGATAACAAGTAGGGGTAGGAAACTTGCCTCATGCGTAGATTACACTTTAATAAAACACGTTCCTTGAATTAAATCCTACATACCATTTACATTCACAATACCAGTTAATTATAACTAAACTAATCATCATAAGTTCATTCTCTTTGTCTAACTTTGATTATGACTATACTTAGTCAATTATCACATTCATTGTCATATAATTTACACCTCACAATTAACAAGCTAATTATGTAATCAATAATTTAATCCACATATAATTATGTTATTTACATATTAAGTATCTATTTTAACATCTCATTATACTTATAACATAATTTTATGTTCATTACATTAACTTAACATCACATTCATGGACTTAAACACTTTAAAATTTTTGTTTCTGAACATTCTAGAGAGTGGTATATGCATTTCACTTTTATACTAAACTTAATGACTGCATGTACTGTATACCATGACTTGAGACTTAATGACTGCTTGGCCAGAGTGGCGCTCCAAGACGGAAAAAAGCGTAAATGTTGACATTATGACTGGCAAGCGTATACGATTCTGAAATGGTAGTTCATAAAAATCGCAGAACATGCCAATTTCTATCAATTTCTTAATTTCTACACGAAATTAAACATACCCACATGATATAATTCATACATAATCATTACCCATCATTTACATAATGATTTTAACCCATTAAAATACATAATTACAGAATTAAAACATGCAAATTTTCACTGTTCTTTGTGTTCTTGAAGATTTTGAACAAAACATAAAATTTAATACTACGGATTCGTTATAACACCGAATCCGTTCGTTTAAGGCTTGGTTTCTTCGTATCAACATGTATAATCAAATGAGAGTGGGAATTTCATAAAAATATTTATGTTTGACATATTAAAATCACGTATAAGGGCCATATGGCCATAACCCATACTCTGTAAAAAAATTTTTGAAATAACAAGTCATCGTATTATGAAACTTATGATATGGAATCATATACAATATATATTAAACATGCTACTATGACATAAAATCACGTATATGACCACATAGTCAATACACTTTCCAACCACAGAGAATTTTACAGAAATTGGAGTGCAATATTTTATAACACTAAATGACGTAGAAAAGAATTGGGTTAAAGGAATTACCCAAGCGTAGAATTAATAGAAGATGAATTCCTTCTCAGATGACTCTCACAATCCTCTTAACAATCTCTGAATTCTCAACTTTTTCTCTATATCTCTCTCTGTTATGCTTTCTAGACTTAGGCAAATAATGAAGAAGTAGGAAGAAGACGTAAACTAAATAAGGACAATTGGTGCGTTGAGTGGTCAGTTAACCTAGTCATGGGCAACTTCCTCCAACTCCCACTAAGGCCATGTTTGGCTAGGCTTAATAGATTTCAAAACCATTTAGTTTAATAAAGCTTTATCATATAGTTTAATTAATGTCACACTTCTTATAAAATAAATCCAATATTTTATTTAATTTACTTTAAATAAAATAATATAATAATTTCTCATAAATTCACATAGTCGCATAATTAAATTTCTCATTAATAAATAATGTCAAATTATTAACTCTATAATTAATAATTAAATTAATTAAAATACCAATAGGCTTATTAAATATTTCTTTTAATACAATAAGCTCACATAATCACATACTTCGATAATAAAATTTCTCTACATTAATTTAATAAATGTAACACATATAATTAAATTAATCTACCACAATTGCATCAATTAATTATTTAATCTAATAATTAAATCATCGAAAATATTTATTTACTTCTATAAATATTAAAATAAAATTACAAAAATCTCGCTCATCACATCTTTCCCCTTAAAAGGATTCTCGTCCCCGTAATCACGATTCAATAAATTCGACCCATTACATTCTCCCCCCCCTCCTTACAAAGATTACATCCCCCTGTAATCGCTATACATAAATTAAGTAAATAAATGAGGGTAATTCTTCATCATATTCTCTTCGAGTTCCAACGTAGCTTCTTCGGCGTTGTGGTTCCTCCAAATTACCTTAACAGAAGGTATTACTTTATTTCTGAGAACTTGTTCTTTTCTGTCGACAATTTGAACATGAATTTCTTCGTAAGATAAGTCTTTTTCAAAATGTAGTGGTTCGTATTCAATTACATGCTTGTAATCGGGTTTGTAGGGTCGTAAAACAGAAACATGGAAGACGTTATGGACATTCTCGAGTCTTTGGAGGTAGGCTACCTCGCACGCAACTTCTCCGATTCTTCTCAGTACTTCAAATGGTCCAATGAATCTTGGGCTCAATTTCCCTTTCTTTCCGAACCTGATCTTTCCCTTCCAAGGAGAGACCTTCAAGAAAACATAATTACTTAATTCAAATTCGATATTTTTATGATGTAGATCAGCGTATTTATTCTGTCTATCTTGAGTTGCTACCAGTCATACTCGGATAACTTTGACTATTTCTGCTGTCTGCTGTACCAATTCTGGCCCTAGCAATTACCTTTCACCAACTTCATCCCAATAAAGCGGAGTTCTGCACTTTCTGCCGTATAACGCTTCATAAGGCGACATGCCAATACTAGCGTGGTAACTGTTATTGTAGCCGAACTCTACTAATGGTAGGTTATCATCCCAATTTCCTTTAAAGTCCATCACAGAGGCTCTTAGCATATCTTCTAATGTCTGAATCGTTCTTTTGCTCTGTCCGTCTGTTTGAGGGTGGTATGTTGTACTCATTCACAATTGCGTACCCATGCATTCCTGAAGACGTTTCCAGAAATTCGTTGTGAAGCGCGGATCTTTATCAGAAACAATTGACACCAGAACTCCGTGCCTCGAAACAATCTCTTTTACGTATAACCTCGCCAACTGATCTAAGTTGAATCTGATTTTGATCGGAAAGAAGTGTGCGGATTTCGTCAGTCGGTCAAAGATAACCCATACTGCGTTGTAGCCTTTCTGAGTCATCGGAAGGCCAACCACGAAGTCCATTGTAATATGTTCCCATTTCCATTCCGGGATCTCTAACGGTTGTAGCAATCCACTTGGTATCTGATGTTTTGCTTTCACTTTCTGACAGGTAAGACACTTGGCAACACATTCTGCAACATCTCGTTTTAAATTTGGCCACCAGAAATGTTGTCGAAGATCTTGGTACATTTTGGTACTACCAGTGTGAATCGAATATCGTGAACTATGAGCCTCGCTCAAAATTTCTTCCTTAGTCTCTTGTACTGGCGGAACCCAAATTCTACTTTCAAATCTCAGTATTCCTTCCTTATCCATCTTAAATCTCGGTTCAGTTCCTTCAGATATCTTCTTTGTCACCTTTTTACATTCTTCGTCCTGAAGATGAGCCTCCTTTACTTTATCTAGTAGAGTTGTACCAGATTGCATCTAAAATAGCTTCTCATCAATCTCCATAGGATACTTCACTTCTAACTCCGCTCTCCATTTATGAAATTAGCTCCTCCTCTGAGCGCTTAACATCATCAATTTCTCACGACCCTTTCTACTTAAGGCGCCTAAGAACCACATTTGCTTTACCCGGATGGTATAAAATCTCACAACGTAATCCTTAATTAATTCAAACCATCTTCTTTGACGATATTCAAATCCTTCCGTGTAAAAATATATTTCGCACTCTTGTGGTCCAGAGTATATATTTCACACTTCTCCCCGTAGAGATAGTGCCTCCAAATTTTCAAAGCAAAAACAACTGCAGTAACTCCAAGTCGTGGGGTTGGGTATCCTTCTCGTAATCCTTCAATTGTCGTGATACATACGCAATGACTTTTGCCATTTTGCATCAAAGACACACGCCAAGTCCTTTATGCAACGCATCACTATAAACAACAAAATTTCTGTATCATCCGAAAGAGATAACACAAAATGTACTAACCTCTTTCTTCAATTCTTGAAAACTTTGCTCACACTTATCCGTCCAAACAAATTTCACAACTTTTTCGAAGTTAAATTAGCTAATCTGAGTTGCGATCTTGGAAAAGTCTTGTATGAACCTTCTATAATATCCTGCCAATCCAAGAAAACTTCGTACTTTCGACGGCGTCCTCGGTTAATCCCAGTTAATCACGGCTTTGACTTTTGATGGATCTATCGAAATTCCGTTTTTATCGATCACGTGACCAAGAAATTGTACTCGCTCGATCCAAAATTCACATTTCAAAAACTTAGCATACAACTTCTCCCTTCTTAATAACTCCAACGTTAATCTCAAATGCTCTTCGTGTTCTTCTTTGGTTTTTGAATATACCAAAATGTCGTCTATAAATACCATTACGAATTTGTCCAAAAACGGCTTGAACACACCATTCATTAGTCCCATAAATGTTGCAGGAGCATTCGTAAGACCAAACGACATTACTAAAAATTTGTAGTGACCATATCGCGTTCTGAACGCTGTCTTCGATACATCATCTGGCCTCACCTTCAGTTGATGATAACCGCTTCTCAAGTCTATCTTGGAAAAATATCTCGCTCCCTTCAATTGATCAAACAGGTCGTCGATCCTCGGTAATGGATATCTATTCTTAATCGTGACCTTATTCAGTTCTCTGTAGTCAATGTAGAGCCGCATCGATCCGTCCTTCTTTTTCACAAATAACACTGGCGCTCCCCACGGCGATACGCTCGGTTGAATGTACTTCTTGTCCAGTAATTCTTGTAGTTGTACCATTACTTCTTTTATCTCTATAGTGCCATTCGGTATGGTGCCTTCGATATTGGAACGGTTCTGGGTGCCAGATCGATCACAAAATCTACCTCTCTATCCGGTGGAAGTCCCGGAAAATCGTCTGGAAATACGTCGACGAAGTCTCTTATAATCGGTATTTCTTCTACCTTCGGATTCTCTTTTCGATTGTCGACTATGTAAGCTAAGTTTCCTACACAGCCTTGTCTTAATAACTTCCTGGCCTGCATCATCGTCAGACAACTCGCTTGTCTAGTCGACTTGCTACCATAAAACACAACCTTTGACGTAGTCATAAGGTTAATACGCTTCTTTTGGCAATCAATTACAGCCCCATAATTGAATAACCAGTCCATTCCCAATATAACGTCAAATTCCCCAAGTCGAATAGGGATAAGATCTACGTTCGTGATATTACCCTTAATATCCACTCTATAGTTCTTATGTACGTACTTAACAGAGATTATTTCTCTATTCACAATTTCTATGTTCATGGGGTAATCCAATTCATCCCTAGGCAAATCTAAATTCTTAGCAAAGTCATCGGATATAAAGGAACAATTAGCACCCGAATCAAATAAAATATAAGCATTAATTTTATTGATTGGAATGATACCTGACACCACATCACGGGACTGAACTGCATCCTGTACAATCATATTGAAAGTCCTGGTGGTCGGTCGGTTTATTGCGGTTGGTCCGGTGATAGTTAAGGCATTTCCACTGTTGTTTCCCCGATTTCCTCTTGATCCTGACCCTCCCGATCCCTTCTTAGGACAGTCTCTTGCCAGATGGTCCTTTGAACCACAAGTAAAGCAAGCACCCTTCTTTGGGTTAGGATAGTTAGGTGCTATGTGGCCTTCTTGACCACAATTGTAGCACACTCTTTTTCCTTTCATACAAACTCCCTGATGGGCTTTCCCGCAGGTCGGGCATGCTTCGATTCTTTTCTTCTTACTACCTTGTTGATTCCCCGATGATGAGTTGTCATTCCACCTTTTCTTCTGATTAAAATTTCCACCTCCTGTGCCACTTCCACTAACCTTGTTATTTCCCTCACCTTCACTCTTCTTCTTCTTCTGATCTTGATTATACTTGGTCACCGCATCGCTTCCACCTTCAACGAGGATGACCTTTTCCATTACTCCAGAAAAAGTGTTTATCTGAAACATTGATACTTTACTATATACCCAAGGCTTTAGTCCTTGTTCGAATCTTCTGGCTTTTCTTTCGTCTGTGTGTACTTGATACGGGGCGAACCTCGCTAACTCATTGAATCTAGCTGCATAATCAGGTATGCTCATATTTCCCTGCTTCAATTCCAGAAATTAAACCTCCATCTGGTTCTGTGAGCTGGTTGGGAAGTACATCTCGAAAAACATTTCTTTAAATCTCTCCCAAGTAATTACACCTTCACCTCCACGAACTTTGTTTGCTTTCCACCAATAGCTAGCTTCAAACATCAGCATAAATGTTGCAAAAGCGGTCTTCTGGTCTTCTAACCCTAGCAACGCCAAAAACCTTCTCCATTTCCATAACCCACGCTTAAGCCTCGATCGGGTTCATGGAACCTTTAATTTCAAGCGTCCCACCGCCTTTGAAATCGTTAAACGTAGTATTTGGTGGAGCTTAAGGTTGATTATTCATTGCTCCAGTCAGTAAGTTAACCAACTGCTGCACGGGATTAGCATTGACATTATTGTTGTTATTTGTTGACTCTTCCCGAGCTGGTTGACGTTCTTCTTCTAGGCGGCATATTTCTGTTAAGAATAATATATGCTTCTTAAATCTCTATTAAATTCTCTAAATAGTTAAGACTTAACTCAACAATTTAATATAATAATTTAACACATCATCTCAAACAACTTAATATATTTAATTCAAACTAAAAGTTTTACATCAAACGATAGCATAACTGCTATTTACATCCACCATCCTGAGATAAAGAATCCACAGGATTTAAATATTAAAATATTCCTTCGTTCATAAACATATCAGAATTTACATATAAAACTAACTAAGTCTTTCACATAATTAAACAGATTATATCACTATTTGTCAAGGTGCTGAATAGTCTTGACACGCTCCTCTTCCATGATACGAGACATCGTTCTGCGATCCAGCATGTACGATGGAAGTCATTCGAACTAGATGGGGTACCTCAAAACTTGATCTTGGGCCTCATCCATTGCATGATTAAGTGTGGAGTATATCTCTCCAAGCTTTTCCTTCTTTGCACGACCATCCTCTTCCGCAAGATCAGCACGATGTGACTCTCTTACCCAGCCCTCCTCTGCTATGGCAAGCCTCTCTGAACTCTCTTTCAGATCCTTCTTTAACTTTTCTATATGTGCGGTCTTATCTTCGGTTTGACCTTTCTCATGGACCAAATCTCATTCTACATTTCCCAGTCGTGAGTGAAGAGTCAAAATCTCCCCCTCCTTCTGCTCGAGAGTAATCTGTTGAATAATAGCTCGCTCAGTCAGATCTTGTACCTCATCTCGTAACTCCACGTTACGGTCGTATAATGTGTCGTACATCTCAAAGATCAATGGAATGTCAGGAAACTCATCTTCTTCCTCTTCCTCGTCAAATTCCTCCTCGATCCTCCTCGTGATCTCGCCTCGTGTTCATGCTCCCGACCAACAATCTGTGATCAATGGGGATGACTCCTCTCGTTCTAATCGCTTCCCCTAACGACATGAATGTCTCCTGGACTCCTCCTCTATAGGTACTCGTAGGTATTCGGGGTTCCTCCTCCCCGCCGACTAGTTCCTCCAATGTCGACATCCCGACAACAAAATTTTGAGTTTTAGTTACTAAGTCGCATTTAGTGAGCACATAATTTAACACATAAGCACATAAAGTCTTTTATTATCTTTAATGAATTACAAAAATTCATTTCCTAGAACTCGAAAAGAGTTTTCCATCACTATGTTCTTTCTATAATGCTACTACCTAAGGTTGTTCCCCCACCTAAGGTTCATAACCTACAGCTTTGATACCAACTTGTGACACCCCCAAATCCGGGTACTTCGATTCCACGGGATTTGGTGTTCACTTTACAAATATCATCTATCTATCTACCCATAATAAATGCAACCATGCAATATATAGAAATAAAATCTTCCCCTTATGGGGTTACAACATCTGAATAATAAACATAATCCCAGGTTAACACTAACCTTAAACATCTATGCGGAATCATAAACAATTAAGTCTTAAACAACATCATTAACTTAAGTCTTAAACAAATACATCATCATATAAAACAACAAGTCTTCATCACTTGTTAACCTTGCCCTTGCCTTTACTAGTAGAAGGTTCGTTGGTTCTTTCGTTCTTAACTGCAATGTTATTATTAAGCAAGAGTGAGCACGATTGCCCACAAGTATAACAATGAAATAACAGTATAATAACATGCGAGTGAATCAAAGACATCTGAATAAAAGCTCAACTTTTGAATCTAGAATGAATAACAAGAATCAAAAGATTTCTGAGGGTCATAAGACCTTGAACTATGTCCTAGGTTAGCAAGGGTTATACTTGAAACCTTTAACAGTCATAAGACTATGGACCTTTCTTCTCGTACTTAGGGGGATCAGCCCTTAGTACCATACTGTGTACAATATCTTAACGCTAACACATAAGTAAATCCCTTTGCAGGGTTGTTCATCTCAGTTTGACATTCGAGTCCGTACCAAAGGAAGTTTGGTTTGGATAATTCAATAAGGGTTCTGAAATTTAAAACGTTCATCAACTATGGACTAGTCGAATCAATAAGGTTCACTAGTATAACAAAGTTCAACAATAATGATATTCAAATTGAATAATAATCTCAAGAAGTATACAATAGAACAAATATTGTATAAAAAATTCATACTTTGAAATGATAATAAATCTTTAATATAACAATTCGAACTTGAATAATAGTAATGAGATTTTACTCAAGGTAAATAATAAACTTGAACAATGATAACAAGTAGGGGTAGGAAACTTGCCTCGTGCGTAGATTACACTTTAATAAAACATGTTCCTTGAATTAAATCCTACATACCATTTACATTCACAATACCGGTTAATTATAACTTAACTAATCATCATAAGTTCATTCTCTTTGTCTAACTTTGATTGTGACTATACTTAGTCAATTATCACATTCATTGTCACATAATTTACACCTCACAATTAACAAGCTAATTATGTAATCAATAATTCAATCCACATGTAATTATGTTATTTACATGTTAAGTATCTATTTTAACATCTCATTATACTTATAACATAATTTTATGTTCATTACATTAAGTTAACATCACATTCATGGACTTAAACACTTTAAAATTTTTGTTTCTCGAACTTTACAGAGAGTTGAATGCATACCACTTGTTGTTTATTAAGGCTTCATATACTGCTTGCTACCAGGATACTGCGACTTGAGACCAACATCCGCATCATGTCATTGAAAAGGCAGCAAAGGCAATGAGCATGCACATGCCATGGCGTATCGATTCTAGAAATGGCGTTCATTAAAAATTGCAGAACATGCCAATTTCTATTCATTTCTTAATTTCTACACGAATTTAGACATACCCACATGATATAATTCATACATAATCATTACCCATCATTTACAAAATGATTTTAACCCATTAAAATACATAATTACAGAATTAAAACATGCAAATTTTCACTGTTCTTTGTGTTCTTGAAGATTTTGAACAAAACATAAAATTTAATACTACGGATTCGTTATAACACCGAATCCGTTCGATTAAGGCTTGGTTTCTTCGTATCAACATGCATAATCAAATGAGAGTGGGAATTTCATAAAAATATTTATGTTTGACATATTAAAATCATGTATAAGGGCCATATGGCCATAACCCATACTCTGTAATTTTTTTTTTGAAATAACAGGTCATCATATTATGAAACTTATCATATGGAATCATATACAATATATATTAAACATGCTACTATGACATAAAATCACGTATATGACCACATAGTCAATACACTTTCCAACCACATAGAATTTTACAGAAATTGGAGAGCCATATTTTATAACACTAAATGACGTAGAAAAGAATTGGGTTACAGGAATTACCCAAGCATAGAATTAATAGAAGATGAATTCTTTCTCAGATGACTCTCACAATCCTCTTAACAATCTGTATCTCTCTCTGTTATGCTTTCTAGACTTAGGCAAATAATGAAGAAGAAGGAAGAAGACGTAAACTAAATAAGGACAACTGACGCGTTGAGTGGTCAGTTAACCCAGTCATGGGCAACTTCCTCCAACTCCCACTAAGGCCATGTTTGGCTAGGCATAATAGATTTCAAAACCATTTAATTTAATAAAGCTTTATCATATAGTTTAATTAATGTCACACTTCTTATAAAATAAATCCAATATTTTATTTAATTTACTTTAAATAAAATAATATAATAATTTCTCATAAATTCACATAGTCGCATAATTAAATTTCTCATTAATAAATAATGTCAAATTATTAACTCTCTAATTAATAATTAAATTAATTAAAATACCAATAGGCTTATTAAATATTTCTTTTAATACAATAAGCTCACATAATCACATACTTCGATAATAAAAATTCTCTACATTAATTTAATAAATGTAACACATATAAATAAATTAATCTTCCACAATTGCATCAATTAATTATTTAATCTAATAATTAAATCATCGAAAATATTTATTTACTTCAATAAATATTAAAATAAAATTACAAAAATCTCGTTCGTCACATCTTTCCCCCCTTAAAAGGATTCTGTCCCCAGAATCACGACTCAATAAATTCGACCCGTTATAGTATGGGGAGAAAGTGGAGATCTTTACGCATCATAAAAGCCTCAAAATTTCTTCACTCAAAAGGAACTCAACATGCGACAATGACGTTGGCTTGAACTGTTGAAAGATTATGATCATACCATCCAATACCATCTTGGAAAAGCGAACGTGGTAGCTGACGCATTAAGTAGAAGATCATATGCAAGTACGAGTGCGATATTTTCAACGCAAAGGCCCATTTTGTGTGACTTGTAAAGGATGGAGATAGAATTAAAGACTCCAGGGACCCATGTGATGATGGCGAATATACGAGTAGAACCAACTTTAATTGATAAAGTTAAAGTCGCTCAAGCTACTGCACTCTAGAATCGATGCGTATGAGGAAGAAAGTGCAAGAAGGTGCTATCTTAGGAGCAAGAATCGATGAAGAAGGAATACTTGAGTCAACTCCAGACTTTGTGTTCCTAACGACCCTGATTTAAAATATAAAATCATAATGGAGGCACACAACACACCGTTTGCAATCCATCCTGGAATTACCAAAATGTATCATGATCTTCGTCATACATTTTGGTGGAGCAATATGAAGAGAGAGATAGCGCTGTTTATCTCAAGGTGTCTAACTTGTCAACGAGTTAAAGCGGAACATCAAGTACCAAAAGGTCCATTGCAACCACTTGAAATTCCGAATGGAAGTGGGGAGCACATTACCATGGATTTCAAGTTCTGGCCTTCCTAAGGTTTCTTAAGGCATAGATGCGATTTGGGTCATTATTGATAGATTGACCAAGTCTGCTCATTTCTTACCGATATGAAAAACTTATACACTTGAACGTCTTGCTCGTATGTATATAAATGAGATTGTAAGACTGCATGGTATGCCGGTATCCATAGTTTCTGATCGAGACCCAAGATTCACTTCACGATTTTGGGTTAGTTTGCAAAAAGCTATGGGCGCAGACTTACGATTTATCTCGACATATCATCCTCAGACGGACGAACAGTCAGAGAGGACTATTCAAACTCTTGAAGATCTATTAAGACTCTGTGTCCTTGACTTCAAGGGAAGTTGGGACAAGTTCTTACCATTGGTGGAGTTTTCCTACAACAACAATTATCAAGCAAGTATTGGCATGGCTCCATTTGAGGCATTGTATGGAAGAAAGTGTCATTCTCCAGTATGCTGGGATGAGGTAGGTGAAGCAACATTGTTGGGACCGGAGTTGGTATGTATGACTATGGAAAAGATTCAAACAATCTGACAACGTATAAAAACCTCACAAGATCGACAAAAGAGTTATGCTGATCTTCATCGAAAGGACGTGGAATTCGATATAGGAGATCATGTGTTGTTACGTATTGCTCCATGGAAAGGAGTTACGAGATTTGGAAAGAGAGGGAAGCTCAATCCTCGATTCATCGACCCATTTTTAATCCTCGATCGAGTAGGAACTGTGGCCTATAGACTCGCCTTACCTCCAAGTATGTCTCGTGTTCATAATGTTTTTCACATATCTATGTTACGTAAATATGTGAAAGACCCTAACCACATTATTGAGTTAGAATCAGACAAGATAGAGGAAGATTTAATGTATGAAGAGTTACCTGTTAAAATCTTGGATAAGAAGGATCATGTTCTACGCTCCAAGGTTATACCTCAAGTCAAAGTTTTGTGGAGAAACCACGACGTGGAGGAAATGACTTGGGAGTTAGAATCTGAGATGAAGTCAAGGTATCCTCATCTCTTCGACATACTAGGTACGTACCCTAATTTTGAGGACGAAATTTCATAAGAAGTGGAGGCTGTAAGACCCCAACTTTTATGAATAAAGAATAATTTTCTCGAATTATATTTTTAAATATTATGGTGTTGATTTGATATAATGTTATAGTTGTGGGTAATATTTATAAATTTTGCAAAGTAAGCAAGTGGTTATATAATATTCGATTGGTCGGGGAATATTCATTTTTACAAGGAATATTCGTACGACGGCACAATCATTGGTGGACCCCACAACGGAAGTATTGTCGTAATTAAAAAATGACAAAATTATCTTTCTATAAAAATAACTACGGAGGTGTTACCGTTAAAACTGCTGAACTACCCTTAGTAAAAAGTACAATGAATACATGTGGTTGCATAGTAGCAGCACACTTATTGATTATTGATGCTTACGTGAGAAGTCACTCATTATACTCAATTATTGCTACAAGAGTTCTTTGCATCATATCTCTCATATTATTGTTACAAAGATTATCTCGTGATAATATGATATATTATTAAATCAATAATTGAGACGACAAAGTTATTCATATTATTATTTGCAATATTGACAATGTCTAGAAGTTCTGTCAAGGAGAGGTTTGGTCACCTAATTGCGCGCTAATAAGGAGAAATCCTTATCGAAAAGCCCTCTCTTTCCTTGGAACGACCTGGTTGTTAAATATTGTGAATTATAATATTAGTGATGAATAAGTTCGTGTTGATTAAAGATGAATTTTATAGTTCCATTGTGTTGGACTTATTTGTGTTACTATAATTGATGTTTGGAGGATATATTGTTCAATTGGATATTTGGGACACTTTTCATGTCAGAGTTATTATTCACGAGTTACTATTCACGAGTTACTATTCACGGGGTACTATTCACCTGTAAGATATATTTCTTTTCGGTCCAAATCATTTTTGGGTACAATATTATTCCATGAGGAGATGTGCTAATTTTCCAAACCGTTGGTTGAAGATATAAAAGTAAGTCAATATGAACCGCTGGTGGAAAGTTATAATAGTAAATCAATATGGATCGTTGGTTTAAAGTTTTTATACTAAATCAGTATGGACCGTTGCTTTAAGTTTTAATAGTAAACCAATATGGACCGTCTATTTAAAAGTAAATCAATTTGGACCGTTCATGAATTAGTTACTATTCAATCCATTTTCCTATAAATAGAAGCTCATTCCTTCATTATTTCTTACGAATTCACTGAAACTCTAGAGAGAGAAACTATAGAGAGAAAGAAGAAAAGTATTTTGTTACTTCACTTTTCCAATATTCAGTTTCTTCTAAGGTAGGAAATATTATTTGTTGTACCCGTAAGGGGTATTATTTCTTTTGTATTCATGAAGAGAACTTCTGTTATTCCATTACTTATTATTCTGTTGGAATAACCTGTATACGCGGGTTGCCCTATACTTGGTGAAATTCTTTTGTTATTCCATTATTTATTATTCTGTTGGAATATCCTGTCTGTGCGTTTTACGCCGGACCTGGTTCTAGTCATTATTATTCTGTTGGAATATCCTATCTATGCGTTTTATGTGGACCGGTTCCAAAGATTTATATTCCATTGGAATATCATGTATGCATATGCGTTTACGTCCAACCCGGGTTCCGTTATTTATTATTCTGTTGAATAACTCACCTATGCTATCTATCGCATGCATGGTGATTTCTTTTATTATTCCATTCTTTATTATACTCAGTTGGTTAAAACTTTGACTTCTATACTCCATGAAATTAGTGGAATATCCTTGATATTTGTGCTTCATCCAGTATCTTTTCATGGAAATATTCTTCTGAGCATTCTTGAATTTTACTCTACAAAGCAGTATGATGTTGACAATTTGGATGTTATCAGTTTCTAGATAAATTAATTCTTGAACTTGTTTTATTAATTCTTATATCATTGTCATCATCCTCATGTTTATATTTTGTTGAAAGTCATATGTGGCCTGTAGTGCATAGATGGACTTGGTATGATTATGACTAGGGATTATTCGGTGTAATCATGATCATAATATTACAAATAATGTGGTAAAAGTCCTCATTAGTCTATAGTGCATTGATGGATAGTTTTTGGCATGATCATGACCATTAATGAATACACAAATGTCCTTGGCCCGTAGTGCATGGATAATTTATGGTCGTGATACTAAAGAATATCGTTGGCCGTAGTGCAGGGGTGATTCGATGATGTGGATTATTTATTAAGCTGAGTCCCAGTGATAAAAGTGATGAAAAACCCTTTTAAATCATAGAAGATAGTAGATTTTATTCTCTACTTGACTCTTCTAATGGATTGCTTGTTCCACTGCAGTTAAACTTTATATTTATTATATTTTATCAACTTAACATTGTTGAAGGCTAACGATAAATTATTCTGTATTATCTTAGTCATAATATTTCTTACTGGGCTATTTGAGCTCACCCTTTTGTTTTCATTGTTCTCTTCAGGAAATGAGAACGTAGCAGGGACTAGTCGGGGAACAGAGTGATGGTCCTAGATGGTGCATTAGTAGTCCTCACTATTCTGTGAAATAGTGTGATACTAATTGTAATGAGGACTCCTTTTGAGTTTTTATACTCTCTAGTAGACAATATTTGTATTCAAACTCACCGGTTATGTTTTGTCGTATTGTACACGACGGTTGTATAAGTAAGTTGTATTTGAATTCAGTACCTTGTATCTGGCGAACCAAGATGGGTGATGTATACCTGTTTTGGGGACGTCACAATTGATCTATGTGTATCCCTACCATCTTTGGTGTCTTGGGATTGGTTTCTGGATGGAAATGTTGAGAGGAGTGTGGCTTTCCTCTCTGAGATTGACCGCACCACAGATGGTCGCCAGTACTTCTATTTAGGATAAGCCTAGTTAATTCCACCTCTTATGGATTGGTGTTGCTCTTCAAGGTATGACTGCAGCTTAGATGGTCGCCGAATCTCCTATTTGGGAGGAGTTCAGGTAATTCCATCCCTTTGGTCTGAAGCCAAATGAAATGTAGTGGATTGAAGTTTGATCCTAGTACCAACTAACAAGGGTTTGTGTTTTGGTAGGGGGTGAGACCGCACCATGAATGGCTGCCTATGTACTCCTATTGAAGAGGAGATCAGGTCTGCGTAGTTCGAACCTGGTGTAAGAGGTTCAACGCTGTATATGGCAGAAATGGTGTAGGAATGTTTTTGGTTATTTTTGTTTTTGTAAGGGTAGAAATGTTTTTTGTTGTTTTTGTTTTATTGCGACCGGGCCATGTAACATGGTTGCCTACGTACTCCTATTGAAGAGGAGATCAGGTCGACGTAGTTCGCCCCTCAGGGGGAGTTGAAAAGCGTAATCCCATGTGCAGGTTAGAGTGCGGGGAGGAGAAAGTTTAATCCTAGGTTGAGGATAAATTGCAGGTATGAGAAGTTTGATCCCATGTATGGGTAGCCAAACTCCAAGTGCGAGAGGTTCAATCCGCGGTGGGATGACCTAAGTTGTAGGAACGCCAAGGAGAGCCAGGCTGCTGGCTTGAAATGTATGTTTCCCTGAGTGGCAAAGTGTAGGAAAGTTGTAGATGGTAAAGGGTTAAAGAACCGGAATGACTGATGCTTCCGTACCAGGATGTTTGTGAATTACTTCAGACATAGTACCATTTCACAATTCGAAAGTTAATGAGTTGTGGAAATTCACCTTAGTAGTAGCGTAACTGTGTCATTCTGTTGGTTTGGGGTAAGGTCTGAACCAACTGGATTAACTTAGGACTTTCTAAGGTTCGAGAAATGAAAGAAGTGGTTTGATCAAGGTTGGGTTTGGGTTTGTCTTTGACCCATTCTTGAATTCTGAGGCACCTCAATGTCATCCTCAGATGTCCATCAGGTTTAATTCATCTCCACATCAAAGGTACAATCCTTGTGGAGAAGAGGCAATCAGACGCTAAGCACAGTGCACATCTAAATTCGAGTCTCGAAAAAAAAATATGCTTTCACTTAGTATATATGAAATGTGTTGATCATACATAGTGTTAGCATATACTGGCAAAATAAACTGCTAATATTGTACAGAAAAGTAAGCAGTTATTATATCTACAGGGTAGAAAGAGCTCTGCCCATTTTACCCTTGTCGACTAATGCAAGGAATGTTGTTCTAATTGGCAAGGGCAAAGTCCGGGTGGACCGCAGTGATGGAGGGATTGTTATCGTCCTCCCTGTCCCGAATGATGGCCATTATGTCTGGGCAATCATCGTCTGGGGCGTATCTGTTGGTATGTTCATCATGAACGATGATGCGTATGCCCGACATCATTCGGATGACGTCTTGCTTGATTCTTTGTTCCTCTTCTTCCACTACGGGATCTGCAATAAAGACTTCTTTCTCCTTTATCGGTACCGGTTTGGGAAATAACATAGTAATTACATTAGCTGGCACCTTTATAGGAGGTTGTGCGGACTCAGAGTTAGAAGGCGAAGATAAACACCACATGGTTGGGATGACGTCTTGCTTGATTCTTCGTTCCTAATGTTTATAAGGATTCATGTGACTAGAACTGGCAGAATAGCCTAGCCCAGCTGTTCCAGCTTGCTTGGTTAATCGAATAGGGTACTTGATACCCTGGCAATCTTTACCCAACCTTTGTCCTGGCTTATGACCTAATGACATCATTTCTTGAGTAGCCGACATAACCTCGGCAAAAATCTTGGGTTCGGGAAATGGCGTTCCAATAGCATGGTATTGGGTATTGCTTATTTCCAAAGCACGAAAACTGACCGGTTCCACATCTGCATTGGCATTGATGAATGGCATGTCTCCATCTTTGAGGAATCTCTCGTTCAAAGATCGACCGTGACCAAAGCTATTGTTGATAATGTATTTCAACTGTTGGTGAAGGGTGGAGGGGACTGCCCCAGACATATGAATCCATGGTCGTCCTAAGAGTAGGTTGTATCCCGAATCTATCTTGAGCACATAGAAAGATACGCAGAATGTGTGAGGACCAATTTCGATTGGCAACTCAATCACTCCGACCGAATTTCATCAGGCCCCATCAAAAGCTTTGATGATAGTATGGCTACTCCGAATTCGGTTGAGATTGATATTCATCTTCACCAAGGTAGTGTATGGACAGATATTCAGAGAGGAACCTCCATCTATTAAGACTCCAGCTACCATATATCCAGAGGACAAGACCGCAATGTGCAACGGCTTGCAATGACCGGTCCCTTCGGGCGGTATGTCATCATCAGTGAAGGATATCATATTTTTGTTGAAAATGTGATCAACCAGATGTTGAAATTTTACCGTATCAACTGATGTCGGTAGATAGGCTTCTTCTAAAACCTTCAACAAGACCTTCCGGTGATTCTCGAAAGTTAGGACCAAGTCCAAAATTGATGTTTGTTGTGGAGCTTCTTTCAAGCTTAAAACCATCGTGGCTTCATTATGACCCATAGTGCGGAGGAATTTTTCAATCTTCTCCATGGGTATTTTCCCCTTTGATTTGGTGGTGGGCTTCATCACCCGGTGAGGAAGATACAGTGGATTTTCCTTCGACACTGTAGCAGTTGTATGTAAGGTGGCTCCTTCACCTTCTCCATAATTCCACGGAACTGTGTGTAAGCTAACGATAGGATATTGTGCTCTGCATGACAAGTTGATTGGCTCGGGAGCGACCACTTTCAAAGGATTGTTGCTTCCCTTGAGTTGAATTATTGGCGTTGTAAGTAATGTATTAATGTAAGACCCCGAATTTTATGAAATAAAAGTATTCAATTTTTCTTATAATTACTATTCAGTAAATGGTTAAATTGATAAAAGTTTAAAGTTAAAGGTGATATATGTAAATATTTTAAATAAACAAGTGGTTCTAAAATACTCATTGTTGTCGGGGAATATTCGTTTGGTCGTGGAATATTCTTCCCGTCTTGAATATTCGCATTTACCAAGTGACCTTTTGTTGGCCCCATAACGGAAAAGCGATTGGATGAAGAAAACGATAAGTATGAGGTTTTATAAATAATGACGTAGTTGTTACCGTTATCATCGTTGGAATACCCACAAGTTAAAACACAAATAATACGCGTTGTGGCACAAGAAGACGCCAGATATTGCACCAATTATTGATTCTTACGTAAGAAGGCACTACTCAATAATTGTTACATTAATTAGTCTTCAATATTTTATTTTATTGATTCAATAATTGCTACGTTGATATTTTATATTATTGTTGTTTTAATAATTGTCACTATACAGTATTTCCCATTAACAGGTCAATGATTCATATTATTTTAATAATATTACTAGATAACATTATTGACAATGTCTAGAAAGTTCTGTCTAAGGAGAGGTTTGGTCACCTAATTACGCGCCAGTAAGGAGAAATCCTTATTGGAAAGCCCCCTCTTTCTTGGGAACGGCCTGGTTGTCATTATTGTGATTCTGTAATATTATTTGTTAATAATTAATTATTGATTTATATGATGAGAAAAATATTTATTTATGTGGATATAAATGGAGGAATTTTTAGAAAAGTGACAATTATTGAAAATTGATATTTTATCTTTTCTGATAAAATAATTTATTATTATATTATATAAATAGTGATATTTCTACAATAAATGTGTGATATATGAGTATATGAGGAGGAAGAGTATTTTTGTTACTAAAAATGTTTAAAACATGTTTTGTGTGTCGGTGGACCCCATTTCTTTACTGAAATTTGATTATAGCCTGTAAAATCGCCCGTTTGTGGATTTCGGTCAATTTCTGTTTGGAATTTGGAAACATTTTCTTCTGCAAAGTTGTAGAGAATGAAATTTCCTATGGAAAAGACATATAGTTCGAATTTTTCTGATAAAAGGGCTATTTATTATGAATTATTGAAGTTCCGAAGTTCCGAAATAATTAATTTTTGGAAGTTTTAATTATGTTTGTAAAGAAAAACGTTTTTTTTTTGTTTTGTGGGCTACACTAACATGTGCATAATGAGCTGAGATCAGTTGTCTAAGGTGGGCTTGAAAATTTTATATATATATATATATATATATATATATATATATTAATATTTTATTAAATTTTCTACTTTGGTGTTCTAAGCATTTTTCTATAAATAGGGTGCTTATGTTAGAATTAAAAATCACACCAGAAACTAAAGTTTTCTCTCTCTTTCTCTCTCTATATTATCGAGCGTATTCTTGTGAGTATTTTGATATTTTGAGTGTTGCTATACGGTGCAAGTTCCTTCAGCACTATATCTAGTATTCTAGTCAGAAATACTGTCTTTTTGAGGTAAGGGGTTTTAAGGGATTGTAAGGGATGTTTTTTTCGTAATGATGTTATTCTTTCAATATCATTATACCAAAATATTGGTATGGATTTTATTGTGGAAGTTCTACCTTTTTGTGTCAGGATTACTATTCACGTATACGACACTATTCACGATACTGAAGACTTTATTCACGATACCATGAACTATTCATGTATATGACATTTTTTACGTATGCGGTACTATGTACGAATATGGAGTACTATTCACGAGTTACTATTCATGAGTTACTATTAATGAGTTAGTATTCACGAGTTACTATTCACGGGTATTATTCACGACAAAATTGGTTTCTTTTTCCGACCAAATTATCGTTGATTTATTAATCTTGCTCTTGAAATTAAATGTAGTTGTTGATCCTATTATTTTTATTATCATATATAACATTTTTATAACCCTTGTGATGGAATTTCTCTTTGACTTGAGTGTAAAGATGAGTAAAGTATTGGTATGATCGTGACTATGAGTTCTCTTTGGCCAATAGTGCAAAGTTGAATTGTTGACTAGTATGATCATGACCATTGAATTTACAATGGAATATTTTTAGCTTAATTGCAAGGTGAATTGATCAACATGGTTATAATTATGGTTTATATAACTTCTGAAATGATTATGTATTTCTTTGAGATATGAATATCTTTGGCCTGTAGTGCAAAGATGACCTATTGTTGAATATCTTTGGCTTACAGTGCAAAGATGAACTGTTGATGAATATCTTTGGCCTGTAGTGCAAAGATGAATTTATTAGTATGATTATGAACAGGAACTGTGATTTGGTATAACCATGATCTTTGATGTTTCAGGTGATGAAAATTATCTTCGTCCTGAATGCGAAAAGGAATTTAGAACCACAAATATGATTATGAGTTATTCATATGATTGTGGACAGGAACTGTTGATTGATGTTACAGGGATAAAACATTGTTGGTGGACTTTTAACATAGAGAAGATAATAGACATTATGGTCTATTTGACTCTTCTAATGGATTTCTCATTCTGCTGCAACTATGGTTGAAAAGTTTTATCATCTACCATATATTCTAAATCTCTGATTTATTATTGATGAAGGCTATTGAGAATTTAATTATCTTTAGTTATGATATTCTTTACTGGGCTATTTCTGCTCACCCTTTTACTTTACAATTCCTTTCAGGTAATAAGAGTGTAGCTGGGTCAAGCAGGGGTAACAGGAGAATAGAACGGTAGTCTCTAGCTGTGGAGGTTCTTCCTAAATAGTATAGAAAAGTGTGTTGTATTCTATACATCATTTAGTAGTTATATTTGGTGAATCAAATAGGGTGAGGAAAACCCAATGTTCATACAAGATGTCTAATGACATACAACCTCGTGTTATCATAAGACATGGTTGTGCACATCCACTTGCTGAATATATCTACAAGCACTATCTATATGATCTTGGAGTTTGGTTGAAGTATAATTCTCAATTAGAGATGGTGGAGATAATGATATGTCAAGAGAAGACTCACCATTGGAAAGAATATGATAGTAATCCTCTAATTTTCTTTGGGGTTTATTGGGTCAACAAAGGATAATTCTGTGGGCATATGATATCTATCATAACCTAGACGCATAGCCTCCTATGTACGAAGGTTTTCTTGAGCACTTTCCAAAGATTCTGATTTCTAAAACAGTTTTTGACTGTACCTTTATGTAAGGTGCCATTGTGACGTACTATCCAAGGTTTGGACATGAGTCATAGTTGGTATATATTTGTATCAAAACTCACAACATATGTGTTGTTGTATTTTGCACGACAATTGTAGTAATAAAGTTGTAGTTATTTTCTGTACCATGTTTTTGGCGACTCAAAATAGGTTGGTTGGATTGGACCTATTTTGGGGGCGTCACAATTAATCCCATCAGTTTCAGTAGATATGACTGCTATCACACTTTTCCACTTAGTAGGGCCTGCATTCTCACTTGCACATAATACAGTATCGTCGTCTACTAAGTGCAGGACACCACTGTCAATTAGATTTTGGATAAGGTGGCGGAGTGCCCAAAGATTCTTCCTCGTCTTTGCTATCACTGCGAGATCTGGAGTGATATTGACATACTCCATCGAGTTGTACCACCACTCGAATCGGGGTTGATTGGAGGTAGAAGGGAATTGATCCTTCCTTCATTGATTAACATATGAAGAATTTCCTCCATAGGTTGGCCCAGATAGGTGAATTCCCTTTTGTTGGCGAAATCCCGACGGGCCTTGGCATTTGCTCTCTTTGTCACTTTGTCTTCCAGCATTTCATTTTCTGAAAGTGACCAGGGAATATTCATGAAAAGAGGTAGGAGACTTGCATGCTCCTGGCTGATTAATTGACTTGTAACTTGATGTTGATAGTCACCAGTTTTGCCAATTGTTCAATTTGTTTGCATAGAACTTTCATCTTTCGTTCCATTGTAAACTGGAACTTGGCATAATCCCATTTGTCATCACCATCTTTGAGGGGTTGGGATGATTCACAACTGAAATTGGAACTCTGTCCGTTGCTCCAATTGATCATGTTAACCTCTTCTTCTTTGTGTTGAGGAAGAGGGTTGTCTTGAATGTGAGGCTGATCTGGTTTGGTGACCACGATCTCCCCGCTGTCGATCAGGTCCTGGATCTTGTGTTTCAAGTCCCAACAATCCTGAGTATCATGTCCAGGTGCGCCGGCATGATAAGCACATTTCTGAGTAGCATTGAAACCCCGTCCATTAGGGCTGGCTGGTGGAAGAAGATGCGTAATTTTCTTATATGTTGTCAGAAGATTAAGAATGTTCTCGAGGGTATCCCCTAAGGTTGTAAACACTCGAGGGCATTTGACTTCTCCACCTTTTGGTATTAGAGGGTTTACAGACTGTGATTGAAAGGGAGTGTAGTTTCTCCTTTGAATAGGCATGTTCTGATTACCTTTTTTCCCCTGTAGTATCAGGGATACATCTTCCTTTTTATTTTTATGGACCCTCCGGGGGTTGTTCCCATAATTTCCAGATTGGATGTGATCAGCAACAGCTTTGAGTGCAGCTAGGTCTTGAATCTTTTCGGCTTCAATCCCATCTCAAATATCTCCCATGTTTAACCATTTCAAAAATGGTTTGCCGATGTTAGCTAAAACTCTTTCATAGAAAGGCGCTTCAGATGTGTATACGAAAGTAATTACCATCTCTCGATTCATCATGGAAGGACTAACTTGGGCAACCAGCGCGCTCCACCTTTGAGCATACTCTTTGAAAGACTCATTAGACTGTTTCTTGATCTTGGTAATTTGCTACCGATCAGGAGCCATCTGAGACTGAAAGCTGTATTGAGTGAGGAAAGCATGTGCTAGCTCTTCCCAGCTATGGATCTTAGAGTTTTCTAATCTTATGTACCACGAACGGGCTTCTCCAGTTAGACTTTTTTGGAACAATTGCATTGTATGCTTTTCGTCCTCTGCATAAGATCTAAGTTCTCCAATAAACACCTTTAAATGTGTGTAAGGATCTCCTAACCCGTCATATTTTTCAAAGTCAGGAGTTTTAAATTTTTCTGGATAATGAACACCAGGAAAAATACACAGATTAGCATATGAAACACTCCCGTGTGTTCCAATTCCTTTAATAGCACGAAGGGTCTCTTCCATTTAGAGAACTTTCTTTTTGATGTCACCAGTGTCTGGATCTCCAGTGGGATGGGCAGCATCATGAGTTTTGTTGGTCATATCCAACTGCAGTTCAGGTATTGTAATGACCTAGGTTCCTCCTTGTGTGGAGGATTCAGCATATACTGGTATTTTCTGACCCTATGTAGACTGGTGTAATTCTTTGAGTAGAACAGCCAAATATGTAATTTGTTTTTTAATCCGTCGAATTCTTTGTGAGAAACTGGATTAGGTTCAGTCTGGTCGGATGACGACATGATTGACTGTAGGCCTGTTGCCTTTTTGGACTTTGACTTGGTAGTAGGTCCGATTGATTCCAGCGAAAGACTTGCATAGTTTAGTCTTTAGGGAATGTGTATAATAACATGTTATGTGATGTATCTATTTTAGGAATTTTATCCTGCAAAATGGATGTCAGCTGTTTGTAGTATGTATGTGTATACATTTCTTTATATTTCTCATTACATGGAGATAGATATGGATTGAAATTACAAGTAATTGTGTTTACAAGTGATTTTGAAATGAGAGCATGAAGAGAATTTCCTCCGTTTTGGGTTTATCAGAGGCTGACCTATCTTAGGTTACTCTCGCGGCTTTTTGGCATGAAGGTTCCCAAATCATCGCAATCTACTTGACGGGAAGTTAATCCGGTCTTTCAACTGGAGCTAATTTGGGTGGTGCCTTTCCTGAGCCTCGGAGAATTAGTCTTCTCACGAGTCCAGTAATCAAACACCGACGAGATAGCCTCCTGGTGGAAGGACCACACAACATACATTCACATACATCGTGTCTCACCGTATGAAAATGATGACATGTGTAAAGCACTAATATCATAAGCAGATATGGTGCGAAGCACTAATATCACAAGAAGTTATGCTGCGAAGCACTAATATCACAAGCAGTTATGGTGCGAAGCACTAAGTGCAATAAGGAAATGCATTCGTACACATTCATCAAATGTAAATGAAACATCCACACACAAGCAGATAACAGTTTTGAAAAGATTGAAATAGCGGCTTAAGTCCTCATACTGGAGTCCCCAGCAGAGTCGCCACCATCGACGCTTGGATTTTTTTGGATGTCCCTTTCCTGATTACTTGTTCTTTGGTGTTCTCATTTTAGGTGAGATTTGTTTAAAAAAACAAGTGAAAAAGGTCCGACATGTATAATGTCGACGATGGATCGTTAAGAGTCGCCATGATTGTTTTTTAAATGGTTGTACCAACATAACCGAGAAAAGGTTTGCACATTGACCCAAAGTGATGTGACATCATATACTGCCCGGTAAAACCGAGATTCATTAGGGTCCCGGGGACTTAGTTATGCTGGGGAAGGTGTTAGGCACCCCCCGACATCTGTGTTACCACGGTGACCGCCTCTTTTCAAGAAACTATTATCTGAATGTGTGTGTGTGTGGGTCAATGTACTGTTATTTGGAAGCAGTGTGAGGCCTCATTCGCACCTATATACACAGCGTTTGAATTTATGTAAAAATTCACTTTTAAGTGAGATATGGCAATGATGTTTTATAAAAGAGGTTTTTTCAAACCCTGATGCTCAATAGTAATTGAGACCTTTTACACTCCCATTTTATTAAGTGCTCGGCTTGATTGATTTTATTTGACAGATGCGAGGCATCAGTACGAAAATAATATACAAAATAATGCTGAATTCCTCGTGGGTATGGAAACCATCTGAGGAAATTTAGACAACGCAGAATAATTTACAGGCTGCTTACAGCTAAAAATGTTCATCACGGGAACCGAATCTAGATTCAACGGAATGAATCTGTGATCACATGATTCCTAGGCGCACAGAATACTGGAATTTGTATGAAAGTAGTAAATAGGTATATATATAAAAGATATAAATATATATATACAGACATGATCACCAACCACGAAGCACCTCCATGGGGGATCAGAAATGTAAATAAAGTCATTAAAGCTATCAACCGCCACTGAGAGAGAAACTCCAAAGTGGACAAAAAAGTAAATAAAGTTGTAATATGATCAACCGCCATGAAGGAAACTCCAAAGGGACAAAAGGTAAATAAAGTCAGTATTAAAGCGATCAACTCGCCACGTAAGTAAACTCCAGGCAGACGAAAACGTAAAGAAAGATGTAAAAGCGATCAACCACCACGTAAGTAAACTCTGTGTGGGATGAAATATATATATATATATATATATATATATATATATATATATAAGCAAATAAACGCATCGGATGTAAAATCCAAGCTCATCGAATGCAGTCTCCACACACTACTAATATATATAAATATATATATATATATATATATATATATATATATATATATATATATATATATAAAGAAATAAACGCACTGCATCAAGTTTAGGCTCATCGAACAAAGTTCGACACACGCTTAATATATATAAATGTATATATATTAAAGCAATAAACGCACTGCATCAAGTCTAGGCTCATCAAGAAAGTTCACACATAGTTAATATATATAAATATATATATATATATATATATATATATATTAAAGAAATAAACGCACTTAATCAAGTTCAGCTCATCGAACAAAGTTCACACACGCTAATATATATATATATATATATATATATATATATATATATATATATATATATATATATATTAAAGCAAATAAATGCTCCGCATCAAGTTCAGGCTCAATCGAGGCATAACTCGATAATGTTAGTCAATATATATATATATATATATATATATATATATATATATACCGTTCTTCGCAAAAGCAAGCAACACGACTCTCAACGTGTAGAAGGGTGTATGCAAAGATGAAGAGAAAGACTCTAAAGTGTGTGAGAAGGCTTACACTTGACTGCCAAAGAAGACTTCTATATCTTTAGAGTGGGTAAACACTGACTTTTGTAGGTACAAAAGGGCTATATATGAGCTCACATGTGTTCAAAAGGGAAAGTACAATCGCATGGGGTGAGTCTGCAGAGAGAAAATTAAGCGTGGCTTCCTCGTCTTTTTCTCTTTCAAAATGGGCACCAAGCCCTCTATTTATAGGCAATTTAGCCGCAGTGTACCTATGGTTTGGGTGTGGTGTACTGAGGCAACCCGGGTGGGTCCGGGTTTTTCGTTGGGTCGCTCTCGAACGTGCACTCGCAAATCGTAATGTCCACTTGAACTTTCGGCGCAATCCGCATCCGCTTTGAGGTATACATGACCTATTTTGGACCGCAGTTGTCAAGAGTTGTACGATGGCATGGGATTAAAGTTTGTACGAAGTCATTGAAGATGGGACGGTGCCATCTGGTCTTCAAGCTTCAACTTCCATCCGTTACCCCGCACAATAGTCACTCGGGATTGGTTAGTCTTGTGGGACAACGTCACATAGAGATTTTGAGATGACGTGTCATGGCATTGCGTTGGCTAGATGACGATGTTGCCCCTCACCGGTGTTATTGCCGGATTGGGCTGATAAAGTAGACGTTGCTCAGGCTTCGCTGAGATTGGACTGCTGCAATTTGTTGAAGGTCCTCATTGTCATCTTTGAGGTGTGCCTGTTTTCCCGATGTTATCGTCGAGTTGGTATAGTGTATTTCATTGTGAGCGCCGAGATTGAACCTGGTCGCATCTAAAATAAGCATTTCCGGGGTTATCGCCGATACTGCATTCCTCGGGGTTATCATCAAGGTTGGTAGCTATTCCCATGGTTGGGATTGAGACTGGATACCTCGGGGTTATCTCTGAGATTAATCGGTCTTCTCCGGTGTAGGTTCCGATATTGGATCTGCACGCCTTGGGGTTACATCCGAGGTTGGAATTTTTACTCCCAGTGTGTGCTCTGGGGTTGATGTTGAACTTCTGATAGTATCCGGTATGGATATGGATTGTCTTTCAGGGTTCCTTCTTAAAAGAAGAATCTGTCCTCCTGCAATGTTAGTGACAGTAGTACAGAAAATTTCGAGTGTCTACATTAGGAACACAAAGTCTGGAGTTGACTCGAAGTATTCCTTCTTCATCGATTCTTGCTTCTGGTATAGCACCTTCTTATACTTTCTTCCTCATATGTATTAGGTCCAGGTCTGTAGCTTGAGCAGCTTTAACTTTATCGATTAAAGTTGGTTCTACTCGTATATTCGCCATCATCACGTGGGTCCCTAGAGTCTTTAACTCTATCTCCATACTTTGCAAGTCATATAAAATGGGCCTTTGCGTTGACAATATCGCACCCGCATATGATCTTCTACTCGTACCCGCATATGATCTTCTACTTAATGCGTCAGCTACTACGTTCTCTTTACTATGGTGGTATTAAATGGTATGATCATAATCTTTCAACAGTTCAAGCCAACATCGTTGCCGCATCTTGAGTTCCTTTTTGGTGAAGAAATATTTGAGGCTTTTATGATCCGTAAAGATCTCCACTTTCTCCACATACAAGTAATGCCTCCAAATTTTAAGTGCAAAGACAACAGTTGCCAACTCTAAATCATGAGTAGGATAATTCCTCTCATATTCTTTGAGTTGTCGAGAGGCATAGGCTATGACTTTTCCATGTTGTATGAGAACACATCCTAACCCTTTGCCCGAAGCATCACTGTAGATGACAAATCCCTCTGAGCCAGATGGTATTGTCAGAACAGGTGCTAAAATGAGTATCCTCTTGAGTTCTTGAAAACTCTTCTCACATTCCTCAGTCCAACTGAATTTTGTATCTTTCTAATAACCAGCTAAGCCGAGAAAGCTTCGTACTTCGGTCACTGATTTAGGTTGCTCCCAGCTTTGTATTGCTTCAATCTTTGTCGGGTCAACAGATATTCCATGACTTGATACTACGTGCCCAAGGAATGCTACTTCTTCAATCCAGAACTCGCATTTCTTTAACTTGGCATAAAGCTTGTTTTCATGAAGCTTTTGGAGTATCAGCCTCAAGTGTTTCTCATGATCTTCATGACTTTTGGAGTATATGAGAATGTCATCAATAAAGACGACCATAAAATGATCCAAATATTCCTTGAATACTCGGTTCATCGTGTCCATGAATGCAGCATGAGCATTAGTCAATCCAAAGGACATGACTAGGAATTCATAATGCCCGTACCGAGTTCTGAAAGCCTTCTTTGGAATGTCATTGTTTTTAATCTTTAACTGATGATATTCGGAACGAAGATCAATCTTTGAAAAGAATTTGGCGCCTTGCAACTGGTCAAATAGGTCATCAATACGTGGCAATGGGTACTTATTTTTGATTGTGACATGATTTAACTCCCGATAATCAATACAAAGTCGCATACTCCCATCTTTCTTCTTTACGAATAGAATAAGAGCACCCCAAGGAGACGTACTAGGACGAATGAAACCGATGTCTAACAATTCCTATAGTTGGGTCTTTAACTCCTGAAGTTCAATAGGAGCCATTCGATATGAGGCTTGGGAAAGGGGTTTTGTACCGGGTTCAAGGTCGATACAAAATTTAATTTCATGCTCTGGGGGTAGGCCAGGAAGTTCTTCAGGTAATACGTCAGGGAATTTATTAACAATAGAAATATCATTCAAATCTGACGTATTTTTGTTTAAATCTGTGACATGAGCTAAGAAAGCTTGACATCTGTTTTTCAATAAACGAATAGCTTTATGGCTTGAGATGACCGTGATTGATTTTAATGGTTTGGTCGCTTGAATTCGCATAATAGGTTGATTAGGAATATAAAAGCTAACAACCTTATGAAAACAATCAATTTTAGCATAATGAGTAGTTAACCAATCAATCCCTAGAATCACGTCAAATGCAAGTATTTTTAAGGAGATAAGATCGACAGGTAATGTGAGGGTACCGATTTGAACCAAACAAGACTTATAAACAATGGATGTAATGAAGGTTTCTCCCAACGGAGTTTCAACAGATAAGTCAAAGTCTAATTTCTCCGGAGTCAAATTTAAACGTTGAGCGCAAGTAGGAGAAATAAAAGAATGGGTAGAACCGGTATCAAATAAGGTATAGACTTCGCTAGAGTTTATGATAAGATTACCCGTGATCACCTCGTTCAGATTCCTCGCTTTTTGGGAGGTTACGACAAACGCTCTCCCATGAACTACCGGTTTTGTCTTATCTGGGACGGCCTTTGAAGCCTCCATCCCAGCTGGACTTGACTTTGGTGCACGACAAAATCAGGCAAGGTGACATTCTCTTCCACAATTGTAACACGTTTTGGACTGCTGCACACAATTTGGACTGATGTCCCTCCCTCCGCATTTGAAGCATATAATAGGTGGTCGTTTCTCCTTCCTTAACAACGGGTGTTGATGCTGACGTCTTTCCATCATTGTTGAATCTCCTCTTCTTGAAATGTCCATTCTTATTATCTTGGCCATGATTACCACCGAAGTGGTTACCATTTCTGGCATGTTGATTCCATCCACGTTTGTTATCACCGCTTCTATGACTGCCACCATTGGTATTATCATTTTGTCGGCTGCTTTCTCTTGGCTGGGTTGACTCGTTATCGCGCACCAATAACTGAGCCCTATTTACAACATCTGAATACAAACACAGTTTATGAGAAATTATATATTAACGTATCTCAGGTTTCAAACCTCTTACAAACATCCGCGTCATTCTCTCCTCATTATCAACCAAGTGAGACGCAAACCGGGACAACTCGGCAAACTTAGCTTCGTACTATGACACGATCATATTGTTCTACTCCAACTTGATGAACTCTATCTCTTTCATGTGACGAATACTTTGGGGAAAGTACTTGTCATTGAATAGTTCTTGGAATTTCTCCCAAGACATCTTTAGTGCGGCAGGTTGAGTAAGCTTTACCGATTCCCACCAGTAATCTGCCTCTCCTCGCATCATAAAGGTGCCAAAGGGAACCTTTTGCTCCTCGGAGCATCCCAAGACATCAAATATCTTGGTGATCTGCTTTATCCATGCTTCCGCCTTAAGTGGTTTTGGCTCTCCAATAAACTCCGGTCCTCCCAGCCTCGAACTGCTTAAGCGGTGGCCTGCTCGAGAGTTTCCAAGTGTTTCCACCTATATTTTGGATGAGCCGCTCTACTTTGATGTTGCATGAAGTGCATAAAGCCTCTGAACATTCCATCGTTCATCATTTGGTCAGTGTTGTTGTTAGCATGAGGATTGTCGCCTTCCTGATGCACATTATCCTGAATATTTTTATTTGTAAAAACTCAACGGTCTTCTGTGCTCCATTGCTATTCTCAACATTCTCGGATGTCATTTTCAAATACTACCACAAAACAAGGGTTAATTGACATGCAACATATTATCCCTATACTCTGACCGACCAATTAAATACCAAATAAACTTAGGTAGGTCACACTAGCGGAGGAATTCCCCGTCTATGCCCTCCTAGTTCTAGTCTCAAATCTTAGCCAAGGATCATATCTCTAAGCTTTGATACCAACTGTGACGCCCCCAAAATAGGTATACATCACCCATCTTGAGTCGCCAAATACATGGTACAAAATTCAAATACAACTTAATTATACAACAACATGTAAAATACGGCAAAATATAATCTAAGAGTTTTAATAAGAATATTGTCATCTAGACAATATCCACACTCAATGGATTCCTCATTACATTTATTGTCACACTATTTTATAGAATAATGAGGACTACTAAAACAACCATCCGGACCGGCCAATCCGCTCTCGACTCGTCCCAAATATATTCTCATTTCAAAGAGAAACAAAGGAAAGAAAGGGTGAGCTCAACTAGCCTCAGTAAAAAATATTATGACTAAGATAATGCGTAAGAATTTATCGTTAGCCTTCAACGAAGTTAAACCATTAAAATATAACAAACATCAAGTTTAACTACAATGAACAAGCAATCCATTAGAAGAGTCAAGTAGAATAAAATCTACTATCTTCTATGATTTAAAATATTTTTCATCACTTTTATCACGAGACTCAAATTAATAAATAATCCACATCATCCCCGCATCCTACCAAGGATATTCATTAGTATCACGACCACAAATTATCCATACACTACGGGCCAAGGATATTCGTGTATTCATCAATGGTCATGATTATGCCAACAACCCGTCCATCAATGCACTACGGCCAATGATGACTTTTACCACATCATTTGTAACATTACTACCATGATTATACCAATAATCCTCAGTCATAATCATACCAAGTCCATCTATGCACTACATGCCACGTATGACTTTCAACATATTATAAACATGAGGATGATGACAATGATATAAGAATTCAATAAAACAAGTTCAAGGATAAAATTTTAAAGATTTATAATTTAATTTATCCGTAAATCAATAACGCCCAAATTATCAACATGATATCGCTTTTTATGGAGTAAAATTCAAGAATGCTCGTAAGAATATTTCCATGAAAAGATATCGGATGAAGCGCAAATATCCGTGGATATTCTACTAATTTCATGGAGTATAGAAGTCAAAACTTTAACCAACCGAGTATAATAGAATATATGAAATCGCGCAAATGTATTTTTGCTCGCCATGCGTAATCCACGTGTAAATGACTCATTTCCACAATTTAATAAGGAATGAATACGAAGGGTCATTCACCATGCATGCGGTAGTCCACATAGACAAAGTTATTCCAATGTAATAATAAAGAATGCAATAATGTAAGAATTCACCATGCATGTGATAGATCAAGATGTACATGTTATTCCAATGTAATAATAAAGAATGGAATAAATGAAGAATTCACCGTGCATGTGATAGATCATGATGCATGTGTTATTCCAATGTAATAATAAAGAATGGAATAACAACCCTTATGAGTATTGAAAGAAAAGAACTCTCTTCATGAATACAAAAGAAATAATACCCTTACCTTAGAAGAAATCGGATACTCGGAATAGTGAGGTAGCGTACTTCTCTTCTTTTTTTCTCTCTATAATTTCTCTCTATAATAATTGCTCTTATGAGACTTAGTGAATTGGTGAGAATGAAAGAAGAATGAGCTTCTATTTATAGGAAAATATAGTTTCAATAATTTCACGTTTTGGGGCTCGAAATATTACAGTATAATACCTTCCTTTTTTTCTTCATTTTTAATTTAGTCTGGCAAGTATTATCAAACTTTCACCACCTCCCCTAATAGTAAATAAATGTGAATCAATAGTACACACATGTGAACAAATAGTTATAAGCATGTGAAATAATAGCAATTAATTGCTCATTTATCCGATTAATTACCCGATTGGTCAATATAACCTCCAGACATCAATTATTATCGAAATAAATGTTGATTTCCACTAACATTAATAGTCCCGAAACAATGGAACTATCAATTTCATCTTTAATCAACACGAACTTATTCATCATTAATATTATAACTCACAATATTTAACAATCAAATGCGCTCCCGTGAAAGAGGGGCTTTCCGATAAGGATTTCTCCTTATCATGCCGCAATTAGGTGACCAAACCTCTCCTCGATGTAACTTCTAGACATTGTCAATATTGCAAATAATAATATGAATAACTTTGTCATCTCAATTATTGATTTAATAATAATAAATATTATGCGATGATACTTTGACAATAATTGAATCAATAATATATGAGATATGATGCAAAGAATTATCAGAAGCAATAATTGAGTATAACCGAGTGACTTCACTTAAGCATCAATAATCAATACCGTGTGTTACTATGCAACCACACGACATCGTATTTTTTACTACCGAGTAGTTCAACAGCTTTAACTAAGAACACTTTCACCGTTATTTTTATAAAAAGATAATTATGTTGTTTTCTAACTACGATAATACTTCCGTTGAGAGTCCACTAATGATTGTGGTCGTCGCATTTAATATTCCCTTTAAAACGAATATTCCTCGACCAATCTAATATTATATAACCACTTGCTTACTTTGCAAAAATTTGTAAATATTACACACAACTATAACATTATATCAAATCCACACTGTGACACCCCCAAAATAGGTCTACATCCCCCATTCCGAGTTGTCAATACACTGCATGTAAAACAACTACAACTTTATTATTACAATAGTAAAACTGTGAGTTTAAATACGATATTGCCATCTAGACAATATCCACATACAAATAAATCCTCATCATAATTATTGATACATTATTTTACAACAATGGTGAGCACTACTAAACAACTCTCCCTAGAACTTTCATTCCATACCCCACTTGCATTTTGCTATATTCTCGCCTTCCTAAGAAGAAAAATGGAACAAAAAGGAAAAGGGTGAGCTCGACTAGCCCAAAGAAGAATATTATGACTAAGATAATATACAACAAAATTATCGTTAGTCTTCAACAGGAAAAATATAATAGAATACAATAGACAACAAGTTTTAAATCAATATTCGCAATGAAATAATAATTCATTAGAAGAGTTAAGTAGAGAATGCAAACTACTATCTTCTATGTATGAATTTTAAAGTTCATCGCCTATTTTATCCCCGTAACATCAATCAATATATATCTGGGATCAAATATTCATCCTTGCACTATGTGCCAAGGACATTCACCAGATTGGTCATGTTCATCTAAACACTGCTCATCTTTGCACTACTACGCCAAAGATATTCATCGAAATCATTCATCTTTGCACTCTCGGGCAAAAGATATTCATCATAAATCATTCATCTTTTGCACTACGTGCCAAAGATATTCAATAATATCATCATTTAAGACCGAGGATGATGAAAATATTTTTAAAAAAACGAATCCAAAGAATCAAAATGACAAGGATTAAGGATTAAGGATTCGTACTTTGTTTTATCCACGCCCAAAAATACCTCAAAAATAATCATAGTGGCGTAAAATTCAAGAATGATCAAAACATGGATACAATCAAAGCTAGTATCCACAATAGATATTTTGGACTTAAAAGAAAATTTTTATTTTTCATGAATAAAGCAGATTCGTGAATAAGATCAGATATCGTGAATAAGGTCAGATATCGTGAATAGTAACCCCGACACCAAAAGTTCCAAATTTGATAAAAACTTCAGATCAATATTTCAAAGATAATGATATTGAAGAAATAATATCATTACGAAAAAAATAATATTCCTTACCTCGAAAGATCAAGATTTCTAACTCAATAATCGGATATGACTATATCTTGAACTTTCACCGTATAGCAATACTCAAAGTATACTCAAAATACTCACAAGAATACGCCGATAATATAGAGAGAGAAAACTTCAGCTTACGTGTGATTTTCAATTCTAACCTAAGCACCTATTTATAGGAAATTGCTTAGAACACCAAAGCAGAAAATTTAATATAATATTAATATATTTAATAAATTATCTACGCCCATCTAGACAATCTGATCTCAGCCATCAACACATGTTAAAGATGCCCAAAAACATTTAAAAAACGTTTCTCTTATTTAAATTATTTTAAACTTCCAAAAATCAATTATTTCGGAGCTTCGGAACTTCAATAATTCACAATAAATAGCCCTTTTTCCAGAAAATTCAAATCTCGCGAGTTTTTATAGGAAATTCAATTCTCTACAACTTTACAGAAGAAAGTTTTTCCAAATTCCAAACAGAAATTGACCGAAATCCACAAATGGGCGATTTTACAGGCTATAATAAAATTTCAGTCAATAAATGGGGTCCACCGACATGTTTAACATCTTTTAAACATTTTTGGTAATAAAAATACTCCTCCTCCACATATACTCATATATCCCACATTCATCGTAAAAATATCATCGTTAATATATTATTAAAATAATATATTTAAATGAATTATTTTATCAGAAAAAGATAAAATATTAATTTTCAACAATTGTCACATTAAAAATTTTCTCCATCTATATCCTCATAAAATCAATATTTTTCTCATCGTATGAATCAATAATTAATTATTCACAAATAATATTACGTAATCACAATATTGACAACCGTGCGCCTCCTCAGAAAGAGGGGCTTTCCAATAAGAATTTCTCCTCATCGGGCGCAAGCAATTAGGTGACCAAACCTCTCCTTAGATAGAACTTTCTAGACATTGCCAATAATGTTATCTAATAATATTATTCGATAATATGAATTATTGGTTCGATAATGAAAAAATATCGTGTAATGACAATTATTGAAACAACAAAGAATATAAAATATCAACGCAAAGAATTATTGAATCAATAAAATAAAATACTTTGAACAAGAATTATCAGAACCATTATGGAGTAGTGCCTTCACGTAAGAATCAATAATTGGTGCAATACTGCAGCTACTTGCTCAACAACGCCAGACATTAGTGTGTTTTAAACCACCGGGTATTCCAACAAGATAATCTGGTAAATAATCTGCTACCGTTATTTATAAACAACTTATTCTTGTCGTTTTTTCTTCCTCCAATCGCTTTCCGCTATGGGGCCCACACATGGTTGCGCTACGTCAGCATTTAATATTCCCGACAAAGATTTAATATTCCACGACCAAATGAATATTCCCCGACAATAATGAATATTATATCACCACTTGCTTATTTAAAATATTTGCGTATTTTACCCATAACTAATCACATTAATCAAATCCACCCTTACTATTTCAAAATAATAAATAAAGGAAATTCCTTTTTATTTAAAAAAATTCGGGGTCTTACAACCTCCCCTCCTTATGAAATTTCGTCCTCGAAATTGACGTACGTACTTGGTGTTTCGAAAAGATGAGAATACCTCGCTTTCATTTCCGTTTCCAACTCTCAGGTCATTTCCTCAATAGCATGGTTTCTCCACAAAACTTTAACTTGTGGTATAACCTCAGTACATAGGACATGTTCTTTCCTATCCAAGATCTTGACAGGTACCTCCTCGTACGTTAAGTCTTCGGCTATCTTGTCCGGTTCTAACTCAATGACGTGGTTCGGGTCGTCCACATATTTACGTAACATCGATACGTGAAAAACGTTATGAACACGCGTCATACTTGGCGGTAAAACGAGTCTATAGGCCACAGTTCCTATTCGATCGAGAATTTCAAATGGATTAATAAATCGAAGGTTTGAGTTTTCCTCACCTCACCGATTCTCGCTTTTGAAATAACAACTTCTTGCACCTCCTTCTTCAAATTCATCAGCTCCGGTGTGTAGCTTGAATGCCTTTTAACTTTATCGATTCAAGTCGATTATACTCAGATATCATCACGTGGGTACCTAGAGTTTTCATCTCCATCTCTATTATTTGTAAATTATGCGAAATTAGTTTTTGACAATATCGTATCTCGTACTTGTATCGATCTTCTACTCAACACGCCACCTACCACGCTCGCTTTTCCAGGATGGCATGGTCGTAACATGTGTTTGAAAATGAGTCTCCTCTTGAGTTCTTCAAGCTCTTCCCACAATTCCTTGCTCAATTCGAATTTTGTATCTCTACGAGTCAGCTGCGTTAATGGAATAGCGATTCGAGAATATCCTTCAACTAATCTCCGATAATAACCAACTAAGCATAGAAAGCTACGTATTTCGATTACTGACTTAGGTTGCTCTCAATTGTGACTCATATCCCAATCTTGGATAGCACGTCACAATGACACCTATCAGTTTACTACCGCACAAATATGGCGTCCCCTACGGAGAGTCTGGCTTCGGTGCATTCCACAAAGGAAGTCACCAGATAGAGGCTCGGGTATCAACTTCTACAGTTGGGTTTTTAACTCCTGAAGTTCAATAGGAGCCATTCGATATGAGATTTTAGAAATGGGTTTTGTACCGGATTTAAAGTCGATACAAATTCAATATCACGCTCTGGGAGTAGGCCAAGAAATTCTTCAGAAATACGTCGGAAAAATCAATAACAACAGAATATTATTCAAATCGACGTGTCTTTATTCAAATCCATAACATGGACTAAGAAAGCTTGACATTCGCTTTTCAATAAACAAATGGCTTTATAATTTAATATGAAAGAGTTTGACTTCAATGGTTTGGTGCTTGAATTCTAATAACAAAGTTGCTTAAGAATATGAAAACTAACAACCTTACTTAAAGCAATCAATTTTGGCATGATGAGTAGTTAACCTTAAAATCACATCAAAAACAAATATCTCTATAGAAATAAGGTTAACAGTGTAATGTGATAGTGCCAACTCAATCAAGCAAGATTTCTAAACAACTGATGTAATAAAAGTTTCTCTTAACTGAGTCTCCACAGATAGGTCAAAGTCTAATTTCTCCGTAGTCAAATTCAAACGTTGAGCGCAAGCAAGAGAGATAAAAAGAATGGGTAGAACCAGATTCTAGTAAGGTATAAACTTCGCAAGAATTTATAATTAACTAACCCGTGCTAACTTTGTTCGTTTATTTTTTGACCTGGGTCACGACAAACGCTTTCTAGAACCGCTTGACTTTGACTTTTCTCGGGACATCCTTTTGAGTCACCATCCTCACTGGACTTGGTTTCGCTATCAGACACTCTCGAGCTATATGTCCTTCCTTTCCACAATTATAGCATACCGAACTGCTAGGCGCGCTGACCGATATGTCCCTCTTTCCCAAGATTTATAGCATATAATGACCGGTGGTCGTTTCCTCCCTTGGAACCAAATACTATCAAGGCCGACGCCTTCACATGGTCGTTGTTGAATCTCCTCTTTTTAAAATCTCCTCCCCGACTCGCTTTTCTATTTTCATGGCCACGATTACAACCAGAGTGGTTACCGCTTTTGTCCGTATTCTTCTTTCTCCGCCGTTATCGTTATTCGATGATCGCTATCTTCTATGATCCTCGTTATAGTCCCTCGGTTGAAAGTACTCGTTATCTCACTCTAACAACCGAGCCCTCACTGACAACATCCTGAATAGAGAGAAAATTTATGAGAAATGAGATACCGACGTATGCCGGTTTCAAACCTCTCGTAAACATCCGCGTTATAATCGCTTCCTCATTCTCCACCAAATGAGGTGCAAACTCGATAACTCCGCTTAACTTCGCCTCGACTTTGGACACCGCCATGTTATTCTCGCTCCCATCCTAATAAACTCCACTTCCTTCATATGACGAAATACTTTCGTGGAAGTACTTGTTATTGAACTATTTCAAACGCTCTCCCATGACATGCCGAAAAGTAAATGGTTGGTACGCTTCACGATTCCCACCAAAGAATCACGCCTCATTCTTTAACATAAAAGTAGCGAATGGAACTTTCGTTTCTCCGCATCCCAAGACATCGAATATCTTGGTAATTTGTTTGACTCACGCCTCGCCTTAATCGGATCCGGCTTTCCCGCACTCGTGGTCCCAACTTTTGAACTGCTTTCATGTGACCACCCGTGAATTGCTATCATTTCCTCCTCAGTATTTTGAACACGAGTCTCCTCGTTCCGATTTTACATGAACTGCAAAAAGCTTCTAAACATCCCGCTGCTCATCGTCTTTCGGTGGTGTTGTTTACAGGAGGTACATTGCCACTGTTGCACGCTCTCCTCATTGGTAAATGACAGCATCTCCACTGGGCCTCATTCACTCCATCATAATATTCTCAATGACATTTTCAAATACCGCTCATAAAACAAGGGTTAATTAAGGAAATCAATATATCACATAATATCCCTATATACTAACCAACTAACAAATAAGCTTAGGTATGACACACTAGCTAAGGATTTATTCGCCTTTCCCTCCTAGTTCTATTCCCCATCTCCGCCAGAGATCATATCCCTAAGCTCGATACCAACCGCGACACCCCCCCAAAATAGGTCTACATCCCCCATTCTCGAGTTGTCAATACACCAAGATGTAAACAACTACAACTTTATTATTACAATAGTAAAACGTGAGTTTAAATACGAGATATTGCCATCTAGACAATATCCACATAAAAATAAATCCTCATCATAATTATTGATACATTATTTTACAACAATGGTGAGGACTACTAAACAACTCTCCCTAGAACTTTCATTCCATACCCGACTGCATTTCTGCATATATTCTCGCCTCCCGAGAAGAAAAATGGAACAAAAAGGAAAAGGGTGAGCTTTCGACTAGCCCAAGAAGAGAATATTATGACTAAGATAATATACAACAAAATTATCGTTAGTCTTCAACAGGGAAAATATATATAGAATACAATAGACAACAAGTTTTAAATCAATATTCGCAATGGAAATAATAATTCATTAGAAGAGTTAAGTAGAGAATGCAAACTACTATCTTCTATGTATGAATTTTAAAGTTCATCGCCTATTTTTATCCTCGTAACATCAATCAATATATATCTGGATCAAATATTCATCCTTTCACTACAAAGCCAAGGATATTCACCAAATTGGTCATGTTCATCTAAACACTGCTCATCTTTGAACTACACGCCAAAGATATTCATCGAAATCATTCATCTTGCACTACTGCCCAAAGATATTCATCGAAATCATTCATCTTTTGCACTACTCGGCAAAAGATATTCATCATAAATCATTCATCTTTGCACTACAGCCAAAGATATTCAATAATATCATCATTTAAGACCGAGGATGATGAAAAATATTTTTAAAAAACGAATCCAAAGAATCAAAATGACAAGGATTAAGGATTAAGGATTCGTACTTTGTTTTATCCACGCCCAAAAATACCTCAAAAATAATCATAGTGGCGTAAAATTCAAGAATGATCAAAACATGGATACAATCAAAGCTAGTATCCACAATAGATATTTTGACCTAAAAGAAAAATTTTTATTTTTCGATGAATAAAGTCCAGATTCGTGAATAAGACCAGATACGTGAATAAGGCCGTGATACGTGAATAAGAACCCCGACACCAAAAGTTCCAAATTTGATAAAAACTTCAGATCAATATTTCAAAGATAATGATATTGAAGAAATAATATCATTACGAAAAAAATAATATTCCTTACCTCGAAAGATCAAGATTTAACTTGAATAATCGGATATAGACTATATCTTGAACTTTCACCGTATAGCAATACTCAAAGTATACTCAAAATACTCACAAGAATACGCCGATAATATAGAGAGAGACAACTTCGCAGCTCAGTGTGATTTTCAATTCTAACCCAAGACCTATTTATAGAAATTGCTAGAACACCAAAGCGTAAAATTTAATATAATATTAATATATTTAATAAATTATCTACGCCCATCTAGACAATCTGATCTCAGCCATCAACACATGTTAAAGATGCCCAAAACATTTAAAAACGTTTCTCTTATTTAAATTATTTTAAACTTCCAAAAATCAATTATTTTGAGCTTCTAACTTCAATAATTCACAATAAATAGCCCTTTTTCCAGAAAATTCAAATCTCATGAGTTTTTATAGGAAATTCAATTCTCTACAACTTTACTGTAAGAAAGTTTTTCCAAATTCCAAACAGAAATTGACCGAAATCCACAAATGGGCGATTTTACAGCTATAATAATAAAATTTCAAATAATAAATGGGGTCCAATTTACATGTTTAACATGTTTTAAACATTTTTGGTAACAAAAATACTCCTCCTCAACATATACTCATATATCCCACATTCATCGTAAAAAATATCATCGTTAATATATTATTAAAATAATATATTTAAATGAATTATTTTATCGTAAAAAGATAAAATATTAATTTTCAACAATTGTCACATTAAAAATTTTCTCCATCTATATCCTCATAAAATCAATATTTTTCTCATCGTATGAATCAATAATTAATTATTCACAAATAATATTACAGTAATCACAATATTGATAACCAGTGCGCTTCCCTGGAAAGAGGGGCTTTCCAATAAGAATTTCTCCTTATCTGCGCCGCAATTAGGTGACCAAACCTCTCCTTAGATGTAACTTTCTAGACATTGCCAATAATGTTATCTAATAATATTATTCTGATAATATGAATTATTGGTTCGATAATGAAAAATACCGTGTAATGACAATTATTGAAACAACAAAGAATATAAAATATCAACGCAAGAATTATTGAATCAATAAAATAAAATAATCGAATAAAGAATTATCGTAACCATTATGGAGTAGTGCCTTCACGTAAGAATCAATAATTGGTGCAATACCGCAGTGCTACTCGCTCAACAACGCCAGATTAGTGTGTTTTAACCACCGGGTATTCCAACAAGATAATCTGTGAATAACACACCAAGTTATTTATAAACAACTTATTCTTGTGTTTTCTTCCTCCAATCGCTTTTTAGTTATGGGGCCCATTATGGTTGCGCCAGTCCGCATTTAATATTCTCCGACAAAGATTTAATATTCCACGACCAAATGAATATTCTCCCGGCAATAATGAATATTATATCACCACTTGCTTATTTAAAATATTTGCGTGATTTTACCCATAACTAATCACATTAATCAAATCCACCTTACTATTTCAAAATAATAAATAAAGGAAATTCCTTTTTATTTAAAAAATTCGGTCTTACAACCTCCCTCCTTATGAAATTTCGTCCCTCTAAATTGACGACGATTGGTGTTTCAAAAGATGAGAATACCTCGCTTTCATTTCCGCTTCCAACTCTCGTGTCATTTCCTCAATAGCATGGTTTCTCCACAAAACTTTAACTTGTGGTATAACCTCTGTACATAGGACATGTTCTTTCCTATCCAAGATCTTGACAGTACCTCCTCGTGACGTTAAGTCTTCTATTATCTTGTCCTGGTTCTAACTCAATGACGTGGTTCGGTCGTCCACATATTTACGTAACATCGATACGTGAAAAACGTTATGAACACGCGCCATACTTGGCGGTAAAACGAGTCTATAGGCCACGCCCTATTCGATCGAGAATTTCAAATGGATTAATAAATCAAGGTTTGAGTTTTCCTCACCTCACCGATTCTCGCTTTTGAAATAACAACTTCTTGCACCTCCTTCTTCAAATTCATCATCCCCGGCTGTAGCTTGAAATGCTTTTAACTTTATCGATTCAAGTCGATTATACTCAGATATCATCACGTGGGTACCTAGAGTTTTCATCTCCATCTCTATTATTTGTAAATTATGCGAAATTAGTTTTTGACAATATCGCATTCAGACTTGTATACGATCTTCTACTCAACACGCCGCCTACCACGCTCGCTTTTCCAGATGGCATGGTCGTAACATGTGTCAAAATGAGTCTCCTCTTGAGTTCTTCAAGCTCTTCCCACAATTCCTTGCTCAATTCAATTTTGTATCTCTACGAGTCACCGCGTTAATGGAATAGCGATTCGAGAATATCCTTCAACTAATCTCCGATAATAACCAACTAAGCATAGAAAGCTACGATTTCGATTCTCGACTTAGGTTGCTCTCAATTGTGACTCATATCCCAATCTTGATAAGACGTCACAATGACACCTATCGCTTTACTACCGCACAAATATGGCGCCCCTACGGAGAGTCCGGCTTCTACAGCATTCCACAAAGGAAGTCACCAGATAGAGGCTCGTATCAACTTCTACTTGGGTTTTAACTCCTCAAGTTCAATAGAGCCATTCGATATGAGATTTTAGAAATGGGTTTTGTACCGGATTTAAAGTCGATACAAATTCAATATCACGCTCTGGAAGTAAGCCAAGAAATTCTTCATGGAAATACGTCAGAAAAAATCAATAACAACAGGAATATTATTCAAATCTGACGTGTCTTTATTCAAATCCATAACATGGACTAAGAAAGCTTGACATTCGCTTTTCAATAAACAAATGGCTTTATAATTTAATATGAAAGAGTTAGACTTCAATGGTTTGGTTGCTTGAATTGAATAACAAAGTTGCTTAAGAATATGAAAACTAACAACCTTACGAAAAAGCAATCAATTTTGGCATGATGAGTAGTTAACCTTAAAATCACATCAAAACAAATTCTCTATAGAAATAAGGTTAACGGTAAATGTGATAGTGCCAACCTAATCAAGCAAGATTTCTAAACAACGGATGTAATAAAAGTTCCTCTTAATTGAGTCTCCACAGATAGGTCAAAGTCTAATTTCTCCATAGTCAAATTCAAACGCTTGAGCGCAAAAGCAAGAGATAAAAGAATGGGTAGAACCAGATTCAGTAAGGTATAAACTTCGCAAGAATTTATAATTAACTAACCTGCATAACTTCGTTCAAGTACTTCTTTGAATTTGGCCACACGACAAACGCTCTTCTAGGAACCGCTTGACTTTGACTTTTCCGGGACATCCTTTTGAGTCACCATCCCCTCACGGACTTGGTTTCGCCATCGTACACTCTCGAGCTATATGTCCTTCCTTTCCACAATTATAGCATACCGAATCATTGTAGGCGCTTGACCGATATGTCCCTCTTCCACCATTTATAGCATATGACCTGGTGGTCGCTTCTCCTCCTTGAACCAGGGCCACATCGGCGCCGACGTCTTCACATGGTCGTTGTTGAATCTCCTTTTTAAAATCTCCTCCCCACTCACTTCTTCTATTTTCATGGCCACGATTACCACCGGAGTGGTTACGCCTTTGTCCGTATTCTTCTTTCTCCGCCGGTTATCGTTATTCGATGACCGCTATCTTCTTGGTGATGATCCTCGTTATGGTCCTCGGTTGAACGTATCAAGTATCTCACTCTAACAACCGAGCCCCGCTGACAACATCCGAATAGAGAGAAAATTTATGAGAAATGAGATATCGACGTATGCCGGGTTTCAAACCTCTCTCGAACATCCGCGTCATACGCCCTCATTCTCCACCAAATGAGGTGCAAACTCGATAACTCCGCGAACTTCGCCAGATCGGGACACCGCCATGTTATTCTCGCCCACTAATAAACTCCACTTCCTTCATATGACGAATACTTTCGTGGAAATACTTGTTATTGAACTGCTTTAAACGCCTCCCACGACATGCCGAAGTTCAATTTGGATGGGTACGCTTCACAGATTCCCACCAAAGAATCATCTTCGTTTTAACATAAAAGTAGCGAATGGAACTTTCGCTTCCTCCGCATCCCAAGACATCGAATATCTTGGTAATTTGTTTGACTCACGTCTCCGCCTTTAATCGGATCCGGCTTTCCCGCACTCGTGTGGTCCCAACTCTTTGAACTTGCTTGTCAGTGACCACCCGTGAATTGCTATCATTTCCTCCTCAGATTTTTGAACACGAGTCTCCTCGTCGATTTTACATGAACTGCAAAAAGCTTCTAAACATCCCGCTGCTCATCGCTCTCGCTTTCGGTGGTGTTGTTTATAGGAGGTACATTGCCACTGTTGCACGCTCTCCTCATTGGTAAGCTGAGCATCTCCACTGGTCTCATTCACTCCAATCGTTAATATTCTCAACCGACATTTTCAAATCATCGCTATAAAACAAGGGTTAATTAAGGAAATCAATATATCAAATAATATCCCTATATACTAACCAACTAACAAATAAGCTTAGGTATGACACACTAGCGAAGGATTTATTCTGCCTCCCTCCTAGTTCTATTCCCCGATCTCCGCCAGAGATCATATCCCTAAGCTCGATACCAACCGTGACACCCCCAAAATAGGTCTCAAGATCCCCCATTCCTCGAGTTGTCAATACACACTGCATGTAAAACAACTACAACTTTATTATTACAATAGTAAACTGTGAGTTTAAATACGAGATATTGCCATCTGCAGACAATATCCACATAAAAATAAATCCTCATCATAATTATTGATACATTATTTTACAACAATGGTGAGGACTACTAAACAACTCTCCCTAGAACTTTCATTCCATACCCCACTTGACTTGCTATATTCTCGCCTCCCGAGAAGAAAAATGGAACAAAAAGGAAAAGGGTGAGCTCGACTAGCCCAAGAAGAATATTATGACTAAGATAATATACAACAAAATTATCGTTAGTCTTCAATAGGGAAAAATATAATAGAATACAATAGACAACAAGTTTTAAATCAATATTCGCAATGAAATAATAATTCATTAGAAGAGTTAAGTAGAGAATGCAAACTACTATCTTCTATGTATGAATTTTAAAGTTCATCGCCTATTTTTTATCCCCGTAACATCAATCAATATATATCTCGATCAAATATTCATCCTCTTGCACTACAAAAGCCAAGGACATTCACCATTGGGTCATGTTCATCTAAACACTGCTCATCTTTGCACTACGGGCCAAAGATATTCATCGAAATCATTCATCTGCACTACGGCCAAAGATATTCATCGAAATCATTCATCTTTGCACTCATCGGCCAAAGATATTCATCATAAATCATTCATCTTTGCACCACAACAGCCAAAGATATTCAATAATATCATCATTTAAGACTGAGGATGATGAAAAATATTTTTTAAAAAAACGAATCCAGTGAATCAAAATGATAAGGATTAAGGATTCATACTTTGTTTTATCCACGTCCAAAAATACCTCAAAAATAATCATAGTGGCGTAAAATTCAAGAATGATCAAAACATGGATACAATCAAAGCTAGTATCCATAATAGATATTTTGGACGAAAAGAAAATTTTTTATTTTTCGATGAATAGTGTCGTATTCGTGAATAAGATCAGATACGTGAATAAAGGCCAGATACGTGAATAATAACGCCGACACCAAAAGTTCCAAATTTGATAAAAAACTTCAGATCAATATTTCAGCATAATGATATTGAAGAAATAATATTATTACGAAAAAAATAATATCCCTTACCTCGAAAGATCAAGATTTAACCGAATATCGGATATAGACTATATCTTGAACTTTCACCGTATAGCAATACTCAAAGTATACTCAAAATACTCACAAGAATACGCTAATAATATAGAGAGAAAAAACTTCAGTTTACGTGTGATTTTCAATTCTAACCTAAGCACCTATTTATAGAAATTGCTAGAACACCAAAGCGTAAAATTTAATATAATATTAATATATTTAATAAATTCTCTACGCCCATCTAGACAATCTGATCACATCCATCAACACATGTTAAAGATGCCCAAAAACATTTAAAAAACGCTTTTTCTTATTTAAATTATTTTAAACTTCCAAAATCAATTATTTTGAGCTTCTAACTTCAATAATTCACAATAAATAGCCCTTTTGCCGAAAAAATTCAAATCTTGAGAGTTTTATAGGAAATTCAATTCTCTACAACTTTACGTAAGAAAGTTTTTCCAAATTCCAAATGTAAATTGACCAAAATCCACAAATGGGCGATTTTACAAGCTATAATCAAATTTCACCAATAAATGGGGTCCAATTTACATGTTTAATATGTTTTAAAAATTTTTGGTAACAAAAATACTCCTCCTCCATATATACTCATATATCCCACATTCATCGTAAAAATATCATCGTTAATATATTATTAAAATAATATATTTAAATGAATTATTTTATCGTAAAAGATAAAATATTAATTTTCAACAATTGTCACATTAAAATTTTCTCCATCTATATCCTCATAAAATCAATATTTTCCTCATCGTATGAATCAATAATTAATTATTCACAAATAATATTACAGAATCACAATATCGACAACCGTGCGCCCCTCAGAAAGAGGGGCTTTCCAATAAGAATTTCTCCTTCTCGGGCGCCAATTAATTAGGTGACCAAACCTCTCCTTAGATGTAACTTTTTAGACATTGCCAATAATGTTATCTAATAATATTATTCGGATAATATGAATTATTGGTTCGATAATGAAAAATACTGTAATGACAATTATTGAAACAACAAGAATATAAAATATCAACGCAGCAATTATTGAATCAATAAAATAAAATAATCGAATAAGAATTCATCGTAACCATTATTGAGTAGTGGCCTTCTTACGTAAGAATCAATAATTGGTGCAATACCGTGCTACTCGTTCAACAACTCGTATTAGTGTGTTTTAACTCATCGGGTATTCCAACAAGATAATTCAGAATAATCGCTACAAGTATTTATAAACAACTTATTCTTGCTGCTTTCTTCCTCCAATCGCTTTCCGTTATGGGGCCCATACATGGTTGTGCTACCATCGCATTTAATATTCCCACAAAGATTTTAATATTCCACGACCAAATGAATATTCCCGATAATAATGAATATTATATCACCACTTGCTTATTTAAAATATTTTTACAAGTATTTTACCCATAACTAATCACATTAATCAAATCCACCCTTACTATTTCAAAATAATAAATAAAGGAAATTCCTTTTTGTTTAAAAAATTTCGGGGTCTTACACGCACCATAATATTCAAAAATATATTTCGAGAAAATTATTCTTTATTCATAAAAGTTGGGGTCTTATAGTACATATATGTACAAAAACTTACATGGATCTTCAGTAGGTGGAGGATTAGATTGGTTTTCCACTCTTCTTTCTTGCCTTGGGGAATTGAGCCCATAGTTGTGCAGGTAATGCCTATGCAAAGTTGGGTGTTTTGGACACCTGAGCGATTTTGGCCCTCTCCCTTGCATATGGTGCAGTGCATCTTCCTTCCTTTCCTTGACACCCTACCCACCTCCCCCTGCTATTTTCTCCATCTTCCCACTCCTCCTTCTTTCTTAATCTTTGTGGCATTCCCTTCAATTTTTTCTTTATTGGTGGTGGTAGCATAACATCACACTCAGTAAAATCCCAAAAGTCTTCCCCATTCAGTACTTCTAGTGTGTGAGAATAAGTCTTAAGATAAGTATCTCTAGTGTACCAGTGAGCTACATATTGTAGAGGATTTCCATAGGTGGAATGAATGGCTCCAACTGAATGAGAACAAAGGATTCCTGTTAAATCTCACACCTTACATGCATAACTTCTCCGCTCTAAGTTTACAATGTACCCTCCTTTTCCTCGCTCACTTGGAATTTTGATTGTTCATCCCATAGAGCTTCACATTATACAAAGTCTAAAATAGCTGCATCTAATTTCTTTTTAATCCTTGGGCATATTAACTCTTCAGTTTTAAACATTGCATCTCTCTTCTAGTGCAACCTCACAATTATTTGATCATGAATTTTAACTAACATTTGAAGAACTGGCATATATCTTGCCTTATTTATCCATGCATTAAAGCACTCAGACATGGTGTTCTCTACACTGTTAGATTGTGAATGAGTCTCAAAGAATGCTTTAGACCATATCTTTGGATCTTGCTCTGCTAGCTTTTTATGTGCAAGAGTAGACAACCTATTTACCTCTCTCATTGCCCTTTTCAAAGCTACAGGGTGTGTAGCAATGGATGCCTCCCAGAATGCTCCTTTTAGTGCTTGTGAGGGATATTTCTTTCTCCAATTTGCATAGATGTGCCTTGCATAATTTCTATGCTCACTGTGAGGAAGATTGTCCTAAATAGCTCCTTTCAGTCCTTGGAATACACATAAGTTAGTTCACAAATGTCAATACCTACACAAAAAAATCAGATTCATATATTAAAGCCTTGTATATGAACAAAGATGCTAACCTTTTGTTGGTCAGATATTAGAGTTAGCCCATAACCATCTCCCAAATCAAGATCAGCCACGAAAAACTCTATGAACCAACTCCAACTTTCATAATTCTCACTCTCAACCACCCCCATAGCTATAGGAAACATTTGATTATTTCCATCCCTGCCCACTGCAGATAATAGTTGTCCACCACACACTGTTTTCAAAAAGCAGCCATCCAAGCCAATAACAGGTCTACATCTACCTTTCTGAGCCTTTTTAAAGGAATTATAGCATACATAAAATCTCCTAAATCTAGGTACATCATCAGGATTCAATCTTGTTGTTTTTATGTCAACTGTGTTATTCTTATTGCTCTTAACTATCTCAGCCCCAACGTCTCATACCCTTGCATAATGATCCTTCATGGCCTGCTGAATTCCCTGTAATGCTAATTGCCTAACCCTCATGCACTTCACCTCTGTAACATCCAACTTCAACTTCAACTTTATGTCTTCTTGCATTTCCCTTAATTTCCAACTAGCATTCCTCCTAATCCTATCCCCATAGTAATCAACCAAGTACTTGACTGTAGCCACCTTATTTTTAAAAGACTCTAGTTCAATTGTGAATGTCTAAGAGAGATTTCACCTGCCATGTTTCAGTCCCTTGTATATAACTAGCCCATAATCTCCATGGACATCCTTTCTCACACCTAATTTGGCATCTCTTGTAATCATTGACTGAATACCATAATTTCCTCCCATTTATAATAGAGTAGTCTCTAATGGCATCTGTAAACTCCTTTATACTGCCAAATATCATGTACTCCTTAAACTTTATCAACTTCTTTTTTGTCTTACTATTGTATATCTCAACTGTATTTTTTTTGCTTTACTAGGGGGAGGTTCTACATAGCAAACATCCTCATCTTCTTTATTAGTTTCAGAAAGAGACTTGAGATGATCACTGTTCTCATATTCACTTTGCCATGATGTATCATCTGAATCACTGTTCTCATATTCATTGTCCTCATCATAATTTTCATTGCCCTCGCCATCTTTCCTAGCTGTTTTCCCTCTATTTGATTCATCTTTGGCTCATGTCCTGACACATTTTCTTCCTCATTTACAGGCTCATCCTCACCCTCTTCATTTCCACTATTCCCCTTATCTTGCTGATTTTCTCCTTCCTCTCCATCATTTCCTGCCTCATCTCCCTCATTATTTCTTACACCTCCAACTTTGTGTTCTTTCTCATCTCCCTCTTATACTCCTTACATCTCTTCCTAGCTTCTACTAATTCTTCATCACTACAGTCTACATCAACATCACTATTAGAGTTATCATATGTCTCAACACATTCCTCAACAGTACCCCTTTTGGACTTCCTTTTAGCACTCTTTTTTACATTCTTTATTTTTTTAGTCCTTTTTCTTTCACTCCCATTATCCCCAGCCACACTGTCCACATAGTCACCCACTATATCTCCCTCTTTATCACATTCATTGTCAGCCTCACCTTCACCCTTACCCTCACTCTCCCCAGCTTCATTTTCAATAACATTTTCAACGACATTATCAGCCACATTTTCAACCACATTAGCAACAACATTATCAACCATAGTTTCATCAGTTTCATCTACAATTTCAACCACATTATCAACCACATTAATACTAGTTTGTTCATCCAATATGGAGGTTTGGTCAGTATTATATGGTAATACATGGTCTACATAGAGATCAATGACACCGATTGGCAAGCAAACACTAACCATGTCTCTTATACTAGCATCATCATAAACAAGTCTAACACCATTTAAGTTCTACTCCATCAGTTTTAAAGTAAACAGATGACTTAGGATGATAACTAAGTTGAATAGCTAAGTCATCTATTGCACCCACACATATATAGTCAGGATCCAAGCGTGGAAAGTGATGAACATTACCTCCCACATAGTCACAAAAAGGAACATTGATGAACTTCCCACCATAGTGTACATTTAATTGCACAATATTATCCATCTGTACATAGATATAAAAAATGAAAAATAGAGCATACACAGAATAAAACAAGAACAACTTATCCATCCATAGCATACAGGGGGTATGTATGTATGTATATATATATATAATGTACAAATATAATCAACATATATAATATGTATATGTATCTATTTGTAAATAACAAACAAAGCATGCATGAAGTATATGTATATATATAGGGTGTATATGTATAATATATATGTAGTAGTGCTTATCATAAATAAGGGTTTTAAAAATCTGAAAAGGAAGAGATTCTTTAACCTAGGGTTTATGAAAAAGGGACAATATTACAACAATATAACAATAACTATTGATCAAAGATAGAAGAGGGGACTAAAGGGCCATACCTATCGACCGTTAGTCTCAATTGACCAACACTAGAAATTAATTCACAATTTATCAACAGTGATGATTGATTTTGTCTTCAGATAAGGATCGAACTTCTTTTGGGTCATTATTCTCAATTGTTGGATCGATTTTATTAAGTGTGAGGGTTTCTCCTTTTTCAATTTTCTTACACAAATAAATTGAATCAAATGAAACGATTTAGGTTCCAACGAATACATGTGTTTTGTACATGTAGGGTTTTTTGGGAGGGAGTATTTTCCTCTAGATCCACATAATTATGGCCACGTCCCACAATCCCTGCCACATCAGTTTTTTTTAACATCTCAGCAGCTTAGGTATATTTTTCCATTTAAAGTCAATGAACTTAACGATTTTTTTAACTTTGTGTTAGAAAATTCCAGTACAGTTAGTTGACTGTAAGAAAAAAATTCAGTTATCCATTTGTAAGTTAACCTATAGTACAATGACCAAAAAAGCATTTAACCCGCAAAAATTTAATCCAAACCGGATTAACAAATATATTTAGATATTACAAAGTATATAAGAATCAAATTACAAATAGAGGTCTATTGATAAAGTAATTAATCACTTAGCAATGCAAGGCTCTAGTATGCAATGATGAACAAAAAAGATATTACCAGTAATATGCTCCAAGGACAGTATAGATATCTTTTAACCAAAACAAATAACTTCTTCAATTTTGTTTGTGACTGATTATATGAAGAAGATACGGTGGAAAAACACAGCGGTTTGCAAATATATTTTGTATATGATTAACTCTGTATGTTTTTCGTGTCTTTGCTTAATACCGGTCCATTCTCTTTTATAGACATACTGAATATCTTACCGTTGCTAATATGCTTGAATTACTCTTGGACAGTTTGATGTAATTAAAAACAGAATACATGATTTACCACAGATTATGTGTGTCGATTAAGGAAAACTGATTTTATATCGTTATTATATGCTCATCACTTGATATGTTCAGATCCACTACCATTCCCAGTCATATATATATATTATATATAAGGCGATGTTATGTAAGATTTAATAGATTAGCTAGATTTATGTTATATAGCAGTAATCACGTAGCTTAATTTATGGAAGCACAATATCACATGTTTTAAAATCAGTTTGATTTACTTTCCATAATGTCATCCAATCTCTCAAAAGACACGGACACATGTAATGCACTATTTTATTAAAGATGATTACTATATGAATATTCAATATAAAAGATTTGACATTAATTAAGTTGGTGGGAGATCTTATTATATCTTTTTATTATACCCTTAGATTACACAGTCATGTGAATCACGAATTATGGCAATAAATTCTATAGAGGACTTACATCTTTCTAACAGTTTTTAGATTCCCAATTAATCCAAGATTTGTAAAACTCTTCATATACACGGTTTTGTTTATTTAGAGTATTTCCATTTATAAAATCTATATGCAATGCAAATGACCTATAACCTTATATTGGAAAGTAATTAATGCAAAGATGTTACATTTTTCTCCTAAGACTCAATTTGTCTTCTAGCCTTCAATAACTTCAAGTCTTTATGTTTTCACCCTTAACGATCATGTCATGATTTACTTTTCCTGAAATTGCATAGAGCATGATTAGAGATATAATATGGTCATCATCAAAATATTTAGGATAGAGTATGACATAAGTCAACATTCTCTCCCTTTTTGACGATGACAACTAAATAATTATGACTCCCCCTAAATTCATGCATATCTAAAAATACTTAATTTCTGGAAATTTCAAAGCCAATATCTTGATTCATATTTTCTGCATATTTGCAGATTTAATGTGTCTGCAATAACCCATTAGAGTAACCATAATAATCCTTATGTTGCAGTAGTATCATTAAATCATTAAGCATATGAATTCATGAAAAATAATCATCCCAACATCAAAAAATATAAAATCATAGTCTTTAAACAGTCATAAAGAAATTTAAAGGAGGTCACAAGAAGTCATAATTTGTCTACCCCATTGGCATCCATCAAATAGAGGTGAATTATAGAGGCAAAGGGGAAAAAGTCAGAGTCATGTGCATCATCCTCATCAATGTGAACATTGTTGGTCTGCTGAGCAGTGAAATATGGGCGATGCAGACGACAATGTTCAATTTCCTCAAATGACATAGTATTGGCAAAACGTGGAGGGTGAGGAATGAGGGTAGGAGGAGGCAGAGGGAGATCCAAAAATTCACCTTGATATTCAGCTAGCCAGTTACATTGGGGCCACTCAGGAATGCGGGAATTGACTGTTTCAACCTGGAGTTCTTCGCTTAGATCATTCAATCACCGTTTAACAAATTTGCCTAAGGTCCCAACCTAGTTGCAGATGAACTTGAGTTCATTACTCAGCTTGCAGGCGTTGCGGTTCATTTTTCTTTGAAGTGCTTCCACCATGGATTGGGTATGCAGCTCGAATCCAGCCTGTAAGTCAATGAATTCATCTTCAACTGTGCGATAGAGAGCTTGCAGCTCTGTCTTTCCTATGGGGAGTTTGCCTTTTTCTAACACAAGGAGTCTGTGTTGGATGTCCTTCACATCAACATGGAGATTTGCTTGATTTGTAATAAGTGTGTTTAAGATGCTTAAGATTTTAGGAGAAGGAGGTTGTGGAACAGATGGGATAGGATTGGGATCTATTGGAATAGAAGGAATGTCTGGAATAACCCGAATGAACTTACCATCTACTAGAGTGATATGAGAACTTTTGAGATTCACAGAATCAATGGATTTAGTGAGAGTGATTGATGTTTCATTGTCGAGAGAGATTTGAAAATGTTGAATTTTTTTGTGAGAAAACAACTACAGGGAAGACACTTTTTGGAATGTTTGATGCAATTGACCATATGTTTCAACATCATGAGAGAAAAGTTAAAAAAAAATTCCTTTTAAAAGCAGAGCAACTAACACCAAATTCTGATAGGTGAAGTCAGCACCACCAGAAATACGAGGTAAGAGATTATACCTCAGTAATTTGTGTAGGACCATAGCAGTGGGGGACACGCCAATTATTTTGGGAAGAGTCACAGTAGTCAAAATGGGGTTATTCATCACAGTTTGAAGTTATTCAAAAGGAGTATAGGGGGTATACACTGCACCTTTAAGTGTAAAAGGCAATCTCCAGTGAAGGTAATAGACAGGATACTCCCTAAGTTCATAACACTGAAAAATAAGGATTTCCCTTTGACAAATGATGTATAATAGTCACCATTATTCTCAAGATTAGTATAAAACTGTTGGACCAACTTAGGATAATTAGTGGATGGAGGGAAAATCAAGGATGACAAACCACATGAGTCAATGGGATTTTGCAGAGGAATTATTTTCTCATACACGAATGATTTTTGACAAATAAATGATTTAAAATGCAATTCAAAATTATGTTTCCTCAAAAAAAATTTAGGAACATCATGCAGATAGAAGAACAGAGGCATTACCGAAAGAGGAGGAGTGGTGTTGATTTTTTAAGGAAACAACTTTTTTACACAGTAGAGGTACCGACTTGTGTTAGAGATGGAGGACTCATGTTAGATTCTTCAGAGAAAGAAGAATCACCAAAGATAGTGGTCGCCAGTGGTTGCTTCCGTTTCAGTTTCCGTTATGAACTGACAGGAGGCCTAGAGGGAGGAGAGGTAAATCTCCGTTAGAGTTATCTCGTAATTGTTTAGCAAAATGAGTTCTCATTGTTGCAGAAGAGGTTTGGAGAAGGAGGATTACTGGAGACGGTTTGAGAGGCGAAAGGGTTTGAGAGATGGGGGTGTGCATTTGAAGAAAGATTAAAGTAAGTGGGGGATTTAAATTGTATGCGTGTTATCGAGGTCTGGGGAGACGTGTAACCATGTTCAGTAATTATGCTTTCTAATGGATCTTAATAGATTTTATTTCCCAAATTTATGTCAAGCAGCAAATCATGTAGCGTGATATTTTGTATATGTCTGATTTCCTTAAAACATGCAGACCATATTTATCTATATCAGACATATACCAAGTTCTCTTCTTAGAATACAAAATCTTTGTTCACCCAAAGATTTTGTGAATATGTCTGCTAATTGATGCTCAGTCGGGATAAAGATTAATTTTATTAAGCCTTTGGACACATTGTCCCTAAGAAAATAGTGCATGAACTCTATATGTTTTGTACGTGAGTGTAAAACTGGATTTTTAGAAATATCAATGGTGCTAGTATTATCACAATATATAGTCACACTTTCACACAAAATATCAAAGTCACATAAGGTTTGACGCATCCAAAAAATTTGAGACAAAAACTCCCTGCCGCTAAATATTCACCATCAGTGGTTGATAGAGCAACTGGTGTTTGTTTTATACTATGCTATGAGACAAGACTTTGTCCTAGAAATTTACAAGCACCGCTTGTACTTTTTCTATCTATTTGACACCCTTCATAGTCAGCATCTGAGTAACCCATTAGTTAAAAATTATTTCATTTTGGGTAAAATAAACCTAAATTTGTAGTACCACTCAAATATTTGACTATTCGGTTAACCGCTTGTAAGTGTGATTCTTTAGGTTTTACTTAAAAGTGAGCATATAGACATACACTGTACATTATATCAGGTCTAGATGCAGTTAAATATAATAAAGATCTGATCATGCCTCTATATTTTGTTAATTCTACATCAATACCTTTCTCATCTGTTGTGAGCTTTATCGATGTGCTCATTGGTCTGGCTTTTGAATTTGATTTATCATATTCAAATCTTTTGAGTAGCTCTTGTGACAACACGAGAATTTGGATATTTACAAAATATTAAAATATTGAATTAAGTTTAAATAATAAACCTAGACAGAAAATAAGTGAATGGATTTGAGATTTCTGAGAAGGAATTTTGTGAATTTAAAATTTCTATGGTGAATTATTCATGATTAAGGGTATACATAAATATGTTCTGTGTATATGGTATTATATGTGTACAGTATGTGGTTAAGGGTTAAGGGTTGATCAAAAAATCTATATCAGTGGCAAACCCTAATATTATATTAAGAACGTCAGCGTTAAGCTAGAAAATTCTTACGATTAACAAGAAACCCTAAAACTGGTTCTAGAAACCCTAATTTCAGTTCCGGGAATCCAAAACCCTAATTCGAAAGTTGAAACCCCAGTTTGGGAATGCAAATGCTAGTATAAGATTTAAACATTATTAATAATAACTTAATTAGGGATAACCCTAATTGATTTAGAAAACCCTAATGTATAGATTAGAAACCCTAATTTATAATTAGAGAAAACGTGATTGTTAATTTAATAATTTTAATATTAATTAGGAAACATTAATCCTAATTTTCAAGTTATTAGTAATTAGAAAACCCTAATCTAATTAGAAAACCTAATTTCTAAATTAGAAAGATTATTTTTCTATTTAAAACCCTAATTCTTGGGTTATAAACCCTAATGTACAATTATGACCCTAATTGCTAAATTAGCAATTTTAATTAGGAAATAATAATCCTAATTAGCAAGCTTGGATTATGATTAGGAAATTTTAATATAATTATAAAATCCTAATTATAATTTAGAAATATTAATTTTTATTTTTAAAAAAAACCTAATTAAAAATTCTAGAAATTGATTTTTGGAACCTTAGGTTTAACCCTAAGGTTCAAACCATAACGGTTCAAACCCTAAGGGTTGGATCAAAGACCATTTTGCCATTAAATTTGCTAGCTAAAAGTCCAAAATGCCCTTTCTGCATTATTTAGTATGTTGCTTGTAAATCTTTCTAATTGAGTTGGACACCAACTCCATGTGCCTTATACTCCAGCAACCAGCCATCTAGGTCAGCAACATGCATTGAATCAAATGATATATATAGATTAAAAGTAAGAAAAAGTCTCACTTTATTTTTCAACTTGTCCAAGACCATCCTCTCTCTCTAAATTCGGGAATGAGGGTGAAAGGGAGTTCTAGGTTAAGCCAATATCAGTTCTTAACTTTCCATAAACAGATTTAAAAGTCAGATTCAAGGTCAAAGCTTAGAAAAGGTATAAACCCTAAATTTTATAAATCTTATGTTTGGATGTTAGTTGTTGTTTAGAGTGGTGTTATAAGATGTCACTTAGTGATCTGGGTTGTTAAATCTCAAATCCATAACATCAAAGTGATCGAAATTAAAAATTTCAAAAATTCTGGAAAAAGTTGAAATTGTGGCCTGACAGCCATATGTCAGGGCCTCTAGATTCTTCTCATGTGTTTGATGTTTGGTGTATTTTATGTTATAGATCTGTTCTTTGTTGTTAGGGCTTTGATCTGAGATTTGAATAAAGCTCAGATCATGTATGGATTGAAAGATATAATCGGTCAAAGTGCATTGACCAAGCACAAATTCTGGAAATCTGGGCAAACCCAGAAACCCAGAATTTCTAACAACGTTTTGCAAGGCTTGAATCTTGTTGTTTGTAAGTTGTTTGACCATGTTGTTGTTATATAATTGTAGACTGACATGAGTACTACATATCCATGCCTTTAGATCACCCAGATCCGTAACAGAATCATATAAATTTGTGGTCAAACAACCGTTGACCAAACTGCTCAAGAACATTTAAGGAAAACCCAGAAATATTTAAGAACAGTTTCTGGCCTGCATTTTGACCGGCCTAAATCTTCGTTTCATTTTTTTGTTAGATTGATCTGATTAGGTATTGTTGTACCCTTACATCTCTTCTACAGGTAGGAACCATTAGAGCTCACAAACTAGACCCAGACTGAAAATTATGAAGCTTTAAAGTAGGCATTATGAACTATTCTTCATTTCTGGAAAACCCAAAAATGAAGAACAGCTCTGACATGAAATTTGAGAGCTTATATCTCTCAGTTATGATGTTGGATTGCCATGAACATTGTTGATGCTTGTAGGGTTACATCAATACTACAACATTGATGCTTTAAACTGCCCAAAAAACCTTAGGATCATGGATCAGGTTGTGGTCAAACCTGGTAACTCGGCAACTGACATAAAGTTCTGGGTTTGGCCAAAGAACACCTATAGCGACGGTTCTGTCGCTATAAGGCCCTTTATTAATTATTAATTTCTAAAAATTAATTGTTTTAATTAATAAATAGATAAAAATAGATTTTAATTATAAAAAATACAAAATAAATTCCTAAAAATTATTTTAAAGTCTGAAAATTAGTTTTTAATTATTTTGAGTTTATTCATAAATATTTAATATTTTTGGAATATAAATGGTATTTAATTTATTTAATTATAATATTAAATAAATTATTTAAAAATGATTTTAATACATGAAAATTCATGAAAAATTATATTATGGTATAAGAAAATATTTTAAGTTATTTTAAATGACTTTTAATATTTTGTGATAAATTTCATTAATTAATTAATATTAATGATAATTAATTTATTTAATATCTATATTAAATAAATTATGGAAAAATAGAATTAATGATTTATAAATCATATAAAAATGATTTAAGTTTCATAAAAATATTTGAAGTTATAAAATATAACTTTTGATATTTTGTCATGAAAATATTAATACTTTAATATTAATAGCAATTATCGGATAATGCATTTAACGGTTTAAAAATCATATAAATATGATTTTAAAGTATTAAAATATTTTGTGATATTATAAATATATTATAATATTATGGCATGAATTTCATTAATATTTGATAATAAATAAATATTAATGATAATAGAATATTGTGGTATTTAATTCTTATAAATACGATTTTAATGATTAAAAATGCATGATAAATGATAATAATTACTTAAAAATTATTATGAGACTTGGAAAAATTATTTTGACTGATAATATAATTATCTAAGATAATTGTTAAGTGTTAGGTAGAGTTTATTTGAACTTAAACTCAATAAGTTTCTGACTAGACCATCGGGATGTCAGAATTGTACCAAACTCGACTCAGACTGTAAAAGTTTGACTTGAGGATAGGTTGTATGTGTGTTATAGACTGATAGGATTATGTGATAATGTGTTTATGTTATTTTAAATATTGTGATGATATTGATCTAATTTGTATATCAATATTATTTATATATTAGGTTCAGTCAAAGCTTATTTATTGTATAGCGGTAATCAACGGTTCAGGCAAGTCTTTCTTAACTCGACCTCTAGTTGTATTATTCAATTATATTTATGGTTAATCATTTCTGATTGCCATGTCTAAGAATTATCAAATTGCACTCTGTGCGTATGACATGTATTCATCAGGTATGAAAGGCTGATCACCTTCATTACCATTCGGTCCAGATATATTTGTTCATGTTAAATGCTTGTTCAGTCATAAAATTTGTTCATGCTAATTCACAACTATATTGTTGAATTATAGCTAGCTTATTATTCAAATTCTTTCAATCATGATATATCCTTAAATAAAATTATACTTGTTGGGCAAACTTATGCTCACCCTTGCTATATCATCATAAACATTGCAGATTAAGATGGTTACGTCGGATACAAGGTAAGGTCAAAGACAGTTCCAGCTTTAGTATATGTGTGCAGTTAGATTTGTAATAGTATTGTATATTAATGTTATTGTAAGTCAAATAAGTTATGAATTGTGTATTAAGTGAAGGTTACTCGACCTTGGAGAAAAGTGTGTAAAGTTTATTGTATAAAAAATTTATGTTTATATCTTCCGCAATAGTTATAGAATGATTGTACCAGATCCGTGGTGATTTGGGACCCGAATTTGGGGCTCTCACAGTTCTTTTGTATATTTGGTTTGATGAATGTAGATTCCTTCCTGATTTTACTTGATTTGGAGACCCAAAAAATAGTTGAGTTCACCCATTAAGCTCATATCAAACTCCTTGTGCATGTATTTGGAAAACCACTCACAAAGAAAGTCATAAGTAGCACAAAATATTATATCATCTATATATATTTGTACAAGGATAATATCTTTATTTTGACATTTAATAAATAATGTAGAATCGATTTTACCTCTTATAAAGCCATTTGATAAAAGGTATTTACTCAACCTCTCATACCAAGCTCTTGGGGCTTGTTTAAGTCCATAAAGAGCCTTCTTTAATTTGTATACGTAATGTGGGAACTTTTCATGCTTGAATCCAATAGGCTATTTTACGTATACTTCTTCATTTATATATCCGTTGAGAAAGGCGCTTTTTATAAACTTTCTGAAGCATGCAAAGCCAATAATATCCGAATAGACTCCAATCGAGCTACCGGGGCAAATGTTTCTTCATAGTCTATTCCTTCTTGTTGGTTGTATCCTTGAGCCACTAGTCTAGCCTTGTTTCTAGTAATTGTTCCATACTCATCAAGCTTGTTCTTAAACACCCATTTAGTTCCAATAATGGATACCTCTTTTGGAGGAGGCATTAATTCCAAAACTTGACATCTTTTGAATTATTGTAGCTCTTCTTGCATTGCTAGTAAACAATTCTCGTCAAGAATGGCTTCTTTGGCATTCTTTGGTTCAATTTGAGATAAAAATGCACAAAATTTTTTTGCTCTTCTTCTTGTGGTAACTCCTTCGTTTATATTACCAATAATGTTCTCGGGAGGGTGATTTTTGATGTATCTAGCTAATTTTGGCAATTGAATGTCATAAATTATCTCTTCTTGTTGAAGGTTATTATCCTGAGTTGATTCTTCCATGTTTGAAGTAGTTTTTGGTTCATGGTCCTGCTGTTCGACTAATCCAGCTTGCTGGATAGGTTCCTTTGACTTGTTGTTTTGCTCTTTGTTATATTTTGGATTTGCGGCAGTCTCTGGATTCCATGCATCTTCTTCTCTTTCTTTTGGAAGATCATTGTTAGACACATTAAATTTAATATGTATAAATTCTTCAATACACAACTTTTGAACATTAGATATGCGATATGCTTTACTATTTTGAGAATAACCAATGAAAATTCCTTCATATGATCTAGCATCAAATTTTCTCAAGTTATCACTAGTGTTAAGAATAAAGCATTTAGATCCAAAGACTTTGAAATAACTTATATTTGGAATTTTATTATTTAACAGCTCATAGGGTGTTTTCAAAGTAATTGGACGAATGAGTACTCTATTTAGTACATAACATGATGTGTTTACAGTTTCGGCCCAAAATTTCTTTGAAAGTTTACTTTCTTGAATTAGAGTTCTAGCAGTCTCTTGTAAGGTTCTATTCTTTCTTTCTACCACTCCATTTTGTTGAGGAGTTCTTGGCGTTGAGAACTCGTGACTAATTCCTTTTTGATCACAAAATATTATAAAATCCTTTTGAAATTCAGTGCCATGATCACTTCTAAATTTTATAAGTTTAAGACTATATTTTGTTTCCAAGTTTCTTATTAATTTTTCAAATTCTTTAAATTCTTCATCTTTAGTTCTAAGAAATAATACCCATGTATATCTAAAGAAATCATCAACTATCAATAATGCATAGAATTTTCCATTTATACTAGCATGTCTTTCTGGTCCAAATAAATCAAGATGAAGTAATTGTAAAGGAAAAGAAGTTGATACAATGTTCTTGGCTGCAAATGATGTTCTTACTTGTTTTCTGAGTTGAAAAGGATCACATACACCTTTCTTTTCAAATTTTATCTTGGGTAATCATTTTATGAGATTTTTTGAGGATAACTTTTTGATCAAATCCATATGAACATGTTCCATCCTTTTATGCCACAGATTTGCTTCATCTTGTAATGTAGCAACAACTTAGTTCATGTTTAGGAGAAAAATAGCTAAAGCACTCTCCATGACAGTTGAATATGCCTACACATCATGGACTGCCGCTACACCATAACTGTTGGTTATGCTTCAAAATCCTAAGTTTAGCAAAGTCCCAAAATGTTCACTATTGAAACCTTTCATTGGTATATTAGTAAACTCTAGTATTGGGCTTAATAATAGAGTAAAGTTTAGATGACCACCCAGGGTTTGGGGTCTTTCCTACTTAACCATTTGTAGTCAGTAAAACTATATTTAAACTCTCGACTTTTTAAGTTGAAGTGAATAAATGGTTTCCGTCTTAACTCCGTTACTTATGTTGGCTAAAGACTTAATTACCCTCCATATATATGTTGAAAATGACAGATGCGATAAGGGTTTTGTTTCATTACATTTCAGTTTGATATCTAGGGCTAGAGAGGCGAGCGATCGTGGTGATATCTAGGGCTAGAGAGGCAAGATTAGAGAAATTGGCTGTGGGTTAGTGTGTTCCTGGTGGAACTTAGAGATTAAAGGCATCAACTTCGTGATTTATTGGGTTCCCATCTTCGCTTGGGGTCTGTGATTTGGTGTTGATTTAGGTAAATTTCACCTTGTCTGATAGATATCATATGTAATTTGTTCACTTTTTGAGTTGTTTGTTGTATATGCATGCCACTGACTTTGGTCCCCCCCCTTTCTTTATTACTATTATTGCCCCCTGTGTCTGCCACTGACTTTGGTCCCCTACATTGTGATTATTGTTATAATGGTTTGTATATAATTCAAACATTTCTCCTTCATTTGTTTAATGCAGAATGTCTGCAGAATTGTTTTTCATTATGGTGGGAAGTTTGTTCAAGATCCAGTACATTAATATGTTGGGGTTAGTGAAGAAATAATAGAGAATGTTGGGTTGGATTACCTTTCTTTGCTTAGTATACATGAATACTACTCTACTTTATGTCCAGTCTCAAATGTGAATATTTATTATCTTGTACCAGGATATGAAATTTGGGAGGGTGGGGCATTATATATGCAAAATGACAAAGATGTCATTGATATGATTGATTTCTTAGTTAATGCAGAGAGTGAGGAGGTGCATATATATGGTCAAGAAATGGGGTGTCCTATACAAGTTGTTAGGCCAGAAGTTGTTAAAAATGATAACATTAACCAAACTGTTAGGCATATTTGTGGTTTGACAACTGATAACATGAACCAAAGTGAAAATGAAAAAGACTTTGGTGTTCAAAGTAAAACAACTGATAACATTAACCAAAGTGGTACTACTGATAAAGGGAAGCAAAAAAATAGATAAAGGGCAGCAGAAAGAAATAGACAAAGGGAAAGGGAAACAAACTGGAAAGCCTAAAAAACAAACAAAACATAAAAAGGAAAAAACTAAAAAACAAGATGATAATGATATTGGGGAAGAAGCAGAGCATCCACCAAGGATGGATGAGGATCTAGAGGGGCCTGGGGATGATGATATATTCGTAGACGGCAAAAAAAAATAGATAAATCAAAGGTGAACATGAATGATGTCTTTGTAGAGGATTGGTGGAGTGATGGTGATGATGGAGAAGGGAAAGATGCATTAAGGAGGAAGTTTGTTCTGTCAGATGATGATGACAATTAAGATGGGGATGGATGTATGGAGTTTAATGAGGCAAGTAATATGGGTAAGATAGAATTTGAGATTGGAATGGAATTTTCAAATCATGAAATTTTTAGACAAGCATTAGTTGAATTTTTTGTTAAAGGGGGGTTTAACATAAAGTATATTCAAAACGACAAAAAAAGAATAACTGCTAAGTGTAAAGCTGAAAACTGTAAATGGAGGATTCACGCATCAGTCAAATAGGGTGAACAAACTTTTAAGATTAAATCTTTGGGGGGAGGGCATACATGTGCTGGACAGGATAAGAATCATCTTGTTGACAGTAGATACTTGGCCAAAAAATATATGCATGACTTGAGAGATAATTCTAAGTGGGATTTGCAGGCGTGGAAGAAGAAGGCACAAAAAGAATGTAACTCTAGTCTAAGTAAATCATCGCTATATAAAGCTAAAAGAAAGGCTTTACAACATATGCAAGGTGATGTAGGAGAGCAGTATAGCAGGCTGATGGATTATGTGGAGACAGTCAAATAGTTTTACCCTGGAACAATCTTCAAATTTTATAGTGAGGATATGTTGGGTAAAATCTAATTACGCACAGCACGCAAGTATACGTGGTCAACAAGTAATATAATAGTAAGTAGAGTATCGTTCCCTCATAGACTGTAATAAGAATTTAAACCTCGCAATTACCAATTTTCTATTAATCCTAATTTTATTAAACTAATCAATTTCCAGTTTATAACTAAAAGTATTAAAAATATGAAAATCACCAAATATTCAACAATGTCTAAAAACTGACTTTTCCAACAAATAATGGAAAATTAGGCTTTCGACTTCACTCTAAGCATCACTCTGATTATTACACCTTTATTCCAGTTTAACTCACTATCCCAATTTATTAATCAAGAACACGTATGTAGAACTAGCAACTTCTCGATGTACTAATACCGTATTAACCCAAATCCACAATTAAGATAGAATTAAGTTAAACACCTTAATCAAGTAATTCACTATATCTCTATGTGAATTACAATTAAAGAAGGTTTAAGTACAATTTCTTCATCTGATTACATGTGATGTCAAGCATATCTCTCCCCTAACATTCATCAAGATTCTATTCATTCACATAAATCAAGAACACATACTATATTAACCAAGTCTAGACTCGTATTTAATCTCTCGAGTTCATACAAGTCCACAAAGAATTGTTGATCAAGCAATTCATAAATTCCAGCTCAAATTAATATAGATAAACTGGATAATAGCTTATTAAACTGAAATCAAAGATTACATAATCATCGTTCCACTTAAAGATCCGTCTTAAGCCTAAAAAGTATTTAGTTCATCATAAATGAAATAATAACTGAATAAATTAAAGTTATCATCTTCTCAATTACAAATATAAAACTAAAGTAGAAGTGTGACACCCCCAAATCCGGGTACTTCAATTCCACGGGATTTGGTATTCACTGTAAAAATATCATCTATCTATCTACCCATAATAAATGCAAACCGTGCAATAGATAGAATAAAAATCTTCCCTTTAAGGGTTACAACATCCAAATAATAATAATACAATCCTAGGTTAAACTAACCTTAAATATCTGTGCGGAATCATAAACAAATAAGTCTTAAACAACATCATTAACTCAAGTCTTAAACATAAATACATCATCTAATAAAATAACAAGTCTTCATCACTTGTTAACCTTGCCCTTGCCTTTACTAGTGGAAGGTTCATCAGTTCTTTCGTTCTTAACTGCAATGTTATTATTAAGCAAGAGTGAGCACTATTGCCCACAAGTATAATAATGAAATAACAGTATAATAACATGTGAATAAATCAAAGACATCTGAATAAAAGCTCAACTTTTGAATCAAGAATGAATAGCAAGAATCAAAAGAATTCTGAGGGTCATAAGACCTTGAACTATGTCCTAGGTTATCAAGGGTTATACTTGAAACCTTTAATGATCGGCATAAGACTATGGACATTTCTACTGTGATTTAGGGGATCACCCTTAGTACCATCATCGTGCACAATATCTTAACGCTAACACATAAGTAAATCCCTTTGCAGGGTTGTTCATCTCAGTTTAACATTCGAGTCCGCACCAAAGGAAGTTTGGTTTGGATAATTCATCAAGGGTTCTGAAATTTAGAATGCTCATCAACTATGGACTAGTCGAATCAATAAGGGTTCGCTAGTCTAATAAGGTTCAATAATAATGATATTCAAATTGAATAATAATCTCAAGAAGTATACAATAGGACAATTATTGTATAACTGAATCATGCTTTGAAAAGATAATCAATCTTTAATATAACATTTGAACATGAATAATAGTAATGATAATTTTACTCGAGGTAAATAATAAACTTGAACAATAATGACAAGTAGGGTTAGAAAACTTGCCTCGTGCGTAGATTACACTTTAACTAAGCATGCTCATTGAATTTAATCCTACATACCATTCACATTCACAATACCAGTTAATTATAACTTTAACTAATCATCATAAACCCATTCTTTTATCTAAACTTTGGTTATGACTATACTTAGTCAAATATCACACTTATTGTCACGTAATAACACTTCATGAATAATAAGCTACTTATGAAATCAATAATTCAATTCACATGTAATTATGTTATTAACATGTTAAACAACTCTTTTATCATCTCATTATACTTCTAACATGTTTACATATTCATTAAATTAATTTACTAACACATTGTTAGACTTAAACATTTTAAAAATTCATTTCTGAACATTTCGGAGTGGTGGCGCCACGGCCACCGTCATCTGATATCGGTATGACACTTTCGCTATGCGGTGCGATGGCGCCATACGGACTCTTAATGACTCGCTATGTTTCTAGTCATGGTATAAGCATGGCCAAGTGTGGCGCTTCTTGAGCGAGAAATAGATAGGTAGTCGGCATTGCGGATGCGGTAAGTACAGAGAACCTCAGACAGAAATGGCGATTCATGAAAAATCGCAGAACATGCCAATTTCTTCCAATTTCTTATTTTCTACTCGAAATTAGACATACGCATATGATATAATTCGTATACAAACATTACTCAACATCTAAAGACTAATTTTAACCCATTAAAACACATAATCACAGAGTTTAAGCATGCAATTTCACTGACTTTGATGTTCTTGAAGGTTTGAAAATAAAACATGAAAATTGTCACTACGGATTTGTTATAACACCGAATCCGTTTATTTAAACTTTAGTCTCTTCGCATCAACATGCATAATAATATACGAGTGTAAATTTTATGAAAACATTTATATTTGACATACAAAAATTACGTATAAGGCCATATGGCCAAAACTCAAACTCTGTAAATTTTTGAAATAGCAAGTCATTATATTACGAAACTCATGATATGGAATCATGCAATATATATATATAAAGCATGTTATTATGACATGAAATCACGTGTATAACACATAATCAATACACTTTACAACCACAGAGAATTTTACAGAAATTGGAGAGCCATATTTTATAACATTCAGTGACGTAGAAAAGAATTGGGTTAAAGGGATTACCCAAGCGTAGAATTAAAAGAAGATGAATTCCTTCTCAGATGACTCTCACAATTCTCTAAAATAACTTTAAATTCTAATCTCTTTCTCTGTATCTCTCTCTGTTATGTATTCTAGACTTAGGCAATTAATGAAGAAGAAGGAAAAGAATACGTATTATAAGAATCAACTGACGCGCATTATGGTCAGTTACCCATCATGGGTTAACTGGCCATAACTCCCTTTAAGGCCATGTTTGGCTAGTTTAATTGATTTAAAACTCCTTTAATTTAATAAAGTTTTATCATATAGTTTAATAATTGTCACACTCCTTCATGAAATAAATCAATATCTTATTTAATATACTTTAAATAAAATATAATAATTTCTCATAAATTCACATAGTCACATAAATAATTTTCTCATTAATAAATAATGTCAAATTATTAACTCTCTAATTAATAATTAAATTAATTAAATAACATCATGCTTAATTAAATATTTCATTTAATACAATAAGCTCACATAATTACATATTTCGATAATAAAAATTCTTCACATTAATTTAATAAAAGTAACACATATAATTAAATTAATCTACCACAATTGCATCAATTAATTATTAAATCTAATAATTAAATCATCGAAAATATTTATTTAATTCAATAAATATTAAAATTAAATTACAAAAATCTCGTTCGTCACAAGAAGAATAACGTAGAACACCCTTCACTTTAGCCTTAATCCGCAATCGATATGAACGTTCTTCAAAATCTTCACTCCGTTGCTCAATATGAAATTCTGTCCTTAAACTCTGTTAATTGCTTTGCATGATCATGATTTCGTTGTTTGTTGCTCAATATATATACCATACATGAGTTTTGGTCGAAGTCCCATCTCTTTCAGAGTCCATACGCCTAAACAAGCCCCACAATCCAAGTCCCAGCAGAGTTTCAAACCAATCTGACAACAATCGAAAAATTTTGGTACTTAGCCCGGGGTATTTCAGATAGGAATGCCCGCCTTGGGTGGGCTCTGCTCTCACACGCAGACACAAGAAGACCCCCTTTTGGGCGGGGTACACAAAACATGCGCCCCTGGTAGGTTTTCTTGCTGACTTGGTTGAACCTCCTTTCTAGCTCTTTTCTTGCCACTTTGGTGCCAAGAATGCACTCCTTTAATGCTCAAACGCCACACCACCAAACCTATATATTAAATAACAATAAACAGGTAAAATAGAACATAAACACGAGAAATTGATATCGATTAAGCTTGGATTAGGAACCAATTCGTGGATATAAAATACACTTATCAAAATCCCCCAAACTTCAAACGTGGTAGTACTCAAGAACATGCAATCAAACAAACTACATGTTATGCAATGTAATGTAATGAGATGTAGTATCTAACTATATGTCTACGAATCCAACAGTATCACAGAATCAAATTTATTCCTTCGGCCTCAGAAAAATCAAGCAAACACTACAACACTTAATTAACAAAAACCAATCGGTAATTCTTTCCTAATCCTTGAATCTTAACCCATTCTTACTGGTATAGTGTGTGTGTGTGTGTGTGTGTGTGTATTCAACATCTAAGCTAACTGACACAGATTCAAATTCAATACATAACCAATTTCTTAGAAGGAATCATACAGAGCAAACTCAAAAAGTTCAAAAGCAGACGAGTTCCAACTAAAACTGGTCAATTACAACTATCAAGGATTCACACATGGTACTTATACTTTATACATATACAATTATCATTTTTCTTTTTCTTTACGGGGGCTTTTTGCTCTTTTCCCATTTTATTTTAAATTTTTTTTGTATGACTTTGCAATGTCTCATTCCATTAGGCTAACAGTGTTACCCCTTAGCGAGCTTTCAACCAATGACTCCTAGACCATAAAAGTCTAGGTGTTAAGATACCCCTACGGGCGTAATTGTTCAAGTAACAAAGGCCCCGAAACAAGACTAGTCACGATATATATATATATATATATATATATATATATTATTTTCTTACATATGTATATAAAGCTTATGTACCCCACATTTATTCCCCCAAAACTTAGGTTCTTGCCCAATTCTTCGTCTTCACTGCCTATCCTTGTCCTTTTCTCAGTTACACTAGCATTATCCTTTAGAAACTCTTTATGTATCAATTTGATCTAATTAATCGACACACATGTTATTCGTGTGCTACCCTTTTTATACCAGTTTCAAACAAGAACAAGATCCAATTCATAACAAAAACTATATTACGATTCTAAAAATCATTGTTGTATTTATCTACTTAATCTCAATCTCATCATTAGCCAAAATAAAATGAACTATAATAACTGCTGGATATATGCAAACAACACAATTCTACCTAAAATTATTTTTTATTATTTTTATTTTTTTTAATATCAAACATAACATAACAAAATGCAGAAATTAGAAAACTATCCTAAACTACTATGCACCTAAGCTACTATGCAATTACGTGACAATATGTAAAAATCCTAAACTAAACTAATGACATTATGCATGCAACATGAAATGCACAAAAAATAAAAACTAAATCCCTCACACTTGACAATTACAATTGTGAGACCCCGAATTTTATAAAATGAAAGTATTCAATTTTCTTATAATTATTCTATTTAGTAAATGGTTAAATTGATAAAAAGTTAAAGTTAAGGGTGATGTGTGAAAATTTTTCAAAGTAATCAAGTTGTCATAAAATAACTGGTAGTAAAAGTACAGTAATACGCGTGGTTGCATAGTAGCACACAATATTGTAGAGTATCTTTGATTATTGGTGCTTACGTGAGAAGTCACTCAGTTTTAATCAATTATTGTCACAATATGTTATATTATTAAATAAATAATTGAGACGACAAAGTTATTCATATTATTATTTGCAATATTGACAATGTCTAGAAGTTCTGTCAAGGAGAGGTTAGATAATCTAATTGTACGCCAATAGGGAGAAATCCTTATCGAAAAACCTCATCTTTCCTGGGAACGACCTGGTTGTTAAATATTATGCGTTATAATATTAATGATGAATAAGTTCATGTTGATTAAAGATGAAATTGATAGTTCCATTGTGTGGGAATTATTAGTGTTAGTGGAAATTGACATTTATTTCGATAATAATTGATGTCTGGAGGTTATATTGACCAATCGTAATTAACTTGGGATAAATGAGCAATTAATTGCTATTGATTCACATGATTATAACTATTTGTTCACATGTGTGTACTATTGATTCACATTCTTGTACTATTAGGGGAGGTGGTGCAAGATTGATAATACTTGCATGACTAAGTTAAAAATGGAGGTATAGTTAAAGGTACTATACTGTAATTCGTATTTTCATATGATTATAACTATTGATTCACATGATTGAACTATTGATTCACATTATTTACTATTAGGGGAGGTGGTGCAAGTTTGATGATACTTGCAGGACTACATTAAAAATAAAAGAAAAGAGAAAGGTATTATACTGTAATATTCTGAGCCCCAAAATGTGCAATTATCGAAACTATATTTTCCTATAAATAGAAGCTCATTCCTTCATTATTTTTCACCAATTCACTAAAGCTATAGAGCAATTATTATAGAGAGAAATTATAGAGAGAAAGAAGAAGAGACATCTGCTACCTCACTATTCAAGTATCCAGTCTTCTTTTGAGGTAAGGGATATTATTATTATAGTAAGGGGTATTATTCTTTTGTATTCATGAAGAGAGTTATTTTCTTTCAATACTCGTAAGGGTTGTTATTCCATTTGTTATTATTATGTTAGAATAACATGTCTCTGCGAAGTACCGCATACATGGTGAAATTCTTCTGTTATTCCATTCTTTATTATTCTGTTGGAATAACCCGTCTGTGTGGTCTATCGCATGCCTTGTGAATTCTATTGTTATTCCATTCTTTATTATTCTGTTGGAATATCCCGTCATGTGATTACGCATGACCGTTCCATTCTTTATTATTACATTGGAATATCATGTATGTGCTTGGATTACGCATGACCTGGTTCCATTCTTTATTATTCTGTTGGAATATCCTGTCTGTACGGATTACGCATGACCTGGTTCCATTCTTTATTATTCTATTGGAATAACCTGTATGTGCGGTCTATCGCATGCATGGTGAATTCTTTTGTTATTAAATTCTTTATTATTCTATTGGAATAACATGTCTACGCGGACTACCGCATGCATGGTGAATGACCTTTCGTATTCATTCTTTATTAAATTATTGAAAGGATCTGTCTACGTGGATTACCGCATGGCGGATTAAAATCAATTTATAGTTTCGTATATTCTTATTATACTCGTATGAGATATCATTTCTTTTGAAATCGTCATGAAATATCATTTTATTTGATATTTTATTTACGAGTTACTATTCACGGGTTACTATTGATCCGGTTACTATTCACTCTAGTATTATTCACTCGGGTAGTCGGGGCACTTTTCGTGTTGGAGTACTATTCACAAGTTATTATTCACGAGTTACTATTCACCCAAATTACTATTCACTCAAATATTATTCACTCGGGTATTTGGGGTACTTTTCATGTCGGGGTACTATTCACGAGGTACTATTCCCGAAGTACTATTCAAAGGGTACTATTTACCCAAAAAATATATTTCTTTTCTGTCCAAATTATTTTTGGTACATGAATATTATTCTTGAATTTTACTCTACAAAGCAGTATCATGTTGACAATTTGGACATTATTGATTTCTGGATAAATTAAATTATAAATCTTTAAAATTTATCCTTGAGCTTGTTTTATTGAAATATTATGTCATTGTCATCATCATCATGCTTATATTGTGATGAAAATTAACTTTGGCTTACATGTAAAGATGGACAGGTGTATGACATGATCATAACCACTGGTGATAATAACAAATATCCTTGGCCCTTAGTGCATGGATAATTCGATGATGTGATTGGAAGGATTATGACCATTAGTTAACAGTTGAATGTCTTTGGTCGTAGTGCACTGACAGACAATTGATTGGTATGATCATGACCATTGGTTTTACAGTTGAATATCTTTGGCCCGTAGTGAAAAGGTAGACAACTGATTGGTATGATCATTGTTATTACATTTGAATATCTTTAGCCTTTGGGGTAAGGATATTGAGTAAACTTTCCATTAATCCTTTGTGGCAAGGAGAAACTGTTGATTTACATGATTATAAATATGAATTGTGGATTTAACTATAATCTTTGGTGGTTTAGATGAAGACAGGTGATGATAGTTCTTTTTGTCTTGGGTATAACAAAGAACTGTTGTTGAGTATTACATGAATGAAATATTAACGATGGACTTTTAATCTAGAAGAGATAGTAGACATTATGTTCTACTTGACTCTTCTAATGGATTACTTATTCCGCTGCAGTTAAACTTGATGTTTATTGTATTTTATCAGTTTAACATTGTTGAAGGCTAAGGATAATTTATTCTGCATTATCTTAGTCATAATATTTCTTACTGGGCTAGTTGAGCTCACCCTTTTCTTTCACTGTTCTCTTCAGGAAATGAGAATATAGTTGGGACTAGTCGGGGAACGGAGTGACGGTCCGAGATGGTTGTTTTAGCAGTCCTCACTACTTAGTGTGATAATAAATGTAATGAGGATTGAATTTGAGTTTGTATACTGTCTATGAGACAATATTCATGTAAACTCTCAACTATGTTTTGTCGTATTTTTACACGATAGTTATATAATTAAGTTTGTAGCTGAGTTCTGTACCATGTATCTGACAACTCAAGATGGGTGTTTTATGCCCGTTTTGGGGGCGTCACAATAATTCCCTCATTGTATAGATATAGCAGTAAAAATATGAGGACTTCCCTGTAATCACTTTAAGCCTGGGGTGGTGGTGTGTTGTGTTCTTCTTCTTCCTCAGAATCACTTGGTGGAAATCGTAGCATTACGCCCGATTGCTGGTATGGAAATTGAGCACTAGGATTGAAGCTTTGGAGCGTCGTGTTCAATGATGCAAATGATAGGTTCATTGCATCAAACATATGGTCTTGTCTCACTGCGAGCCACCTCATCTCCCTTCGTGCTTCCTTGTTATGCTCCTCCATTTGGCATTGAAAAGCAAGAAACTGAGGGCTAGGTATGGCATCGGATGGTGGTTCCGCCTCTTCTCCTTGTTCTCCCATAGTCGCATCCTCATCCGCTGAGGTGTCTTCAGCGTCAACTTCGTCCTCTGAAGCCGATGGAAATACAAATCCTAACCCTCTAGGATGTGACTCACCTCTGGCCCACACCGAATACCATGCGATCATTCTAGAATTTAGTAGCTGCAACGGCATCTGAGTGGGTTCATCATCAAACCATCGAACACCCGCTTGGCGACACAACCCACAAATGAGTGATGGGTGTGGCAAACCGCCCGAAAAATTTCCTCTTAAGAATCGGTGAATGGAGAAACTGATTATGGCCCCGACGGCGATGATGAAATCTTGCACAATCACATATAATAGTAGTGCCTTCTCTTTGGTGACATCAGAGGTGTGCGTGGATGGAAACAGTTTCGCACATAAGAAGGCGTACCAAATCTTTCCATATTTGCTGAAATCTTTACTGTGAAAAACCATGCCTCCTTTTCGACCCTTGATCCATGTTGTTCCCGGTTTAGTTATTTCTTTGAGAACAGCCTCAAAGTCAGGATTGAAATCACGCAAGTGAGCATATTAGCATTGTTGAGGCACTCGCAACTGATAATAAGTGTTGATGGCATCGGCATTGAACAGAACCAATCTCCTACGCACAAAAGCGTTAAAAGGGGATTTGTTCTCGGCGTTAGCATAGAACTCTTGGACCACGTTAACAATGGAGGCCTCGGGTTCCTTAGTGAATTTGTTCCACCCTTTCTGATATATTTGCTGCATCATCTCCCCATCCACATGATCTAGTGCCAACCCCCGCTCCGGTGTGAGTGCTTTTGTAGACATGTAATCCTATCGGTCAGCGGCGGTGACACTTTTGAATTTACGGCGATCAAATGTCTGTGTCGGCTGTGCGGGCCTTGAACTTTCTCCTCTTTGTATTTTGGATGTAGGTTGAGACGCCATTGAATTTTGGATGCCGTAACACACTATTCTCTCCCTAAATTTCACTCACACAGACTGTCGAACACTTGGTATGCACACTGATTTTTCCCCCAAACTTGGCGATTTTGTGGCAATTATGGTGAGAGAAGATGAAGAACTTGTAGTATTGTGACTCACACTCAATTACTATACACCTGCCCCAATACTTTGGTGAATTCGTAGCTTTTTGTAGAAGGAGTGGAAAGTATGTGGTGAGTATGGGTCAAGAGGGACTGAATTTATAGGAATGGTGTGAGGGAGAGGTTTGTGGGTTGGAGTGATGGGTTGAATTAGGTGATTATGGTAATGGAGTGGGAAGATGGAGTCTATTAATCCAAAATGTTGGAGAGAAGTGGGTGTAATGGATGGAAGTTGGAGTTATAATGGAGGAATAAGGAGGAGAGGTGGGTTTATGCACATATAACTGCCGAAAAGTTAGTTGGATTCTAGGACCCCTACCCCGGCGGGGGGTAGAAGGCATGTGAAGCCCGCCCCGGTGGGCATGCTCCCTGGAAGTTTGATGGAAGGACCCCCGCCCCGGCGAGGGTGGGTTTTTTACACCTGGCCTCTTTTCTCCTTTTTTCTTCCTTGCTACTTCAAATTATTATCAGATTAAGTCCTGCAAACCATGAAACATAGCTATGAGTAAAGATTAAGCATTTTTAAACATGGTAAAGCAATTAACAAGAACAATACAACTTAGCGACTACTGAATGAAATTATTGTACCCTAATCAATCTAAACTGTAATCTACTAGCATGACTGAAATATATGAAAAAATAAAAATATGATTGGGTTGCCTCCTAATTAGCGCTTTATTTTAAGTCGTTCAGCCTGATTACTCCCTGTTTCATCCCAGATCGGTTGGGCTATCCGCGACATGATGTTTATTTATCGTATAACACCAACACTGTTGTATTGCGTGTCCATTCACTTGAATGTTGAACGCCTTAAGACCACTATCCTCATTGCAATCCGTGAACTTGACACGTGTAGATTTATCGAGCAACTCGCACTCTTCCTTATCATTTGGGATTTCGATTTCCTTGAACACCTTTACCTTTACTACCTGATCAAACACTTTCATAATCAGTTCTCCACTAGGCACGTCAATCAGTGTTCGTCCAGTCGCAAGGAATGGTCGTCCCAAAATGATAGGGATGTTCTTATCTTCCTCAAAGTCTAGGACCACAAAATTAGCTGGAAAGATCAATGAATCAACATTGACCAATACGTCTTCAACTATTCCTAATGGGTATGTCAATGATCTATCGGCGAGCTGTAGACTAATATTGGTTGGTTTTGCTTCCTTTAACCCCACTTTTCTTCAGAATGGACAAAGTGGCATAAGATTTATACTCGCTACTAGATCGCATAGAGCTCTCCCCACATCTTGATTACCAATTGCACAAGGAATTGTAAAACTTCTCGGATCTTTCTATTTAGGTGGAAGCTTTTTCTGTAGTATTGCACTGCATTCCTCAGTCAACGCCACTATTTCGAAGTCCTGGAGCTTGCGTTTCTTTGACAGTATGTCTTTCATGAACTTAGTGTAACACGACATCTGCTCAAGTGCTTCGGCAAATGGAATATTAATGTGTAATTGTTTGAATATATCCATAAACTCCAAAAACTAGCTCTTTAACTTTTCACTTTCTGGCCTTTGAGGAAAAGGTGCAGGTGGTGTAACTTTAAATTGTTTATCTTCTTTTTCCACCACTTTCTTTGTATATTTCTTTTCAATTTCCTTCTCTTCGTCCTCACATTCATCTCATGTACTGGCTTTCTTATCCAATTTACAAGTTAACTCCTTACCGCTCCTAAGTGTAATAGCATTACATTGCTCGTGATTGCCCTTTGGATTCTTTTTCGTATCGCTCGGCAATGTTCCTTGAGGCCTGTTGTTTAAGGCAAAAGCTATCTGTCCCATCTGATTTTCTAAATTCTTGATGGCTATTTCATTGTTTTTCATAGCCATTGCTTGATTTTTCATGGCTACCTCGTTGCTCGTTATATACTTTGATAGCAACTCCTCTAAATCTGATTTCCTCTCTTGATGTTGAGCTAGTTGTTGTTGATTTTGAAATCCTAGGGGATACTGTAACGACCCCAAAATTCATACAATTTAATTATCGACTTCGGTCGTTAATAGTACATCTAACTTTTGATTTACATCATTATTTAATGTTAAACTTAATAAAATGCGGAATAATTAAAACTTTTCTGTCATCTTACTTTAATTCCCTGGATCAAAACCTTTATCATCTATATGTCTTTGAAACATATATAATCCATGATTCACTTCATCATAATTATTATATCAAATAACTCAACCTGATAACCTTTACATATCAGATAACTCTAACTTTAGCTTTACAACTCAACATAAAACTATACATCATAAAACATTTAGTACATCTCATGAATCTTAATCATGGTATTAAGACATAACAACTTTAGCTAAAATATTAATCTTCGTGTATTATTTCTGATCCGCGTCATTCAAGTAGCACATAGTGTTACCTTCAATCATTTACCTGCAAAAATGGTTATTTTCAAGGTTGAGCTCGATGTTCCCAAAGAAAATCTAATAGCTTTTCATGCATCACGTAGCACATAATAACATGCTCAACATATATCTCATAAACATTAGACTAACATAACATACATGTTACGTTACTCATATAACAAGTATAAAGATTGAGTTCCTTACTCAATCAAGATGCTTTACTCAATCAACGTAGTCATAAGTTGACTTCAACATTTCATACATTCAACATATATATAACACATCATGCTCTTTTTGCAATAAAGATTTAAAATAGTTAATCACCAAGTTCACATAGCAAATAGAACCGAAAGACTTGCCTTGATCGTTGTTTACCAATAACAGCTTTAACGTACTTATGATATCTCGCACTTCACGTGCCCTACACAATTATATAATCATACACATCAACTATTAGTCACATAGCAATGCATATTAGTTGTAATGTAAAATTTAATTTACGTCTCATAACCCTTCCTATTATCAATACACAATGTTCAATTTTATTGTGTTACTTTCAACTTATAGCTCACTATATTTCATATTCGATGTTCATTCAAGTGCTTAAGTCCTACTAGGAATCATTATTTGTTTTATATTAACACTATTCAATATCTTATAATATTCATTTCATTTGATTTAAAACACTTTTTATGTTCATTATCACTTATCACGACGTTTCGACGTTTATTCGTCACACGCCCAATTTGTCTCTCTTGTGTGTGCTTAGTATGTGTATTCAACTTATCTAATATATCATTTATTAATGTTAAGCATCATTATACTCCATAATATTCATATTCTATAACTTAGAACAACATCTATTATCGTCAAGAGCACTACACTTGCATACGTGCATGCCCGACGCCTTCCGATTGCCTCTGAAAACACAATAGTCCTAAAGATGACCATTTTGATCCTTCCTAAAGACCTCAAACTAAAACCCTTAAAGAACAAAAGTTGTAGGTATATTCGTCCTCGTTCTGGATCATCTTGAATCGCCTTAATCGGAGTTCGTATGAAAACGTTATGCTTAATTTACTGCAGCAAGTCGTCGAAAGTCCAAACTGCTATCGATGCTCGGTGCAAATGCGCCTTAATTGGCCTTGGGGCGCGCAATACCGCACCCCAAGTTGCATAATGCACCCTCGTGCTCGCTTCTTCGTGATTACATGCACTTACTCCTTTCAATGATCATAACATGAGTTATACTCATCCAATTCAGCCCATTTTTGATTCTATAGGTTTATAACTCATAAAATTACAATATACCAAATACCCATCAATTAACATAAACATTAACTAACCCAAATATTAATTTACAACTCATGTTCATACTAATTGTTCATGTTTTGACAATTTAGCGAATTCAATCACCATGACTTCGTTTCTTAATCAATTGACATGATTCAAACTACGCCGCTTTCGTTTCTTAACATACTAACTTAATCCAACATCAATTTACAGATTATAGCAAAGATTGAACATCAAATTTTGGACTTACTAAGCCATTTTCATATACAAAACACTATTATCTTAATTTTCTTCTACAAACCACTTTTCCATGAATTTGATTACTCAATACAACTTCTATATAATAATTATCAGATTACACATGTACATAATCAACACCTTAAACCCTAACCCAACAAAATTCAATAATTTTAGAGAATAAGATTACAAAACTAAAACTTGATAATTTAAGAATGGATTATACCTTGAATCTCCTACTAGCAAGATGATGTTAACAAAGTTTAGAAATTCTTCCTTTGATTCTCTCTAAAAGTTCTCTGTGTTTCTCCTTTTCTTTGTTCTTAGCTTATTATGAGAATACGTGATATAACCCACGTACGTTAGGTGAAGAAAATAAAAAGGCTCACATCAGTTAAAATAACCAAAAGCCATAAGGTTACGTTTGGTTACACACTGATTCTCATACTAGATTATTTAAATAATATTTATATTATATAGTTACACTTGTCACACATGTAACCCATTTTAATAGCTTATAATTTATAATTATAATAATTATATTCCTATTATAATTATGCTTATAATAAATAATTAAATAATTATATATCCAATTTAATTAAAAACATCACTTTATTTATTTTATTTATTTCCATTAAATTAAACATTTCATTTAATTTAATTATCTTCTTAAATATTAAGCAATTAATTTAATTTAATTATTTTCCTTAAATTAAATTATTCGAGATAAAATTATCAACACTCAATTTAATTATCATTAATTAATTTAGTTACTAAATTAATTCACCACAACTTTATCAACTATATATTTGTCTCATTAAATAAATTAATTAAAATATTTATTTAATTCAATAAATATTTAAAATAAATTACAAAATTTATTTAATTTCTTCAATAGTTAACTTAACTATTAAACCTCACTTTCCCAATATATAAATATATATTTCTCTTCACACTAGATCATATATTTCAACATATATAACACATATATATACATACTCAAACTCAAAACATCTCATAATAAGAATTTTAATTATTAAATTCTTATTTTAATAATTTATAAAAATTCGGGTTATCACATACGACGGGCGTGGGAATTGATGATTCTGATTATTATTCCACGATAAATTGGGATGGTTCCTATTCCCCTGATTATAGGTATTTTGGTACATATTATGTGGAATTTTGTTGTAGCTACCCACAAATTGTACCAACTCTGGGTTGATTGCACAATGATCCGTCGGATGTTCACCCGCGCACAATTCATAAATAACTGCAACTTGTTGTGTCTGACCTCCTGACCAAACGTCGAACTTCTTGGAGAGTGCTGAAATTTGCGCTGTTATTGTCGTCACTCCATCTACCTCTAACACTCCAACGAATGTAGGTTGTGTCATTCTTGTCGTGGGCCACTAATAGTTGTTAACGGCCATTGTCTCTATCAACTGATATGCCTCCTCATAATTCTTTGCCATAAAAGCTCCCCCCGACGCTGCATCAATACTCGTCTTGAGATTCCCATGTAGTCCGTTGTAAAATGTGTTCATCTGCAACCACTTAGGTAATCCGTGATGTGGGAATTTTCTGAGTAATTCTTTATATCTCTCCCATGCCTCGTACAATGACTCCCCATGTTGCTGATCAAACATGGTAATCTCATTCCTCATCTTTGCAGTCTTCACTGGTGGGAAAAATTTATCTAGAAATTTCTGAGCCAGGTCATCCCATGTCGTTATCGAACCCGCTGGTAGAGAGTGTAACCAACTCTTCGCCTTATCCCGCAAAGTGAATGGGAATAAGCAAAGTCTAACTACTTCATCTGACACCCCCATTGTACTTGAAAGTGTCGCATATTTCCAGAAAATTGATCAAATGCTCGTTAAGATCATCATTTGCAAGTCCCCCAAACTGAACCGAGTTTTGGATCATCTTAATAGTCCCGGGATTAATCTTGAATGTATTCGCAACTAACTATACGAGTTCGGGTGATACTCGATCGCAAATTTCGGTCCACTTGGGTGTAGCAAAGTCCCTCAACGCTTTCTAGTCGTCAGCACGCAAGTATACGTGGTCAACAAGTAATATAATAGTAAGTAGAGTATCGTTCCTCGTAGACCAGAATAAGAATTTAAACCTCACAATTACCAATTTTCTATTAATCCTAATTTTATTAAACTAATCAATTTCCAGTTTATAACTAAAAGTATTAAAAATATTAAAATCAACAAACAATCAACAATGTCTAAAAACTGAATTTTCAAACAAATAATGGAAAATTAGGCTTTCAACTTCACTCTAAGCATCACTCTGATTATTACACCTTTATTCCATTTTAACTCACTATCTCAGTTTATTAATCAAGAACACGTATGTAGAACTAGCCACCTCTCGATGTACTAATACCGTATTAACCCAAATCCATAATTAAGATAGAATTAAGTTAAACACCTTAATCAACTAATTCACTATATCTCTATGTGAATTACAATTAAAGAAGGTTTAAGTTCAAGTTCTTCATCTGAATACATGCGATGTCAAGCATATCTCTACCCTAACACTCATCAAGATGCTATTCATTCACATAAATCAAGAACACATGCTATATTAACCATGTCTAGACTCGTATTTCATCTCTCGAGTTCATACAAGTCTAGAAAGAATCATTGATCAGGAAATTCATAAATTCAAGCTCAAATTAATATATATAAACCTAATAATAGCTTATTAAACTGAAATCAACGATTACATAATCATCGTTCCACTTAAAGATCCGTCTTAAGCCTAAAAAGTATTTAGTTCATCATAAATGAAATAATAACTGAATAAATTAAAGATATCATCTTCTCAATTAAAAATATAAAACTAAAGTAGAAGAATAACGTATAACACCCTTAACTTTAGCCTTAATCCGTAATCGATATGAACGTTCTTCAAAATCTTCACTCTGTTGCTCAATATGAAATTCTGTCCTTAAACTCTGTTAATTGTTTTGCATGATCATGATTTCGTTGTTTGTTGCTCAATATATATACCACACATGAGTTTTTGTCGAAGTCCCATCTCTTTTAGAGTCCATACGCCTAAACAAGCCCAACAATCCAAGTCCCAGCAGAGTTTCAAACCAATCTTGATAATCGGCCTTTTGGCTGGCCTCGCCTCTGCCGCACGCATACATGAAGACCCCTGCGGGCAGTATAAGGAATATCTTGCTTGGGGGTAGCTTTCTTCTTGACTTGGTTGAACCTCCTTTCTAGCTCTTTTTTTGCTACTTTGGTGCCACGAATGCACTCCTTTAATGCTCAAACGCCACACCACCAAACCTACACATTAAATAACAATAAACAAGTAAAATAGAACATAAACACGAGAAATTAACACTGATTAAGCTTGGATTAGGAACCGATTCGTGGATATAAAATCCACTTATCAAGGTCTAGATGAAAGACTTGGTTCACTACTTGATTTTCAAAGGCTTTATATGAGGCTTGCTACTTCAAAACATGGTTTCCTAGTTGGGTGTAGACCTATTATAGGATTAGATGGGTGTTTTTTAAAGGGGGTTTTTGGAGGTAGCTCTTGAAAAGCATAGGAAGAGATGATAATGACAACATATTTTCCATTGCAGTTGTTGTTGTTGAAATTGAATGTAAAGATAGTTGGCAGTGGTTTCTTACTCAGCTTCTAGATGACATAGGTGAAAATGAAATAAGAAGGTATGTTTTCATTTCTAATAGGTAGAAGGGGCTAGTAGAGGTGTTCAATACAATGTTACCCAACAATGAACATAGATTTTGTTTAAAGCATTTGTACAACAACTTCAAAATTAAGTTTAGGGGGAAGCTACTTAGGGATTTGTTCTGGAATGCAGCTAGTTATGGTGACATGTTCTCATTTGAAGTAGCTATGAAGGAGGTGCACAAAGCTGATGCAAAAGCAGCTAAGTGGTTAATGGCTGTTGGGCCAAAATTTTGGGCCAGGTCTCATTTTTCACCTCATTGTAAGTGTGATGTAGTAGTGAACAACTTGAATGATTCATGGAATAATTACATCCTAGAGGCAATGGATAAAGGTATAATAAACATGCTAGAGTGGATAAGAAAGAAATTAATGGTTAGGTTTCACGTAAAAATGGAAGGCATGGACAAGTATATAGGGTCACTTGGGCCCAGAATTCAGAAAAAATTGGAGATGATTAAGAAAGCTTGTAGGGGATGCACTGCTTTGAAGTCTGGGTGTGGAGAATTTGAAGTTGATGACAGAACATGGGTTGTGAATTTGAATGATTGGACTTGTTGTTGTAAAATGTGGCAGCTTAGTGGGATTCCTTGCAGACATGTTGTGTCTGCAATATGGGAAAATAGGGAGCAGCCAGAGGCTTATTGCCATCAGTGCTATAGCAAGGATGTATACTTGAACACATATAACTTTATAATAAAGCATGTGCCAAGTCACCATGAATGGGTTCATTCCAATTTTTCACAGATTCAACATCCACTATATCATAAGCCCACTGGCAGACCAAGGAAACTCAGAAGAAAGGCTGCAGATGAACCAAAAAACCAACATAAAGCAACAAGAAAAGGTGGCACTGTCACATGTCCAAGGTGTTTAACACTAGGGCATAACAGCAGGGCATGTATATTTCCTTTTCATCTAAAATAAAGAATAAACAAGGTATATGCTTTATGTTTTTCATACTATCAGTTGTATTTTTAACATTTATTTATAACTGTTTAACATGTTTTGATTTTCAGACAAATAACAAACAACATCAGTCAACTGCCCAAAGTGAAACACAGTAATACATTTCTACCAGACCACATCAGTCCACTGAAGGGACTGCAACTAATGTGCAATAAATTCCTGTTAAGGTACATTTTACTAGTTTTTGGCTTCTATTTTAGTGAGCAGTTGGCTTTTATTTTAGTTAGTTTTTGGCTTCCGTCTTACTCAGCGGTGATATATTTTTAGTTAGTTTTTTTAGTTAGTTAGCAGTGACACATCAGTCCTAATTCATTGATATATTTTTAGTTAGTTTTTGGCTTTTGTTTTAGTTAGCAGTTGACTTCTATTTTGATAAGTGATCAGTGATATATTTTATTGGAATGCATTTTACTGGGTTAGTTGCTTGTGCATTAACAGTGTTTGAAACCTTTATTTGGGATAACAAACAGGCTAACAGTGTTTTGTGCATTACTTTTCAGCCAAATTCCAGACCACAAAAGCTGAATACTAGAGGACAGTCAAGTAAAGGGACTGCTACTGCTACAACAACTATAGAAATACCTAATCAACTCAAATCAAGCTCTCAACCTAATCCCACACCAACTTTGTCTACTATATGGAGTAATCATCCTGCTTCAAGCTCACAGCCTACGAGGAAGAACATAAAGAAGGGAGCCATAAAGAGCAAGATAGGCATATCTCCAAAAAAGGGAGGAATAGGGGGATTAAGGCTTGAATGTTTCAATGGGTAGATTTTGGTTCTTTTTTGTCTTGTCACTATTTTTGACAATGTCGATTGTGTATACCTTGTCTACTATAGTTGGCATCAATGGGCAGTGTTTTAGGTTTGGTAGAATTAACAGTAGGAATAGTCATATACTTTGTCTACTAGTTGGCATTAATGGGCAGTGTTTTGACAATGTTGATTGTCCATTTTGGAATTATTTTTGCAATATTGCTTTACTGCACCTTGTTTAATCACCTTGCAATATTTCATTCCATGAAGACAGTTTATACATTCCATGAAACATTACCATAAAACATTAAATACTACCATTACACATTACAAACATTCATTTGTTACTAATAAATACATCATGACGGACATGAAATACAACACAAGTCCAACAACAATTATCATCTTCACATTACTTTCAACAACTATCATCCTACTTTGTATGTTATTCAACTCACACGAACACTTGCATTTTGTTCCACTCACCAATGTCCCCATTATGTCATTGTCTTCATTGGGGCCATTGAGTATTCCACTTGAGGTTGTTGTAGAAGGTAAGTACCATACCCAAAACTCAAAATCATCGCATACAAATTATAACCTCCCCTTTGATGGTTTGTTCGAGTCAACAATTCTTACACTTGCTTTTTTTCCATATTTACATCGCCTGGGTATGTAACGTAAGTCACCATTCATCCTTCCTACATCATTGCTTGACGAAGACATGACTTCTGATTCACATAAACAACACGAAGAATAATATCAAAGAGTAGACCATAAATGTATACATATTAGTTTTAGCTTGAATTTGTTTTTCGCTCTAATCTAATACCTTTAAAATTTCTAATTAACACCACATATGATAAAAAAGTCAAGCCCAAGCTTTACTTTGGTCTAATATATAGTTTTTATTCAAAATAGTTCTTTTAGAACTTTTATCAAACAGCTGATAGACATAGTTTTAGGTTACTAATTTCATAGCCATTGTTTACAATAACAACCCATAACAACATCCTTATTACACCACATCCCAACCTATGTCCTTGTGCCTAATTTCTATACATAATAGTAGCATACTAGTGAACTAAATCTTAGAGCAGCAATATAGCAACTAAAAGGACAAACAGTCCTTCAAGTTCATGCCCAGCCATTCGTCCAAATCCCAGTCATTTTCTTGACAAGGATGGAATGAAAAAGGAATGGAAGGGGATTGGAAAACTTACCTTCAGAAATTGCAAATGGTTTTTGCTCAATTCTTTCTCCTTTACCAACCGGATTCCTTTTCCTTCTCTCACTGTGTGCTACGGTTTTTGGAGCTTTAGTTAAGAAGTATACTAACTGAATTTGGTCTGCAAGTAGCCTTAGCTTTCGTCTGCTACTTCACGTCTGCGATGGAGCTAAAACAGGCTAACAAAATGATTCAGAATATCTTTTAAAAGCAAAGGGAAGAAGAAGGGGGTATATTGGACATTTACCAGTTATTTTTTACTGTTACTGCCCCTTCAGACGCGCTTTTAGCATCTGACATACACGCACGAATAAGCTGGATGGAAAAGGTGACGTTTTCAGTTCAACTCAAAAAGTCAAGAGTTTAAATGTAGCTTTACTAACTACAGGTGGTTAAGTGGAAAAGACCCAAAACCTCAAGTGGTCATCTGAACTTTACAGAGGAGAGTTTTGATAATAGTACATATCAATTATTTTCTCATACACAAATGATTTTTGACAAATAAATGATTTAGAACGCAATTCGAAATGGGGGTGTTCATTTGAAGAAAGATTAAAGTAAGTGGGGATTTAAATTGTGTGCGTGTTATCGAGGTTTGGGGAGACGTGTAACCGTGTTCGGTAATTATGCTTACTGATGGATCTTAATAGATTTTATTTCCCAAATTTATGTCAAGCAACAAATCATGTAGCGTGATATTTTCCATGTCTGATTTCCTTAAAACATGTAGACCATATTTATCTATATTAGACATATACCAAGTTCTCTTCTTAGAATACAAAATCTTTCTTCACCTAAAGATTTTGTGAATATGTTTGCTAATTGATGCTCAGTCGGGATAAAGATTAATTTTATTAAGCCTTTGGACACATTGTCCCTAAGAAAATGGTGCATCAACTCTATATGTTTTGTACGTGAGTGTAAAACTGGATTTTTAGAAATATCAATGGTGCTAGTATAATCACAATATATAGGCACACTTTCACACAAAATATCAAAGTCACATAAGGTTAGACGCATCCATAAAATTTGAGAACAACAACTCCCTGCTTCTAAATATTCACCATCAGTGGTTGATAGAGCAACTAATGTTTGCTTCTTACTATGCCATGAGACAAGACTTTGTCCCAAAAATGTTCAATCATCGGTTGTACTTTTTCTATCTATTTGACAACTTGCATAGTCATCATCTGAGTAGCCCATTAGTTCAAGATTATTTCATTTTGGGTAAAATAAACCTAAATTTGTAGTACCACTCAAATATTTAAATATTCGTTTAACCGCTTGTAAGTGTGATTCTTTAGGTTTTGCTTGAAAGTGAGCACATAGACATACACTGTACATTATATCAGGTCTAGATGCAGTTAAATATAATAAAGATCTGATCATGCCTTTATTTTGTTAATTCTACATCCATACATTTATCATCTGTTGTGAGCTTTATCGATGTGCTCATTGGTGTGTCTTTTGAATTTGATTTATCAAATTCAAATCTTTTGAGTAGTTCTTTTGTATATTTGGTTTTATGAATGTAGATTCCTTCCGGATTTTACTTGATTTGAAGACCCAAAAAATAGTTGAGTTCACCCATTAAGCTCATATCAAACTCCGTGTGCATGCATTTGGAAAATGTTGGTTAAAATCTAATTACGCACAGCACGCAAGTATACGTGGTTAACAAGTAATATAATAGTAAGTAGAGTATCGTTCCCTCAGAGACTTAGTAAGAAATTAACTCTCACAATTACCAATTTTCTATTAATCATAATTTTATTAAACTAATCAATTTCCAATTTGTAACTAAAAGTATTAAAAATATTAAAATCACCAAACAATCAATAAACTCTAAAAACTGAATTTTCAAACAAGTAATGGAGAATTAGGCTTCCGACTTCACTCTAAGCATCACTCTGATTATTACACCTTTATTCCAGTTTAACTCAGTATCCCAGTTTATTAATCAAGAACACGTATGTAGCACTAGCCACCTCTCGATGTACTAATACCGTATTAACTCAAATCCACAATTAAGATAGAATCAAGTTAAACATCGTAGAGTTGATCGTTGAGTGTTCTTGATAATTTTGTTCGATGATTACATAATTGCTTTAAGATTCATCATCTGCGATGTTTTGCATATATTAGGTCTTTGAAATGTATCGCGTTGAAGACATCCATTTGAAGCATTAAATGCATTTGACATTTCTCGAGCTTTGATGGAGACTTTTACGCACCTTCTTGATTAGCGATCGGCCCCAAGTCCTAGCAGACAAACCATCGTGAGAGTTGAGAGTTATCTTTATCATTTTGTTCACCTAACACACGAAAAGGTGTTTCTCTTGACCCATAGTACTTTCCTTAGCTTCTTGATCGTTTCTTTGTTGTACTTTCCTTACTAAGGATGGATGATGTTGTGACATTGGGATTTGTGAGAGGACTTCAACGTTTATAATCCATTCCACATTTGTTGGGATTTATTCTTAAACAAATGGGCAAGGCTCGATGCTTACGACACAGATAGATGATGATGCTCTACGATTACGATCGTGGTGTCTTGCCACCTTGGTGCTTGATCGATCTTGCAAAATGAGAACACTATGATTTCTCTTAAGGATTTGGCACACTACGATCTTCACTTGCTTGTCTTGCGGACTCTACGTTTAGAGCACACTACGATCTACGAGTTGGCTCGACAAAACGTTTGGACCACTCTACGATTTTAGGAGAGCCCTTGAAGCGAGACACTACTACGATTCTCGATGCTCTACGATTACGCCTTGGCTTGCAATCTCTTGATCATTTCGATAGACTACGATTTTGTTGAAGCCTATCTATTACATCTCAAGACATAGATCGACCTAACAAACTTTGATCTCTTCATCTATATATTCATTTACTGAATGATAAACATTAAAAGCTTAGATCAACTAAACAAATTTGATCCACCACTAAGTCCTTGTACATATATTCCTTGAAGGACTTTACATATAATCATGAATATTTACTTTCAACATCAAATTTAAATATGCAATCTCCCAACAATCTCCCCTATTTGATGTTGACATAACCAAGGAGATTTGTGTCCATGATTATCAATTTCTAGATCGATTGCTAGAAAGTAAATATGACTTAGTGTTTCAGTGAGCAACTAAAATATCTAGAGAATAAGCATGAATTAATTGATGTTTGTAAAGATAGATATTACAATTAAGCTTAGTTACATCAATAAGAATTGAGTTTCAACTTATCTCTATTTCTTTTGCCTTTTGTTCCTCGGAGGATTTGTATACTCCTCAGCTCTTCTTCTTCTCTGATCGCCGTTCTCTCTCGTGTTATATCTTCCATTTCGCTTTGACTTAGTCTTTCATGATGATCATGCCTGTTCATGAATGCGGGATCTCCATTGGCATTCTTAGGCTGTGTGGTGTGTCACTTCTTGTGAGCTGGGAGAGGCCCTTGACTCCTTAGTGGTTGTGCCATGATAATTTGATGTTTGTTCGGATCGTGGAGTCTGTCGATGGTGAGGATGTCTTGTAGGAGGGCTCCTTGATGATTGAAGCGATGAATGTGCCTCTGCCTCTTGCCTTTTTTCTCCTTTCCTTTATTCTCCCCCCTTTATGTCGACATCAGGGCTCGAATGTCTTCGAGATAGGCGAGTCATGCCTTGGACAAGCTTCGTTGAGTTTGATTACGGATTGAGCAATGTCTTCACGGTTCTCTTTAATTAGAGAATCGGTTCGAGCTTCCCTCTTTTTTGAGAATGGCGGGACATTTTTTACATTGTTTCATTTGGCCCATGGAGAATCCTTGGAATTCTTTCATTGCGGTTTCGTAGATTTGAGTGAGACTTTCCATCATAAGGTTGTTACAGGACTCCACAGTATTACGTAAAATAAGAACATACATCCTGTGTTTCTTAGCGACTTGAAAGTGGATTTGATCCCATTCATTTATGCTCTGAAGCATCTCCTTTATATGATCTCCCTAAGCTTCTTTGTGAGCTCGAACTTAGGGTGCTTGGGAGAGTGTTGGCAACATTGATCAAATGAGTCGACCTCAGTTGAACAAGTTTTGAGTGAACTTCAAGATCTTCTTGTATGTCCTTGGTCACTTTTTTGGATGCTTTTGACAACTCTCTTTTTGGTGGGAAGATCGATATGAGCTCAAGGAGTTCTTGGAATTATTTGGAGGAGGGGGCTCTTGTGTATTGATTTTGCATAGTGTAGAGAGCAAGATCAAGGTTGAAATATTCATTAGTGGATGAGGAAGGGATATCTTGATGGAGGGGCTAGTGTGTGGGGTTGAGCTTCAGGAGGAGGTGACTCTATGACTTGAGCATGTGACTCTACGATTGGGCTTGGATCAGTAATCGTAGAGTGAGAGATGATAGGAGATTGTATCAAAATAAAGTTGGGCACATTTTTGTTCATCAATTCTGAGAATGTTGGGATTACATGGCGGGAATTGATTGAGTGGATGAAGAATCACTTCTAACCATCTTGGTAATTCATAGAATTGGTTGAAAAATGATGGTGGATGATGATTAACCACGAAAGAGATGGGAATAGTTTGTACCTCATGCCCATTTTACGAAGAAGGGCCATTGGTGATCGACTTTTCGGGCAAAGTTGAGGTTGCACAGGAATCCATGAGCTAGCAAGAGATTCTTTGGATAGGCTTTGAAGGTCCAGAACATGTGATCCCAGGAGTTGAGAATTTGGGCTCTGTGAAAGGGCATCATAGGTAGATAGGAGAACAGTTGATTGTAGTTGGCTCTCCTATAACCATCACAGCCCACAACTATAATCTCAACCTCATCATCCTCTTCTTCTTCTTTTGTCTTCTTGTGAAGATTCCACTTCATCAATTACCTCCATTTGACTTCTTTGATTCTTGTGCTCTCTCATCCTCCATAGCTTCACTTCTTTCCATTTCTGCAGTTTCTGAAGCTAGAATCTCTTGAGGGACTGAGGGAGATTCATGATGATCTCTTGGCAGTTCCTCCTCAGGTGCAGCTTCTTCTGACATAGGGACTTCATGAGGCTCCCCTCGGCTTGATCATTCATTTGCATTTCAACGGCTCCCCTCAATTTGGAGCATTCTCTAGAGTAAGAACTTGAGGACTCCCCCTCAATTTGAGTTGTGTTCTTCTGACTTGCTTCGGATAGCCCCTTCTCAGCTTCGGGTAATCCTTTCTCAGTAGCTATCTTTTTGTCTTCTTCTTTTAGCACTCCTTCATTGACAAGGATGTACTTCTTGACGAGTTTTCTTCTTGGCTTCCTAAATTTGAGCCACAACCTCAACACTTTCTTGACTTGACTCTGAATGGTTGATCGGCTGAGAAGTTGTTGCGACATCTTCTTCTTGGGGTGGTGTCGATCTGGTCTCTATGATCGGTAGAGACTCTCTGATCGAAGAGACGAGAGGCTTCTTTGACTTGTGATTGTGTTTTCTCTTCTTAAGCGGTGAGATGGTAGCTCTGTCTTCATCTTCATCGACTTGTTGTTCTTTCCTTTTCAAGTTCCTCGAGTTTGATTCGAGAACACTCTTGAGGTACATCGATGAGTTGAACCTTGAGGCTCCTCTGCCATTTGAGCCTTCATTTTCTTTTTACTTGCTTTTTTAACTAAAGCAATGGGTTCTTCCTTGATTGATTTCTTCTTCTTCTTCTTCTCCTTTTCCTTTAGTGACGATATTTCCACGGAATCCGGACTCCTTTGCATCACCGGTTCTTCCACTTGGACTCGGACATCATCCTTACATTTTTCTGCTTGGATTTCTTTTCCGGTTCTCAAACAATTCTTTGGGTCATTCTTACATTTGGATTGATGGATTCTCCTTCATCATCCCCAATCTTATCTCCCAATCTTGTTGTAGGATGATGCTTATAAATCGCCCATAGAGCATCTTTCGAGCTCTTTGACTTCTTGAACTGAGTATCCATTTCCCGATCCGATCGAGTGGTAGGGCTCCATAGTTGAGTTGAATCCCATGGCGATTGTTGTCATGAGCTTAAGCTGCACTTCGTTCAGAGAGTCATGGCCAGAGCTCTTGCAGCATATGCATTTCCCAATAATGTTAGTCAAAAATTCATACCTTTGGGGAAACTCTTTCTTTTTGTACCCTTTGACAGTCGGAACTTCTTGTGATGCATCTTCTTTAATCCTTCATGGAAATCGATGCCTTGTATGAATGGAAATCCTTTCGATTTGAAACCTAGGGCTATGTTTATATCCTTAGCTTTGAGTTTAATTTCCACGTCCTTGACCCTTGTGGTGATGACATCATTCTCAAACGTTCCATTTCTATAGAACTCTTGTATCAGCTTAGGGTAGATCCATGTGCTTGTACCCAAAGCTTCTTCAAGATCATCTTTCTTTATCGAAGATAATGTTTTATGAAATTTGGGATCAATTGTCTTGAATTCATCGAAGCAGCAGTCGGTAACCGGTGATGACATTTGAAGCGCCATTGATTTCTTTGTCTTTGAGGATGGTTGAGCTTTTTGAAAAAGCTAGGGTTTACTTTGTAGAGAGAGAGAGAGAGAGAGAGGAATAAGCTTTTTGAACTTACGATTTCAAAAGATATTTTCAAAGTTGTACTTGTAACTTCCTCCTCTCGATCTTTTTAGTGGGGCATGTGTCATATTTTTACTTGGCTCCATGATTTAAGCGATGTGGAATGTCTTGAATTTCCCTTAGCTCCTCTTGAGCTAATGTATTCCTTGGGAGGACTACGATCGTCGAGGTAGCACTATGTTCGTTGAGGTAGTCTTTATGATCGTTGAGTATGCTTGCTGCGATCGTTGAGTCGTTGCTTCGTTGAGTCTGCTTTCTCTGAGTCCTTGTGATGAACTTCCTTGTGATGAACTTTTGACTTAGCATTTCTCTCGAGTTAAGGTAGCTCGGGAAGGGCCAACCTCTTAGAGTGAATTAAGGGTTAGGTTTTGTTCTGAGGGGCAACAGACGGAGAGAGTGCTTTGATTTGTTGAAATTTTGTTATCACATGATGATTCTTTGTTACATTGATGGAGCTTTGCGATGATCGTGGTCTTTCATATCACTGCAACTCTACGATCGTGGACTTCCTTTTTAGTCATTCTCTACGATTTTGAACATAGCCTTTATATCTGCATGGTTAGCACAAACTAGAGCATAGATTTTATGGTTGTAAATTTAGCATTCCTAACTCACTTATTAATTTATTAAATCTGGATTCATCTAGAGGCTTTGTAAAGACATCGACAAGTTGATTTTTTAGTAGGGATATATTGTAAAGATATGGTTCCATTTTGCACATGATCCCTAATGAAATGATATCTTATTCTATATGCTTAGTCCTAGAATGCATGACGAGGATTGTGTGTTATTGCTATGGCACTTGTGTTATCACAGTGAACAAGTATAGATTTGAATTCAAACCCATAGTCTGCTAGGCGATTTTTTTCATCCATAAGATTTGAGCACAACAATTTGCCGGTGACAATGTATTTAACTTGCGCGTTGAAGTGAATCTTGAGTTTTGCTTCTTGCTAAACCAGGACACAAGTCTGTTTCCTAGCAGCTGACAGGTGCCACTGGTACTTTTTTTGTCTATTTTGCAACTGCTGAAAATCGATATCTGTATATATCTGTTAGTTCAAATGAGGACTCCTTGGGATACCAAAGCCCCAGTGAGGTGTGCCTTTGAGATACCTAAAATCCTTTTTACGCATTAAATGTGATTCCTTAGGATTAGCTTGAAATCTAGCACATATGCATGTTTCAAAACATTATATACAGTCTCTTGGCGATTAGATATAGAAGAGAGCCTATCATACCTATGTATTGAGTTATATCAATACTTTTACCTTTTCATCTTTGTCGAAGCTTGGTTCTTTGGAGCAATTGGGGTTTTTTTTCATGGGAGAGGTTGATTCCATGCCATACTTTTTAAGTAAGTCTTTAATGTACTTGGCTTGGTTTATGAAGATTCCTTCATCGATCTGCTTTACTTGCGATCGAGAAAGAAGTTACTCACCCATCATGCTCATTTCAAACTTGCTCTACATAAGCTTGGCAAATCTCTTACATAATTTTTCATCGGTGAAGCCAAAATAATGTCATCAACATATATTTGAACTAATAAGACTTTTGTCTTTATGCTTTCTAAGAAATAATGTGGTATCTACTCTACCTCTAGTGAACCCATTTTCAATAAGAAAGTTAGTTAGTGTTTCATACCATGCTCTAGGTGCTTGTTTAAGACCATATAAGGCTTTGTCTAATCTATAGACATAATTAGAGAGAGATGGATTGATGAAACACGGAGGTTGCTCTACATATACTTCTTCTTGAAGTTCACCATTCGAGAATGCACTTTTGACATCCATCGAAAAGACTTTGAATTTCATGTGACGACAAAAGGCAAGAATATTACGATGGCTTCTAATCTGCAACAGTGCAAAGGTCTCATTAGTAGTCAATGCCTTCTTCTTGAGAGTAACCCTTGGCCACTAGTCTTGCCTTATTCACGGTTATTACTCCATCTTCATCCATCTTGTTTACGAAGACCCACTTGGTCCCATAACGGGATGACTCTTTGGTCTTGGAACTAATCTCCATACTTTGCTTCTTTCAAAGCGATTTAGTTCTTCTGCATGGCTTCTATCCAATTGGAGTCTTCCATAGCATCTTCTATCTTCTTGGGTTCCATTTGTGATGAAAACTTCGAGATAAAACACTCATTTTTGGTGGCGGCTCTTGTTTTGACTCTTGCATTTGGGTCTCCAATGATTAAGTCTTGAGTGTGATCTCTTGCCCATCTATTTCTGTTGGAACATCTGTCACGATGCCTTCTTATGCGAGACCTTCAAGATCAATTTACTTTCTTGATGTGGAGGTTCGTTGTCTTGCGTAGACCTCTCTACGATCTCATTTCCTTGCTTTCAGCGATTTCATTTTGCGGAACTACGATCGTGGTGTTGAGCTCGACGACCTCGTTCGTAGTGTCTGAAATATCGTTCGTAATGTCTTGAGACCTTTTTTTTGTCAAAGTCTGTTTCATCAAAGATGATGTGGATCGAGACTTCACACTTTCTCGGTGTTTTTTTGTTGAACACTCTATAGGCCTTCTTTATGCATGGCATATCCAAGAAAGATTCCTTCGTCGACTTGGGTTGGAACTTTGTCGAATCTTTGCTTCCCATTGTTGAGAATGTAGCATGCACTGTAGAATACATGGAAGTAGGCGACATTTGGCTTTCTTCCTTTCCACGGTTAAGTAGGGAGTTTTCTTTATCGTAGAGTGTATCGGCGATCTATTACGAGTGTAGCATGCGGTGTTGATAACTTACGCCCGAAAGTATTGAGGCGGATGGGATTCTTTGCTAGTAAGTTCTTCCACCTCTATCAACGTTACATTCTTTCTCTCGGCTTACTCCATTTTGTTGAGGAGTTAGTGGAGTTTGAGAAGTTGTGGTGATGCCATTATGCATGCGAGAAGCTGGTCCATCTCGGAGAAGTCAATTCTCTGCCATGATCACTCTTTATAGCCTTGATTTTCTCCCTTTCTCGTTCATCACTAGTCTGAACATCTTGATTAGTTGGGAGCTTGTTTCATCTTTTGAGTTTAGAAAAGAACACCCATGTGAATCTTGGTGTAATCATCCACTATGACTAGTGAGTATCTCTTCCCTCTCAAGGCTTGTTGTTGGAATTGGCCCAAATAGATCCATGTGAAAAGCATTTGCGAGAGGCTTGTCGATTGAGTTGGCGGTTTTGCTCTTAAATGAGCTTCTAGTCTACTTTCCAGTGACGAGGCATTACATGACCTTTCTTTGTGAAAATTTGAACTTGGGTAAGCTTCTGCAACTAGATCTTTTGAGGCCGGTTTAGACATGCTTTTGAAGTTGAGATGAGGCAGTCTTATGCTATGCCATAGCTAGACTCATTTCTTGGATGCTTTAGCCGAAAAGCATATCGTCTCGTCAGAGCTTAGTTGACCAAGATTTACTGATGTAGACATTTCCTTCTCTTGTTAAATTCGACTTTATAGCGGATGTCTTGGATCTCGACTTGACATTGATTGTTGAGGAATGTGACTTGATGACCCTTGTCATAGAGTTGGCTTATGCTCAGAAGATTGTGTTGTAGTCCTTCCACATAGGCTACTTTACTGAAGGACACTGCACCATTCCCAGCTGAGCCATATCCTCTTGTCTTGCCAGAGCCATTGTCTCCAAAGATGACTGAAGGACCTTCCTTCTCTATGTAGTTAGACAGAAGGGCTTTGTTCCCAGTCATGTGCCTTGAGCATCCACTGTCCAGATACCAGGTTGTGATCGTGGAGCTCTGTTCCTGTGGTAATATTAAACTTTCATTTTGGTACCCATACTTGCATGGGTCCTACTTTGTTAGTACCCTTGGGAACCCAAATCTGCTTGATTTTGGGTTTTACATGCATAGGATTATGATAGCACATTGCGGCCTTATGACCAACCTTATTGCATACAAAACATCTAATATGATGCATGCTTGTGTGTGTGTGGATTCTTCCTCCATTTGGACTTATGTGGGTTCTCGGCCATCCTTCTTTTTTAAATGGTTCTCCTTTTTCCATGTATCCTTGTGTTTCATGATTTGTGAGGTGTACCTTTCCTCTCTTTTGTTCCTTCCCAGTTGGCCCGTGGAGTTGATTTTACTCGACTCTACGATCCTTGAGTTGGAAAGTAGTGGCTGGGTTACTCTTCTCTTTTTTTAAAACCCAAGCCGACATGAGATCCTTTATTCCTTGGAATATGGATTGAATCGAAGAAGCGAGGTTGGACTAGTTCTTCCTTACGTGAGGATTTCACAAATATAATGCCTCTCTTTGAAACTTGGAGCATTACTAGGGCTAGTTTCCTTTATCTTTTCCACATATGGCTCACGAGGTGGATTCCCCAAGCTAAACATGTTACATCGGATGCACTTCTCTACATTTAGAGATCGAAGGAGTCCATGGATGAAGAGGATTTATTCCATGTAGAGATTGTCCTTTCTAGTTCCTCAATTTTAGAGGTTAGACTTGACTCTCTTTGTGCATTGAGCTCATTGGTCTATTTTAAGAGCTTATTCTCAGGTTCAAACTTGGAGATAGAGTCAGTACTTAGAAGGGTTGTTTCCAGTTCTTCCTGAACTTTCTCTTTCTCCTTTTGAAGAAGTGAATAATCTTTGGACAGAACTCTGAACCATTTCATGTATTGATCTGAGATCGGATGTTATGCCATGTAGTGCGATTCTTAAATCATCAATGTCTACATCGGGAGAGTTAAAGTCAAATACCTCATCTATACTTACTTCATGAATGTTGGAGTTCTTTTTATCCTTTGCATGTTGGCCATCGAACAAAAGATTTTCCATTTGAGGATCTTCATCATCTCCAGTTAGGGAGTTGAGTCGTTGTATGAGTCACTCCACGATCCTCCACTCTGAGACCTTTGTCTTTCTTTTGAGGCCTTTTGTTTGCCTTTGAATTCCTTCTTTGAATTTGATTTCTTCTTGAGTTCTTCTCTCTAGAGGTTTGTTGCGATTTGCAATGAAATGGCGAGGGCTTCTTGCAATTGTAGCATAGGACATTTATCTATTCTTGGTTGTTGTAGCTATTGACTTTCTTTGGTTTGCTGATTCTGCCTTGATGCATGAACCTTCTGAGTCTTTTCACCAGCATTGCAAAGTCCTCATCATCATCTTCATCATAGTCGAGTCATTTTCGATATTGGCTTTGGAGATGTTGTCGGTTGCTTTGAGAAGCGACCCTTTATCCTTCTTTCTTCCTTCAGATAGAGTTTCTGCTCGTTGAGTCAGCTCCAGTTCATATGTAAGAAGGTTGCCATATAACTGTTGAACAGTCATTTCATGGAGATTCTTTGATTCTCTGATGGCAGTGGTTTTGGCATCCCACTTGCTAGGTAAAGCTCTCATGAACTTTATGATTAGATCTTTATTTGGATAGATCTTTCCATAGGCTCGGAGAGAGTTGAGCAGTACATTGAATCTTTCGTAGGTGGAAGTGACATTTTCTCCTTGAACGTGTGCAAACATCTCATATTCTTTGAGTCGGGAGAGATTGCTTGTTTTCTCGACTTCTTCTGTTCCTTCATGCATGATGAGCAATGCTTCCCATACCTCCTTTGTTGTTTTGCTATTGGCCACATTCTCGAATAGATCATCTTACAAGATTGGAACAAAATGTTCTTGGCCTTTTTGTCGAGTTGAACAACTTTCTTTTCATTTGTCATCCATTCTTCTTTGACCTTGATCTGAATTTTGTTTGGGTCATCGCAGTAGTTGGTGCAAGCTTTGTAGGAATGTAGGGCCCATTACGAACAGTTTCAAATAGATCTTCATCTATTGAATCCATGTATGCTTGCATCTGAACTTTCCGATTAAGCGAATTTGTCTTTGTTGCACATAGGTGGCTTCTTGCCTCCTCCGATCTTTGATTAAACTTATCGGATGTGCCATTGGATCTACTTAAGCTTTGTAGGCTATTTGATAGAACACCTTTCTTTGATACCAATTGTTAGTTCCCGGAGAGCCTGATAGTTATCTAGAAGGGGGGGTGAATAGATATTTTAAATTCTTTTTTGAAATACTTTGTTAGTTTTGATAATGATTTAAACACAATGAATTAAGATTTGTTTGTTCTCCTTTAAGATATAGTGAGTTAATGAGAGTGAGCGGTTTATAGCGATTATAGCGATTATAGCAAGAATGTAAAGAGACACATCAATTTTAAGTGGTTGAGCACTTAAAGCTCTAGTCCACTCTTCTACTCCTCGGTAGGAAATCCACTAAGGATATCTTTACACTTTACGAATCTCACAGATTCCTTCAAGACCCGATGATCTTGGCACTTCTCGATTCACTTTTGAACTCTTCAAGTCCAATGAGACTTGGTTCTTCACGATTCACTTAGAACTCTTGAAGTCCTTACGACTTGGAACTTCTTACTTCACTTGATAGTAGTTGATGAGTTCTTGAATGGTGCTTTACTCGATTTGTTGATTAAGCTCTTGTTCAAAAAAAGCTGATAGTGAAACAAGCTTTCTCTTTTTTGGATCGTAGAGTTGAGCGTTGAGTGTTCTTGACGTTTTTTGTTCAATGCTTGCTTAGTTCTATCATCTGTTGATGTTTTGCATATATTAGGTCTTTGAAATGTATCCGTTGAAGACATCCGTTGAAGCATTAAATGCATTTGACATTTACGAGCTTTGATGGAGACTTTTACGCATATCTTCGATTAGCGATCGGCCCAACGACCTGACAGATGCTATCTCTCACTAACACACGAAAAGGTGTTTTACTGCTGACCCATAGTACTTTCCTTAGCTTCTTGAATCGTTTCTTTGTTGTATACTAAGGATGATTGTTGTGTCATTGGGATTCTGAGGGGACTTCAACGTTTATAATCCATTCCACATTTGTTAGGATTTATTCTTAAACAAATGGGCAAGGCTCGATGCTTTTGACACAGGCAGATGATGCTCTACGATTCTGATCGTGGTGTCTTGCCACCTTGGTGCTTGATCTGATACTGGAAAATAAGAATACTACGATTTCTCTTAAGGACTGGCACACACTGATCTTCACTTGCTTGTCTTGCGGACTCTACGTTTTCGAGAGCACACTCGATCTACGAGTTGGCTCGGAAGCGTTTGGACCACTCTACGATTTCAGGAGAGGCCCTTCAAGGCAGACACACTACGATTCTCGATGCTCTACGATTCTGCCTTGGCTTCTGCAATCTCTTGATCAGCTCGATAGACTACGATTCTGTTGAAGCCTATCTATTACATCTCAAGACATAGATCAACCTAACAGCTTTGATCTCTTCATCTATACATTCATTTACAGAATGATAAACATTAAAAGCTTAGATCAACCTAACAAATTTGATCTACCACTAAGTCCTTGTACATATATTACTTGAAGGACTTTACATATAATCATGAATATTTACTTTCAACATCAAATTTAAATAAGTTTCTTATTAATTTTTCAAATTCTTTAAATGCTTCATCTTTAGTTCTAAAAAATAATACCCATTGTATCTAGAGAAATCATCAACTATCACAAATGCATAGAATTTTCTATTTAGACTAGCATGCTTTTCTTGTCCAAATAAATCAAGATGAAGTAATTGTAAAGGAGAAGAAGTTGATACCATGTTCTTGGCTGCAAATGATGTTCTTACTTGTTTTTCGAGTTGACAAGGATCACATATACCTTTCTTTTCAAATTTTATATTGGGTAATCATTTTACGAGACTTTTTTAAGACAACTTTTTGATCAAATCCATATGAACATGTCCCATCCTTCTATGCCATAGATTTGCTTCATCTTGTAATGTAGCAAAAACTCGGGTCATGTTTAGGAGCAAAATAGCTAAAGCACTTGCCATAACAGTTGGATATGCCTACACATCATGGACTGCCACTACACCATAACTGTTGGTTGTGCTTCAAAATTCTAAGTTTAGTAAAGTTCCAAAATGTTCATTATTGAAACCTTTCATTGGTATATTAGTAAACTCTAGTATTGGGCTTAATAATATGGTTGAAAAAAAAGGATGGGCTCACACACATTAGGTTGGCTAAAAAATTGGAAGTTGAAATTACATTTTTAGACAGTAACTTTGCTAAGCCAAATTAACCTTAAAAAAACCGGTGGGAGAAGGATACCAAAGACACTAGTAAGGTGGAAAATTATTAGTCTCAAAGTATCGTGTTTTTCAATTGTGTTCCTCATTGTACATAATTTGTATAGTGTTGTTCCTTTTAATCTGCCCTATAAGATTTTTAACTGAAATTAGTGCACATGCCTCTCATATGACTGATTTATACGTTTAACCTTATTTTAATTTAATTGACTTTTTAAATATATATTTTTATCCATTTATAACTACCTGCCTAAATTCATCATCATAATCCCTCAAAATCCAACACCACTTGTCCTCCACCACTAGTATTCGTCCCTCGTTACACAACATTAATTAGTTCGCGATAGAGATTGTGAATCATGGAGTTATTCTTCAAGCTAGGGCTTTAATGGATAAAAGAGTTATTATGTCATATCCATTTTATAACAGGAGAGGAAGAAAAAAAATCACCCTTCTTGAATCTGTGCTGCTCTTTTTTCTCTTTATTTTTGGCTTTCTTATTCCTATTTTTACTCTCCCACTCCCATAACTTCTTCTCTTTTAACTTTTACTTTTATTTTTTTCACAGTGTGTACGATAGTTTGAAACAAGCTTCAACACAATGGTTTGTAAAATTGACTACTAGCTTGTTAGCTTTTGGATATAATGAATCTCTAGGTGATTATTCATTATTTTCACTTATTAATGGTTCATTTTTTACTGATGTGGTAGTCTACGTTGATGATATTCTTGTGACTAGAAATGATCCTCATCAGGTTGCTTTGCTTAAACAAATGATTTACACATAATTTAACATTAAATATTTGGGGGAAATAAAATATTATCTTGGTTTTGAGGTTATCCGCGATTCTAGACACTTTTATAAGCCAAAGGAAATTTATTAAGGACTTATTCGAGTCTACAGACTTTCTTCATGCAAAAACTTTAATAATTCCTTTGGATCAGCTTACTAAACTGAATGATAACATTCAGTCTGGAGATCTCATTCAAAATCCTTCTCTTTACGGAAGCTAGGTTGGTGAATTGGTATATCTCACTTTGTTAAGACCCGATATTAGCTACTCAAGACAACTTTTAAGCCAATTTGTGCAAGCTCCTAGAACAAGGCATCTTGAAGTTGCAACAAGAGTTCTCAAGTATCTCGAATGTACAGCAGGACAAGGCTTGTTGTTTCTTTCTAAATATGATTTAGTTTTAAAAGGCTATTGTGACAATGATTGGGGTAGATGTCTTACTTCTCAAATGTCTGTTATTGGATTTTGTCTATTATTGGGGCGTTCTTTTATTTCCTTCCAGTCCAATAAACAATCAGTAACTTCAAGGAGTACAGCAGAGGCAAAATATAGGGCCCTTGCTACTAACACATGTGAAGTTGTTTGGCTTCACAGTATTAAAGGATCTTCAAGTTCCAATTTCTAGTCCAACTATTATATAGTGTGACAACAAGGCAAACATAGACATTATTGAGAATCTTGTATATCATGCCAGGACTAAACATATTGAGATAGACTGCCACTCTGTTAGAGAAAAAGTTCAAGTTGGCTTAATACTTCCTAAAAAGGCCTCTTTCGAAGATCAGTTAGCTGACATTTTAATTAAGTTATAAAATGACTTAATAGTCTTGAGATTATAATTATAATTCCGGAATTATTATCCTTACAAACAAACATAACCTAAGGAAAGTTCCGCACTAGTTTTTATCATCCAAGTTTTTTTTTGCCTTGGGCAGGAATGGATCCCAAGACTTCTTGGACCCAAAGCCTTATGAGTAGTTATTTTACCATTGAGCCAAGAGGGGCTTGGACAATCCCTGTGCCCCTCCAACTTGTGGGGGAAAGTAATAACAGTTATACTCCTTCATACACTACAGTTCAAGTCAAGTCTCACAATGGTGCAGTAGTGTGTGAAGTTACAACAAGCAATAATGCACCAAATGCAACAAGAAATGTTACTAGTGCAACAACTCAATTCATTAGGAGAAAAATAACTAAAGCACTTACCATGACAGTTGGATATGCCTACACATCATGGACTGCCACTACACCATAACTGTTGGTTGTGCTTCAAAATCCTAAGTTTAGCAAAGTCCCAAAATGCTCACTATTGAAACCTTTCATTGGTATATTAGTAAACTCTAGTGTTAGGCTTAATAATATGGTTGAAGAAAAAGGGATGGACTCACACACATTAGGTTGGCTAAAAAATTGGGGGTTGAAATTAACCTTAACAAAATTAGTGGGAGAAAGGATAGCAAGACACTAGTAACAAAACCATTGGGAAAAGGATACCAAGATACTTGTAAGGTGGATTATTATTAGTCTCAAAGTATCGTGTTTTTCAATTGTGTTCCTTATTGTATATGATTTGTAGTGTTGTTCCTTTTAATCTGCCCTGTAAGATTTTTGACTGAAATTAGTCACATGCCTCTCATATGACCGATTTATACGTTTGACCTTATTTTAATTTAATTGACTTTTTAAATATATATTTTTATCCATTCATAACTACCTGCCTAAATTCATCATCATAATCCCTTAATATCCAACACCACTTGTCCTCCACTACTAACATTCGTCCCTCGTTACACACCATTAATTAGTTCGCGATAGAGATTGTGAATCATGGAGTTCTTCTTCAAGCTAGAGCTTTAATGAATAAAAGAGTTATAATGTCATATCCATTTTATAACAGGTAAAATGCAAAGTAGACCACTGAACTTTAGGAGTTTTTGGGTATTGAGCCTTTTTCTTTTGGTCAACGCAAATTGAGCCCCTTTCTATTAAAAAATTTGGACTTTGAGCCTCATACGCCACATGTGCGTTGACCTGCATACGTGGCGCCTACATGGCAAATCTGACGTGGATATTTTTTATTTTATTTTACACATGGACGCTGACGTGGTGAATAAATATTGAACTTAATCCCAAAAATTTTTGCTGCTGCCATGATTCGAACTCTTGACCTCTAGCTTAAAACTTGGAACCAATGACCAACTGAGCTCGGTTGCTTTCTTTGCTCAGTTGGTGCGTTGGTTTGAAGTTTTAAGCAGAAAATCGAAGTTCAATCATGGCAACAACTAATTTTTTGGGATTAAGTTCAATATTTATTCGCCACGTCATCGTCCACGTGTAAAATAAAATAAAAAATATCCATGTCATATCTGCCACGTGTGCCACGTAGGCGCCACGTATGCAGGTCAACGCACATGTGGCGCCTGGGGCTCGAAGTCCAAATTTTTTAATAGAAAGGGGTTCAATTTGCGTTCACCAAAAGAAAAAGGTTCAATACCCAAAAACTCCTAAAGTTCAATGGTTCACTTTGCATTTTACCCATTTTATAACAGGAGAGGAAGAAAAAAAAAACTCACCCTTCTTGAATCTGTGCCGCTCTTTTTTCTCTTTATTTTTTGCTTATCCATAACTTTTTCTCTTTTTACTTTTACTTTTATTTTTTTCTTGGTCTGTTTTGGCAGTGTGTACGATGACTAATTAAATACATTAAGGAACACAATTGAAAAACATTGTAAAAATTAAATACAATTGAACAACATTGTAAAAATTAAATACATTAAGGAGCACGATTGAAAAGTGTTATACTTTGGGGCTAAAATTAGAATTTAGCAGAACTTGGAGGGACACTTGCAGTTTGCCCTTTACTTATTATCCTATGCTCTCCAAAATACTTAGGTCCGGAATTAATATTACCTTTTTCTTTGGCTCTGCCTCTGCTTGGGTGTCAAAGTCCCTAAATAAGAAAATGATCCTTGAAATTTTTGAAATAAAAGAAAGTAAAGAAAATAAACGAAAAAAATGAAGTGTTTCCCCGAGTCTTAAGCCCAATCTTAAGCCCATTTAGTCTCATACATGGTTTATCGTTCTATTCCGTGTTTTCCATTTACGAGTCTTATATACTTCATCCCTTCGAGGATAACTTTTTTCAGTTGGTTTTTATAGCCAAATTATTTTTAAAATTAATAATTTATATTTATTTCTCTAATTATATGCACAGAAAAAAATAAGGATAGTAAATTTTAGTTTGACTGTAAAAGTCAATAAGGACATTTTTCATGGACAGAGAGTGAATGTCATGTTTGGTTGATTATTTTTTGATCTTTCAAATTTCTCTAGCTTTTTAATTTTGAATGTGAATGTTTTGGCATATAAGGGTTTGTTCGGCTATCAGTGTTTGCAGCGTTTACAGCAATAACGTTTATAACGTTTGGATGTTAAAATATTACATTTGTGAGTTAAATAAGTTGTTACTAGACGAATAAAATTTTCAAATGTGTTTAAACTTTCAAAAGCTGAGTAATCAAATATACACTAAAAGTCCGTTTGGTGGAGTAGTGCACTGAAGTAAAAATACTTTTGTATTGAATATGAAAACGTATGAACGGTTGGTAATCCTCTAAAAGTGGTTTCAGTGAGTAAAGGTTTGACTAAAAGCGTTGGGGAAGAAGCAAAAAAATTATAATTTTGGTGGAAGCACATTTTTCCGAAATGCAAATTATCAATATGTCCTTAAATTGTTAAAGAAAAATTAAAAGTTCATACAACACACTATTGTACAAATTAGTATATTAATTTTTCAAAACTACTAATTGTGTATACAAATACTATTTTAACGTTTATATGAAAGCATTTGTGTCAAAAAAAAAAAATTATGTTTAAACTTTAAAAATGTTCTATCTCATTACACCACGTTGCACCGTACTGGATATTATATGCTTCATAAAATAAAATAGACAACAAGATATTTTTAAAGCAAACGTACAAGGACAACATCAAGTCAATTTATTGAGGAGAGAGCATTATAGCAATTAATGAACCTACCAAAGATTAGGACAAATCCCAACATTTGTTTTCCAATGTTTATTGAAAGGAGAAATGGTGGTGGCAGGGCACAAGATTAGGATATATTTGGCATCTTTAAGGAGTAGTTGTTATCAGTGAAAATAAGTTGTGAAACTGATTGCTTAGTTTTGGCAACTTCAATATATATATATATATATATATATATATATATATATATATATATATATATATAGGCCGCTTATACGGGTAGTCGACAATTTTTAACGGACAAAATCGTTATCATATGATCTCGAATCACGCTATAGCGACGGTTACGAGCTATATGCGACAGATTCGACCTCAATTCCTACGATTGACAATTTAGTATTTATTTTATACTATCGTTAAAGGTGATCCGCACACCTCTGCATAATCTCTCTCTCTCTCTCTCTCTCTCTCTATATATATATATATATATATATATATATATATATATATCCTTTCAATAAACATTGGAAAACAAATGCTAGAATTATCCATATATATATATATGTGTGTGTGTGTGTATGTGTGTGTGTGGAATGGTCCATAGCAATTTCTTATTATGAACCAAAAACTGACATACATTATCTATAATATCAAAAAACAAAAAAGAATGATCAATATTAGAAAGTGAAAATCGACGTCCGCTGCAATTAGTAGCGAACACTAATCAAAATAAGGGTTTGACTTTGTTAACTAGAGTTTAGAGTTTATTAACCCGGATTAAGGGTTTATAAACTAGGGTTTAGATTTATTAACTCATTTTTAACTAGAGTTTATGATTTATTAACCTTATTAACCTCTAATTAATAAATTTTAAACCCTGATTAATAAGTCCTAAACCTTTGTTAATAAACCATGAACCCTAGTTTATAAACTCTAAATCATAGTTAATAAACCTAAAATCTAGTTAATAAAGGCAACCCCTTATTTTGATCAGTGTCCGTTATTATTATTAGCGAATCATGTGTTTTTTAATCGTCTGCTACTATTAGTAGCGTACCACTATTTTGGTTTTTTTATTTTCATCCGTTGATATTTAAAATAGATGATAGATATGGTGTATGTCTTATAAGGATCCATATCAAATACGTGTTATGAATCATTTTCCTATATATTTATATATAAATATATATTATAAAAATGAAAAAGTTATAGTTGACTTGACTAAGACATCAAACCAAATTTTACTTTGAAATGCTTCCACAAGGACATACTTGTTAGGTTTGCTAGAAACGTGAACATGCAATCAAATTACATAAACGAAGCGTAATCGAAATAAAATTGGATCTTAAAATTTTCTTACAAACCACAAACCATGATCGTTCTTGTGCTTGATTATCAATCTATAAAATAATAGGATAATCAAAATCATACCCTTGAAGATTCAAGCTTCCTCAGATACAAGTTCAACTTCTAGTCCTTCGTGCTCTCCTTGAATACGCGGGATTGATTTCTTCCTTTGATCAACATTAGTCACCCAAGCGTTTGACCTCTAGAGGTAATCCACCAAGGAAGAACAAAACTCAAGAAGAAGGTTGTTTGACTAAACCCTATTTTTTCCTATCTCTGATAAAAAAGGGCGAACTCTCTCAACTTTTGGAATAAAGAGCGTATTTGTTATCTCCTCTCCATAAAAAGACTTTCTTATTTATAAATGTAGAGAACCCTCCTAAACTATTTAGGAATTGGGTTTTTAATTAATTAATTAAACTCATTTAATTAATTAGGCTTCCTAATATCATTAGGAATAATTAATTAAACCTTTTAATTAATTAGCCTCCTAATCTTATTAGAAATATATGAGAGTACTAATATTAATCAATTCCCAAACAACTTTAGGAATTAACTTAATAATAGTAATAATAATAATAATAATAATAATAATAATAATAATAATAATAATAATAATAATAATAATAATAAGACTCCTCTTATTAATTTATATTTAATATTTTCAAAATATTAAATATTAAATATTAAATATTAAGCTATTTAATTTATTCTATCACTATAAATTAAATTAAATATACTTAACTTATTATTATAATTTTTCTATTTACTTCTTAAATAAATATTCTTCTTTTGATGGTGTGACCCTTTAGGTTCTCCATATTAAACTGGTTGTGAATAAATCAATTAAAACAATTTTAATCTTATTTTAATAAATAAATTAAACTATTAATTTATTTAAATAAATAATATTTATTCTACAATAAGGATAAGCCTCCTTAGCGATTAACGACTTTCTAGATAATATAGATTTCAACATTAATCATAAAAGAACCTTTGAGTAAATAGTTACCGTACAAGTCAATCCTTCCACCATACAATGTCCCAATTAAATATAAGACACAGAATTACTGTCAAGTCTTATTTTATTTAATTATATGTAATTCGATTCACAAATGCACAACTCTGAATAAATGCAAATTAGAAATTCATTTCTAATTTCATTCCACCTTGACCAAGGATTCCTGGGTTGTCATTTATCGAATCACATAGGACATATCTCTTCTTTTATATTTTACTAGAAGTGGTAGATTCCTTATTGATCATTCATTATCTCCATATATAACTTATTACACCCCAAGCATACCCTTTGATATACCCTAAGGGTCATAAAGAATAAGTCAAAGTATAATTCATTATACACAAGATACTATAATGATCTCAAATCTAAGTATCACTTGTACTACTATCACTACATGAATTCCTATTGACATGCATATAAAACTCCATTAAGTATTCCTTAGCGAGCCACATTCAGTGAACTTATTTTCCAATAAACACCTACATACTTGCTTTAGTGTCTCCACACAAATGATCATGAGATCATTCATCCTCATCCAATTAACAAGAAATGTGTGTATCAATCTATCTGGATTCACTAATCCCCTTTTTAGTATTCCATCAATTGGGAACATTTTAGTTTTTAAGCTATCTAAGAATTTAGATTTCATTAGCATGATCTCATCATGATTCTAAAACCATTACTTAAAACTATGGGTTTATCACATATTATTAAAATAACACCATGTAGATAATTAAATGCCTTTTAATAAATGAATACTTTTATTAATAAATGAATAAGATTGTATACAAAGTATATATTTTATCATCATACATGATTGACTTATATGCATAATACTTTCAATCTCCCACTTGCATTAAAGTCAATCGCCATGGTATCTCATACCCATCTTCTCTAAGTGACGATCAAACTGTTGTTTTGTTAAAGTTTTAGTAAATGGATCTACAATGTTATCTTGAGAGTCCACACACTCCAGGGTGACATCTTCTCTTTCAATGATTTCTCTAATTAAATAAAACCGCCGCAACACGTGTTTAAATTTCTGATGAGACATGAGTTCCTTAGCATGCGCAACAGCTCCGGTGTTGTCATAGTATAAAGGTACTGATCATCTAATGTTAGGAACCACGCCAAGTTCGGTTATAAACTTCTTCATCCAAACAGTCTCCTTTGCAACTTCATTTGCATCTATGTACTCTGTCTGTGTCACTAAATCAACAACTGTTTGCTATTTGGAACTCTTCCAATTCACTACGCCATCGTTCAAGGTAAACACATACCCCGAAACAAATTTACTGACATCTTGGTCTGTTTGAAAATTTGAGTCTGTATAGCCCTCTAGTTTCAATTCAGACCCACCGTAAACAAGAAATACATCATTAGTTCTTCTAAAGTAGTACTTTAGGATATTTTTCACTGCCTTCTAGTACTCTTCTCTTGGATTCGACTGATATCTTCTTGTTACACTAAGTGCATGAGTGACATCCGGTCTAGTACATATCAAACTATACATGATAGATCATATTGCAGAAGCATAAATGATCTTACTCATACGGTCTCTCTCCTCAGGTGTCTTTGGGGCCTGTTTCTTGGAGAGATAAATTTCATGGCTCATCGGCATGAGTCCTCTCTTGGAACTTTCCATGCAAAACTTCTTTATTATCATGTCAATATACGTTCCTTGGGACAAGCCAAACATCCTTTTAGATCTATCTCTATAAATCTTTATCCCCAAAATATAAGATGTTTCTCCCAAGTCCTTCATGGAGAATTGTTTAGATAACAAGATTTTAATCGATTGAAGCATAAGAATATCATTCCCTATCAATAATATATCATCATCATATAATATAATGAATGAAACAGCGCTCCCACTAACCTTCTTGTATAAACATGGTTCATACTCATTTTTGATAAAATCAAACTCTTTGATTGTCTCATCATAACGGATGGTCCACCTACGAGAAGTTTGTTTCAACCTATAAATGGATCTTTGTAGTTTACAGACTTGATTTTTTCCAACCGTTGAAACAAATCCCTCTAGTTGTGTCATATACACATCCTCCTTAAGTTTCCCATTGAGAAAGGTCGTTTTTGTGACATCCCAGATTTTTAGAAATTATAAATGAGAATTTTATAAATAAAAGTATTATTTATGAGATATGTTGGGTGTGAGTATGTGTATGTCATATATTGTAGAATATGTGAATTGATGCAAAGAGAATGTTATATATTAATTTTAATATATATAAATATTTAATTGAATTATTTATTGAGATAAATAAATAAATTTTGTTTTGATTATAGAGTAATGTAATTAAGTGTAGCATATTAATTAAATGAATATTTAGTATTTAATTTAATTAATATAATAATTTTATATTATAGTTCTAATTTAATTGAGATAATTAAATTAGATGAGTTATGTGATGATTGTTACACAAAATTATAATTAACAAGTAAATATAATTATGTGACAATTTGATGAGATTGATTGATGTTAAGCTATTGATTAATTAAAATAATGAGTATTTGCCAAACATGGTCTTAGGCTTTTCAAGTTCAAATTGGTGTAACCTATGTATTAACTAGTAATTAATATATCTAATAATTAGTAGGAGTTACATATATTATATATTATTAGTATTGTATATTATATGTATATACTACAAGTTAGTATGTTAGTTTTAGAAAACAAATCAAAGAAAGAAGAAGAGAGTTAGAGAGAGTTGTAGGAGAAGAAGAAGAGGAAGAAAAAGAAGAAGGAAAAGCTTTGAGAAGACAAAATAAGCCCCATCATCATCATCATCATCTCCATCTCTCTCTTAAATTCATACTAATAAAGTTATAATCTAAATTCCTTGTTTTAATTATATTTTTATGTTCTCCATAATGTAGATAATTGTTATGTAGAAGTTGTATTGAGAAATTGAGAGAGATAGAGAGAAATAGAGGAATTGAGATGAGCTAGAAGAAGAAGAAGAAGAAGAAGAAGAAGAAGAAGAAGAAGAAGGAAAGAAAAAAGCTAGAAGAAGGTAACTTCTAAACTCTTATTTAATCCTTGATTTTTTTTGGGTAGATTTATGTTTAAGGGTAGTAAATCATGCTTAATCTGTTTGTATTGGTTTAATCTTGGAGTATCAAGAATCAAACAAGAGGATTCAAGAAAGAAAATGAAATGGAAAGAAAATTTGAAGAACAAAATTCGTAGGTTTTTAGTAATTGTGGACATATCTTGTGAAATTCATACCTCTTTGGGTATAATGAGTTAGAAAGTGAGCCTTATATCAAATCGAAGATATGGAAGTAAGCTATATTCTGAAAGTAGAATCACATGAAAACTCTTTGTAGATTTCTTGCAATGTCTATTTTAGTAAGGGTGGTCCGAAGGGAAAATAATCTGTCCAGAAAATTAAAACTGTTACGGTTTCTGACTTTGAAAAATTCATATAAATTCGTGTGGTTTGAATCTGAAGAAACTTAAAACTGCAAAGTTGTAGATATGGAAGTTTACTAGATAGACTCTTGAGATTGAGCCATTTTATGGACCAGATCATGTCCGAAATAAATTACTTAGTAAGGATGTCCAGAAAATGAAATTTTCTAGACTAGTTGATGAATTACAGAATCTGGTTTAGATGGATAAGGGTCTGACTTTAAGGCCTAGATGAGGTTGTAGTACACTGAGTAAGGATTAATTCTATATAAGAAGGAACAAAAACGAACATGTAACGAACGAGTTACGTTAAAAACGAAAACAACGTTTTGTTAAAGAAATTGTGAAGATGAGTTTTATAATTCTGTTTGAATTAAGATTTTGGGTGATGATATATTTTGATGATTAAAAATATGTTTTGACATATGTAATGAGTATAAATATGTGTTATCATATTCTATGCATAATTAACCAATTAAGATCAAGAGTTGAGATAAGTTAATGTGTGCACATAACGTGCTCGATAAAATGCCTAAGAGTAATAGTGTTTTCTAAACTTTGGTATACAAAGTGTCTATCTAATGACTAATATTGGATGTTATGTGCATCTGAGTATGAAAAGATGATAATACAAGAATAATAATGGAAAGAAATTGAAAAGGGCGATTTTTAATTTTTGAAGGAAAATTAAACTTGTAAACAATGTGTTGAATATGCATTTTTGAAACCAAAGTGATATAATAAAATGGTGTGATATACGCACATTAAACTACAACTGCGATAGTCTAGCATGTGTGGTAATGAAAATAAAACCGAGTTGCATATAAAATAGTTAGATGTCTATAAAGACATTATAAATGATAATAAGATAAAGTAAGGGCTTAGAATAAATTTGACCATGAGATTGAGTATTGATTTTATTTATTATCAATCTCACATACAGTGTAGGTTGTGCAAGGACGCGAAGTATTAGCGTGTTGGTAAAACGCCGGTAAAGGAAAGTCTTTCAGTTCCTTTTTGCTATGTGAACTTGATGATGAACTGCTTTAAAATTTTAGTGTATGATGTATTGTATATATCAAAAGTATGAAATGTGAAAGTCAATCTATGACTATGATGATTGAACTATGAATGTTGATTGAGTAAGGAACTCAATCTTTATAATTGTTATGTGAACTACAACATGTATGCTATGTTTGTTTATGATTATTCTTGTATGTTGAGCATGTTATTATGTGCTACGTGATGCATGAAATTGTTAGATTTTGCTGAGCTGTCGAGCTCATTCTTGCAAATAACCATATTTGCAGATTCAAGAATTGAAGGTAACGCTATGTGCTACTTGATTGTTATGGATCAAAAGTGATATATGAAGATTTAATATCCTAGCTAAGTTGTTATTCTTGTAAACCATGTCTAATGTTTCGAATAATGTATTAATGTTGAATTGTAATATTGTTTTGCGAATGTAAACTATTGTAGTAGTAAAATGATTCTAAGATATTTAGACGTAAAGGTTGAAGGTTTTGGGAACGAGGATAGTTTGTAATAGAAAATGTTAATTATTCCACAAATTTCAATGGTTGTATTATCGTTCAATGATATAAAATTAGAGGTTGAATGTATTATTAACGACCGAAGTCGATAATTAAATTGTATGAATTGTGGGGTCGTTACAGTTTTCACGTGCATCTGCCAGATTTCGTAGTCATGGTAAGCTTTAATCGCAAGCAAACGCAAGCAAAATCCGAATGTACTTGAGCATTGCTATTGATGAGAAGGTTTCATAATAGTCAACTCCTTGTCTTTGTTTGAAACCTTTCGCAACCAATTGGGCATTATAGGTCTCTACCTTGCCACCCGCTCCAGTCTTTCTTTTAAAAACTCATTTACACCCAATAGGCTTAATACCTTCAGGTGACGAAACCAAAGTTCATACATGGAGTCCATCTTAAATTTCATGGTTTCTAGCCATTTCTCTAAGTCTTTACTACTCATTGTCTGTTCGTAATTCAATGGATCATCATCATTCATGATGTATACCTCATCGTCTTCCTCTATGACAAATCCATATATATCAGGTATCTTCGGTATTATTCCAAATTTATGAATAGGGTGTTGTATAGAAGGTGTCTCTAGTTGGACAAGTTCCTCTATTTGACCTGTAGTGGTTTGTGGTTCTTGAATTTCTTCAAGATCTATTTTCCTCCCACTAGCCCCTTCAAGGATAAACTCCTTTTCCAAGAAGGCATCGTGTTTGGAAATAAACACCTTTTGCTTAGTAGGATTGCAGAAATAGTATCCTAAACTTTCTTTAAGATGTCCCACAAGCGTACATTTATCGGATCTTATCCCAAGCTTATCATTTTGAAACTTTTTCACATAAGATGGACATCCCCAAATCTTAACATGCTTAAGACTAGGTTTCCTCCCTGTCTGTCGACGTCGGGATTTTTAATTGTCCCTTTCCGTTACTTGTTCTTTGGTGTTCTCATTTTAGGTAAGATTTGTTTGAAAAAAAAGAAGTGAAAAAGGTCCGACATGTATAATGTCGACGATGGGACTGTTAAGAGTCGCCAATTGGTTTTTTAAATGGTTGTACCAACACAACCAAGAAAAGGTTTGCACATAGACCCAGTGATGTGACACTGCTAAACGGGTTAGTGAAACCGAGATTCATTAGGGTCCGGGGACTTGGTTATGCGGAGGGAAGGTGTTAGGCACCCCACGACATCCGTGTTACCACATTGACCGCCTCTTTTCAAGAAACTATTATCTGAATGTGTGTGTGTGTGTGGGTCAATGTGCTGTTATTTGGAAGTAGTACGTGGCCTCGTTCGCACCTATATACACAGGGTTTGAATTTATGTAAAAATTCAATTTTAAGCAAGATATGGCAATGATGTTTTATAAAAGAGGTTTTTCAAAAATTGATGCTCAATAGTAATTGAGACCTTTTACACTCCCATTTTATTAAGTGTTCGGCTTGATTGATTTTATTTTTACAGATGCAAGGCATCCATACGAAAATAATATACAAAAATAATGCCGACTTCCTCGTGGGTATGGAAACCATCTGAGGAAATTCAGACACCGCATAATAATTTACAAGGTGCTTACAGCTGAAAATGTCCATCACGGGAACCGAATCTAGATCCAATCTGATTTGAATCAGTGATCGCATGATTCCTAAAGCACACGTAATACATAATTTGTATGAAAGCGATAAGTAGGTATATATATATAAAAGCTATAAAATATATATATATATATATATATATATATATATATATATATATATATATATATATATATAAATGACATGATCACCAACCACGAAGCACCTCCATGGGGGATCAGAAATGTAAATAAAGTTGTAAAAGCTATCAACCGCCACGGAGGAAACTCAAAGCGGGACAAAACATAAATAAAGTCAGAATAAATACGATTGACCGCCACGAAGGAAACTCCAGGCGGGACAAAACGTAAAGAAAGTTGTGTAAGCGATCAATCGCCACGAAGAAACTCCAGGCGGACGAAAACGTAAAGAAAGTCAGTAAGCGATCAACCACCACGAAGTAAACTCCGGGTGGGATAATATATATATATATATATATATATATATATAAAAGCGATAAACGCATATAGGATTTGAAATCTGGGCTCATCGAACGAGTTCGACAACGATTCATATATATATAAGTATATATATATAAAAGCGAATAAACGCACTGGATGTAAAATCCGAGGCTCATCGAGCAGTCCGGCACCTACGCTTAATATATATATAAGTATATATATATATATATATATATTAAAGCGAAAGCGCACTGCATCAAAGTCTAGGCTCATCGAACAAAGTTCGACACACAGTTCATATATATAAATATATATATATAGAAAAGCAAATAAACTCTCCAGACCGAAGTCTAGGCTCAATCGAGGCATAACTCGATAATGTTAGTCAATATATATAAATATATATATATATATATACAAACTAAAACAAAATCACGGACCAAAGTCCGGGAAAATGCGCGTAACACGACTCTCAACGTGAAGAAGGGTGTGTGCAGAGATGAAGAGAAAGACTCTAAAGTGTGTGAGAAGGCTTACAGTTGACTGCCAAAGAAGACTTCTATATCTTTAGAGTGGGTAAAAACTGGCTTTTGTAGGTACAAAAGATGCTATATATGAGCTCACAAGTGTTTAAAATGAGAAAGTGCACTGCATGGGGTGAGTGCAGAGCAAATTGGGCAGGGCTTCCTCGCCATTTTCTCTTGCAAAATGGGCAGCCCAAGCCCTCTATTTATAGATGATTTAGTCAGTGTACTCACTACCGGTGAGCCATAGTGTGTACCAGAGGCAACACGGGTGGGCCCGAGTTTCTCGTGTCGGGTTAAGATCTCGTAAGTACGTCTGATCGGACCTTCGTAATGTCCACTCAAACTTTTAGAAGTGCAATCCGCATCCGTTTGAGGTATCTGAGGACCTATTTTGGACCGTTTGTTGTCGAGAGTTGTACGATGGCATGGGATTAGAGTTTGTACGAAGTCATTGAAGATGGGACGATGCCCTCCGGTCTTCAAGCTTCAACTTTCATCCGTTACCCCACACAATAGTCACTCGGGATTGGTTAGTTTTGTGGGACATCGTTTCGTAGAAATGTTGAGACGACATGGCGTGGCATTGCATTGGCGAGATGATGATGTTGCCCCTCACCGGTGTTATCGCCGGATTGGGCTGATAAAGTAGACGTTGCTCAGAGCTTCGCTGAGATTGGACTGCTGCATTTATTGAAGGTCCTCATTGTCATCTTTGAGGTGTGCCTGTCCTCCCGAAATTATCGTCGGGTTGGTACAGTGTATCTCGTTGTGAGCGTCGAGATTGAAGCTGGTCGCATTTGAAACAAGCATTTCCGGGGTTATCGCCGAAACTGCATTCCTTGGGGTTATCACCAAGGTTGGTGGCTATTCCCATGGTTGGGACTGAGACTGGATACCTCGGGGTTATCTCCGAGATTAATCAGTCTTCTCCGGTGTGTGTTCCGGTGTTGGATCTGCATGCCTCAGGGTTATATCCGAGGTTGGAATTGTTACTTCCAAAGTGCTCTGGGGTTGATGCTGAACTTTCGGTAGTATCCGGTATGGATATGGATTGTCTTTTAGGGTTCCTTCTTAAAAGACGAATCTGTCCTCCTGCAATGTTAGTGACAGGTGTACAGAAAATTTGAGTGTCTACAGATGCCCCTCTTTATCATACTCATGCATGGCGATGCATGGGTAGGATAAAGAATCCTAGACACTTGAAACGCAACAAGACAAACATGGTGCTATAGGTGGCAACATGATACAAATGTATGATACATTTGTACGAGGTTGTAGCCCAACATGCTGGGGATGATTGTTGGCTCCCTGTTGCTTCAACTGGGGATTGGTAATGATGACCAGATTTGATGTGTAATCCGAATTTGTTAGGATGTTGATGTTGTAGTTATCACCAAATTCATGTGTCTTCGATTATGACTTGATCCTGAAGATGTACCTCTTATGTGTAAGAGATCTGTGGGGATAAAGCCTGGTCTATTTGAGGATGTGTATAACATATTCCATCATTTATCCTCTTTGATAACATTGACCTTTCCTGGTTAGTATCGCCAGAATATGTCAAGATTCTGTTGGATTTACTGCCAACAACAAATGCTGTCAGGGATGTCTGACCTTCGTTGACGTGTACTTCACTAACATTTGAATCAATGGCTGAAAAATCCTGTGGGATACTGTCAAGGCTGCTTGACCTTCGCTGACGTGTGAATCAACGGCTGATACTATGTGGGTAGATTGTCAAGGTTACTTGACCTTCGCTGACGTGTGAATCAACGGAGCATTGCGTTGTGACCCCGCCGGAGATCCGCTGGGGAATATGAGTAATCGAGCACGAAATCCTCGAATAGCTCTAGATCTCTGATAGGTTTAATCGCTATCGGCAGAGATAACGTCAAGGCTGCTTGACCTTCGTTGATATATGTGTCAACGGCTTGAATCCGCGTTGTAATCCCCTGTCGGGGCTTCACGTTGTAACCCCCGTCAGGGATATACGTTGTAACCCCCGTTGGGGACATACGTTGTAACCCCCGTCGGGGAAATACGTTGTAACCCCCGTCGGGGACTCACGTTGTAACCCCCATCGGGGATATACGTTGTAACCCCCATCGGGGACATACGTTGTAACCCCCATCGGGGACTAATTTAGGGTAACGACCCGGAGTTGGCGGCATCGGACCTGTACAAGGTATTGCCGGATGTGATTTGTAACAAATGAAATCATTGGCAGAGTATACCTCATGTCCGGGTGACTACCAATGAGTGATGTATAGAGTCAAAGTATCATCTGAGAAGACCAGGATTGTATGATGTTTTGCTCAATCGCGTGGCATTTTTATTCCCAATTTGACCTTTCTAGTCCATAAGAACTCCTTTGTAACTTTAATCGACCGAAATGGGAGGTGGGACCCACATAGAAGTGCCACGGTGCACCTCTCGCAGCCGCAGATGTGCTCGCTGACCAATCGTGGATGATAAATTCCAATGGTTGGCAACACAAGTCATTTTCACTTGTCGTCGCCGAAGAGAAATCCGTGAGCCTCCTTGGATCTGCTTGATTTGGGCTATTTTCATAAAATTACATCCACCGCTCAAGTGTTCTACACTATCCCGTAACGTATGCTCAGATTTTTTCAGTTTTTATCCGTTGGATTTTGAGTTATAACATGAAATGCATCTAAACACATAGTAGTGATTATGTATGCACAAATGACTTGATAAAAAATATTCAACATAGTCAATGTTAATATTAAACCATGTTGAACATAATGATGTGAAAATTTTGACTTTTGAGACAGTCAAATTTGCTCCTTTTTCTGCTATTTTTTTGGTCCTATTTGAGGTCCAATGAGCAAAGGTATAAAGGCAAAGTACTCCTTATATTGAGGTTAACCTTATACATGTATGATTTTGATTTTTAACGCATATATTATGTATATGACTTTGGGGCAGGTGTGCTACTGAATGACCACCTAGACATGCCTATGTGCATGTGGATAGTCCTATTTTCATAGGGGACTATAGCAAAATTTTTCCAAACGTAGGCATTGGGTAGTCATGCATTTTAACTCTATTGTATGTTAAAGTAAATGCATGTATACATATAGTCATAAATGCATTTTAGAAAGCTCTAGGTAAGGAAATACCACACCCTTTCTGAGGTGATTTGGAAACTTGTTGTCCAAATATTATGGATCCGGATCAGCCGAGCAGTTCCCATATGACCACTTTTGGTATACGGCGGAGGGCTTCTGAAGTGCCTCGTCCCCATTCTGTCAGACAGCCTCGTCGATTGGTGGAGGCCGTGATTCGTCCAGTCCGGGCAGATGTGCCAGACGTTGAGGACGAGGAGGCGGATATTCCGATTGCGGATCTCGCTCCTGCTGCACATGTTCCTTGTAGGGAGCTACCTTATATTCAGGTGGCAAACCCAGAGCTGCTGGGTGATTTGAGCAGACATCCATCGATGTACTTGCATGCTAACGAGGTATGACATTAGATTTTGATCTTCCTTCTTTCCTATTGATGAGGATTAAAGGGTTTTGATGTTGATTTGCATTTCATGCAGGTTCCTGGCTTCACACAGCCTCGAGGGAATTGGTTTAGTATACACTCCATGTATCAGGCTCTTCATCCTGATTACAGAGCTGTAGTTCATGACTGGGGATTCGGGGCATTCTTCTCCATCCTTCCCCGTCGTTGTCCTTGGGGTTATCTCAGGGCATTGTCTGAGCGATGGTTTCATTAGACTCAGTCAGGATTGCGAGGTGCTGATGACACCGATGGATTGGTGATTTGTCACAGGTATGGAGTTTGGAGGGGAGCTAGTGCCTTGCATGGCTAATATTACCCCTACTGCCGTCAGATCCTTGTTAGGAGTTCCGGCGGAGGCGCTCAAAGGCAGGACTGTCTGTTTAGGTCCTTTGAACGTAGATGCTATGAGCGGGCTTTTGAGTGAGCCTATGTCTGATGATGTCAGAATCAGGGATCGCGTTTTGCGGCGATTATTCCTGATGATCATTAGAGGCTGCTGCATAGCAGATAACTCTTCTACGGTTTCTTTCGCTTTGATCAGTGCCACGTGTGACGTGGACCGTATTGGAGAGTATGATTGGGGCTCCTATACCTTTGCCTATTTCCTCCGGGGTATGCGTATGCGCTCACAGGGTTTGACTGAGGCTTGGCTAGGCTTTTACCCGTTTCTGCTTGTGATTATTTCTCTTGTCTTTTCCCATTTATAGGTTAAGAGTGTTTACTGACAGCAGATGTTTTGCCATTGTGTTGGCGATTTGGGCCCTATGAGAGGCTCCCGTGTTTAAATCTGTGAGTGTGTTAGGTTTAGACACCTATCCACGAGGACGACGATAACATCATTCTATTTTGCTTGGAGGTCCCTATAAATGAGGCTTCACTCCTTTGCCGTGTCTGTTGGAGTTCTTGACGGTGATACCATCACATGGATTCCTATTCAAGAGAACACTTGACCATCGGCTTTGAGGATGGATACTGATTTGGAGTCGAGTACGTGATTTCCACCAGGAGAGTTCCTCTCTTCACAGATGGAGACTGAGAGCTCTATTTAGGAGAGCGTGCTATTAGGAGCACCACAGGGGAGATTCGTATGCCGATCTTGCCTCATGCCAGGCTTCATTGGCCTGTATCGCAGTCGCCCATCACTGATATCCCATTGTTGGGGGGTTGATGGTTTTGCATTGTCAGAGGGTCCATGTACTCAGGAGACGTTTTAGCGGTGGTGGTCCCCTCGCACTATTGGAGCCTAGTCCCGCGCCACATAGTTTATGGGGGATATGGTTCCAGGATCCTTGATGATGACGAATTGGATAACTTGTGTCCGAGATCCGACTCATATGACCCAGATTGATAGTTTGACCCGGCAGTTGGACCAGGCACATATATTTATCCGGCATTTGTGCAGAGATCCAGCAAAGGCAGATTCATTTGTTCCTTCCAGCTCAGGCGCTGGCCCCTCAGATGACCCATTCGGTTTTTCCGGCGCAGATCCTCCTCTATATTGGCCTGACATCCCTGTGGACATCGACACTTTGGTCTTCTTCTGATGTGTATTCTCGTTATATCTTTTGATAGGCCTCTGTTAGATATTGGGTGGCTGCACCCCATTCTCGCTATATCTTTTGATAGGCCTCTGTTAGTAGTAGAGGGCGTCATGCCCCATTTCCACATGTTTGTAGTCAGACAGAGATGATGTATTAGATGATGATATACTTAGGAATGTATGCACAGTTTTTCCATTCCCTATATCATATTGCCATCTATTATTTGCTATGCATGTATCATGTTATGTATATATATGTATGTCCAGAGATATTCGACATTGACCCCTGGATGGTCTTATGACACGGCCCGTTCAGATGTCTTCTTCGACAGTTAGCCGTATAGATCATACTGCACCATCATTGGTGGCATTGGGTATGCGATCGTGGTATGATAGCATGTCACCACCAGACAGGGTGACTGTAGATCATTTGCTACAACATACTATGACTTTATTGATGTTTGAGTTCCATGAGGTTTGTAGAGCGGGGATGCTAGAGCATTGATATCTGGATAAGCGGGTTTTCCGATTCGGGACCCATGAGTTGACTCCTACTCTGGAGGAGTATGCACGATTGACGATGCTACCTTTAGACAGACCTTGCGTGCATCTGGCTTTGGGAGACATGAGTAGACGATTCATGACTCTCATTGGATTGCGGCGCATAGTGGTACAGGATGAGCTGACGTCTGGCCATGTGATATCCCAGCATTTTCTGTATGACAGATTTGGCTCGGAGGATAGCTACTCATGACATTCCGGGATTTCATTGCATGGGAGGATCACCGCTTGTTTGGCGGGGTTGATGTCTTCTTCTTTATGCGTTTATCGCATGTCTATATTCCACAATACATGGACGAGATAGACATCAGTGTCATTATGGCCGTGAGAGCTCTCAGGGAGGGTCGTACCATTGTACCTATGATTGTAGCAGAGACCCTGCGGTTAGCATCCTACTACTGCACTTATCTGACAGGAGTGTTCACTGGGAGTTCGGTCATGCTGTATGTGTGGTTTATATCACACTTGAGACCGGTTGGTACCTTTAGACGGCATGGATATTGTTTCACCCATGATGTAGCTATGTCATACTCCTTTCAGGTGTCGGACTGTATAGATGCTCTGTCCTGGTCCACATTTTTGGTAGTATTAGAGATCCTTTTAGTATATTGCCGTGTTTGGGGCTTAGCTCACCATACAACTTTATTACTCATGCTTCGGGCATGGACTATCTCCCTCTGGCTAGTTTGAGGGGTGTGAGTACTTATCACCCACTAGCCATGATGTCACAGTTTGACCAGTTCCAGGACTTTCATCCTTTCGAGGGGGCGATAGGTTAGCATTCAGCTTCTCGATATCTCTAAGCAAAGGACCAATCCCGTGTGTACGCTTGTTGGGATCAGCGTGAGATAGTTGCTTTTTTTGTCAGTCATCCGGGTTGTTCTGCAGAGTATTCTGCATGGATGGAGACAGAGATTTTATTGGCTACAGCAGTATCTGCAGTACCGAATAACGAGTCAGATGATGTAGAGCCCATGGAGGACATCAATTCCCACCTCGAGGAGGAGCCCGCTGCTGGGTTACCAGCATTTCTTCTGGATTCTCCTAGTACCAGTACTGTTGTGATTCAGCACTCGGCACAATACCTAGAGTAGAGTCTTCATCTGATGACCTCTGAGAGAGATCAGGCTCGATCTATGATGTTGACTGCCCTTGATGGGAGGGACGCAACTCTATTAGAGAGAGACGAGGAATTAGCTCGCAGAGACGCCGCTGTTGTTGAGCGGGATGAGGCTAGATCAGCTAGAGACGCAGTGATAGTTGAGCGGGATAGCGCTATATCTGCCCGGGATGTAGCCATCACAGATAGTACTGTCGTGAGGTCCCTTACCAGTGGCATGATTGTATAGATGAGCGCATATATTGATGATCATATGGTCACCATGCAGATGGCTGCAGATCTGTTGGGTCGTGTGGATATTCTCGTAAAGGAGACCACAACATCGCCTCCTTCTTCTGAGAGGGACGCCATGTTGGGCTTGTTAGCTCGCATATACCTTGACTTGTTGATGAGCTTGTATTTTCCTGCATAGACTAGCTTAGCCATTTTGTCATGTACAGTTTACATTGTATATATCAAACAACATTATATATATGACAGGGAAATATATTTTTGGATCACTTCCCTTTTAGATATGCTTTGCTACTTGCTTGATATTTTGCCTGATGCTTCAGGGCTTGTGATCTTGATGTATCCTGAATTCCTCCTGGGTGGATGGACATTGAGTTGTCTCTGGATAGTTCAGAATGGATGATCGATCTGTATGTATCCCTACCATCTTTGGTGTCTTGGGAATTTGGTTTTGTGTGGAAATATGGAGAGGAGTGTGGCTTTCCTCTCACGAGATTGGCCGCACTACGATGGTCGCCATATTTCTATTTAGGAGAAGCCTAGTTAATTCCATCTTTTATGGATTGGTGTTGCTCTTCAAGGTATGACCGCAGCTTAGATGGTCGCCGAATCTCCTATTTGGGAGGAGTTTAGGTAATTCCATCCCTTTGGTCTGAAGCCAAATGAAATGCAGTGGATGGATATTTGATCCCAGTACCAACTGACAAGGGTTTGTGTTTTGGTAGGGGGTGAGACCGTACCATGAATGGCTGCCTACGTACTCCTATTGAAGAGGAGATTAGGTCTGCGTAGTTCGAACCTGGTGTAAGAGGTTCAACGCTTTATGTGGCAGAAATGGTGTAGGAATGTTTTTGTTGTTTTTGTGAGGAGAAGAGGGTAGAAATGTTTTTGTTGTTTTTGTTTTATTGCGACTGGGCCATATGAAATAGTTGCCAACGTACTCCTATTGAAGAGGAGATCAGGTCGACGTAGTTCGCCCCTCAGGGCGAGATGAAAAAAGCGTAATCCCATGTGCAGGTTAGAGTGCGGGGAGGAGAAAGTTTAATCCTAGGTTGAGGATAAACTGTAGGTATGAGAAGTTTGATCCCAGGTATGGGAAGCCAATCTGCAAGCGCAAGAGGTTCAATCCGTGGTGGGATGACCTAAGTCGTAGGAACGCAAAGGAGATAGCAAGGCTGCTGGCTTTGACAAGTATGCTTCCCTGAGGGCCAAAGCGTAGAAAAGTTGTATGTGGTAAAGGGTTAAAAAACCAGAATGACTGGTGACCTGATGGTTCCACACCAGGGTGTTTGTGAATTACTTGGACATAATCTTTGTTTCACGGTTATGCGAGTTGATGAGTTAATGGAAATTCATCGTCGTCCATTTCTTGCAATCTGAGAGCACCTCCTGTCAATGCTTCCTTGACAATAAATGGGCCTTCCCAGTTAGGAGCGAATTTTCCCTTAGACTGATCTTGGTTGTCAAGGATCTTCTTTAAAACCAAGTCATGTTGTTTAAACTGCCGTAGCCGGACTTTTGTGTTGTAGGATCTGGCGATCCTTTGCTGATATAACTGACCATGGAAGATATACGCGGTTCGCCTTTTATCTATTAGAGACAATTGGTGATACATGTCTTGTACCCATTGGTCTTCATCCAGCTGAGTGTCTATCAACACTCGGAGGGATTCCATTTCAACTTCTATGGGGAGCACTGCTTCCATCCCATAGGTTAAAGCATAGGGGGGTTGCCCAGTGGAAGTGCGCATTGAGGTTCTGTAGGCTAACAGAGTGAGAGGCAATAGGTCAGGCCAATCTTTGTGGTTGGCAGACATCTTTTGCATAATCTTCTTGATGTTTTTTTAGTAGGCTACTTGAAGACACCATTCATCTTCTGGACGATAGATGACGAGTTAAGATGTTTGATGTGGAATTTCTTTGCATAATTCCTCCATCATTTTGTTGTTGAGGTTCTTAGCATTGTCGACACAATCACCTCTGGTTAACCATATCGACAAAGCGATATTGTTTTACGATGAAAGCAATGATGACTTACATGTAGTAACCACGGGAAGGAGGTCGCTTCTACCCACTTGGTGAAGTAGTCGATCATAGTGAAGATAAATCGATGACCATTACTGGCTTTAGGCTCAATGGGCCCGATAACGTCCATTCCCCACATTGAGAAAGGCCAAGGTGAACTCATGTTGTGGAGTTCCTGTGGAGGGGCGTGTATAGCATTCCCATGAATCTGGCACTGATAGCATCTCTTGACGTGGTCATGGCAATCAGCTTTGAGAGATAGCCAATAATGTCCTGTCCTAAGGACTTTCTTAACAAGGAGGGGACCACTCATGTGGGGGCCACAAACTCCACCATGGATTTCATCCATAAGACTTTGGGCTTGATCTTTGTCTAAGCATCTGAGGAGACCTAGTCCTGCATCTCTTTTGTAGAGTGCATCTCCACTCAGGTAGAATTTCATAGCAAGTCGATGGATCCGCCTTATCTCAGTCGGGCTCGCTTCCGTGGGTGTAGATCCATCTCGTAGATATTCCATGATATGCTGATACCAAGGATGTTAGATGGGAGGTAGCTCATCCGATACTTCTCAAATGTAGTTCCAATAGGCTGGGGCCTTGTGCAGGGAAATTGTGACGCTTGGCAAGTGTTCCTTATCTGATATGTGAATAAAGGAGGCCAAAGTTGCTAACGCGTCCACAAAGTCATTCTTATTATGAGGAATGTGTAGAAAGGAGATTTCTTCAAACTCCAAAACCATCTTCAAAACCTGCCGATGGTAAGGCAGCAAATGTAGCTCTTTGGTTTGATAGATTCTGGTGGATTGTCTGATTACCAACTCTGAATCTCCAAAGACAGTCAACCGCCTAATACCCATTGAACGGGAAAGTTTTAGCCCCATGAGATAGCCTTCATACTCAACTGTATTGTTGGTGCTGACAAACTATAATTTGAGCCCCAGAATACTTTTATAAAGTTATTCTATAAATAAAATATATTATATTCTATTATGCATAGTGTTGCATAGTGTTTGCATAGTGCTTTGCATAGTAAAATCTTTTTATATAAAACAGAATACTTTTATAAAGTTATTCTATAAATAGAATATATTATATTCTATTATGCATAGTGTTGCATAGTGTCTGCATAGTGTTTTGCATAGTAAAATCTTTTTATATAAAATAGAATACTTTTATAAAGTTATCTGTTTTATTAGACAATAATTAGAATATATTATATTTTATTATGCATAGTGTTTTCATAGTAAAATCTTTTATAAAGTTATTCGTTTTATTAGATTATAAATAGAATATATTATATTTTATTTAAAAGATTTTGCTTTAAATATGGATAGTCGATTAAAGTAAATCAATCTGGACCGTTCATGAGTTAATTACTATACGATCTATTTTTCTATAAATGAAGGTCATTCCTTCATTATTTCTTACTGAATTCAATTTTGAAACTCTAGAGAGAAAACTATAGAGAGAGAGAAGAAAAGTATTTTACTACTTCACTACTCATATATTCGGTACTCTTCTTCATAACATAGGGAATATTATTTGTTGTACTAAATTATTATTTCTTACGTATTCATGAAGAGAACTTACATTATTCCATTCTTTATTATTACATTGGAATAACTTTTGTATCTGCTGAGCTACCCTATACTTGGTGAAATTCTTACATTATTCCATTCTTTATTATTATGTTGGAATATCATGTCTATGCTCGTTTTTTGTGGGACTTCAGTTCCATTCTTTATTATTACATTAGAATATCACATGCATGTGCGTTTCATGGGACTGAGTTCCGATTATTTATTATTACATTTGGAATATCACATACGGTCGCGTTTTGCTGCGTACCTTGTTCCGTTATTATTATTACATTGGAATAACTTTTTATCTATGTGAAGTACCGCATGCATGGTGATTTACATTGTTATTCCATTCTTTATTATTACATTGGAACATCCCGCTGCGGTGCAATTTCGCTTTGACACAGTTCCGTTATTATTATTGTTGGAATAACTTTGTCTATCTGAAATCTGCATGCGTGGTGATTTCTTTTTTCATTCCATTCTTTATTATACTTAGTTGGTTAAAGTTTTGACTTCTATACTCCATGAAATTAGTGGAATATCCTTGATATTTGCGCTTCATCCAGTATCTTTTCATGGAAATATTCTTCTGAGCATTCTTGAATTTTTACTCCACAAAGCAGTATCATGTTGACAATTTGGACGTTATTGGTTCTTGGATAAATTAATTCTTGAACTTGTTTTATTGAATTCTTATATCATTGTCATCATTCTCATATTTATATTATGTTGAATGTCATCTATGGTCTGTAGTGCATAGATGGACTTGGTATGATTATGACCAGGGATTATGCGATGTAATCATGACCGTAATGTTACAAATGATCTGGAAAAAAAAAGTCCTTATTAGCCCGTAGTGCATTGATGGACAGTTTTTGGTATGATTATGGCTATGGATTCTCTTCAGCCAAGGGTGAAAAGATGAATTGTTTTATGACATGATCATGACCGTTGATGAAAACATGATTATCTTTAGCTGTAGTGCATGGATAATTCGTGGTCGTGATACTAAAGAATATCCTTGGCCTATAGTGCAGGGATGATTTGATGATGTGGATTATTTATTAAGCTGAGTCTCAGCGATAAAAGTCATGAAAAACATTTTAAATCATAGAAGATAGTAGATTTTATTCTCTACTTGACTCTTCTATTGTATTGCTTGTTCCGCTGCAGTTAAACTTGATAGTTATTATATTTTATCAGTTTAATACTGTTGAAGGCTAACGATAAATTATTACGCATTATCTTAGTCATAATATTTCTTCTTTGGGCTAGTTGAGCTCACCCTTTCTTTCACTTGTTCTCTTGAGAAATGAGAGCGTAAATTTGGGACTAGTCGGGGAACAGAGTGATGATCCTAGATGTTTGCATTAGTAGTCCTCACTATTATGTGAAATAGTGTGATAATAATTGTAATGAGGACTCCTTTTGAATTTGTATACTCTCTAATAGACAATATTTGTATTCAAACTCACAATTTATATTTTGTCGTATTGTACACGACAGTTGTATTATTATGTTGTATTTGAATTTTGTACCATGTATCTGGCGACTCAAGATGGGTGATGTATACCTAATTTTGGGGGCGTCACACTTGGTATCAAAGCTTAGGATATGATCCTGGTGAGATGTGAGACAAGAACTAGGAGGGAGAGCAGGAGGGAATTCCTTAGCTAGTATGACCTACCTAAGTTTATTTGGTATTTAATTGGTCGGTCAGAGTATATGGATAATATGTGATAGGTTAATTAACCCTTGTTTTGTGGCAGTATTTGAAAATGACATCCGAGAATGTTGAGAATAACAATGGAGCACATGAGACCGTTGAGACACCTCTAATCACCAACCAAGATAATGTGATTAGAGATATCCATGTGGTGATTGAGGAATTAAATGTTGCACTCAAGCTAGTCGCAAAGGTAGCAATTGAGAGTGAGGAAGAAGAGGAACCTGAGTAGGATTTATTAGAAGAACTTATTGATCAAAATGTAGAATTGCAAAATCGTATTCATGAGTTAAGAAGAGAAATTTGAAGAACTAAGGCGGTCATGGAGCAAAGGAATGTAACAATTTAAAATTGTATTACCCGATGTCACGATAGGCTGAACAGGAGCGCTCTTTGGAAGAGTATACACTATTAAAGCCGAAATTTGAGAATTCAAATATCAAGGAGCAGCTGAAAGAAGAAACAACTGAACGAGTGAGAATGAAAGATGCATGGGTAAAAGCCACACGACGCGTTGATATTGTGGAAAGAGAAGTCCGATCCAAGAAAGCTAAAATAGATGATATGTATTTCTCTTTTTCGACAGCAATTGGGAGAACCCATCATCGAGTTTTGAATTACCCTATACATTGCGGTCAACCCCAATTCGATATGGATCAAAGGCTAATGATTCAGATCATGGAGCAGGAGTACGACGAAGCAGTTGAGGGTGGAATATGCCCTATAGCAAAAGTCAATTCCAGTGGTAATAACGACACCAAAGACTGTCCTGAACAAGTCAAATTCGATAGTTTAAGGGAGAGCATTTTTCGTGACGAGGAATCGAACGAAGTTATCACGGGTTAGTTAATTATAAATTCTTACGAAGTCTATACCTTATTCGATACCAGTTCTACCTATTCTTTTATCTCTCTTGCTTGCGCTCAACGTTTAAATTTAACTCTAAAGAAGTTAGACTTTGGCTTATCGGTTAAAACTCCGTTAGGAAAAACCTTCATTACATGTGCTATCTAAGTCTTGGATGAGAGTCACAGTTTTGAATAATATTTCTATTGTTAATAAATTTCCTGACGTATTCTTGAAGACTTCTTAGCCTATCCCTAGAGCGTAAAATCGAATTTTGTATTGACCCCAGTACAAAACCCACTTCTAAAACCCTTAAATATTTCTTCAACTAAAATGAACGTAACATGCGCCAAAGATGTTGACTCGAGCTGTTGAAGATTACGATCGTACCATTCAATATCATCATGGAAATATGAGCGTAGTGGTACGCGCGTTGAGTAGAAGATCATATCTTGATTTACAAGTGCGAATATATGAACCCACGTGAAGATAACGAATATATGAGTAGAATCGACTTTAATCGATAAAGTTAAAGCCGCTCAAGCTATACACCCGGAGCTGATAAATGTGAAGAAGAAGGTTCAAGAGGGCGTTATTCTAGAAGCAAGAATCGACGAAGAGAGGAAATCTCAACCCTCGATTTAATTGGCCCATTTAAAAGTCTCGATGAAGTAGGAACTGTGGCTTATAGACTCGTTTTACCACCAAGTATGTCGCGTGTTCATAACGTTTTTAACGTATCGATGTTACGTAAATATGTGGACGACCAGAACCACATTATTAATTTAGAACCAGACAAAATAGCAGAAGATTTAACGTATGAGGAGATACGTGTTAAAATCTTAGATAAGAAGGATCATATTCGACGCTCAAAGGTTATACCTCAAGAGTTAGAATTTGAAGTGAACTCAAGGTATCCTCACCTGATCGGCATACCAGGTACGTACGTAAATTTCGAGGGTGAAATTCCATAAGGATAGGAGATTGTGAGACCCCAGATTTTATAAATAAAGATTTAATTTAATTTTTCAAAATATTTTTTTTAATATTATGGTGTGGATTTGAGACAGTGTTATAGTTGTGGGTAGTATTTATAAATTTTACAAAGTATGCAAGTTGTTGTATAATATTCGATTGGTCGGGGAATATTCTTTTTGTCGGGAATATTAAATGCGGCGGTATAATCATTAGTGGACCCTGGCAGCGAAATTATTGTCGATTGAGAAAATGACAAAAATATTTTATGAAAATAACGGCGGAAGTTTTACTGTTATCTTGTTGAACTACTCGGTAGTAAAAAATAATGATGTCATGTATGCGTTGCGTAGTAGCCTACGGTATTGATTATTGATGTTTACGTGATAAGTCACTTTCGGTTTTGTTTTATTGGTATTATTAATGTAATAAAATGAAAAACTTTTTATATAAAACAGAATACTTTTATAAAGTTATTCTATAAATAGAATATATTATATTCTATTATGCGTAGTGTTGCATAGTATATGCATAGTATTTTGCATAGTAAAATCTTTTTATATAAAATAGAATACTTTTATAAAGTTATTCTATAAATAGAATATATTATATTCTATTATGTATAGTGTTGCATAATGTCTACGCATAGTGTTTTTGCATGGTAAAATCTTTTTATATAAAAGCAGAATACTTTTAAAAAGTTATACATTTTATTAGACAATAATTAGAATATATTATATTTTATTATGCATAGTAAAATCTTTTATAAAGTTATTAGTTTTATTAGATTATAAATAGAATATATTATATTTTATTTAAAAGATTTTGCTTTAAATATGGACCATCGATTAAAGTAAATCAATACGGATACATTCATGAGTTAGTTACTATCGATCTATTTTCTATAAATGAAGGTCATTCCTTAATTATTTCTACAATTCTTTGAAACTCTAGAGAGATAAACTATAGAGAGAGAAAGAAAAGTATTACTACTTCACTTCACTACTCATATATTCATTACTTTTCTTCATAAGGTGGGGAATATTATTTGTTGTACTCGTAGGGGTATTATTTCTTTTGTATTCATGAAGAGAACTTACATTATTCCATTCTTTATTATTACATTGGAATAACTTTTGTATATCTGTGAGGCTACCCTATACTTGGTGAAATTATTACATTATTCCATTCTTTATTATTACATTGGAATATCTTTGTTTATGCATGCGTTTCTGTGGACTTCAATATTCCATTCTTTATTATTACATTAGAATATCCTGTCATGCATATGTTTTTCTGGCGGACTGGTTCCGTTATTTATTATTATATTTTGGAATATCACTGTCGCATGCAATTTTGCCGCACTGGTTCCGTTATTATTATTACATTGGAATAACTTGTCTATCACAATCACCGCATGCATGGTGATATCTGTTGTTATTCCATTCTTTATTATTACATTGGAACATCACAGCCGGTGCGCAATTTACTTTAACTTTGGTTCCGTTATTATTATTACTGTTGGAATAACTTTGTCTATCTGAAATCTGCATGCGTGGTGATTTCTTTTGTCATTCCATTCTTTATTATACTCAGTTGGTTAAAGTTTTGACTTTTATACTCCATGAAATTAGTGGAATATCATTGATATTTGCGCTTCATCTAGTATCTTTTCATGGAAATATTCTTCTAAGCATTCTTGAATTTTTACTCTGGCGATATCATGTTGACAATTTGGACGTTATTGGTTCTTGGATAAATTAATTCTTGAACTTGTTTTATTGAATTCTTATATCATTGTCATCATCCTCATGTTTATATTATGTTGAAAGTCATCTGTGGTCTGTAGTGCATAGATGGACTTGGTATGATTATGACCAGGGATTATGCGATGTAATCATGACCGTAATGTTACAAATGATCTGGAAAAAAAAAGTCCTTATTGGCCCGTAGTGCATTGATGGACAGTTTTTGGTATGATTATGGCTATGGATTCTCTTCGGCTAAGGGTGAAAAGATGAATTATTTTATGGCATGATTATGACCGTTGATGAAAACATGATTATCTTTAGCCGTAGTGCATGGATAATTCTTGGTCGTGATACTAAGGAATATCTTTGGCCTGTAGTGCAGGGATGATTTGATGATGTGGATTATTTATTAAGCTGAGTCTCAGCGATAAAAGTCATGAAAAACCTTTTAAATCATAGAAGATAGTAGATTTTATTCTCTACTTGACTCTTCTAATGTATTGCTTGTTCCACTGCAGTTAAACTTGATAGTTATTATATTTTATCAGTTTAACACTGTTGAAGGCTAACGATAAATTATTCTACATTATCTTAGTCATAATATTTCTTCTTTGGGCTAGTTGAGCTCACCCTTTCTTTCCTTTGTTCTCTTGAGAAAATGAGAAACGTAATTTGGGACTAGTCGGGGAATAGAGTGATGATCCTAGATGTTTGCATTAGTAGTCCTCACTATTCTGTGAAATAGTGTGATAATAATTATAATGTGGACTCCTTTTGAGTTTGTATACTCTCTAGTAGACAATATTTGTATTCAAACTCACAGTTTATGTTTTCTCATATTATACACGACAGTTGTATTATTAAGTTGTATTTGAATTCTGTACCATGTATCTGGCGACTTAAGATGGGTGATGTATACCTAATTTTGGGGGCTTCACAATATATATATATATATATATATATATATATATATATATAAAGCGATAAACGCACCGGATGTGAAATCCAGGCTCATCGAACAGAGTTCGACAACAGTTCATATATATATAAGTATATATATAAAAGCGAATAAACGCACCGGATGTAAAATCCAGGCTCATCGAGCAGTCGACACTACAGCTAATATATATAAGTATAAATATATATTAAATCAAGTAAACGCTCAGGATGTAAAATCCGTGCTCATCGAATGAGGCAGACACATAGTTAATATATATAAGTATATATATATTAAAGCGAAGCGAAACGCACTAAAACCAAAGTCTAGGCTCATCGAACAAAGTTAAACACACACAGTTATATATATAAATATATATATATATATATATATATATATATATATATATATATATATATAGAAAAGCAAATAAATGCTCCAGACCAAAGTCTAGGCTTAATCGAGGCATAACTCGATAATGTTAGTCAATATATATATATATATACAAACTGAAACAAAACCACGGACCAAATTCTGGGCAAATGCGTGCAACACGACTCTCAACGTGAAGAAGGGTGTGTGCAGAGATGAAGAGAAAGACTCTAAAGTGTGTGAGAAGGCTTACAGTTGACTGCCAAAGAAGACTTCTATATCTTTAGAGTGGGTAAACACTGGCTTTTGTAGGTACAAAAGAGGCTATATATGAGCTCACAAGTATTTAAAATGAGAAAGTACACTGCATGGGGTGAGTGTATAGCAAATTGGCCAGGGCTTCCTCGCCATTTTCTCTTGCAAAATGGGCAACCCAAGCCCTCTATGGATGATTTAGCCGCAGGTGTACCAGAGTCAACTTGGGTGGGCCCGGGTTTCTCGCGTCGGGTCTTCTCGTAGTACGTGCATTGTAATGTCCACTCGAACTTTCAAAAGTGAAATCTGGGCATCCGTTTGAGGTATACAGGACCTATTTTGGACCGTCGTTGTCGAGAGTTGTACGATGGCATGGGATTAGAGTTTGTACGAAGTCATTGAAGATGGGACGATGCCCTCCGGTCTTCAAGCTTTAACTTTCATCCGTTACCCCGCACAATAGTCACTCGGGATTGGTTAGTCTTATGAGACATCGTTGCGTAGAGATGTTGAGACGACGTGGCATGGCATCGCATTGGCGAGATGACGATGTTGCCCCTCACCGGTGTTATCGCCGGATTGGGCCGATAAAGCAGAGGTTGCTCAGAGCTTCACTGAGATTGGACTGCTGCGTTTGTTGAAGGTCCTCATTGTCATCTTTGAGGTGTGCCTATCCTCCCAAAATTATCGCTGGGTTGGTATAGTGTATCTCATTGTGAGCGCCGAGATTGAAGCTAGTCGCATTTAAAACAAGCATTTCCGGGGTTATCGCCGAAACTGCATTCCTTGGGGTTATCACCAAGGTTGGTGGCGATTCCCATGGTTGGGACTGAGACTAGATACCTCAGAGTTATCTCCGAGATTAATCGGTCTTCTCCGGTGTGTGTTCCGGTGTTGGATCTGCATGCCTCGGGGTTATATTCGAGGTTGGAATTGTTACTTCCAGAGTGCTCTGGGGTTGATGCTAAACTTTCGATAGTATCCGGTATGAATATGGATTATCTTTCAGGGTTCCCTCTTAAAAGACGAATCTGTCCTCCTGCAATGTTAGTGACAGATGTACAGAAAATTTCGAGTGTCTACACTGTCCACATCTCATATGGAGTCTTAGGGAAGGATTTTTAGGGGACCTTATTTAGTAGATATGTAGCCGCTTCTAGGGCATATCCCAGAATGACACTAGAAGATCGGTAAAACTCATTATGGATTGAAGTTGTTGATCTAAAACTTATTTTCTATTATGTTATATCAGATTTTTTCCTGTTGAAGACTAATGATAATTTGTTGTATATTATCTTTGTCATAATATTCTTTACTGGGCTAGTTGAGCTCACCTTTTCCCTTTTTGTTCAATTTTTCTTCTCAGGAGGTGAGAACATAGCAGGAACTAGCCGGGGTTTGGAGTGATGGTTCAGGATAGTTGTTTTAGTAGTCCTCATTATTTTGTAAAATAGTGTATCAATAATTGTAATGAGGACTCCTTTTGAGTTTGTATACTGTCTATTAGACAATATTTGTATTCAAACTCACAGTATATGTGTTGCCATATTTTGCATGATAATTGTATTACTGAGGTTGTATTTGTTTCTGTACCATGTATTTGGCGACTCAGAATGGGTGATGTATGCCTATTTTGGGGGCGTCACAGTTGGTATCAAAGCTTAGGGATATGATCCCTGGTTGAGATGTGAGACAAGATCTAGGAGGGGAGAGACGGGGAATTCCTTCGCTAGTATAACCTGACTAAGTTTATTTGGTCGGTCAGAGTATAGGGATAATATGTGACATGTCAATTAACCCTTGTTTTGTGGAAGTATTTGAGAATGGCAGCTGGAAATATTAACAATGGAGTGAATGAGACCGTGGAGACACCTTTAATCACCACCCATGGGAACGTGCAACAAGAAGACAATATTCCTCTTGTAAATAACACTACCGAACAAATGATGAATGATGTGATGTTTAGAAGCTTTTTGAAGTTCATGCAAAATCAGACGAGGGAGACTCGTACGCAAAATACGGGTGGAAATGATAGCAATGCGCGACTTGTCACAGCCAAGCAGTTTAAGGAGTTGGGACCACCAAAATTTGCGGGAAAGCCGGATCCGATCAAGGCAGAAACGTGGGTTAAACAAATTACCAATATATTCGATGTCTTGGAATGCACAAAGGAACAGAAGGTTCCATTAGCCACCTTTATGTTCCGTGGTGAGGCAAATTACTGGTGGAAATCTGTGAAGCGTACTCAGCCTGTCGCACTCAACATATCTTGGGAAACGTTTCAAAAACTATTCAATGACAAGTACTTTCCTAAAAGTATTCGTCATATGAAGGAGGTAGAGTTTATTAGACTGGAACAAAACAACATGACGGTGTCCCAGTACGAGGCGAAGTTTGCAGAGTTATCCAGGTTTGCACCTCATTTGGTCGAGAATGCGGAACGAATGACGTGGATGTTTTTGAGAGGTCTAAAATCCGAGATTCGACAATATCTTATCTCTCATAAATTTTCTTTATATTCAGATGTTGTCAACAGGGCTCAATTATTAGAGTGAGATAATGAGTACGTTCAACCAAGGGACCATAACCAGGGTCATTGTTGATCGATTTCGCAATCAATGAATACGTACAAGTATACACGGTCAACAAGTAATAAAGTGAAAGTAGAGTATCGTTCCCACGAGGAATTATTTAATAAAAATCACCAAGTACTAACTCTTAACCAAATCAATTTTATTTAAACAATTACAAATTGTGAATTTTCTAATTAAGAAAACTAAATTAAACAATTAAAAGAGATTAGTCTAAAAGAAAGCAAATAAACAAAACTAAGATTTGATTGAATTCAGGTAAATAAGGATTAAGACTCCAATATCCCCAATTATGAACTATAAATCAATTATCCCAATTATTATGTCTATTGAATTGTTAACAGGAATTCTCAAATACCAAAAGCCCTTTTCCAAGTGATCAATTGCCTTCTATTTAATCCAGATTAATTTTGCTATATTCCTATGCAAAACAATTGAATTAAACTCGTTACAATCCCAATTCCTTATGTGTTACATGCGGCGAAAAGATATTTCCATTCTATTCACAAACCTAATTATTCACTGTGCAAATAACTAAGTCACATGTCACCATGCCCAGTTCTAACCCTAGAATTCCTTTCTCAATTCCTTCTAGAGTAACAAGGTAATTACTGATCAGATAATTAATCAATAAGCTCAAAGCAAGATGAACAATTCACTTCAACATAAATAATTAGAATAAATCAAATAATCAATTCATATTTATAAAAAGTTCAATTGAAATCTTAATGAAAGAGTTAGTTCATAATTAATGAATTAAAATCAAGAATCCACAATTGAATAGACATTAAAAGATAAAAGTAAGAGAAGAGAAGAGAATATAATCTATTGTCGAAGAGCCTTGAAACTCCTCTTTTGCTCCTGCTTTTGAATCTTGATATGGTCTCCATGTTGCTTCAATCTCCAAAACTAATAAGAACTAGGGTTATGTTCTAATCTAAAGGAGTGTTTAATCTAGGCTAAGCTATGTAATCTCTCCTATTTTATGTCTTACATCATGTATTTATAGATTACAAGTCTAATTTTGAGCTTAGGAACAAACCCAATCCAATTTGGAGTCTAAAAGGTGTCAAAATTCGCCCAAAACGCGTCCAGGCCCAACCAACCACTTCCCCCAACACCCCAGCACTGTTCCCTATGCTGAGAATCTGCCTTATAGCGCCCCGGCGCTGCAAAATGAACTAGAAATAGCGCCCCGACGCTATTACACATTCTGACATTTTCTGCTCTGACGTCCTTTGGGAAAATGGGCATAAATGCTTCGTCCGAACTCCAATTTCAATGATTCAAGATGTTCCGGAAAGAGGAGAAGTAGATATACAACTTTTATTCTTTGCGTTTTTCGAAATAATATCCGTAGATATAGTCAAATTGGCTCTGAAGTGACTGCTATGTAAATGGCAAGCCGAAAACGCGAATCTAGCCACCCTAAACGTCGATGCATGTAACTTTTGTCCCAATTCCTATAAAACAATATAAAACATGCATGAATAAACACAAACACATAAAAATATCCTAAAAGACTTGAGAACAACAATAAATTAAGCCCGAATGTATCCAATTCATGTGTATAAAACTCATTCATCAGTCATACCAGTGGCAGCGGTCATCAGAGCAATGACAACTAGCATGGAGGAAAACATTCGAACAAAAGTGGTAACCACTCTGGTGGTAATCGTGGCCATGATAATAGAAGAAGTGAGTCGGGAGGAGATTTCAAGAAGAGAAGGTACAACAATGATAATGTAAAGACGTCAGCACCAACATCCACTGTTTCTAGGGGAGGAGAACGAGCACTGATCATTTGTTATAAATACGGGAAAGAGGGACACATCAGCCCAAACTACCCACAACAATCCAATGTGTGTTATAACTGTGGAAAAAAAGGTCATATAGCTAGAGATTGTCTTGTTGTGAAACCAAGTTCAATAGGGATGGTGACTCCAAAGGCTGTCCCGGACAAGTCAAAGTCAGTGGTTCCTAGAAGGGCATTTTTAGTAACTGCCCAAAATGTGAGGAACCCGAACTAGGTGATCACGGGTAAGCTAATCATAAACTCTTGCGAAGTTTATACCTTATTAGATACCGGTTCTAACCATTCTTTTATCTCTCCTGCTTGTGCTCAACGTTTGAACTTGACTCCGGAGAAATTAGACCTTGACTTATCTGTTGAGACTCCGTTAGGAGAAACTTTCATTACATCTACTATTTATAAATCTTGCTTGATTCAAGTTGGAACCATAACATTACCTGCCAATCTTATTTCGTTGAAAATACTTGCATTTGATTTGATCTTAGGGATTGATTGGTTAACCACTCATCATGCTAAAATTGATTGTTTTCGTAAGGTTGTTAGTTTTCATATTCCTAACCAACCTGTTATGCGAATTCAAACAACCAAACAACTAAAGTCAATCACTGTCATATCAAGCCATAAAGCTATTCGTTTATTGAAAAATGAATGTCAAGCTTTCTTAGCCCATGTCACGGACTTGAACAAAAACACGTCAGATTCGAATAATATTTCTATTGTTAGTGAATTTCCTGACGTATTTCCTGAAGAACTTCCCGGTCTACCCCCAGAACGTGAAGTTGAATTCTTTATTGACCTTGAACCTGGTACAAAGCCCATTTCTAAAACCCCATATCGAATGTCTCTTACTGAACTTCAGGAGTTAAAGGTCCAACTACAAGAGTTGTTGGACATCGGTTTCATTCGTCCTAGTACATCTCCTTGGGGTGTTCCTGTGTTATTCGTAAAGAAGAAAGACGGGTGTATGCGACTTTGTATTGACTACCAAACATGTCACCATCAAGAATAGGTATCTGTTACCTCGCATTGATGACCTGTTCGACCAGTTGCAAGGAGCACAATTCTTTTCAAAGATCGATCTTCGTTCTGGATATCATCAGCTAAAGATTAAAACAGAGGATATTCCAAAGACTGCCTTCAGAACTCAGTACGGGCATTATGAATTCTTAGTCATGTCTTTTGGATTGACTAATGCACCTGCTGCTTTCATGGATATGATGAACTATGTGTTCAAAGAATATTTGGATCAGTTCGTTGTTGTCTTTATTGATGACATCCTCATTTATTCCAAAAGTCGTGAAGATCATAAGCACCATTTAAAGCTGGTACTTCAAAGGCTTTGTGACAACAAGTTATATGCCAAGCTGAAGAAATGCGAGTTCTGACTTGAGGAAGTAGCATTCCTTGGGCACGTGGTGTCAAAACATGGAGTATCTGTTGACCCGGCAAAAATTGAAGCAATACAAAGTTGGGAGCAACCGAAGTCGGTGGTATCAAGTCACGTAGCTTTACGGGCTTAAATTGGTTATTATCGGAGATTTGTGGAAGGATTTTCTCGAATCGCTACTCCGTTAACTCAGCTGACTCGTAAAGATACAAATTTGGTTAGAGCGAGGATTGTGAGAAGAGTTTTCAAGAACTCAAGAGGAGACTCATTTCGGCACCTGTTCTAACAATACCATCTGGTTCAGATGGATTTGTTATCTACAGTGATGCTTCAGGCAAAGGGTTAGGATGTGTTCTCATGCAACATGGGAAAGTCATAGCCTATGCCTCGCGATAACTCAAAGAATATGAGAGGAATTATCCTACTTATGATCTGGAGTTGGCAACAGTCATTTTCGCATTGAAGATCTGGAGACACTACCTGTATGGGGGAGAAAGTGGAGATCTATACAGTTCATAAAAGCCTCAAATATTTCTTTACCCAAAAGGAACTCAACATGAGAAAGCGACGTTGGCTCGAGTTGTTGAAAGATTATGATTATACCATCCAATATCATCTTGGAAAAGAAAATGTGGTAGCTAACGCATTGAGTAGAAGATCATACGCGGGTACGAGTGCAATGTTGTTAACACAAAGGCCTATTTTGTATGACTTGCAAAGGATGAAGATAGAGGTAAAGGCTCTAAGTTCTCACGTGATGATATCAAACATACGAGTAGAATCGACTTTAATCGATAAAGTTAAAGCTGCTCAAGCTACGGACATGGAGCTGATGAGTATAAAGAAGAAAGTGCAAGAAGGTGCTATTCCAGAAGCAAGAATCGATGAAGAAGGAATACTTCGAGTCAACTCCAGACTTTGTTTTCCTAACGATTCTGATTGAAGCATAGAATCATGATGGAGGCACACAACACACCGTTTGCAATCCATTTTGGGAGTACCAAAATGTATCATGATCTTCGACATACATTTTGGTGGAACAATATGAAGAGAGAGATCGCGGAGTTTATCTCGAGGTGTTTAACTTGTCAACGTGTAAAGGCGGAGCATCAAGTGCCAAAGGGTCCATTTCAACCACTTTAGATTTCGAAATGGAAGTGGGAACACATTACTATGGATTTCGTTATGGGTCTTCCCAAGGTTTCTCAAGGCATAGATGCGATTTGGGTTATTGTTGATAGATTAACCAAGTCTGCTCATTTCTTTCCTATACGGGAGACTTATTCCCTTGAACGACTTGCTCGTATGTACGTGAATGAGATTATGAGATTGCATGGCATGCCGGTATCCATAGTTTAGGACCGTGACCCAAGATTCACTTCACGATTTTGGGTTAGCTTACAAAAAGCTATGGGCACGGATTTACGATTTAGTTTGGCATACCATCCTCAAACGGACGGGAAATCAGAGAGGACTATTCAAACTCTAGAAGATCTATTAAGAATCTGTATCCTAGATTTCAAATGGAGTTGGGATAAGTACCTACCATTTGTGGAATTCTCGTACAACAACAGTTATCAGGCAAGTATAGGTGTGGCTCCATTTGAAGCATTGTATGGACGAAAGTGTCGCTCTCCAGTATGCTGGGATGAGGTGGGAGAAGCAACATTACAAACGGCACAGGATCGACAAAAGAGTTATGCGGATCTTCATCGAAAGGACGTAGAATTTAATATTGGGGATCATGTATTGTTATGTATTGCTCCATGGAAGGGAGTTACAAGATTTGGGAAGAGACGAAAGCTCAATCTAAGATTTGTTGGTCCATTTGAGATTCTTGACCGAATAGGAAATGTGGCCTATAGACTTGCATTACCTCGAAGCATGTCTCGTGTTCATAATATTTTTCACATATCTATGCTTCATAAATATGTTAAAGACCCGAACCACATTATTGAGTTAGAACCAGACGAGATAGCCGAAGATTTAACGTACGAGGAGGTACCTGTTAAGATCTTGGATAAGAAAGAGCATGTCCTACGCACCAAGGTTATACCACAAGTTAAGGTTTTGTGGAGAGACCATGCTATTGAAGAAATGATCTGGGAGTTGGAATCAGAAATGAAAGTGAGGTATCCTCACCTTTTTGAAACACCAGATACGTACGTCAATTTCGAGGACGAAATTTCATAAGGAGGGGATGTTGTAAGAACCCAACTTTTTAATGAATAAAATTTAAATTCCTCTATTATTATTTTGAATAATAAAGTGTTAATTTGATATAATACTTTGGTTATGGGTGAAATGTGCAAATTTTACAAAATAAGTAAGTGGTTATAAAATATTCATTATTTTCGGGGAATAAAGATTTATTTTTCTCCAAATATTCTTTTGAATAATAAGGTGTGGATTTGATATAATGTTATAGTTGTGGGTAATATCTACAAATTTTTCAAAGTAAGCAAGTTGTTATAAAATATTCGTTTGGTCAGGAAATATTCATTTTATCAGGGAATACTCGTACGACAACACAATCATTGGTGGACCCCACAACGGAATCACTGTCGGAGTTAGAAAACGACATAAATAATTTTTTATAAAAATAACGGCAAAAGTTTTATCGTTAACTGTTGAAATACCCGATGATAAAAGTACAGTAATACGCGTGGTTATATAGTAGAACACGATATTGTACAATATCTTTGACTATTAATGCTTACATGAGAAGTCACTCAGTTTATTCAATTATTGCAACATTAGTTGTTGCATAGTATCTCATTTTATTGATTCAATTATTGTCACAGTATCATCTGCACAATATTTTATATTATTAAATCAATAATTAAGACGACAAAGCTATTCATATTATTATTTGTATTATTGACAATGTCTAGAAAGTTCTGTCAAGAAAATGGGTTTGGTCACCTAATTGCGTGCCAATAAGGAGAAGTCTTTGTGACACCCCCAAATCTGGGTACTTCATTCCCACAAGATTTGGTGTTCACTTTCTAATCATAAATTTCTAACTACCCAAATATAATAAAATTTAAACAATAAACTTTCCCATTAAAGGATTACATTAATAATTCCAATAAAATCTCCCAGGTTATCTAACCTTTAAAACAAACATTAAATGTGAAAAATTAAATAATTACATCTCAACAATTAAAACAAAGTCTGAAAATATAAAAATTAACAGATTTACAAGTCTTTAATACTTTTTCGTCTTTCCTTTCCCTTTACTAGTGGTATGTTCATCGACCTTCTCAACTTTAGTTGTAATAGTTATATAAGCAAGAGTGAGAAAAACTATTGCTAACTTGAAATGACAGTGAATAATAACATCATAATAACTGTCAAATGAATAGGCTCAATAGAACTAAATAATATTCTCTATCACTGACAATCAAGAACTGAAAACCGAATTTAAAATATATCTGAGGGTCACAAGACCACAAACTATGTCTAATGTTATAAGTATTCTTTTAACTTAATTAAACCTAAACAATCATAAGACTGTAGAGACTTCTTGTACTTAGGGGGGATCAGCCCTTTGTACCAAGTATTGTGCACAAACATCTAAACGCTTCTCGTAAATTATCCCTTGTAATAGGGTTGTTCATCTCAGTATTTAGAATACAAATCCACACCAAAGTAAGTTTGGTTTGGATAAGCTTCAATGGTAATTTAGAGTTTAACGAACATCAACTAAGGATTAGTTGAATCAAAAATGTAATAAATGTGACACCCCCAAATTCGGGTACTTCATTCCCATAGGACTTGGTACTCACTATCCAAAAACAATTATATCTAACTACCCACAATAAAGGCTAAAGACATAATTTAAATAACTTAAACAATAATCTTCACATTAAAGGGTTACATCAACTTAAAACAATCCCAGGTACTCTAACATTTAATTATTACATAAGTCTGTGGAATACATCACAAAATAACTTAAGTTTTAGAACATAAATTTTTAGTTAAGCAAATAAGTCTTCATCACTTGAACAATTTGCTTTTTCCTTTGCTAGAAGATGGATCATCGACTTTCTCAACTTTAGCTGTAGTGTTAATTGCAAGAATGAGCAAACAATTGCTCAATGATATAAAGAATAATAATAATAACAACATGAGATAAAATAATGGTTACTGGATAATAGGGATCTCGCTCTGCGAATCAAGAATAGAGAACAATTCAAGATTTATATCTGAGGGTCTTAAGACCACGAACTATGTCCCCGATAATTAGGTATTATTACCTCAACCTCAACAATCAATTAGACTATACAGACCTTTCCTTCCGTACTTAGGGGGATCAGCTCTTTGTACCATGTATTGTGCACAAATATTTAAACGCTAACGCATACAAAATCTCCTATATTAGGGTTGTTCATCTCAGTTTGACTTTAGAATTTCTGCACTAAATAAGGTTTAGTTTGGAACTAGCTTATCAGTGGTTCAAGAATTTTAGAATACTATTCAAGTATAGATTAGTCCAATATATCAATAAGATTTTGCTTGCTATTTAAAGGCTCAACACCATAATATAGAATTGAACAATGATACTTAAGTCAAAGATCGAATAATAACAATATACGAGTGAATAGACATGGTATATATATGCAAAATGTTACATCCAAAAGAGTTAGGAAATCTCATTTGGGATAATGAAGTTAAACAATATATGCCTTGAATAACAAGAACAAGAGTTCAAAATGTGGAACTCGCTTGATGTACATAATTTGATTACAAGAGCTTGCATTAACATTAACAAGATAGAATCAATAAGCTCGTTCAACTATAACATAATAATTGCATAATGATAATTTAGGACTAGAAAGCTTGCTTAACAATCAAAAGATAACGGAGTTATGAAACTTGCATTCATAATAAAGAGAATGAAGTTAGGGAACTTGCCACGTATGTAAGCTACATAATTATAATAACGTTCTCCAATTACCCTACACAAACCATTGAAATCGCAATACCAATTAGTTATATTATCATTAGCTTTATATGTTCAATACACCATCTAAGTCATAACCTTTAACTTAATATCTAATCATGTTAGTTAGCCACTCTTACAAATCTGAAATCTCACTATCGTCTCATACAAGCTTTATCATTCACCCCCGTCGCCAATGACCCACTTCAATTTTTTTTTTATTAAAATTACAAAATTCCCCTGTTCATTTACATATACATTGTACCTGTTATAAAATAAAGAAAAACAAATAATGACAATATACGCATAACAATAACAATCATATCTTTTACTATCAACAATCAATATAATTAGATACCAAACTCAAGTCTGTACACCTCAAAAGCTAAATACATACATGAAAGTCAAAATATAAACTAACTACTGTACAAGATCAGGAATCTCTATGCCATCGCCTCCGGTTCCATCACTGGTCCCATCCTCTATAGTCTCATCAGCATCAGCCCGGCGATCATCAACATCTCTTCCACGGGCATCGCCTGTGCTGCCATCTCCACCCCCACGAGTCTCATCAACAAGACCCAACAAAATTAAAATATTAATAACGAAGTCTAAAATAGAGCATATTTAAATTATTTTAGTTTGTGTTCTACAAGTGTTGGCGAGTTTTGCAAACTGGGCGATAACTCGGATTTTGTATGTCGGAATCGAGTCCCGTAAATTCTAACGCGTGTCTAATACCTATGCGGTGCTATGTGTGTGTTTGCATGACTTTCGGACGGTCGAGGCGGGTTTTGGCTCTTTTTCAGCTTTTTGCCTAAGTGTTGGCTTTCGAGCATTCAAAGCTAACTGAGTCTTCAATTGAGAGGGAAACCGGCGAATTAAGAGCGAAATGAGAAAACTCAGACATAGGGAAAAGGGAAAAAGAAGACTTTGTCGTCACGAACCAGGGTTTTAAAATATATTACTCATTATCGACGGCGTGTCCCGTTGCTAGTGAGTCATTCACGATGGCTATGTCATCACCTATTATTTTTATGTCCGTCGCCAATGAGTTTTCCCTCCAAGCCAAATTTTTGCACGTATTTTTCATTGGGGAAAAGGTATTATCGACGACACTCATTAGTGACGGCGTTACCGTCGGCATTGAAGTCATTATCGACGGGTTCATGGCCGTCGCCACTAACCCCGTCGCTAATGACCAATTTCCTTGTAGTGGTAGTTGCGCTGCCCTAAGCCTTGGCATCGACGCCTTGTTGCTATTTTTAAGCCTTTGCATCGGCGAAGTCGCTACTGATCGGAGATCTCGAAACCTAGCAGAGATATAGCTAAGTAGTTTTACACTGGTAATCAATGCAAGAATTTGCAAAGACGCGATCTGTGTAACCAGAGTAACAACTTCACCTATTTTGTACCAACGCTCCTATTTTTCCAATTTCCACAGAAATTCACAAAACCAAACAACTTAGATTTTGTAACAACATCAACAAGCATGCAATTCATAATTCTATCCACATAAAAAGTATATATAATTAACTTTTAAGGATCAAAATCATAGTTTCCCAAATTCTTCATATTTTAACACTTTTAGCGAATTCGATTGCCGAATCTTTGTTTCTGAACCAAATTACACCATTTCCAACTACATTGTTTTCATTTCTTGATGTACTATTATAATCTATAACCAATTTACAGATTCTAGCAAAGATTGAAATCAAATTTTGGACTTAACTAAGCCATTTCAATATACAAAACACTGTTATCTTAATTTTCTTATACAAACCATTTTTTCATGAATTTGATTACTCAATACACCTTCTATATAACAATTACCAGATTACACACGTACATAATCAACACCTCAAACCCTAACCCAACAAAATCAATTATAGAGAATAAGATTACAAAACTAAAACTTAAAAATTTAAGAATGGATTATACCGTGAACTCCTACTAGCAAGATGATGTTAACACAATTTAAAAATTCTTCCTTTGATTCCCTCTTGTCCTTCCTCTCTCTCAATTTCTTCTCTAACCCTCTAAAAGTTCTTTGTGTTTCTCCCTTTATCTGTTCTTAGCTTATTAGGAGAATATGTGATATAACCCACGTACGTCAGGTAAAAAGACCAACAGTCTGCGTAAGTTAAAATAAGCCAAAGGCCACAAGGCCTTGTTTGGCTATACACAAACTCCCCATTCTAGTTTATTTTAATAATATTTATATTATATAGTTCCACTTGTCACATTTTAATTCCTTTTATGTTCTTACTATTATAATTATAATAATTATAACTTCCATTAGAATTATTTTTATACTAACAAATTATTACTCATTTAATTGAATTATTAATTTAAACTAGAACATCATTTTATTTAGTTTTAATTGTTTTCTTAAATATTAAACAATTCATTTAAGTATTAAAAAATTCATTTAATTTAATTATTTTCATTAAATTAAATCCTCAAATAATAAAATTACAAACATACACACTCAACTAGATTATTACATCACAATTCATCAATTACTTATTTATCTCCATAAATAAATTAATTAAAATATTTATTTAATTCAATAAATTACATCCTTCCATCCTTTAAAAGGATTCTGTCCTCAGAATCACGACTCGATAAACTCATTCGTCACATTATTCCCTCTTTAATAGGATTCTGTCCCCAGAATCGCTATACAAGACTAAGCAAATAACTGAGGATAATTTTTCATCATAACATCTTCAAGTTCCCACGTAACTTCTTCAATATTATGGTTTCTCCAGACTACCTTAATAGAAGGTATCACTTTATTCCTTAGTACTTGTTCTTTTCTGTCGATAATTTGAACATGAACTTCTTCATATGACAAGTCTTTCTCAAACTGTAATGGCTCATACTCTATAACATGCTTATAATCAGGCTTATATGGCCTTAATACCAAAATATGGAAAATGTTATGAATATGTCCTAATTTCGGAGGTAAAGCTACCTTATATGCCACTTCACCAACTCGCCGAAGTACTTTGAAAGGTCCTATAAACTAAGGGCTCAGTTTTCCCTTTTTACCAAACTGAATTTCCCCTTCTAGGGAGACACTTTCAAGAAAACAAAACTACTGACATCGAATTCCCGATTTTGTCGGTGTTGATCGGCATATTTCTTCTGCCTATCTTGTGCAGCTATCAATCTTGTCTGAATCACCTTAATGATCTCGACAGTTTGTTATACCAATTCAAGACCCAATAGTTGACGTTCACCTACCTCATCCTAGCATAATGGAGTTCTGCATTTTCTGTCGTATAATGCTTCGTAAGGCGGCATGCCAATACTCGCGTGATAACTATTATTATAGGAAAATTCAACCAATGGTAGATGGTCATCCCAATTTCCTTTGAAATTCATAATATATACTTTGAGTATATCCTCTAGTGTCTGAATAGTTCTTTCACTCTGTCCATCTGTAATGACCCCAAAATTCATACAATAATATTCTCCTTCTCGATCGTTAACAATACACCTTTAATCTATCTTTACATCATTATTCGATATTAAAATCACTAAATATGCAGAATATTTAAAACTTTTATACATTTCCTTCTATATTACCCTAAATCACAACCTTTATATTACATCTCTTCGATTCAAATTTATATCATGAATCGTTACAACAAAATGACTATACAAAGTTTTACATCATAAATAGATATCCATAAACACCAGATAGCTCAACTTACAATTCAACAACATGTTACATTCAAAGTATTAAATGCAATTTTCATAAAACATAAGTAATCTTCGTGAATATGGATCTCTATAATTCACTTAACACATATCCTTACCTTGAAATCTTGACCTGCAAAAATTATTATTTACAAGAGTGAGCTCGACAGCTCAACAAGTTCTAATAATTTTCATGCATCACATAACACATAATAATATGCCTAACATACATATCCTAATAATTAAAGTAACATGGCATACATGCTTTAATTCACATAGCAAATATAAAGATTGAGTTCATTACTCAATCATCATTATTTGACCAAAATAATGTAGTCATAAATTGACATTAACATTTCATGATTACAACATGTATAACATAACATGCTCGCTTACAACACATAACATATCATGCAATCTAAAACAGTTCATCAAGTCCACGCAGAAAATAGGAACTGAAAGACTTGTCTTGATCGTTGTTTACCAATAATGATTAACGACTTACGACTATCTCGCACTTCACGTGCCCTACACAATTATATAATCATACACATCAACTATTAGTCACATAACAACACATAGTAATTGTAATGTAAACTCTACTCCACATCTAATAATCCTTCTTGTTAATTAGCACACAATGTTCAATTATATTGTGTTAACTTTTCGACTTATGTAATATTCAAAATTCATTCAAGTGTTTAACTCTTGCTAGGAATACTTATGGGTTTTATATTAAACCCATTCCATATCTTAAAATGTTCAGTAACACTTGTCACTGCGTTTCGACGTTCAATCGACACACACCCGAATCGTCTCTCTTGTTATGTTTAGTGTGCTTACATAACTTATCTAATACATCCTTTATTAATGTTAATCATCATTATATTTACTAACATTCATGTTTTATAACTTAGGACACCATCTTTTATCGTCAGGAGCACTACACTTTCATACGTGCATGCTCAACGCCCTCCAATTGCCTCCTAATACATATCAGTCCCACAAATGACCATTTTTACCCCTTTTCTTGACCTCAAATTGAAAACCTTAAAGAACAAAAGTTGTAGGGCTATTCGTTCTCGTTTCGGATCATCTTGAATTACCTCATTCGGAGTCCGTATGAAAATGTTATGGTAGTTTTACCACAGGAGGTCAAAACTGTCTGGCCGTGTCAACTATTCCGTACTGCAATCACTTCCCCAAATAGCCTTATGGGCCATCTTTATGCCTTATAGCGATATGTACACGTTTGTTTTCTTCTAATTTTATTGTTCTTACGAATTTTTGACTCTTTCTCCTTCCAACCTTCATAACTTAAGTTATACACACCCAAATCAGTCCGTTTTCGACTCTATGGATTCGTAATTTATAGAACTACAACATACTAGACTTATAACAACTTACATAAACACTAACTAGCCTAATTCTTGACCCAGAACTCATGTTCATACTAAACTTTCATTTTTAACATATTTAGCGAATTCATTCACTACGAATTTGTTTCTTAACCAAATATATTCATTCAACTTGCGTTTTTTTCGTTTCTTATCGTATTAACACAATCCATCACCAATTTTACACATAAATCATGCTCACATAAAAGATTTAAGAACAATTTTCAACATAACTTCATAATCAAACACTATTAACATGATTTCATCATGTTCATCATATCTTTGTGAATTAAAACTTTTGAACAACTATAAAATTCTCATGTAAGCGTATATATATATATATATATATATACACACACACACACACACACACATCCCATTCAAATATCAAAATTATGAAGTTTCACCAAAAGTTTTTACATAGAACTCTAAAACTATAAAAAGATAGAAGAACATGATTTTAAAACTTGTTTTTACAACAATTATATTGTGAAAATTCTTTCATGGCATACAGTCACATATGAAAACAAATAAACACCATATATACATATAAATTCATAATCAAGAAAACCAAATTTTACAAAGACTAAATACAAAACATCTTAATTTAGTATTAAGGGTTAGTTTGATACTTTTCTAGGTTGAATTAGGAGAAAAGATGGAGATGATGAAAGCTTTTCTTTTGTTTTCTCAAGGTTTCTCTTCTTCTTCTTCTTCCTCTTCTTCTTCTCTTTGTTCTTAGTTTAGACTTAGGTTTAGAAAACTAACGTAACTTAGTGTATATACAGTATACATATAACACATATAATTATAGAATATGTAACTCCCAATATAATTACATATACTAATTATCAATTTAATATGTAAGTTACAAAAATTAGAACTTTAAAAGCCCTAAGGCTTGTTTGGCAAAACCATATTATTTTAAAATCAGGTTTTAATAGTTAAGGTCTTGTTTGGGTAAAACAGGTTTAAAACAGAAGTAAGGCCTTGTTTGGGAAAACGGTTTTAAAAACTCTTTTAACTCTTTTAATAGATCATTTAACACATATTCTTAATGTTATCCTTTAATTAATTAAATCTTAACATTAATTTAATTAATTAAAAGTTTAACATCAATTAATCACATAAAATTGTCACATTATAATTACTCGTTAATTATAACTTCATGTAACAATTACCACATCACTACATTATCTCAATTAAATTAGAACTATAACATAAAAGTTTAACATCAATTAATCACATAAAATTGTCACATTATAATTATAATAAGTTGTACATGGAGATAATGTATGATCAATAAAGAATCTACCGCTTTTAGTAAAAGAAGAGAAATGTCCTATGTGATTCGATAAATGACAACCCAATAGTCATTGCCCAAGGCAGAATGAAATTAGAAAAGGAGTTTCTAATTTACATTATTTGGAGTTGTACATTTAAGAGTCGAAATACATATAATTAAATAAAATAAGACTTGACAGTAATTTCATGTCTTATATTTAATTGGGACATTGTATGGTGGAATGATTGAATTGTACTGTAACTATTTACTCAAAGTTTCTTTTATGATTAATGTTGAAATCTATATTATCTGGAAAGTCGTTAATCGCTAGGGAGGCTTATCCCTATTGTAGAATAAATATTATTTATTTAAATAAATATTATTTATTTAAATAAATAAATAATTTAATTTATTTATTTAAATAAATTAGAATTGTTCTAATTGATTTATTCACATACGGTTTAATATGGAGAACCTAAAGGGTCACACCATAAAAGGAAGAATATTTCTTTAAGAGGTTAATGGCATAATCGTAATAATAAGTTAAGTATATTTAATTTAATATATGGTGATAGAATAAATTAAATAGCTTAATATTTATTATTTAATATTTTGAAAATATTAAATATAAATTAATAAGAAGAGTCTTATTATTATTATTATTATTATTATTATTATTTAATTCCTAAAGGAGTTTGGGAATTAATTAATAAAAGTGATCTCAAATATCCTAATAAGATTAGGAGGCTAATTAACTAAAAGAATTTAATTGATTATTCCTAATAAGATTAGGAGCATAATTAATTAAAATAAAACTCAATTTCTTAATTGTTAAGGATGGTTGCCTAAATCTATAAATAAGATGAGTCTTATTATGGGTGGGGGTTGTTGTTGTGGTTGATTTTTTTCACAACAAACGTGATTCCAATTATTGGAGAGTACGCTATTTTTCTATGAGAGATAGAAAAACTAGGGTTTTGCCAAACACCCATCTTCTTGAATATTTATTCTTTCTTGGTGGATCACCTCTAGAGGCTAAACATTTGGGTGGCTAACATTGATCAAATGAAGGAACCAACCCCGGTGGATTCAAGTTGAACGCGAAAAGATTGGAGGTGAACCTGTACCTGAGGAAGCTCGAAACTTCAAGGGTATGATTCTTGTTCTTCTTATTTTCATTTAATTAATAATTATGCATAAAGGATGATCCGGGTATATGGTTTGTAAAATTTTTAAAACTCTGATTTTCTATGCTTCCGCTTAATTTGTGCAATTTGATTGCGTTCATGAATATTACAAACCTAACAGTGGCATCAGAGCCAAACCTTTATGTGAATTATTAATTGATTTAATTTGATATGTATATTTATATGTGTTTAGAACAATTTAATTGGGCATAATTTATTGTATAAAATTAGTATTTTATGAAGAAAAAAATTTAATTCGTAAAATCACAATACCATTTTTTTTCGCGAATCTCGTTAATATACTATATATATATATATATATATATATATATATATATATATATATATATATGTTATATCAAGAAACTTTATATATATATAGAGTTCGGATCTTAAGCTCATCTCTTATCCATTTCACTGAAGCTCACCCCACTTAGCGCGGACGTGACAAGAATGGTTCACCATACAAAATCGTCATCTATACTTTTAGCGACGGACAACATATAGCGTCATTAAAAGTATGAGACGCAACATTAATATGATCGAACCGTCGTCGGGTCCGTCGCTAAAGGGGGGTGAGCTCGGGAGAGTTGGATAAAGGGTGAGCTTAAGATTCGGACCGTATATATATAATATTAACAAGTGATCTTTCCTTCGGTTAATGAATGTATACGATATATATATTGTTAACATGTTTCTAGCCATATGATATATACTGTTATAAGGAAATGATTCACGTGATTGCATGATTCAAGTAACTTAAAATAATTAAGATTATTATATATATATATATATATATATATATATATATATTATTCTTAACTATTTTATAATTAAAATAAAATTTTATTTTAATCTTAAAATAAAATGTTTATTTTAATCTTAAAATAAAAGATTTATTTTAATTTTAAAATTGGATTTCATGCTAACTAATTAGAGTTGGAATTGGATTTCATGATAACTAATTAGAGTTAAAATTGGATTCCATGTTTCCTTAAATAAAGGAGTTTATTTAGATATGAAATAAGATTTCATATTATTCAAAATAAAAGAGTTTATTTGTGAATAGGAAAGATAATCCGCATTTCCTTAAATAAAGGAGTTTATTTAGATATGGAATAAGATTTCATGTTATTCAAAATAAAGGAGTTTATTTGTGAATAGGAAAGAGAATCCGTGTTTGTTTTAATAAAAGAGTTTTTTTTCTTGGAATTGGATTCCATAATGAATTAAAATAAATGAGTTATTTTGATTAAAGATTTTGATTAAAATAAATAGTTTATTTTATTCAAAATTGGATAAATTAAAATAAAAGAGGTTTATTTTGATTTAAATTTGGATTAAAATAAAGGAGGTTATTTTGATTCAAAATTAGATTTTATGCTAACTAATTTTGTCCATTAAATTATATCAATATATATATATATATATATATATATATATATATATATATGAATGTTTATTATTCATGAGATGAATGTTATTTATTGATGCATATGGTGATGTGTATGATATTTAATGGGATTAATTATGGACTATTGACCAATGTGATTAGATTTTATTTTAGTTAGATGCATGAATGTATGTGTTTTATTAAATGGGGTCTGTGTACCTCGTCTTCTCTAAGTTTTCTTAATATAAATTCTATATCCCTCCTATGTACTTCCCATTGACTGCTGATCAAGGTTTCTATTTATTTTAAATAGTTTTGTAATAGGAATAGTTAGAATTAATTTTGAAGAATTGGAGATCAAGGAGCAAGGAGCGCTTGAAGACCCGTTTATAATGGAGCCCGAGTTTAAATATAATAGTTATATTTAAATATTAATTCTTACACCCCTAGGGTTTGACCTTTTGGTTCACTTGATGGCTCTAGTGAACCAAACTAGAATAAAAGTCCATAATCAATCCGGGTAGAATATAATATTCTATATGTGCATGCTTATACTATATATATATATATATATATATATATATATATATATATATATATATATATATATATATATATATTATGCAAACATGATTTGCATGTTCATTAATACATCGTAGATTATATATATATATATATATATATATATATATATATATATGTGTGTGTGTGTGTGTGTGTGTGTGTGTGTGTGCATGCATTAAACAAGATGAGACAAATTAATAACAAACCCCTCAAATTTTTATATTAAGTCCTAATTAAGCGTTCAAAGATATTTGGAATATCGAACGTCATTTTTTCTAGCACATGATAAAAATAATACAAAAGATCAATTAATTATTATAAGTTTGTTGTGTCACCACAAGGCTTATCTTAATTCTTTGAGATGTTAATTTTATCACATTTGATGCTTATAAAGAAAATTGAACAATATTGTTTTGTTGTGTCACCACAAAGACAATATTTTTATTTTTTGAATATATAGAGTTGTGACGCCCCCCAAATAGGTATACATCACCCATTCTGAGTCGCCAAATACATGGTACAGAAACAAATACAACTTTAGTTATACAATTATCGTGCAAAATACGACAACACATATACTCTGAGTTTAAGTACAAATATTGTCTAATAGACAGTATACAAACTCAAAAGGAGTCCTCATTACAATTATTGATACACTATTTTTCAAAATAGTGAGAACTAATAAATCAACTATCATGAACCATCACTCCATACCCCGGCTAGTTCCTGCTATTTTCGAACCTCGTGAAAAGAAAAAATAGAACAAAAAGCAAAAGGGTGAGCTCAACTTGCCTAGTAAAGAATATTATGACTAAGATAATATACAACAAATTATCATTAGTTTTCAACAGGGAAAATCTGATAGAATATAATAGACAACAAGTTTTAGATCAACAACTGCAGCGGAAATAGCAATCCATCAGAAGAGTCAAGTAGAGAATGAATTCTACTATCTTCGAAGATTTAAAAGTCCATCATCAATATTTTATCCCTGTAACATCAATCAATATACATCTTGAATCAAATATTCATCTTTGCACTTCAGGCCAAAGATATTTATTTGTATCACCAGTTGGTCATGTTCATCTCAACACTGTTCATCTTTGCACTACGGGCCAAAGATATTCATCGATTAATCATTCATCTTTTTGCCTCTACAAAGCCAAAGATATTCAATCTTATCATCATTTAGGACTGAGGATGATGAAAAATATTTTAAAGAAAACGAATGCAGTGAGATAAAAGATCAAAGATTAGGGATTCGTACTTTAGTTTATCTAAGTTCAAAAATACCTTATAATAATCAATTGTGGAGCAAAATTCAAGAATGAAGATCAAAACATGGATACAATCAAAGATAGTAACTGTAACGCCTGAGAAAATCGGATTTTTGAGAATTAAATTTTTATTTGATTAAATGAATTTAATTAATTATTTATGGGAGCAAGCTAATTGAAGGTCTTTCTATTACCTAGAAATGTCAGAATGTCATAGGATTTTGGATATGTGATAGAATTAAAGTGTTTGAATTTCCAAGACGAAAATAAAAGCTTTCCGAGAAATTTTCTGAAAAACACTATTCACGCATTTCTGCTCGGGAATTATTTTTGAACTTCCGAGAAATACGTAACGATAGAATATCGATGTGAGATGGAATATCCAATAATATTTCAGTTATGAAAAACGTAATATTTCGCCTGCGGACTTAAAACCTAATGGTTAGGAGAACATTTTTTACGAGAAGAAAATGTAATGAGATTAATGAATTAAACGATTATCGTATAATACGTAGATATTATACGACGTAATGAATACGAGTATGATACGAGGCATTATACGAGTATGTATGAATTATGGTATGTCGTATATAATGAATAAGTATACGAGTTAGAATACGAGAATTATACATATGAAATACGTTATGCGGCTTTAAGCCAAATGTATTGAATTTGTAGGATTAAGTAGGAAATATTAAAGTCCAATGGGATTTGATAAGGCCCAAATGTAGGAAAGGTTAAGTCCAATATAAATTAATGTGCAAGCCCAAGTATTTGTTTAATTGCAAGCCCAATGGATAAGTTAAGATTAATTAAGCTAAAGGCCCAAATTATGAACTATGGGCTATAGAATGGTTTAAACCCATGGGGTAACCCATGGATAATCCAATGTGATAAACAAGTAAGCTTAATAACTAAGTTAAGTAATGACCAAATAAATAAGGTGGTGAGCAAGCAAAGGATAAAAGTTGTGTTAATCAAGTAAACTTAAAGGCTAAGTTATGTGATTAACAAGTATACTTAATGATTAAGTAAGTGTGATGGCCAAGTTTAGGTGGTGAACAAGTTAACTTAATCACAAAGTAATGAATAGTAAGGAGCTGGAGTGGCCTAAAAGACTAAACTACCCTAACCTTGGAAATCCTATAAATAGCAAGCTTGGATTCATTTGTTTGGTTGTTTCATTTCATCTAACTTATAAAGTTGAGAGCTTATTTACTTAAGAGAATAAGCACATATAAAGTTAGACTTCCCTTGTTAGATTTCGAACCAACAACTTATAGCTTATTGGTTTGAGAGAAAAAGCAAGAAAAGCTAGAAGAATCGCCTTGTTAATTCAAGAAGCAAGAAGGAGATTAAAGATTTACCGAGTGTTATTCAAGAGTAAGTATTCTTAAACCATGTTTCTCTTTATCTTCCATTGTTAGAGAAGGGGGTATTGGTAGAACTAGCATGCTAAGGAATGATAAATTAAAGGGCTTAAGTCTTAATAAGCCGTATAAGTCATGAATAAGCTATTCGTAATCATATAAGTTAAGAACTTATGAAGATCAATAATGAACGTATAATAACTTGTAAGAACTTGTAGCATGTTTACATTAATAAAGTTAGTATGATAATAAGGAGCAAGAATAATGGTCAAAAGTCGTTAACCATAATAAGTCATATGGAAAGAAGACATAAGTCATGAGAAATGGAAATATAAGTATTTTTATACTTTAATAAGTTACAAACTCATCAAGAATAAGTAATAACTTATCATGTTTATAAGTTAATGAATTATGTATGTCAAGAGGTTAGTATGATGAATTAAATCCATTTGAAACGAAGAACAAATCTTAAGTAACGAAGTTTTGCCGGAATTCACATGATTAGACGACAATCGTCGAATTCGTGAAATTCTCAGAATGGGAGTTGAATTTTGATATTGAGCTTGGAAACGTTGGTTTTCAATGGATAGAAGTCATATTTTGCATTATAGAGTTGCGGACTCGAAAATGGCCGTATTCCGACTTAGAACGAAGAAACGAGCGTTGAACGTTCACAAACGTTTATCGTTTTCGTTAAAAATAGACTAATAGGTGATATTTTAGCAAACGAAGTCGAATAGATAAAATTCTTGCATGAACACGTAGAGTATGTGATTTGTGAACCGTAAGACTTATAACGAAGGAGTTACGAGTTCGGGAATCTCACCATTTGAAAAATCTGTCAAACATTTTTGTGGCACAGAGTCCGTATTGCTACAACTGCAACTCCAACCCATTAGCCAGGCCATAGCAATACTAAAGTGAGCCTCACCCTGAAACTCTCGTGTTGCAATACGACAAGTAACAAAGGGACTCGTACCGCAGCGTCGAATCCAATTTCTAGGCAATAACTGGTGACACCGCAACGCGAAACCAAGAGTAATAGTCGGCGCTGCAGCGCCAGCCTCTTGACCTATGTAATGAAAAATGTTTACATGTTGAACATAAGTTGTAATTGATGAACATTTAAATAAAGGGACTTAATAAAACATTGTTAAGTCATAACTAAACCTCAAGTGTGATGACTTAGAGTTAAAGAAAGTTAATTGAATGTGAACGTGAACGGTGTGCAATAAGTGTACTAAACCAATGACGATCGAGTTTCGATTAATAATAAAGTTAGTAAGCCGCGATGAAAGACAACTAACTCCAACCGAGTTGTAATAATGGAATAATTTCAATTAAGTTATAGAAAGGAAAGAAGTTGATAAGAACGATGTAAAAGAACGACGGAAAGCCAGAACCAATAATAACAAATCTAATACGTAATTAGATTGAGAAGAAGGGTAAGATTCTTTAAGGAATATGTATGTTCATTCATAACCTAATGTGGTATGTTTTGTGTTTATGTGTTGTAGAGATTGTAAAGACTCAAAGGAAATGTAATTATACTGTAGCAGACGCTGAAGGAAAATTTTTCTTAAACGCTTGTCTAACCTTCGTGTTAGCCAAGTTTTCAAATGATTCAAGTTATGAGATGCATGAATGGTTTTACAAAAGAGTTGATTGATTTCTTTACAAGTTTTCCATATAGAATTGATAACGCTATCCTACGCCAATGGTTTGGTACAAATTCAAGGTAAGCCTGAATATGAATAAACAAATATATTTTCATCGAGTATTCGATGGGCACGTGAGGTTGCCACAACTTAAACGTACACACATTTAATGGATGTAGTGTTGATCAACATAGAGTACTATAGGCTGATCACCTAGAAGTGCTCGTAAGATATGCCGGACTTACGAACTTCGTGTCGGGTTGTCCTTTTCAAAGAAATTGTAAAACGCTCATGGTCTTGGACCAGAATTGATGTTTTACTGAATATTGTTATTGTAAAACATTTTTAAGGAAAAGGAATGCAATTTTGAGTTATTGATAGTACTTCGTAACTACTATCCAGTTATTGAAGATATATGATTCCTATGTTTCAATCATGCTTTTAAAATGAAATTGTAACAACCCCAAAATAGGTCCATTCCATCCAACCCATTCTGAGTCGCCAAATACATGGTACAGAAAATAACTACAACATTATTACAACAATTGTCGTGCAAAATACAACAACACATATGCTGTGAGTTTGGATACAAATATATATCAACTATGACTCATGTCCCAACCATGGACAGAACCTCATAATAATACCTCACATAAAGGTATAGTCGAAAACTATTTTAGAAATTAGAATCTTTGGAAAGTACTCAAGGAAACCTTCGTACATGGGAGGCCATGCGTCTAGATTATTATAGATATCATATGGCCACAGAATTATCCTTGGTTGACCCAATAGACCCCAAAGAAAAACGAGAAGATTACTATCATATTCTTCCCAATGGCGAGTCCTCTCTTGACATATCATTATCTCCACTGTCTCTAATTGAGAGTTATATTTCAAATAGACTCCAAGATCATATAGATAGTGCTGGTAGATATACTCAACAAGTGGATGAGCACAACCCTGTCTTATGATGACACGAGGTTGTATGTCATTAGACATCTTGTATGATAGTGGCAAAACACCCTTCCAAGTTAAATTCACCTCACCCTCAACATCTATAGACCATCATTCTATTCCCTCGCTATCCCCCGCTCGACCCAACTACACTTTTATTACCTGAAAGAAATTATGAAGCAAAAGGGTGAGCACAACTAGCTCAGTAAAGAATATCATGACTAAAAATAATTAAATTATCAATTGCCTTCATCAATAATAAATCAGAGATTTAGAACATATGGTAGATGATAAAATTTCAACCATAGTTGCAGCGAAATGAGCAATCCATTAGAAGAGTCAAATAGACCATAAAATCTATTATCTTCTCCATGTTAAAAGTCCACCAACAATGTTTTATCCTCAGTAACATTAATCGACAATTCACATCCCACAATCACGTGTATAACTCATAATCGTAATTGTAGTTCTAAATTCCTTTCCTCATCTAGGACAAAGTTTATTTTCATCACCGAAACATCAAAGATCATGGTTATACCAAATCACAGCCTCACATTCATAATCATATTGATAAATTCATCTTTTGCACTACGGGCCAAAGATATTCATCAACAGCTCATCTTTGCACCATCGCCAAAGATATTCAACAACATGTCATCTTTGCACTACAGTGCCAAAGATATTCATCGATTGGTCATGTTCATCTAAACACCTGTTCATCTTTGCACTACGGGCCAAAGATATTCATCAGAAATCATTCATCTTTGCACTAGAGGCCAAAGATATTCCGTTATATCATCATTTAGTACTCAGGATGATGAAAAATATTTTAAAGAAAACGAATCTAGTGAAACAAAAGAACAAATATTAAGGATTCGTACTTTAAACAATTTCCGTTCAAAAATACTTCATAAATAACCAGAGTGGGATAAAATTCAAGAATGATCAAAACATGGATACAATCAAAGCTAGTATCCATAATAGATATTTTGGACGAAAAACGAAAAATTTAATTTTTCTGTGAATAGTGTCGTATTCGTGAATAGTGCCGTATACGTGAATAGTGCAGTATACGTGAATAGTAACTCCGACACCAAAAGATAGAAATTTCACAAAAAACATCATCATGCTTCGTGAATAGTAACTCGTGAATAGTAACTTGTGAATAGTAACTCATGAATAGTAACTCATGAATAGTAACCACGACATAAAAAAGTTCCAAATTTGATAAAAACTCAAACCAATATTTCGGCATAATGATATTGAAGAAATAATATCATTTATGAAGAAAATAATCTCCCTTACAATCCCTTACCTCAAAAAGAATAGTACTTCTGACTAGAATACTGAATATAGTGCTGAAAGAACTTGCACCATATAGCAATACTCAAAGTACTAAAATACTCACAAAATACGATCGATATAATAGAGAGAGAAAGAGAGAAATCTTTAGTTTCTGGTGTGATTTTTAATTCTAACTTAAGCACCCTATTTATAGGAAAATGCTTAGAATACCAAAGAAGAAAATTTAATAAAATATTATTATTATTATAAAATTTTCACGCCAACCTCTTGACAACTGATTTCAGCACATTCCAACAACCAAAACCATCAAAAACATTTTTCTCAATTAATTTATTTAAAACTCCAAATAATAATAATTAATTAATCCGGAACTTCAATAATTCATAATAAATAGCCCTTTTATCAGAAAATTCGAATCTCGCTTGTTTTTATAGGAAATTCAATTCTCTACAACTTTGGAGAAGAAAATTTTTCCAAATTCCAAACAAAAATTGACCGAAATCCATAAACGGGCGATTTTACAGGTTATAATCAAATTTCAGTCAAGAAATGGGTCCACCAACATGTTTAACATGTTTTTAGTATTTATTGCAACAAAAATACTCTTCCTCCTCATATACTCATATATCTTATATTCATTATAAAAATATCACCATTATTATATTATTAATATAATAATATATTAAAATGAATTATTTTATCAGAAAAAGATAAAATATTAATTTTCAACAATTGTCACATTAAAAATTTTCTCCATCTATATCCCCATAAAATCAATATTTTCCTCATCATATAAATCAATAATTAATTTTTCACAAATAATATTACAGAATCACAATAATGACAACCAGTAGTTCAGGAAAGAGGGGCTTTCCAATAAGAATTTCTCCTTCTCAAGCCATGAATTAGGTGACCAAACCTCTCTTTAGATGTAACTTTCTAGACATTGCCAATAATGTTATCTAATAATATTATTCAGATAATATGAATTATTGCTTCGATAATGGAAATACGGTGTAAAATATCAACGCAAAAATTATTGAATAAATAAAATAAAATACTTTGAATAATAGAATTACCGTAACAATTATTGAGTAGTGCCTTTCTTACGTAAGAGTCAATAATTCAAAATATCTTTATGCAATACCGTGTATTATCTCACAACAACGCAACAGCGTATTACTTTACTTTACCCACCGGGTATTCCAACAGTGTTAACGGTAACGATTACGCCGTTATTTATAAAAACATTAATTTGTCATTTTCTTCATCCAACAGTTATTCTGTTATGAAGCCTACAAATTGTTGCGTCGTCGTATGAATATTCCCTGACAGAAAGAATATTCCACGACCAAACGAATATTCCCCGACAACAATGAATATTTTTATAACCACTTGTGTATTTTTAAATAAAAATTCAAATATCACCCTTAACTTTAACCTTTTATCAATTTAACCATTTACTAAATAGTAATTATAAAAAAAATTGAATACTTTTATTTCATAAAATTCGGGGTCTTACAATCTCCCTTCCTTATGAAATTTCGTCCCCGAAATTTACGTAACTGGTATTTTAAAGAGTTGAGAATACCTTGTTTTCATTTCGGATTCTATCTCTCCCGGGTCATCATGATTTCTCCATTGCTCATCTCCCGTGATAACTTCATTTGCGTTCCTCACTTGATGAGAAGTCATAAAAATCGCTATCCCTCGAACTACTCGGCTTTGACTTGTCTGGGGCAGCATTTGGCGTCATCACTACCGTTGGAATATACTTTTCTATAGGGCATATTCCTCCCTCAACTGCCTCGCCGTACTCCTGATTCATGATCTGAATCATCAATCTTCGATCCATATCGAATTCAAGTTGACCGCTTTGTATAGGGTAATTCAAAACTCGATGTTGGGTTCTCCCAATTGCTTTCCAAAAAGAGAAATTCATATCATCTATTTTAGCCTTCTTAGATCGGACATCTCTTTCCACAATATCCACGTGTCGTGCGGCTTTTGCCCATGCATCACTTATTCTCACTCGTTCAGTTTTTCCTTCTTTCAGCTCAGATTCCATCTTTATCATCTTATACTCTGCCAAAGAATGCTTCTGTTCAAGCATCACATATCGGGTAACACAAGCTTGAATTGTTGCATCCTTTTGCTCCACGACATCTTTAATCGTTCTTGACTGCTTCTTCTAACTCATGAATACGATTTTGAAATTCTACATTTTGATCATATAATACCTCTAATAAACTCTCCTCAGGTACCTCTTCTTCCACTTCTTCCTCACTCTCAGTTGTTACCTCTGCGACTATCTCGGGTGCAACTATAAATTCTTCACTCACCACATGGATATCTCTAATTCCTTCTTCGTCTGACATCACATTATCATGGTTAGTGATTAGAGGTATCCCCACAGTCTCATTTACTCCATTGTTAGCATTCTCAGCTGCAATTCTCAAATACTGCCATAAAACAAGGGTTAATTAAGCAAATTAACACATCACATAATATCCATATATTATGACCGACCAACAATTAAGCTTAGGTAGGACACACTAGCGAAGGATTTACTCATCTCTCCCCTCCTAGTTATATTCCCCGATCTCCGCCAGAGACCATATCCCTAAGCTCTGATACCAAATGTAACAACCCCAAAATAGGTCCATTCCATCCAACCCATTCTGAATCGCCAAATACATGGCACATAAAACAATTACAACTTTATTACAACAATTGTCGTGCAAAATACAACAACACATATGCTGTGAGTTTGGATACAAATATATATCAACTGTGACTCATGTCCCAACCATGGACAACACCTCATAATGACACCTCACATAAAGGTATAGTCGAAAACTGTTTTAGAAATTAGAATCTTTGGAAAGTGCTCAAGGAAACCTTCATACATTGGAGGCCATGCGTCTAGATTATTATAGATATCATATGGCCACAGAATTATCCTTGGATGACCCAATAGACCCAAAGAAAAATGAGAAGATTACTATCATATTCTTCCCAATGACGAGTCCTCTCTTGACATATCATTATCTCCACTGTCTCTAATTGAGAGTTATATTTCAAATAGACTCCAAGATCATATAGATAGTGCTGGTAGATATACTCAGCAAGTGGATGAGCACAACCCTGTTTTATGATGACACGAGGTTGTATGTCATTAGACATCTTGTATGATAGTGGCAAAACACCCTTCCAAGTTAAATTCACCTCACCTCAACATCTATAGACCATCATTCTATTCCTCGCTATCCCCTCAGCTCGACCCAAATACACTTTTATTACACGAAAGGAATTGTGAAGCAAAAGGGTGAGCACAACTAGCTTCGATAAAGAATATCATGACTAAAAATAATTAAATTATCAATAGCCTTCATCAATAATAAATCGATTTAGAACATATGGTAGAAGATAAAATTTCAACCATAGTTGCAAATGAATGAGCAATCCATTAGAAGAGTCAAATAGACCATAAAATCTATTATCTTCTCCATGTTAAAAGTCCACCAACAATGTTTTATCCTCGTAACATTAATCAACAATTCCTGTCCCACAATCACGTGTATAACTCATAATCGTAATTGTAGTTCTAAATTCCTTTCCTCATCCAGACAAAGTTAATTTTCATCACCAAAACATCAAAGATCATGATTATACCAAATCACAGCCTCTCGCTCATAATCATATCGATAAATTCATCTTTTTACTACGGGCCAAAGATATTCATCAACAGTTCATCTTTGCACCATCGGCCAAAGATATTCAACAACATGTCATCTTTGCACTACGGGCCAAAGATATTCATCGATTAATCATGTTTCATCTAAACACCTGTTCATCTTTGCACTACGGGCCAAAGATATTCATCAGAAATCATTCATCTTTGCACTACAGGCCAAAGATATTGCGTTATATCATCATTTAGGACTCATGATGATGAAAAATATTTTAAAGAAAACGAATCTAGTGAAACAAAAGAACAAATATTAAGGATTCATACTTTAAACAATTTCCGTTCAAAAATACTTCATAAATAACCAGAGTGAAATAAAATTCAAGAATGATCAAAACATGGATACAATCAAAGCTAGTATCCATAATAGATATTTTGGACGAAAAACAAAAAATTAATTTTTCTGTGAATAGTACCGTATTCGTGAATAAAGGTCAGATATCGTGAATAAAGGTCGATATACGTGAATAGTAACTCACACACCAAAAGATAGAAATTTCACAAAAAACATCATCATGCTTCGTGAATAGTAACTCGTGAATAGTACTCGTGAATAGTAACTCATGAATAATAACTCATGAATAGTAACTAATGAATAGTAAACACGACATAAAAAAGTTCCAAATTTGATAAAAACTCAAACCAATATTTCGGCATAATGATATTGAAGAAATAATATCATTTATGAAAAAAATAATCTCCCTTACAATCCCCTAACTCAGAAAGAATAGTACTTCTAACTAGAATACTGGATATAATGCTGAAAGAACTTGCACCGTATAGCAATACTCAAAGTACTAAAATACTCACAAAATACGCTCGATATAATAGAAAGAGAAAGAGAAAGAGAGAGAAATCTTTAGTTTCTGGTGTGATTTTCAATTCTAACCTAAGCACCCTATTTATAGGAAAATGCTTAGAACACCAAAGCAGAAAATTTAATGAAATATTATTATTATTATAAAATTTTCACGCCAACCTCTTGACAACTGATTTCAGCACATTCCAACAACCAAAACCATCAAAAAACGTTTTTCTCAATTAATTTATTTAAAACTCCAAATAATAATAATTAATTAATCTGGAACTTCAATAATTTATAATAAATAGCCCTTTTATCAGAAAATTCGAATCTTGCGACTTTTTATAGGAAATTCAATTCTCTACAACTTTACAGAAGAAAGTTTTTCCAAATTCCAAACAGAAATTGACCGAAATCCATAAACGGGCGATTTTACAAGCTATAATCAAATTTCAGTCAAGAAATGGGTCCACCAATATGTTTAACATGTTTTTAGTATTTATTGCAACAACAATACTCTTCCTCCTCATATACTCATATATCCTACATTCATTGTAAAAATTTCACCATTATTAATTTTCAACAATTGTCACATTAAAAATTTTCTCCATCTATATCCACATAAAATTAATATTTTCCTCATCATATAAATCAATAATTAATTTTTCACAAATAATATTACTGTAATCACAATAATGACAACCAAAGCCGCTCCTGTGAAAGAGGGGCTTTCAATAAGAATTTCTCCTTCTTGCCAGCGTAATTAGGTGACCAAACCTCTCCTTAGATGAACTTTCTAGACATTGCCAATAATGTTATCTAATAATATTATTCGAGATAATATGAATAATTGCTTCGATAATGGAAAATACTTTGTAAAATATCAACGCAATTAATTATTGAATCAATAAAATAAAATAATTTGAACAAGAATTACGTAACAATTATTGAGTAGTGCCTTCTTACGTAAGAGTCAATAATTCAAAATACCGCATGCAATAATACCGCTGCTCTGTGCAACAACGCCAGTATTATTTTACTTTACCCAAGGGTATTCCAACAATGTTAATGTAACGATTACGCCGTTATTTATAAAAACATTAATTTGTCGTTTTCTTCATCCGACGATTATTCATTATGGGGCCCAAAATGGTCATGTCGTCGCATTTAATATTCCCAAACGTAAAGAATATTCCACGACCAAAACGAATATTCCCCGACAACAATGAATATTTTTATAACCACTTGTGTATTTTGAAAAAAAATTTATATATCACCCTTAACTTTAACCTTTTATCAATTTAACCATTTACTAAATAGTAATTATAAGAAAAATTGAATACTTTTATTTCATAAAATTCGGGGTCTTACAGAAATTGTTGTACTTGCTGAGCTTGTTATGCTCACTCTTGCTTGAACCATATGAATGCAGCTTAGACCGAATGGACCGAAGGATTCGTCAAGGTTAAAGCGAAGGCTAAAGCGAACTTGTAGATTACCTATGTAATAGTATAGGTTTGTAATGATAATATTTGATATTATGACAAGAATAAATGTAACGGTTATAAAGAACCTGGGGAATGGTAGTATTACTTTGGAATATATATAAGACATATTTGTTCTTTTGAGGCATTTCAATTGAATGTTTGTGTGAACTGTAACACTGTGGAGCACCATATGTCGGGTTAGAAGAGACCCGGATTTGGGGGCGTCACAAGTGGTATCAAATCATTAGGTTATAAAACTTAAGGGGGGAAGAACATTAGGCTAATAACCTCGTTAAGGAAGAGAAGTCCGAAGGAAGTAAACTCGAGCTTTACTTAAGTCAAAGGAGTTAATAAGGTATTGAGGAAACTCAGTATCGAAAGATTTAAAAGATGGAAAGTAACCCTAAATAAATTAAATGTGATTGGTGCTTATACTATTGTGTGTTATGTACTAATCAAATTAAATGTCGATCGATAGCTTTATGTATAGAGATATATACGCGGTGAGCGAAGAGATTGTGAACAGAGTAGAGCCTGTACTCATGCCAGTGGCGGAGGTACCATTAGTAATACTAGAGGAGTCGGAGACAGAGGAGTACTTTTCTGAGGAAGACTACTCCGAGGGAGAGATGGATATAGCATCATATCTTAGTATGATGAATGATGTGGAGGAAGGAATGGAGGTAACATCGGTTGAAACGGTGGTACCTGCACTAGAGTCATCACCTTCAGATGTAGTGAGATCATTATATCTGGCAGAGCTTGACAAAAATGTGCAACTGAGTGCATTTGTGCAGAATCAAAATAAAGAGATTAGTGCCCTTTACATAGCGAATGAGTCTGCAGAAGCGGATTTTGAGTCCGAGCATGATGAGAAGGTGCTCATGATAAATAAGGCTAGAGACTATAAGAACGAGGCCGATGAGCTTCGTAAAGAACTGGGGGAGAAGGATCGAAAGATAGCACGGATGTCTTACATCCATGAGAGTGCTCATAAGGATTTCAAGCTGAAAGTTGCTTGTTATTCCAATGAGTCAGGACAAACCCGTCATACTATTAGTCAGGATAATGTAGTGGCGATTGCGAATGAGAAACACGAGGATGCTGTTATGCATTATTAGAAGTCTAGAGGTATAAATATGTGTAGTGATGTAAAACCCTCTTTTGTATAAAAGGGTAGTCTTTTTGTAAATCCCAACTTTTGTGAAGTTCAATTTCGGGATAGAAAATGTAATAGCTGTTGACTATGGAAAACCAATTGTAAATAGTTTCAAACTATGAAGAAGCATATGAATATAGTGAAGTTTTCATTTAATATGCTTTGTTATGGTATGAGTTGGTATGTGGCGAATAATAACGAAGTAAGTAAATAGATAATAATGAAATTTTATTTGTTTAATTAGAAAATGCCGCCACAGAGAAGATAACGCAACCAAGAAATAGAATCACGTAATGATAATCAATGGGGTCAAAATAACCCTATGCAAGAGTTCGTTAATTTATTAATGACTGCATTGAACCAAACCGGGGGTAGAGTACCCGCGGAACCTAGGGTAGCTAGAACGGCTACCTTTAAAGAATTTAAAAGCGTAGGTCTGTTGGAGTTCAAAGGAACGACGGACCCAATAGAGGCCCAGACATGCGTAAAAGAAACATAGAAGGCGTTTATTATTATAAGCGTAGGTGAGGCGCAAAAGACTTCATTTGCGAGTTATAGGATAAAAGGTGAAGCCAACTTTTGGTGGGAGGTTCACCAGGGTGGGACTAGAACAGATGTGGTAACATGGAAACAATTCAAGAAGGTTTTCTTTGAGAATTATTTCCTTACAAGCATGCAAGGGAAGATGGAGATTAAGTTCTTAGAACTTAAACAAGGGGACATGACGGTTCCCCAGTACACGACCAAATTCAATGAATTGGCAAGGGTTGCTCCACACCAAGTGGACACTGAGGAGAGGAAGGCTCGTAGGTTTGAGCAGGGCCTGAAACCCTGGCTCTATAGTAGGATTGCGGTGTTCCAGAGGGTTTCCTACGGAACCATCTTGGAGAAGGTGTTTATAGCAGAGAGTGGTGGTGAGGCGTTGACTCAATAACACAAAGAAAGAGATGAAGAAGGAGAGCAAGGGAGAGGGAGGAACCAAGGCAGAGCCAGTGGTAGTATGCCGAAAAGAAAGAATTTTAACTTCGGGAATACTGGGGTAGGACAAGGGGATCATAATCGTAGGATCAAAGTTTGTAAGACATGTGGAAAGACTCATCTAGGAGTCTGTCTGGAAGGGAGTATAAGTATCTTTAAACATTAAGGTAGAGGAGGAGGAAATAACTTTCGTTAATTTTATTCGTGGAAATTATTTCATGAATAATAAAGGTAAGCCAGTATAGGTAGATAAGTCGTGATAAAGTTGAGAGAATTTGAAGAAATTCTCGGTAGGAATGAGTTAAGTAACCATAGAATTTTAATAAATTGTTAGAATAAAAGTATGAATAGTCAGTTTTTCTAAGAAAACCCAAGGTAGTAATTTACGGTAATAAAACACCGCGTCATTATTGTTTTCTAACCGTGACGCAATTAGTAGGATGTTAAGGAAAGGGATGCGTCGTTACGGTTGTGTATCGACTATAATAATAGGAGTAAGTTAATGATTAAGAGTAAATACCCATGGCCCAGGATCGATGATCTATTTGATCAGTTGAAAAGGGGCAAAGAATTTTTCTTAGATAAATTTGTGTACGGGGTATCGTCGGTAGAAAGTAAGGAAGAAGGAGGAGGCACCTAAGACGACGTTTAGAACTCATTATAGTTATGACAAGTTTCTAGTTATGTCATTTGGGTTGACTAAAGTGCAGAAGTTAGATTTCCTTAAGGGACGTCGAATAAGTCTGTGGCAAATTGATAGGTTCTCTTGTGAGGAGCTATGGTTGAAGGTACCATTAGCGTCACAGAATTTTAGAGGAAGGTTAAGTGAAGCACCTGTATTATCTCTATTAGATGATATGAGGAATTTTGTAGTGTATCTCGATGTTTCGCATAGATGACATGATTGCGTGCTCTTATAGCATGGCAATGTCATTGTGTATGCATCACGCCTGTGAGACCCCAGATTTTATGAATAAATATTTAATTTTCTCGAAATAATTTTTTATTTTTATATTATGGAGTGGATTTGATATAATGTTATAGTTGTGGGTTATATTTATAAATTTTACAAAGTATGCAAGTTGTTATAAAATATTCGTTTGGTCGGGGAATATTCTTTTTGTCGGGGAATATCTGTACGACGACACAATCATTAGTGGACCCCACAACGGAAGTATTGTCGTAGTTAAAAAATGACAGAATTATCTTTTTATAAAAATAACGACGAAAGTGTTACTGTTAAAACTGTTGATCTATCCGGTAGTAAAAGTACAATAATACGCGTGGTTGTATAGTAGCACACGGTATTGATTATTGATGCTTACGTAAGAAGTCACTCAGTTATACTCAATTATTGCTACAAAAATTGTTTGCATCATATCTCTCATATTATCGATTCAATTATTGTCACAAAGATCATCTCGTGATAATATTTATTATTATTAAATCAATAATTGAGACGACAAAGTTATTTATATTATTATTTTCAATATTAACAATGTCTAGAAGTTCTGTCAAGGAGAGGTTTGGTCACCTAATTGCGCGCCAATAAGGAGAAATCCTTATCGGAAAGCCCCCTCTTCCCTGGGAACGACCTGGTTGTTAAATATTGTGAGTTATAATATTAATGATGAATAAGTTGTGTTGATTAAAGATGAAATTGATTGTTCCATTGTATTGAGATTATTAGTGTTAGTGGAAATTGACATTTATTTTGATGATAATTGATGTCTGGAGGTTATATTGTTCACTCGGGTATTCGGATCACTTTTCGTGTCGGAGTACTATTCACGAGTTACTATTCACGAGTTACTATTCACGGGGTACTATTGATTCGCATTCTTATACTATTAGGGGTGGTGGTGCAAAATTGATAATACTTGCATGACTAAGTTAAAAATGGAGGTATAGTTAAAGGTACTATACTGTAATTAATTTTTTTCACATGATTATACTATTTATTCACATGATTGTACTATTGGTTCACATGATTTACTATTAGGGGAGTTGGTGCAAGATTGAAAATACTTGCAGAACTAAATTAAAAATGAAGAAAAAGAGGAAGGTATTATACTGTAATATTTCGAGCCCAAAAACGTGCAATTATCGAAACTATATTTTCCTATAAATAGAAGCTCATTCTTCCTTCATTTCTCACCAATTCATAAAAGCTTTAGAGCAATTATTATAGAGAGAAAGAAGAAAAGTATTCTGCTACTTCACTACTCCTATATCCAGTACTCTTCCTTTTAAGGTAGGGAATATTATTTGTTGTACTCGTAAGGGGTAATATTTCTTTTGTATTCATGAAGAGAACTTCTGTTATTCCATTATTTATTATTCTGTTGGAATAACCGGTATACGCGGGCTACCCTATACTTGGTGAAATTCTTCTATTATTCCATTCGTTATTATTCTGTTGGAATATCCTGTCTATGCGTTTTACACCGGACTTGATTCCGTCTTTATTATTCTCATTGAATATCCTCGTCATGCATGGCGTTTTGCCGGGACTGGTTTCGCCTTTATTATTATTATTCATTGGAATATCCTCGTCTCATGCGTTTTTGCCGGGACTTGGTTCCATCTTTATTGGTATTCTATTGGAATAACATGTCTATGCGAAGTACCGCATGCATGGTGATTTCTGCTATTATTCCGTTCTTTATTATTCTGTTGGAACATCCTGTCGGTGCTTTATGCATGACCTAGTTCCGTTAATTATTATTCTGTTGGAATAACCTGTCTATGCGAAGTACCGCATGCATGGTGATTTCTTTTGTTATTTCATTCTTTATTATACTCAGTTGGTTAAAGTTTTGACTTCTATACTCCATGAAATTAGTGGAATATCCTTGATATTTGCGCTTCATCCAGTATCTTTTCATGGAAATATTCTTCTGAGCATTCTTGAATTTTACTCTACAAAGCAGTATCATGTTGACAATTTGGACGTTATCAGTTCCTAGATAAATTAATTCTTGAACTTGTTTTATTGAATTCTTATATCATTGTCATCATCCTCATGTTTATTTTTTTGAAAGTTATCTAGTATCCTGTAGTGCATAGATGGACTTGGTATGATTATGACCAGGGATTATTCGGTATAATCATAACCGTAATGTTACAAATGATGTGGAAAAAGTCCTCATTGGCCCGTAGTGCATTGATGGACAGATTTTGGTATGATTATTGCTATGGATTCTCTTTGGCCGTAGTGCAAAGATAAATTGTTTTATGGCATGATCGGACCGTTGATGAAAACATGATTATCTTTAGTCAGTAGTGCATGGATAATTCGTGGTCGTGATACTGAAAGAATATCCTTAAACAGAGTGCCGGGGATGATTTGATGATGTGGATTATTTATTAAGCTGAGTCTCAGCGATAAAAGTGATGAAAAACCTTTTAAATCATAGAAGATAGTAGATTTTATTCCCTACTTGACTCTTCTAATGGATTTCTTATTTCGCTACAGTTAAACTTGATGTTTGTTATATTGTATCAGTTTAACACTGTTGAAGGCTAACGATAATTTTCTGCATTATCTTAGTCATAATATTTCTTACTGGGCTAGTTGAGCTCACCCTTTTACTTTCATTGTTCTCTTCAGAAAATGAGAACGTAGCTGGGACTAGTCGGGGAACAGAGTGATGGTCCTAGATGCTGCATTAATAGTCCTCACTATTCTGTGAAATAGTGTAATAATAAATATAATAAAGACTCCATTGAGTGTGGATATTGTCTAGATGACAATATTTGTATTCAAATTCACAGCTCATGTTGTATATTTAAGATTGTATTTTTATTCTGTACCATGTATTTGGCGACTCAGAATAGGTTATATATTCCTATTTTGGGGGCGTCACAGTTGGTATCAAAGCTTAGGGATATTATCCCTGGCTAAGATGTGAGACAAGAACTAGGAGGGAAGAGACGAGGAATTCCTTCGCTAGTATGACCTACCTAAGTTTATTTGGTATTTAATTGGTCGGTCAGAGTATTGGGATAATATGTTGCATGTCAATTAACCCTTGTTTTGTGGCAGTATTTGAAAATGGCATCCGAGAATATTGAGAATAGCAATGGAGCACAAGAGACCGTTGAGTCTCCACATATCAATAATCAGGACAATGTGCAACAGGATGGCGATAATCCTCTTGTAAACAACAACACTGATCAATTGACGAACGAAGGTACGTTTAGGAGCTTTTTAGAATTCATACAACATCAGGAGAAGGCGGCTCCTGTTCATAATGCAGGTAAAAACAATGGCAACCCACGGTTGGTCACCGCTAAGCAATTCAAGGAGCTGGAACCACAGGAGTTTTTGGGAAAGCCAGAACCACTTAAGGCGGAGACGTGGTTAAAGCAGATCACCAAGATATTGATGTCTTGGGATGCTCCGAGGAGCAAAAGGTTCCCTTTGCCACCTCTATGTTGCGTGAAGAGGCAGATCACTGGTGGGAATCTGTAAAATGTACCCAGCCTAATGCACTCAAGATGTCTTGGGTGAAGTTCCAAGAGCTGTTCAATGACAAGTACTTTCCCGAAAGCATTCGTCACATGAAGGAGGTGGAATTTATCAAGCTGGAACAAAACAATATGATCGTGTCGCAATATGAGGCTAAATTTGCTGAGTTATCCCGGTTTGCATTCCATTTTGTCGATAATGAGGAACGAATGACGCGAATGTTTTTAAGAGGTTTGAAACCAGAGATACGTCAATATCTTATTTCTCATAAACTGTGTTTGTATTCAGATATTGTAAATAGGGCTCAGTTAGTGGAGCGCGATAACGAGTCAACGCAACCAAAAGAGAGCAGCCAGCAAAATGATAATATCGGTGATAACAGTCATCAAAGCAGTGACAATAAGCATGGAGGGAATCAACATGCTAGAATTGGTAACCACTTCGGTGGTAATCATGGTCAAAATAATAAGAATGGAGATTCAACAATGATGGAAAGACGTCAGCACCAACACCCGTTGTTAAGGAAGGAGAACGACCACCTATCATATGCTTCAAATGCGGAGGGGAGGACACATCACCCAAACTGCGTATGCGTCAGTCCAAAGAATGTTATAATTGTGGAAGAGAAGGTCACTAAGCCCGATTTTGTCATTCACCGAAGACAAGTTCAGCTAGGATGGAGGCACCAAAGGATGTCCCAGACAAGCCAAAGCCGGTAGTTTAAGAGAGAGCATTTTTTTCGTGACGAGGAACCTAAATAAAATTATCACGGGTATGTTAGTCATAAACTCTTGCGAAGTCTATACCGTGTTAGATACCGGTTCTACTCACTCTTTTATTGCACCTAGTTGTGTTCAATGTTTGAAGTTAACTCTGGAGAAGTTAGACTTTGATATATCTGTTTAAACTCAGTTGGGAGAAACCTTCGTTACCTCCACTATTTATAAATCTTGTTCAAATCAACACTTTCACGTTACCTGTTGATCTTATCTCTTTGAAAATACTTGCCTTCGATGTGATTTTTGGAAACGATTGGTTAACTACTCATCTTTCTTTTCGTAAGGTTGTTAGCTTTCATACTCCTAACCAACCTGTTATGCGAATTCAAAGTAACCAAACCACTAAAGTAAATCATTGTCATATCAAGCCATAAATAAAGAGCCCCGATCCTTTCGTTGTTGAATTTCTTGTGTGTAATGCACCGAAGCCAGACTTTCTGTAGGCAACGTCGTGAATGATGATGGCAAGTTGATAGGTATCAATTTAACGTGTTATCCAAGTCTTGGATGAGAGTCACAGTTTTGAATGGTATTTCTATTGTTAATAAATTTCTTGACGTATTCTTGAAGACTTCTTAGCCTACCCATAGAGCGTGAAATCGAATTTTGTATTGACCCCAGTACAAAACCTATTTCTTAAACCCTCAAATATTTCTTTAACTAAAACGAACGTGTAATGTGCCAAAGACGTTGGCTCGAGCTGTTGAAGATTACGATTATATCATTCAATACCATCGTGGAAAAACGAACATGGTAGCTGACGCGTTGAGTAGAAGATCGTATGTGTTTACAAGTGCGAATATACGAACCCCCGTGAAGATAACGAATATACGAGTAGAATCGACTTTAATCGATAAAGTTAAAGCCGCTCAAGCTACACACCTGAATCTGATGAATTTGAAGAAAAGGTTCAAGAGGGCATTATTCTAGAAGCAAGAATCGACGAAGAGAGGAAATCTCAACTCTCGATTTAATTCCCATTTAAAATCCTCGATCGAGTAGGAACTATGGCTTATAGACTCGTTTTACTGTCAAGTATGTCGCGTGTTCATAACGTATCGATGTTACGTAAATATGTGGACGACCCGAACCACATTATTAATTTAGAACCGGACGAGATAGCAGATGATTTAACGTATTATGAGATACATTTTAAAATCTTGGATAAGAATGATCGTATTCAACACTCAAAGGTTATACCTCAAGAGTTAGAATCTGAAATGAAATCAGGGTATCCTCATCTCTTCGGCATTCTAGGTACGCACGTAAATTTCGAGGGCGAAATTCCATAAGGAGAGGAGATTGTGAGACCCCAGATTTTATGAATAAATATTTAATTTTCTCAAAATAATTTTTTATTTTTATATTATGGAGTGGATTTGATATAATGTTATAGTTGTGGGTTATATTTATAAATTTTGCAAAGTATGCAAGTTGTTATAAAATATTCGTTTGGTCGGGGAATATTCTTTTTGTCGGGGAATATCTGTACGATGACACAATCATTAGTGGACCCCACAACGGAAGTATTGTCGTAGTTAGAAAATGACAGAATTATCTTTTTATAAAAATAACGATGAAAGTGTTACCGTTAAAACTGTTGAACTACCCGTAGTAAAGAAGTACAAAGAATACTGGCGTGGTTTCATAAGAAAGACACCACAGGTATTGATTATTGATGCTTACGTGAGAAGTCACTCGCTTATACTCAATTATTGCTATAGTAATTGCTGCATCATATCTCTCATATTATGGATTCAATTATTGTCACAGTATCATCTGCATAATATTTATTATTATTAAATCAATAATTGAGATGACAAAGTTATTCATATTATTATTTGCAATATTGACAATGTCTAAAAGTTCTATCAAGGAGAGGTTTGGTCACCTAATTGAGCGCCAATAAGGAGAAATCCTTATCGGAAAGCCCCCTCTTTCCTGGGAACGACCTGATTGTTAAATATTGTGAGTTATAATATTAATGATGAGTAAGTTGTGTTGATTAAAGATGAAATTTATTGTTCTATTGTATTTGGATTATTAGTGTTAGTGGAAATTGACATTTATTTCGATGATAATTGATGTCTGGAGGTTATATTATTCACTCGGGTATTCGGAGCACTTTTCGTGTCAGAGTACTATTCACAAGTTACTATTAACGAGTTATTATTCACGGGGTACTATTGATTCACATTCTTATACTATTAGGGGTGGTGGTGCAAAATTGATAATACTTGCATGACTAAGTTAAAAATGGAGGTATAGTTGAAGGTACTATACTGTAATTAAATTTTTTCACATGATTATACTATTTATTCACATGATTGTACTATTGATTCACATGATTTACTATTAGGGGAGTTGGTGCAAGATTGATAATACTTGCAGGACAAAATTAAAAATGAAGAAAAAGAGGAAGGTATTATAGTGTAATATTTTGAGCCCCAAAACGTGCAATTATCGAAACTATATTTTCCTATAAATAGAAGCTCATTCTTCCTTCATTTCTCACCAATTCACAAAAGCTTTAGAGCAATTATTATAGAGAGAAATTATAGAGAGAAAGAAGAAAAGTATTCTGCTACTTCACTGTTCCTATATCCAGTACTCTTCTTTTTAAGGTAGAGAATATTATTTGTTGTACTCGTAAGGGGTATTATTTCTTTTGTATTCATGAAGAGAACTTCTGTTATTCTATTATTTATTATTCTGTTGGAATAACCGGTATACGCGGGCTACCCTATACTTGGTGAAATTCTTCTGTTATTCCATTCGTTATTATTCTGTTGGAATATCATGTCTGTGCATTTTACGCTAGACCTGATTTCGTCTTTATTATTCTGTTGGAATATCATGTATGTGCGTTTTACGCCGGACCTGGTTCTGTCTTTATTATTATTATTTTGGAATATCCTGTCTATATCGTTTCTTACTGTGGGACTGGTTCCGCTTTTTATTGGTATTCTGTTGGAATAACTTTGCTCTATCTCAAGCAACCGCATGCATGGTGATTTCTATTATTATTCCATTCTTTATTATTCGGTGGAACATCCTCGCTTGATTGCTTTACGCATGACACAGATTCCGTTAATTATTATTCTGTTGGAATAACTTTGCTCATGCAATCGCCGTATGCATGGTGATTTCTTTTCTTATTCCATTCTTTATTATACTCAAATTGGTTAAAGTTTTGACTTCTATACTCCATGAAATTAGTGGAATATCCTTGATATTTGCGCTTCATCTAAAGATTCTTTCATGAAAATATTCTTCCGAGCATTCTTGAATTTTACTCTACAACGCAAAGATCATGTTGACAATTTGGACGTTATCGGTTCCTAGATAAATTAATTCTTGAACTTGTTTTATTGAATTCTTATATCATTGTCATCATTCTCATGTTTATTTTTTGTTGAAAGTCATCTCGTGGCCTGTAGTGCATAGATGGACTTGGTATGATTATGACCGAGGATTATTCTTTATAATTATAACCGTAATGTTACAAATGATGTGGAAAAAGTCCTCATTGGCCCGTAGTGCATTGATGGATGATTTTGGTATGATTATGGCTATGGATTCTCTTTGGTCAGTAGTAAAGATGAATTGTTTTATGGCATGATCGTAACCCGTTCTTGAAAACATGATTATCTTTAGTCGTAGAGCATGGATAATTCGTGGTCGTGATACTAAAGAATATCCTCGGCTCGTAGTTCGGGGATGATTTGATGATGTGGATTATTTATTAAGTCGAGTCTCAATGATAAAAAGTGATGAAAAACCTTTTAAATCATAGAAGATAGTAGATTTTATTCCTACTTGACTCTTCTAATGGATTGCTTGTTCACCGCAGATTAAACTTGATGTATGTTATATTGTATCGCTTTAACATCATTTGAAGGCTAACGATAATTTATTCGCATTATCTTAGTCATAATATTTCTTACTGGGCTAGTTGAGCTCACCCTTTTACTTTCATTGTTCTCTTCAGGAAATGAGAACGTGGCTGGGACTAGTCGGGGAACAGAGTGATGGTCCTATATGGTGCATTAGTAGTCCTCACTATTCTGGGAAATAGTGTAATAATAAATGTAATGAGGACCCCATTGAGTGTGGATATTGTCTAGATGACAATATTTGTATTCAAACTCACAGCTCATGTTGTATATTTAAGATTGTATTTGTATTCTGTACCATGTATTTGGCGACTCAGAATAGGTGATGTATTCCTGTTTTGGGGGCGTCACAATGCCAGTTAAAGGATTATGAGAAGGTCTGTCCTACTTATGATCTAGAATTGGTAGTTGTAGTTTTTAAATTAAAAATTTGAATATAGTATTTATACGGGGATAAGTGTGAGATATTCACGGACTCTAAGAGTCTAAAATATATCTTCACACGGAAGGAGTGGAATATGCGGTAGAGAGAGGATTGTGATATCTTATATCATACAGGGATGGTAAATGTAGTAAACGACGCGTGAAGTAAGGAAGGGTAGGGAAAGCTATCAAGGTTAACGACTCAGAATAAGTTAATAACGGAGAGGACAAGAACTGAGTTAGAAGTTACATTACGGAATGAAGGGGTAGAAATGTTATTCATAATGTAGACTCAATCCATGATAATGGAACGAGTTAATTAAGTACAACTAGGTAACGAGGAATGAAAGTAAATGAAGAAGAGGACGCAGGATAAATAGAAGACTAAGTATAGTCTTTTTTTGAGGGAGAAATTTGAATTTCCAATTATTATGAGTTAAAAGAAGGACTAATAAAAGGAAGATAGTGTAGTATGTTAGTAAGTGTTTAACTTCCAACTCAAATTGTTAATAGGAGGTGATAAGTCATATGAGATAAGATAATACCTTCGGTGAAGGTGAATGTAAGAACCACAATGTCGAAGAAGCATTGTGGGAACTCAAGATTAAAGTGAAGAAAACTTTTCCTCATTTGTTTATATAAATATTAACGAGATTTTGGGGATAGAATCCTTATAGGGAGGGAAGAGTGTAACGCCCGAGAAAATCGGATTTTTGAGAATTAAATTTTTATTTGATTAAATGAATTTAATTAATTATTTTTGGGAGCAAGCTAATTGAAGGTCGTTCTATGACTTAGAAATGTCAGAATGTCGTAGGATTTTGGCTACGTGATAGAATTAAAGTGTTTGAATTTCCAAGATGAAAATAAAAGCTATGAGGGCCCCGAATCTGAGGTCCCGAATCACTGCAGATCCGGTTCGATCATTCTAACACTATTACTATATTTGCGGAAGATATAAACATAAAGTGTTTATACATTAAACTTACACATAATCTGAAACTGTCTTTAACATTTCCTTGTATCCGACGCGTTCGTCTTAATCTGTAATATTTATCATGATATAGCAAGGGTGAGCATAAGATTGCCCAGCAAGTTTAAGTTCAATAATATAACGATATATCATGATTGAAAGAGTCTGAATAATAAGCTGGCTATAATTCAACAATATAATTGTGAACTAAGCAGAACAAATTTATGACTGAACAAGTATTATACATGAACAAATATATCTGAACCAACTGGTAATGAAGGTGATCAGCCTTTCATACCTGACGTATACATGCAATATGTATAGAGTACAATTCATGGCAACCAGCAATGATTAACCATAAGCTTATCCGAATGAAACAACTCTTAGTAGACTTAAGTAAAAATAAACTTGCCTGAACCGTTGATTACCGCAACGCAATTTATAACGCTTTATCTGAAGACCTAATATTAGTAATATTGATCTCCAATATTAGAATAATATCATCACTATAATACTATTATATATATAAATATACATAGAATAACCTAAACACATTATCACATAATCCTATCCGTCTATAACACACATAAGACTTAACCTCAAGTCAAACTTTGACAGTCTGAGTCGAGTTCGGCAAAATTCTAACATCCCTACGGTCTTAGTCGTATTTTTATCGAGTCTAAGTTCAATTAAACTCTGCCTAACACTTAACAATTATCCCAGATAATTTTAATAACAGTCGAAATATTTTTCAAAGTCTCGTAATAATTTTTAAGTAATTATTACTATTTATCGCGAATTTTCAATCATTAAAAACGTATTTAAATGAATTAAATACCACATAATTCTTTTATAATTAATATTTATTTAATATCAAATATTAATGAAAATCATCATTTAATATTATAATATATTTATAATATATCAAAGTATTTTTAATACCTTAAAATCATATTTATATGATTTTAAAATAATAAAATTCATTATCCTAGAATTGCTATTAATATTAAAATATTAATATTTTCATGACAAAATATCAAAAGTTATATTTTATAACTTAAAATATTTTATAACACTTAAATCATTTTTATATAATTTATAAAGCATTAATTCTATTTTTCCTTAATTTATTTAATACATTTAGTAAATAAATTAATTATAATTAATATTGATTAATTAATGAATTTCATCACAAAATATTAAAAGTTACCGAAAATAACTTAAAATATTTTATTATACCATAATATTATTTTTCATGATTTTTCATGTATTTAAATTATTTTTAAATAATTTATTTAATATTATAATTAAATAAATTAAATATAATTTATATTCCAAAATATTAAATATTTATGAAATATACTCTAAATAATTAAAAACTATTTTTTAGACTTTAAAATAATTTTTCGAATTTATTATATATTTTTAATAATTAAAATCATTTTTTCTATTTATTTATTTAATTATTCTATTTTCCAAAAATAATTATCACTAAAAGGGCCTATATAGCTTGACGGACCTGTATCGCTATAGGTGTTCTTCTTAACTTTGTTCTTGAGTGTTCTTGGGACTTTCAGTATGCCATTCTGGGTAGTACCTTTGACCAATTATAATTCCTAGTTCATGATCTTTCTGGGTTAGCTAATGGTCAGTTCCGGTAGTATTGATGCAATACTACATGATCTTACCATCATCAGGATTAGAATGCATAACACAAGCAAGATCTCGACTTCTAAATAGTCTGACAAGGTTGTTCTTCATTTCTGAGTTTTCCAGAAATGAAGAACAGTTGCTACTACCTCCTTTGGATCCTTATAACATGCTTATTAAGCTTTCTTTGTGTGATATAAAGGTTCACATATGTAGTATAGATATCCGTGTACAAGTATATAGCCTTAAAACAACTTAAAAACATCATCAAAGGAAAATCTGGGTCGGTCAAAGTAGGCTAAAAAAAATTGTCGTTGAAGATTCTGGGTAGCCCAGATTTGGTCTTCGACAGTTTGGTCAACCCTATTTTGACCTGTCTTAATTTCGTTCCGGTTCATGATCTGGGTGATATAATTACTTTACTATGTAGTCTACATATCCGACTACAAGCTGAAAACAATAACATGGTCAACCAATCAAACGATAGCAAGATCTAGTGCCTGCAAAACTTGTCAGACAAAACCTGGAAATTCTGGGTTGCCCAGATTTGGATTTTCGTGAACGGTCAACGGGTTTTGAGCGTTCATATCAGGCGATCTGGGATTGATCCGACCCTGTATCTAGTTTCATATCCAAGCCTACATGACATGCTACACATATATACCTTCAAACACCATAAATCGTTAACACACCAGAATCTAGAGTCCTTGACATTTGCTTGTCAGACGACTCATGAAGGTTCAAGAACAGTTTCTAAAATGCTATTTTCGTGCATCTAAGTATTATGGATCCATGATCCAACAACCCAGATCATTAAAAGACACTCTATTACATAACTTTAAACAACAACTAACATCAAACAACATAAGATCACTGATTTCTAAATTTTTAGGGTTTATACCTTTCTAAGCTTGATCCTTTGATTTCTGCTTTTTGATCTATTCTGGGAAAGCTGAGATATGATATAAGGTGATATTATCACTCCCTTTCACCCTCAGAATTCAAAGTTTAGAGAGAGAGAGTTGCTAGCTTTTGAAAACTAAAATATGTCATTTCGTACTTTTTAATCTATGTGTATTATTGATGCAATCAATGAGCTGATCTAGATGGCTGATAATTGAGGTAAAGAGCACATGCTAGGGCTGGGGATTTGGTGAACCACTCACCTATAGTCAAAGCCTACAAACCAACTTATCAAAAAAATCCAAAAAGGGTATTCAAGTCTTTTTGCATACAAATTTAATGGCATTTTTGACATTTGATCAAACCCTCAGGGTTTGAAAACCTTTAGGGTTTAGGGTTTGGAAAATTCTTAGGGTTTAAAAAAATAAAATCTAGAATTTCCAAATTAGGTTTTCAAAATAGAAAATTAATATTTCTCAATTATAATTAGAATTTTCTAATTATATCAAAATTTCTTAATCATAATTTAAATCTTGCTAATTAGGATTAATAATTCCTAATTAAAATTACTAATTTAGCAATTAGGGTCAAAATCACGGATTAGGGTTTACAACCCACAAATTAGGGTTTCTAATAGAAAAAATAATTTTCTAATTTAGAAATTAAATTTCGTAATTAGATTAGGTTTTTCTAATTACTTATAACTTGAAAATTAAGATTAATATTTCCTAATTAACATTAAAATTATTAAATCAACAATTAGATTTTCCCTAATTATAAATTAGGGTTTCAAATCCCGAAGTTTAAGGTTTAAAAATTTAAAATTAGGGTTTGCTAAATAATTAAGATTTACCCTAATTAATAATATAATAAATAGCACTTAAGCAATATAATAATCATTTAAGTTCCCAGATTAAGGTTTCATACATCGAATTAGGGTTTCGAATTCCCGGAACTGAAATTAGGGTTTCCAGAACCGGTATTTAGTGTTTCTTATTAATCGTTAGGGTTTTCTAATCGAACGTTGACGTTCTTAATATATACTTAGGGTTTGTTACAGATATCATTTATTTGGTCAACCCTTGACCCTTAACCACACACTGTACACATATACACAACCATATTCACGTATTCCCTTAATCCTGGATAATTCACCTAAATCATTCACAGAATTTTGAAATCCTCAAAATTCTATTTTAAAAATATCAAACGCATACACTTATTTTCTGTCTAGGTTCTAATCTTGAACCCTAAATTAATTAATTAAAATTTTAAAAAATTTCAAAATTCTCGGGTTGTCACATTCACCCCTTTTTCTAAAAATTTTGTCCCCGAAATTTACCTTACACCTTATACCATACTGCTTACACCATTCACACACATTATCACATGCTACCCAAAACATTCTTCACAAGAATTAAAAAAAAAATAAATTGTGCTGAGGGGTTTTACAGACTATTGTTTGTCATTTTCGCTAAGCTTATATGGAAATTCATCCGCTTACCGTCATAACTTACAGACACAAAGGGTGATTAGCCTGATATGCCCTGTACTAGCCAAGTACTGATTTTATCTGTTTCTCTTCACTGCCATAGGCACAAAATTCTACCTCAGACTTATTGGATTCCGCACCAAAACATTTTGATTCGGGAAATTTCTTTCAATGAACACTTAGAGTTTTCATAAACATTAGTCTAGCTAAATCGAATAGCGTAGACTCATATCAATAATTCAATTCAATCGAATTATTTAGGTGTAGCCAAACCCCGTTGGAAAATTAAAATTTTTGAAAATATTTTCGAGAATGACGCCATGACGTTGTACTGTATAAACAGTCCGTTTGAGGATGCCGTCATTATATGATTTTGTCATAACACATCATACAATAGTGGAACAACGACTTTAGATCAAATTCACACTAAGTATTCCTGTATTTATAACTCCATCACCTTTTTATCATCTCTTTTTGAAGTTACATGGTACATGAGTGATAAATAAAATATATTTTGATATTTCAAATCATTTGCGTCTAGCTGAAATAAATAGCATAGACTATACTTTAAACCGTTTCAAAAATGATTACGAGTCTACATATTTTATTTTATTTTCAAAAGCACATAGTGCGTATTTAGCTTGATGTCAAAATTTCGAAGTCTAGCATAGCTAGGAGTTTTGGAAAACTTATGTCTTAACTACTAATCATTTGCTTAACAATCTATCTGTTCTTATAATCTTTAATATTCTGTTTACACATAGTTCTACCTAGTTCATCAAACCACACTTATGAGTCCATAAATTGCCACAATCATATGAGTTTAAGAACTTTCCTAAACAGACCTTTAGAGTCCATTCGCTGAGGGGTTCATAAACATTTCATATAACTATGAATCAAGAATGTCACATAAGTATGAGTTTTATGAACTCGTACTTAACCTTATATTATCTACCTATAACCTATCTATCTGATATACACATGAGAAATGAATCACCCTCTTAACCTGCATATATCAAATAGCGCGACACAAACATTTCAATGATTATCATTGCCAGAACTAAGTAGTTGTTACACCAAATACAATTCCCCGCCCACACAAGGAATCATACAACTCAGCTGCCAACATGAATCCTCAATTGAATCCCCACCTAACACTAACTCCCTTCTCAATACGAATTTCATTCAACTTGTATTCATAATCCTTTCCTGAATCTGTACCAATTCATAGTACAACTGACACCTAGCAATCTTGTTTTAAACTGTTCAATCATTCGCTTGATCCTTCTCCATACTATAACCTTATCCGATCACGGAGTGATCTCATCGTATATATTACGATTCATTTCTATGTCTTGATCGTTTTGTTTTACGATCTTCTATCACTGCACTTTTAGTCTTTTATACTCTATCTATTTATCACTACTGTTCAACTTTATTATCAGAGTTAGGGAACTCCGTATCTTAATACTCGCCCAGATTCGTCTTTGAATCTTACCGACCAACTAACTCTATTTGAGTTAGTACTTATCCTAAACACTGCGCTTATTAGTCTCTGGTATTCCTACCTAAGGTTCATAACCTACAACTTTGATACCAACTTGAGGGCCCCGAATCACCGCGGATCCGGTTCGATCATTTTAACACTATTACTATATTTGCGGAAGATATAAACATAAATTGTTTATACATTAAACTTACACATAATCCCCAAGGTCAAGTAACCTTAACTTAATACACATTTCATAACTTACTTGACTTACAATAACATTATATACATTACTATTTCAATTCTAACTATAAACGTAAACTAAAGCTGAAACTTTCTTTAACCTTTCCTTGTATCCGACGCGTTCGTCTTAATCTGCAATGTTTATCACGATATAGCAAGGGTGAGCATAAGATTACCCAGCAAGTTTAAGTTCAATAATATAACGATATATCATGATTGAAAGAGTCTGAATAATAAGTTGGCTATAATTCAATAATATAATTGTGAACTAACAGGAACAAATTTATGACTGAACAAATATATCTGAACCAACAGGTAATAAAGGTGATCAGCCTTTCATACCTGACTTATACATGCAATATGTACATAGTATAATTCATGGCAACCAGTAATGATTAACCATAAGCTTATCCGAATGAAACAACTCTTAGTAGAGTTAAGTAAAAACAAACTTGCCTGAACCGTTGATTACCGCAACATAATTTATAACGCTTTATCTGAAGACCTAATATTAGTAATATAGATCTCCAATATTAGAATAATATCATCACAATATAATACTATTATATATATATATATATATATATATATATATATATACATAGAATAACCTAAACACATTATCACATAATCCTATCCGTCTATAACACAAATAAGACTAACCTCAAGTCAAACTTTGACAGTCTGAGTCGAGTTCAGCAAAATTCTAACATCCCGACGGTCTAGTCGGATTTTTATCGAGTCTAAGTTCAATTAAACTCTGCCTAACACTTAACAATTATCTCAGATAATTTTAATAACAGTCGAAATATTTTTCAAAGTCTCGTAATAATTTTTAAGTAATTATTACTATTTATTGCGAATTTTCAAACATTAAAAACGTATTTAAATGAATTAAATACCACATAATTCTTTTATCATTAATATTTATTTAATATCAAATATTAATGAAAATCATCACTTAATATTATAATATATTTATAATATATCAAAGTATTTTAATACCTTAAAATTAGATTTATATGATTTTAAACAATAAAATTCATTATCCTAGTAATTGCTATTAATATTAAAATATTAATATTTTCATGACATAATATCAAAAGTTATATTTTATAACTTAAAATATTTTTTATAACACTTAAATCATTTTCATATAATTTATAAAGCATTAATTCTATTTTTCTTTAATTTATTTAACACATTTAGTAAATAAATTAATTATCATTAATATTGATTAATTAATGAATTTCATCACAAAATATTAAAAGTTACTGAAAATAACTTAAAATATTTTATTATACCATAATATTATTTTTCATGATTTTTTATGTATTTAAATTATTTTTAAATAATTTATTTAGTATTATAATTAAAATTAAATACCATATTCCAAAAATATTAAATATTTATGAAATATACTCTAAATAATTAAAAACTAATTTTTAGACATTTTTAATAACTAAAAATCATTTTTTCTATTTATTTAATTAATTATTCTATTTTCTGAAAATAATTGTCACTAAAGGGCCCAATAGCGACAGACCCGTCGCTATAGGTGTTCTTGGCCTGTTCTTGAGTGTTCTTCAGACTTTCATGTCAGTTACCAGGTAGTACCTTTGACCAATTATAACTCCTAGTTCATGATCTTTCTGGGCTAGCTAATGGTCAGTTCCGGTAGTATTGATGCAATACTACATGATCTTACCATCATCAGGATTAGAATGCATAACACAAGCAAGACCTCGACTTCTAAAAAGTCTGACAAGGTTGTTCTTCATTTCTGGGTTTTCCAGAAATGAAGAACAGTTGCTACTACCTCCTTTGGATCCTTATAACATGCTTATTAAGCTTTCTTTGTGTGATATGAAGGTTCACATATGTAGTATAGATATTCGTGTACAAGTATATAGCCTTAAAACAACTTAAAAACATCATCAAAGGAAAATCTGGGTCGGTCAAAGTAGGCTAAAAAAAATTGTCGTTGAAGATTCTGGGTAGCCCAGATTTGGTCTTCGACAGTTTGGTCAACCCTATTTTGACCTGTCTTAATTTCGTTCCGGTTCATGATCTGGGTGATATAATTACTTTACTATGTAGCCTACATATCCGACTACAAGCTGAAAACAAAAACATGGCCAACAAATCAAATGACTGCAAGATTTAGAGCCTGCAAAACGTGTCAAACAAAACCTGGAAATTCTGGGTTGTCCAGATTTGGATTTCCGTGAACGGTCAACGGGTTTTGAGCGTTCATATCAGGCGATCTGGGATTGATCCGACCCTGTATCCAGTTTCATATCTGTTGGTGAAAATCAATACGCTTAAAAACACGCAAGTGCACGTGGTCAACAAGTAATATTGTAGTGAATAAAGTATCGTTCCCACGAGGACAAAATATTAAGAATCTCAACTTCACAATTATCAATTTTGTATTAACCCTGATTTTATTAAACTAATCAATTCAATGGTTTTAAATTATATAAAAAAAACTAAATTAATAAAGAAATAAACTATCATAAAACAAATCCAATAATAACGAATCCTAATTTCAAACAATTAATGGAGAATTAGACTTATGATTTCACCCTGAGCTTCACTCTGATTTTCAAACCTTTATTCCAACACAATTTAATATCCCAGTTTATTAATCAAGAACACGAACGTAGTAAGAGCCACCTCTCGATGCACTAATACCATATTAACATCAATCCACAATTAAGATAGAAATCCGTCAAACACCTATATTAACTAACTCACTATATCTCTATGTGAACTGCAATCAAAGAAGGTTGAAGTTTAAGCTCTCTATACGATTACATGCGATGTCAAGCGTATCTCTACCTTAACAATAATCATAAATCTGCTATCGAAAAAATTCATGACACATGCTATATTAACTAGGTCTAGATTCGAATCTCCTCTCTCGATTCCTTTCAAATCCACAAAGAACTGTTGATTAGGCAATTCATAAATTCACGCTCAAATTAACATAGATAAACTGAAAATATCTTATTGAATTGGAAATCAAAGTTATAGAATCATCGTTTCGCCCAAAGATCCATCACAAGTCTAATAAGTAAATTAGTTCATAACGAATAAACTAAAAAATTGAATAATTTGTTGAAAACATCCTTCCAATTACAAATAGATGAAAGAGAAGAAGAATTATGGAAAACCCCTTCACGTAGCCTCGATTTGCAACCGTCGTGATAATCTCTGAAAATTACTCCTCCAACATTCGCTCTTCAATCCTTGAAATCGCTCTTGAATTATGCCTTTGTGTGTTATAGGATTGTTGTTTTTCTACAAAATAGCAAGCTCTCTTTCTCCTCTGGCCGAATTCTCCTTTTATTAGAGTCCAAACACCTCATTCCAGTCCAACAAATCGAGCTCTAGCAGAAGTTGAAACTAAACAGACGCCTTCGAAATCGGGACCCCACCGGTGAAGGGGGTACAAGTACAAAAGGCCTGCTTTACAAGGGGTAAATATATAATGAATCGAGATTTTTGTAATTAATCTTAATATTAATTGAATAAAATAAATATTTTCGATGATTTAATTATTGGATTAAATAATTATTTTATGCAATTGTGGTAGACTACTTTAATTATATGTATTACATTATTAAATTAATGTGGAGAATAATTATTATTCAAGTATGTAATTATGTGAGCTTATTGAATTAAATGAAATATTTAATTAAGCATGATGTTATTTAATTAGTTTAATTATTAATTAGAGATTTAATAATTTGACATTATTTATTAATGAGAAAATTAAATATATGACTATGTGAATTTATGAGAAGTTATTATATTTTATTTATATTAAATAAGATATATGAATTATTGTGCAAGTGGGTGTGACATGATTTAAACTATATTGTAAAGGTTTTATTAAATTAAATGATTTTGAAATCTATTAAGCCTAACCAAACATGGCCTTGGGGGAAGTTACCCATGATCGGGTAATCGACCACTCTTCTAACGTCGCTTTTCTCCCTTATTATCATACGTGCTTTTATTTCTTCCTTATTATTTCCTAAGTCTTTAGAGTTCATAGAGAGAAAATTGAGATTTGAGAAAAGATTGTGAGTGTGCAATCAATCAAATACTTGTGAAAGGATCATCATTGATCATCTTCTAATTTATACTCTACAGGATAATCCCTTCTTCCCAAATTTTAAAGTTACGTCATTTAGTTTTTATAAAAAATGGCTTTCATACATTCTGTAAATCTCTGTAAATTGGGAAATGGTGTTGTTATAAGGATATGTGTAATAATTCGAGTAACATAACATGTTTTATATATATATTGCATGATTTCATATCATCAGTTTCATAATATTACATCGTATATGATTTCTACAAAATTACAGAGTATGGGTTTTGGCCTTATACGTGATATTTTATGTATTGATCATATATTATCCCTAAATTTTACACTCATATGTTGTTATGCATGTTGATATGAAGAGACCAAAGTTTAAATAAACGGATTCGGTGTTATAACGAATCCGTAGTGACAATTTTCATGTTTTATTTTCAAAACCTCCAAGAACATCAAAGTCAGTGAAATTCACATGCTTTAATTCTGTAATTAAGTGGTTAAATGGGTTAAAGTTAATATATAAATGTTGAGTTATGATTATACATGAATTATAACATGTGGGTATGTCTAAATTAGGTGTAGTAATATTTTAAATTGGAGTTTTTTGGTTTGTTATGCAATTTTCGCTAATTACGTAGCAGTTTACATTTGGCATACTGCCACTGGCCTCATCTCTATATGTCCACAATGCCATAATGCCACTGCTACTGCAGTCATTATGACTCGAAACACGCCGCCAGTGTCCTAATAGCAGAATATCCATCGTATAAGCAGTAAATGCAAGATCATGTATAATAGTGAAATAAGAATACCACTCTCCAAAAAGTTCAGAAATGAGCTTTTTAAAATGTTTAAGTCTAACAATGTGTTAGTGAATTAATATAATGAACATGTAAACATGTTAGAAGTATAATGAGATGTAAATTAGATGTTTAACATGTAAATAACATAATTACATGTGGATTGAGTTATTAAATACATAATTAGTTTGTTATCCATGAAGTACAAATTATGTGACAATGTGATAATTTGACTAAGTATAGTCATAACCAAAGTTTAGACAAAGAGAATGAGTTTATGATGATTAGTTAATTTATAATTAACTGGTATTGTGAATATGAATGGTATGTAGGATTAAATTCAAAGAACGTGCTTAGTTAAAGTGTAATCTACGCACGAGGCAAGTTTTCTAACCCTACTTGTCGTTATTGTTCAAGTTTATTATTTACCTCGAGTAAATTATCATTACTATTATTCATGTTCAAATGTTATATTAAAGATTGATTATCTTTTCAAAGCATGATTCAGTTATACAATAATTGTCCTATCGTATACTTCTTGAGATTATTATTCAATTTGAATATCATTATTATTAAACCTTATTAGACTAACGAACCCTTATTGATTCGACTAGTCCATAGTTGATGAGCGTTCTAAATTTCAGAACCCTTGATGAATTATCCAAACCAAACTTCCTTTGGTGCGGACTCGAATGTCAAACTGAGATGAACAACCCTGCAAAGGGATTTACTTATGCGTTAGCGTTAAGATATTGTGCACAGTATGGTACTAAGGGCTGATCCCCCTAAGTACGAGTAGAAGGTCCATAGTCTTATGACTGTTAAAGGTTTCAAGTATAACCCTTGATAACCTAGGACATAGTTCAAGGTCTTATGACCCTCAGATTCTTTTGATTCTTGTTATTCATTCTTGATTCAAAAGTTGAGCTTTTATTCAGATGTCTTTGATTTACTCGTATGTTATTATACCGTTATTTCATTATTATACTTGTGGGAAATAGTGCTCACTCTTGTTTAATAATAACATTGCAGTTAAGAACGAAAGAACCGATGAACCTTCAACTAGTAAAGGCAAGGGCAAAGTTAGCAAGTGATGAAGACTTGTCATTTTATTTGATGATGTATTTATGTTAGACTTGAGTTAATGATGTTGTTTAAGACTTATTATTTATATTTCCGCACAGATGTTTAAGGTTAGTTCAACCTGGGATGATGTTTATTATTCGGATGTTGTAACCCCATAAGGGGAAGATTTTATTTCTATCTATTGCATGGTTTACATTTTATATGGGTAAATAGATAGATGATATTTGTACAGTGAACACCAAATCCCGTGGAATCGAAGTACCCGGATTTGGGGGTGTCACAGTAGCTACTGACTTCCAATTTTTCTTACTTCCACTTTTTTCCACTTTTGCTCCAAAAAGACCGCCTTTCCTCACCAATTGCATCCATGACCACCCTACATATAAAATAACATGAAACAAGTAAAAACGAACACAAAACACGAAGATAACTACGAATTTAAACTTGAAATGAATATCGATTCGTGTATATAAAATCCACTTATCAAAATCCCCCAAACTTAAATCGTGCTAGTCCTCGAGCACAAAACAAACTACATGCTATGCTATGCAATGCAATGAAATGCAATAACAATCTAAATGCCTAAAAATCCAACAACATCGCATAAACTAACTTATCCCATCGGCCTCAGAGAAAACAAGCAACTCCACAATACAAATTATCAAAACCAATCCACACTTACGTATTAATTCTCAACTCTTGAACAATTATCACTGGTATAGCGCGAGTGTGTGATCAACATCTAAGATAACTGATACGGACCCAAATTCAATACATAAACAACTTCTTAGAAGGAATCATACAGTGCAAACTCAAAAATCACAAAGATAGGCACGATTCAACTAAAATTAAACTCAACCAAATTCAAGGGTACATGCAGGATACTAATACTTTCTTTTCTTCCTTCTTTTTTTTTTACACGGGGGCTTTTTGCTCTTTTCCTGTGATTATTTCCCTTTTCTTTTTATTTCAATAGATGGTTGGTGAGTGCGTTTTACGCTCCATCTCACGCTTGTGTTTATAGGGAGTGTTTCTCCTCAACCCACCACAAGACTCAACATGTTTCATTCTTTCTCTTTTTTTTTATTTTTTTTAAACAAGCTTATATATCCCACATATATTCCCCCAAACTTAGGTTTTTGCCTAAGTTAAGCCTTCACTGCCTATCCTTGTCATTTTCTAGTTCACCCTAGCATTATCCTTTAGAAACTTTTTATGTGTCAATTTGAACTAATCAGTCAACAAAGATGTTATTAGTCCTACCCTTTTTATAACAGTTTCAGACAAGTCCAAGAATCGATTCATAACAGAAATTATATCATAGTTCTAATAATCCATACTATATTGGTTAACTTGTTCACAATCTCATCATTGACCCACAAAAATAACATGAAAAAATGCGACAATCATTGGACATATGCAAACACACTATTTAACTAATTTTTTTTATTTTATTATATATATATATATATATATATATATTAGATATATGAAAACAATATACGAAAACAATGCAAAATCCTAACTACTATGCAAATACCTATTCTATAATGCAAAACTAGATATGACAACAAAATTTAAAATGCATGTATGCAACTAAACAAATTACTCCCCAAACATAAATAAGACAATGCCCTCATTGGATAACAATAAAGTGCAATAGGACTTCCCGGAATTGTCTAAGTGCTGGGCGGTGGTTGGTGCTCTTCCTCATCTAATCACTAAGAGGAAATCGAGGTAAAGGACCGGGTTGTTGATATGGAAATTGAGCCGGGTTGAAACTTTGGAGTGTTGTGTTGAATGAGGCGAAAGATGCGTTCATGGCATCAAACATGTGATCTTAGGCGCGATCGCTAATCGCCGCATTTCTACCAGGCGTCTTTATATGCTATTGCATTCATCTGATTTTGGAACTCAAGGAACTGAGTACTAGAAAATGCCTCAGTCTGCGGAACATGCTCGGTTCCTTGATCGCCCATTGTTTCTTCCTCATCCCTTGAGGTATCTTCGGCATCGACTTCATCTTCCGATGCCGATGGAAAAATAAAACCCAAACCCCGTGGATGTGACTCTTCTCCACCCTACACTGAATACCGCACAATCATTTGTGAATCAAGCAAAGCAAGCGGCGGTTGAGTTGGCTCATCATCAGAATAACGCACCCCGGCGTTGCGGCACAACGCACATATAAGTGAAGGGTGTGGCAAACCGCCAAAAATTTCCACGTAAACCCGGCGGATGGAGAAACCGATGATGGCCCCGACGTCGATAATGAAATCTTGCACAATGGCGTATAACAGTAACGCCTTCTCTTTGGTGACGTCCAAAGTGTGTTGGGACGGAAGCAATTTCGCACATAAAAATGTGTACCATATCTTTTCATACCGGCTTAAGTCCTTGCTATTGAACACCGTTCCTCCTTTCCTACCTTTGGTCCAAGATGTGCCCGGCTTTGTCATATTTTTAATAACCTCCTCATAATCCGGGTCAAAATCCCTCATTTGGACATACTGACAATGGTGTGGCACCCGCAACTGATAGTAAGCATTGATTGCATCATCACTGAATGGAACCATTCGACCGCACACAAACGCTTTGAAAGGAGCTTTGTCTTCGGCGTTTGCATAGAATTCTTTGACAATATTAACCACTGCGGGTGTCGGATGTTCGGTGAATTTGATCCACCCCTTTTGGTAAATTTGGGACATCATCTCCCTGTCGTTCCCCTCGGGGGCCAATCCACGCTCTGGCGTAAGTGCTTTAGTTTACATGTACTCATAATACGATCGGCACGGCAAGACTCACAAATTTTCGGTCATATGTGGTCAAGGGTGGAGCGTGCTTAACTCGCCTCAGCGTTGGCGTTTGGGTGTCGGTTGAGAAGCCATTGAATTTCAGCAGTGAGCTCTTGCTAGTAAACACTTCATTTTCCAAAACTTGGTTCAAGCACTTTATCAAACACTTGGTGTGCGGTTGGGGTAGTTTACACAATTTATGAAATTTGAACTTAGAAATTGGTGTATATGGTAGAGATGAGATGAAGGCCCAAGTACGCACTAGAATTTGCTCTCAAAAATAACCTCTCCAAATGCCCTAATTCGAAAATATGAATGTGGGAAGAAATAGATATGAGATGATATATATAGAGGTGTGTTGGTGTGATTAGGTTGGGTAGTAGAGATCGTGTGAATTCGTAGTGGGGATGAGGTTTGTGATGTGGGTAGTGGGTAGTAGTGGTTTGGTAGGAGATAACAATATGGTTTATTGAGGGAGAGTAAGAGAAAAGGATTAGGCGTGTATGTGTGAGGGAGATATGGCTGGGGTCGTGCCTTTTTATAACAAAGCGTGTCTTGCCTGTGTTTCAGGACCTCACTTGGCCATGGCATGCCCACTGTTAAAAAATTTGGTCAAAAATTTTTGATATGCAAAATTCTCCGATTTTCTTCCATTTCGTAGTCGTTGTTGCTCTGACTCACGTTGGACCTCTCCTGAAACCAAAAACATGCAATATGTTAGATTAATGATGACTTGGAGTTTTAATGAGATTTTTAGTACTTTTCAGAGATTTGTAGCAAAACTTATAATTGACAAGACCTAGCTACTACTTCATAAACTATATCCTAACAAATTGAACATGAACTATGAAAAATAAAGAAAAGTTGGGTTGCCTCCCAATTAGCGCTTGATTTTAAGTCGCTCAAATTACGACTACTCTTTGTTTTACCATGTATCGGCGAGGGTAATGTTGTTTCAAGTCCCCAATTTGACTCGCCACCCAAAAGAGCTTTTTACCGCTGCCCATTGACCTTGAACGTTTCTAACGGATTACGATTGTAGAGTTCAACGGCGCCATGAGGAAATAATCATTTTATAGTAAATGGTCCTGACCATCTCGACTTAAGCTTTCCTGGAAATAATCGCAGCCGTGAGTTGAACAACAGGACTGATTGGCCCGGTTCGAATGTTCGTTGCACAATTTTCTGGTCGTGCCATCTTTTAACCTTTTCTTTGTATAGCTTGGCGTTCAGAGGCTTTGGAGTCGAATTCATCAAGCTCATTTAGTTGAAGTAGCCTCTTTTCTCCTACCGCGGCTTGATCAAAATTCAATTTTGTATTGCCCAATAGGCCTTGTCTCAGAGCCCCCACCCCAGTAAGTGACATGCTTTTCCGCATAAGAGTTGATAAGGTGACATCCCAATTGGTGTTTTGTATGCAAATCCCAAGACGCCCATAATGCGTCATCCAACCGGGTGACCAATCTTTCCACTCTCATTTACGACTTTTTCCAATATCCTCTTAACTTCTCTGTTCGATACCTCTTGCTTTTATTAGTTTGAGGGTGATACGTCAGAGCCACCTTTGTGATCGACCCTATACTTAGCCAAAAGAGTTGTAAACAACTTATTGCGTAAGGATCGCCATCACTAATTATTGCTCTTGGCGTGCCAAACCTCGTGAAAATGTTTTTCTGTAGAAACTTGAGGACCACCTTGGCATCATTAGATGGTAACGCTGCAGCTTCAACCCATTTCGAGACGTAATCCACCGCGAGCAGAATATACTGATTGCTTAAAGACAACATGAATGGTCCCATGAAATCGATGCCCCATACATCAAAGATTTCCACTTCAAGAATTGTTTGTAGGGGCATCTCATTTCGTTTTGATATGTTTCCGACCTTTGGCATCTATCACATGTTTTCATGCACTCACTCTCGTAATGTCCACCGTATGCCGATGAGTGGCATTCTTGTAATATGTTGTGGACTTCACTGTATGGGATACATCGTCAAATCATCTTATCGGCGCATTGTTTAAACAGATACGGCTCATCCCACATGTACCACTTGACGTCGTGAAGAAACTTCTTTTTCTGTTGTCGTGTAAGATCCAGGGGAAGCATCTTGCTTACCACATAATTCGCTAAGTCTGTATACCACAAAAATTCTGCATTCAACCCAAATAACTGCTCATCCGGGAATGACTCATTGATCACACATCTATCTTCATCCTTTTTCTCCGGATTTTCCATCCTTGATAAATGATCGGCAACTTGATTCTTCGTCCCCTTTCTATCTTTAATTTCTAAATCAAACTCTTGAAGTAGGAGAATACATCGGATAAGGCGTGGCTTAGCATCTTTTTTCGCTATTGAGTACCGAATCACCGAATGGTCCGTGTAGACTATTACCTTAGTCCCGATCAAGTATGCCTGGAATTTGTCGAACGCGTATACCACTGCAAGCAATTCCTTTTCCGTAGTAGTGTAGTTCATTTGAGTCTCTATGAGTGTTTTGCTTGCATAGTATATGGCGTGAAACACCTTGTCTCGCTCTTTTGGGCCAAAATAAATTTTGATCCGCATAGTCGTCGCATCACACATAAGTTCGAATGGCATTTTCCAAATTCATAAGACTATCACGGGGGCTGTAGTTAATTTCTTCTTCAATAGGTCAAACGCAGACTTATATTCCGCAGTAAAGCTGAAAGTGGCATCCTTCTCTAAAAGACTGCATAGAGGTTTTGCAATCTTAGAGAAGTCTTTTATGAACCTCCTGTAGAACCCAGCATGCCCCAGAAAACTTCTAATGCCCTTAACTGAGCCCGGTGGAGGTAGTTTCTCGATCGTGTCCAACTTTGCCTTGTCCACCTCCAATCCTTGAGCCGACACCTTATGTCCCAAAATTATGCCCTCTTCAACCATGAAGTGGCATTTTTCCCAATTTAGTATGAGGTTTGTATCCTTACATCGCTGCAATACCATGACCAGATTCTCTAAGCAAGTGTCAAAATTGTCCCCATAGACCGAGAAATCGCCCATGAAGACTTCAAACGCTCTTCTCACTATATCGTAAAAATAGCCATTATACTCCACCGAAAGTCAGTAGGTGCATTGACAAATCAAATGACATTCTCCCCGAATGCAAAGGTGCCGTAAGGGCAAGTGAATGTTGTCTTTTCTTGATCCTCAAGAGCGATAGCAATCGATTATATCCCTAATATCCATCCAATAAGCAAGAAAACTCATGTCCATTAACCTATCTAACATTTGATCGATAAAAGGTAGCAGAAATGATTCTTTCGGGTTACCTTATTCAATCTCCTATAATCGATGCACACCCTCAAACCTGTCACTATCCTTGTTGGAATTAACTCGTTATCCTCATTCCGAATTACCGCCATTCCCCTTTCTTAGGCACACAATGAATCGGACTTACCCATTTACCGCTTAAATTGGATATATGACACCATCCAATAATTTCGCATTTCCTTCTCGACCACTTCCTTCATGATTGGGTTAAGTCGACGTTGATGCTCCACCGATGGACTTGCATCATCCTCCATCAAAATCTTGTGCATGCAAAATGATGGGCTAATGCCTTTTATATCGAATCGTCCATCCAATTGTTTGATTTGTGATCCCTAAGCACCCTCAAAGAACTTTTCTTCCCGCAATTCGCTAAGTCACGTTAGAAATAATTACACAGTAAAGAATTTTAATCGCCTAAATATGCATACCTAAGATGTTTAGGGAGTGGCTTAAGTTCCAATGTCGGTGGCTCCTCCAATGATGGTTTCAATTTTTCTCTTGCAATCGCCTCCCCAAGCAAAGAGAGGTTCAACTGGTGCTCTCAATCGGCTAACTCTTGGGTAACGAGTCTAGCATCCGTAATAAGTCCACAAATTCCGGGTCATCTTTTTCTTCATCCCCCAATAAGGTTGTTTCTAACGGATCATTGATCAAACTCTTGTTAATATCTTCCCTGGTAATTTGCTCAATTAAATCCATTCGATAACATTCTTCCTCATCCGTAGGATATTTCATGGCCTTAAACACATTGAATTTTATTTCTTGATCTTGGACCCTCATTGTAAGTTCTCCTTTTTGCATGTCTATGAGTGTCCTTCCCGTGGCCAAGAAAGGTCTCCCTGGGATGATCGGGATGTTCTTATCTTCATCGAAATCCAGTATGATAAAGTCCGCAGGGAATATAAACTTATCCACTTTTACCAAAATGTCCTCTACAATGCCTCTCGGATATGTGATTGACCTATCCGCCAACTGCAATGAAATATTCGTAGGCTTTGGCGCGGGCAAACCCAATTCTGAATATACTGATAATGGCATCAGGTTTATACTCGCCCCCAAATCACATAAGCACTTGCTAAACGACATATTCCCAATCGTGCACGGGATAATAAAGCTCCCCAGGGTCTTTGAAGTTTTGGTGGAAGCTTTTTCAGAATAATCGCCTCTACACTCTCTCATAAGTGCCACTATTTCGAAGTCTTCCCATTTCTTCTTCCTCAATAGAATTCCCTTCATAAACTTTGCATAACTCAGCATTTGTTCTAGGGCCTCTGTGAATGGGATGTTAATCTGGAGTTTCTTGAGCACATCTAAAAACTTTGTGAACTGCTTATCTGATTTCTATTTTTGGACCCTCTGCTGAAATGGCGGTGGAGGATAAACAATCGACTCGCTGTTTAACTTTGTTTCCTCATTTTTGTTACCCTCCATTGCATTACTGTCATCAACTTTTTCCTCCGGTGTTGCTGAATTTTCTGCACTATTCCCACCGAGGTGTTTTCCACTTCTCAACATAACTTCTTGACATTGTTCATGATTACCCTTCAGATTTCTTTCAATGTCGCTAGGTAATGTTCCTTGTGGTCTATTATTCAATGCCAATGCAATTTGACCTATCTGATTCTCTATATTTTTGATAGCAATAGCTTGATTCTTCATAGCTAAATCGTTGCTAGTCATGTACCTTGCCCATGATTCCTCCCCATCGGATATCCTGTCCTGTTGTTGAATCTGTTGTGGATGACTATGAAAACCAGGGGGATATGATGGTCGTGGAGCTTGAGTTTGTTGATTATTGCTCCATGAAAGGTTTGGGTGGTTCCTATTCCCCAGTTATAGGTGTTTTGGTAAGTATTTTATGAATTCTATTGTAATGTTGCTTCATTAACTAAACGGATGTCGGATTTATTGCACAATCGTTTCTATCTGGATGATCACCCGCATTAATAATTCACACACTACCATAACTCATTGAACTTGTTGAACTTGAGCCCTCACACACAACCCCAAAATAGGTCCATTCCATCCAACCCATTCTCGAGTCGCCCAATACATGGTACGTAAAACAACTACAACTTTATTACAACAATTGTCGTGCAAAATACAACAACACATATGCCGTGAGTTTGATACAAATATATACCAATCAGAATTTCTAGACACCAACTTTGGATAAGACGTCACAATGACACCTTACATAAAGGTATAGTCAAAAAACTATTTTAGAAATTAGAATCTTTAGGAAGTGCTCAAGAAACCTTCGCTCACGGGAGGCCATGCTTCTAGGTTATGATAGATATCATATGGCCATAGAATTATCCTTGTCAATTCTAATAGACCCCAAAGAAAAATGAAAAGATTACTATCATATTCTTCCCAATGGTGAGTCTTCTCTTGACATATCATTATCTCCACTGTTTCTAATTGGGTATTATACTCCAAACAAACACCAAGATTATATAGGTAGTGCTTGTAAATATACTCATCAAGTACAACCCTGTCTTATGATGACACGAGGTTGTATGTCATTAGACATCTTGTATGATAGTGGCAAAACACCCTTCTAAGTTAAATTCACCTCACCCTCAACATCTATAGACCACCGTTCTATTCCCATGTTATTCCCCGCTTGACCCAGCTACACTTTTATTACCTGAAAGGAATTGTGAAGCAAAAGGGTGAGCACAACTAGCTCAGTAAAGAATATCATGACTAAAGATAAATAAATTATCAATATCCTTCAACAGTAATAAATCAGAGATTTAGAACATATGGTAGATGATAAAACTTTTCAACCATAGTTGCAGCGGAATGAGCAATCCATTAGAAGAGTCAAATACACCATAAAATCTATTATCTTCTCCATGTTAAAAGTCCATCAACAATGTTTTATCCCTGTAATATTAATCAATAATTCCTGTCCACAATCACGTGTATAACTCATAATCGTAATTGTAGTTCTAAATTATTTTCCTCATCCAGGACAAAGTTAATTTTCATCACCTGAAACATCAAAGATCATGGTTATACCAAATCACAGTTCCTGTTCATAATCATACTGATAAATTCATCTTTTCACTATGGGCCAACGATATTCATCAACAGTTCATCTTTGCATTACTGGCCAAAGATATTCAACAACATGTCATCTTTGCACTACAGGCCAAAGATATTCATCAGTTGGTCATGTTCATCTAAACACCTGTTCATCTTTGCACTACTGGCCAAAGATATTCATCAGAAATCATTCATCTTTGCACTACAAGCCAAAGATATTCAGTTATATCATCATTTAAGACTGAGGATGATGAAAAATATTTTAAGAAAACGAATCCAGTGAAACAAAATAATAAATATTAAGCATTCGTACTTCAGCTATTCCATGTCCAAAAATACCTCATAAATAATCATAGTGGAGTAAAATTCAAGAATGATCAGAACATGGATACAATCAAAGCTAGTATCCATAATAGATATTTTGGATGAAAAATGAAATTTTAATTTTTCTGTGAATAGTGCCGTATTCGTGAATAGTGCCATATACGTAAATAGTGCCGTATACATGAATAGTAACTCCGACACCAAAAGATAGAAATTTCACAAAAAACATCATCATGCTTCGTGAATAGTACTCGTGAATAGTAACTCGTGAATAAGAACTCGTGAATAAGAACTTATGAATAGTAACCCCGACATGAAAAAGTTCCAAATTTGATAAAAATTCAAACCAATATTTCGGCATAATGATATTGAAGAAATAATACTATTTATGAAGAAAATAATCTCCCTTACCTCAGTAAGAATAGTACTTCTGACTTGAATACTAGATATAGTACTAAAAGAACTTGCACCGTATAGCAATACTCGAAGTACTAAAATACTCACAAAAATACGCTTGATATATAGAGAGAGAAAGAGAGAGAAATCTTTAGTTTCTGGTGTGATTTTCAATTCTAACCTAAGCACTCTATTTATAGGAAAATGCTTAGAACACCAAAGCAGAAAATTTAATAAATTAATAATATATATATTAAATTTTCACGCCAACCTTTAAATATTCCAATTCAGCATGTTTGACAACCCACCAACAATACAAAAAACATTTTTTATATTTAAAATATTTTAAACTCCAAAAAATCAATTATTTCAGAACTTTGGAACTTCAATAATTCATAATAAATAGCCCTTTTATCAAAAAATTCGAATCTCACGAAAGTTTTTCCAAATGCCAAACAGAAATTGACCGGAATCCACATACGGGCAATTTTACAGGCTATAATCAAATTTCAGTCAAGCAATGGCTCCACCAACATGTTTAACATGTTTTAAACAACTTTTGCAACAAAAATACTCTTCCTCCTCATATACTCATATATCCCATATTCATTATAAAAATATCACCATTATTATATTATAATAATATAATAAAATATTATTTTATCGTAAAAAGATAAAATATCGATTTTCAAAGAATTGTCACTTTAAAAATTTTCTCCATCTATATCCACATAAAATGAATATTTTTCTCATCATATAAATCAATAATTAATTATTCACAAATAATATTACAGAATCACAATAATGACAACCAGGTAGTTCTCAAAGAAAGAGGGGCTTTCCAATAAGAATTTCTCCTTACTCTTGGCGCAAGCAATTAGGTGACCAAACCTCTCCTTAGACAGAACTTTATAGACATTGCCAATAATGTTATCTAATAATATTATTCAGATAATATGAATTATTACTTCGATAATGAAAAATACTATGTAGTGACAATTATTAAAACAATAATAATATAAATATGAACGCAGCAATTATTGAATCAATAAAATACTGAACAGTAATTACTGTAACAATTATTGAGTAGTGCCTTCTTACGTAAGAATCAATAATTCAACAATACTGTGCAAAACCATGTGCTACTGTGCAACAACGCTAGCGTATTTTTACTTTACCCACTGGGTATTCCAACAAATAGCAGTAATTGTGAACGACATTACTGCTATTTATAAAAACTCAAATTTGTCATTTTCTTCATCCGATAGCTTATCCGTTATGGGGCCCACAAATGGTTGCGCTGTGCATTTAATATTCCCAATGTAAAGAATATTCCACGACCAAACGAATATTCTCCGACAGAAAGAATATTTTATAATCACTTGCATATTTTGAAAAAAAAATCATATATCACCCTTAACTTTAACTTTTATCAATTTAACCATTTACTGAATTGTAATTATAAGAAAAATTGAATATTTTTATTTCATAAAATTCGGGGTCTTACACCTGCCATCGTATTTACCCTCTCATTCATTGTATCAAACTTCATGGATAATGCAGAAAGCTGTGCTTGTATAACTGTTACTCCATCTAATTCCAAGATCCCAAATTACTTTGTGCTGTGGTCATTCTTCTTTGTGGGCCACTGGTAGTTATATTGCCGACATTGTTTCTATCAAATTGTAGGCTTCCTCGTAACTCTTAGCCATGAATGCACCTCCCGATGCCGCATCAATGCTAGTTCTGACATTTCCATGTAGCCCGTTATAGAAGGTGTTCATTTGTAACCACTTGGGCAATCCATGATGTTGGCACTTTCTGAGTAATTCCTTGTATCTCTCCCATGCCTCATATAGTGACTCTCCATTCTGCTGCTCAAACATTGTGATGTCATTCCTCATTTTTGCAGTCTTCGCCGGTGGGAAAAATTTGGCAAGAACTTTTTGAGCCAAATCCTCCCACGTAGTGATTGAACCCGGCGGTAAAGAATGTAACCAACTCTTCGCCTTGTCCCGTAAAGTGAATGGGAACAAGAGAAGTCTCACTATCTCATCCGACACCCCATTGTACTTGAACGTGTCGCACATTTCCAGAAAACTGATCAAATGCTCATTCGGATCGTCGTTTGCCATTCCCCCAAACTGACATGAGTTCTGCATCATCTGAATGGTCCTAGGCTTTATTTCAAAAGTGTTCGCAGCTATTGCAGGCCTAGTAATGCTCGACTACAGATCAGTCACCCTAGGTGTGGTAAAATCCCTCAATGCTTTCTGGTCTTCGGCAGCCATCGTTTCTTCCTTATCAGAATTTTTGAATTCGTTCCTCGTTTCCTCAATCCACTTACTCAACTTTTGAAATCATTTGTCAATGTCGTCCTCAAAAGGAAGCAAGTTTGGATGTTTAGATCGTGTTTGCATAAACCAATGTCGAAAACCTGAAACTGGACTAATTAAACTTATATTGTAAAAATAAATATTAAAATCTCGGCTAAATTGTCTCCGGCAACGACGCCAAAAACTTGTTGGTGAAAATCAATACGCTTAAAAACACGCAAGTGCACGTGGTCAACAAGTAATATAGTAGTGAATAAAGTATCGTTCCCACGAGGACAAAATATAAAGAATCTTAACTTCACAATTATCAATTTTGTATTAACCCTAATTTTATTAAATCAATTCAATGGTTTTAAATTATATAAAAAAAAACTAAATTAATAAAGAAATAAACTATCACAAAACAGTCACCAATAACGAAATCCGGAATTTCAAACAATTAATGGAGAATTAGACTTATGATTTCACCCTGAGCTTCACTCTGATTTTCAAACCTTTATTCCAACTCAATTTAATATCCCATTTTATTAATCAAGAACACGAACGTAGTAAGAGCCACCTCTCGATGCACTAATACCATATTAATATCAATCCACAATTAAGATAGAAATCCGTCAAACACCTAACTTAACCAACTCACTATATCTCTATGTGAACTGCAATCAAAGAAGGTTAAAGTTTAAGCTCTCTATACGATTACATGCGATGTCAAGCGTATCTCTACCTTAATAATAATCACAAATCTGCTATCGACAAAATTCATGACATATTCTATATTAACTAGGTCTAGATTCGAATCTCCTCTCTCGATTCCTTTCAAATCCACAAAGAACTGTTGATCCGACAATTCATAAATTCACGCTCAAATTAACATAGATAAACTGAAAATATCTTATTGAATTGGAAATCAAAGTTATAGAATCATCGTTTCGCCCAAAGATCCATCACAAGTCTAATAAGTAAATTAGTTCATAACGAATAAACTAAAAACTGAATAATTTGTTGAAACATCCTTCCAATTACAAATTGATGAAAGAGAAGAAGAATTATGAAAAAAACCCTTTCACGTAGCCTCGATTTGCAACCTTCGTGACAATTTCTGAAAATTACTCCTCCAACGTTCGCTCTTCAATCCTTGAAATCGCTTTTGAATTATGTCTTTGTGTGTTGTAAGATTGTTGTTTTTCTACAAAATAGCAAGCTCTTTTTCTCCTCTAGCCGAATTCTCCTTTTATTAGAGTTCAAACGCCTCATTCCAGTCCAACAAACCGAGTTCTAGCAGAAGTTAAAACTAAACAGAGACGATTCGAGAATCGGGACCCATTTCCCGGGGGGATACGATCTACAAAAGGCCCACCCCTACGGGGTAACTACTTGACTTCAATTTTCTTACTTCCACTTTTGCTCCAAAAAGACCGCCTTTCCTCACCAATTGCATCCATGACCACCCTACACATAAAATAACATGAAACAAGTAAAAATGAACACAAAACACGAAGATAACTACGAATAACTTGAAATGAATATCGATTCGTGTATATAAAATCCACTTATCAATATCCAAGCCTACATGACATGTGTTGAGTAAAATCTAGTTACACACAGCACGCAAGTATACGTGGTCAACAAGTAATAAAGTGATAAGTTGAGTATCGTTCCCACAGGGAATTCTAATTAATAAATCCCAACTACTAATACTATATCAATTCAATTTTATTCAAACAATGATAAATTGTGATTTTCTGAATTATTAACTCAAAATTAAACACTTAAAGATACTGTACTAAGATAAGCGAATAACTAATCTACTACTTGAGTGAATGACTTCCGTTAGGAAATTATTAAGACTTCAATATCCCCAATTATGAACTATAAATCAGTTATCTAATCATCCCAATTATTATGTCGACTGGATTGTTAACAGGAATTCTTAAATGCCCAAAAACCCTCTTCCAAGTGATCAATTGACTTCTATTTAATCCAGATTAATCTTGCTATATTCCTATGCAAAACAATTGAATTAAACTCTTTCCAATCCCAATTCCTTATATGTTACATGCGGTGAACAGATATTTCCATTCAATTCACAAACCTAATTATTCACCGTGCAAATAACTAAGTCACATGTTATCATGTCACGTTCTAACCCTAGAAGTCTTTTCCCAATTCCTTCTAGAGTAACACGGTAATTATTGGCCAAATAATTAATCAATAAAATCAAAACATGATAAACAATCCACTTCAACATAAATAATTAGAATGAAAGAATAACTAAATTATAATCATAAAAGGTTCAATTGAAATCTTAATTAAAGAATTAGTTCATCACGGAAATAAGAACCATTAATTGTTGACAAATCATCCTTAAAGAATTACAAATTGAAAATAAGGAGAAAAAGAAGAAACTTTGTAGCCAATCCTGAATCCCCAAGTAATCTTGTGTAACCTTCAATGGAAGAACTCCTTCAATCCTCTCAAAATAATAAATCCAATTCCCCCTTTTATTTCAGCAATTAGTTTCTTTTTATAGCCTCCCCCAATCCTCATCCAATTAGGTTTTACATTAGCCCCCAATAGATAAATTAAGTCCAACCAGAAGTCAAACGTGCTAATCCTACCAAAGCTAATCGAGGCTCAATACCCCGCAACAGTAGGTAGATTTTTTCAGTAGCCATTTGGACTTCTTTAAAATTACCCAATTGCCATTAAATGCTTGAATTTCCCATAATTGCCCCTCCAAATTTTCCGGATCCGCAAAACAAGATATAAACACAATAAAAATGCTACTAAATACTTTAAGAATGCAATAATTTAAGTCTAAATATATCCAATTTATGGGTATACTACCCATTCATCAAATACCCCCAAACTTAAATCGTTGCGTGTCCTCATGCGACAAAACCTAAGATCACAAAACAAAACTAAACATCATGCATATGCAACTATTTATATTTATATGTTCGTAATTCCAAAGAATTCAAGAGCTCTCAGAGATCCATATGCCTCAGAAAATCACGTAAACATGCTAATTCATCATGAAAAAACAGATCAACAATATCCCAACAATCACCAGATCTAAATCTATTATTACTGATATTGTGCGTGTGTGTCCACGACCATGCTAACCCGTGAAAGACGAAAATATGAAAGATAATAACTTTCTTAGTAAGCATCATACAGTGTGAACTTGAGAACTCATCAAATATACTTGTTTCAACTGAACTCAAACACTCACCCGAATTCAAAAGTCAAAATAGAATGCACCATTTTTTTTTTATTTTTTTTTTAGATGGTTGGTGAGTGCGTTTTACGCTCCATCTCACGCTTGTGTTTATGGGGAGTGGTTCCCCTCAACCCACTACAAGACTCAACATTTTTTTTTTAATCATACATAAATGATCGCAATGTCTCTCATCCCATTAGGCTAATAAAGTTTACCCTTAGCGAGCTTTCGACCAACGACTCCCCTGCACCCATATAAGACCTTAGGGCGCTTAGGTTTTAAGATATACCCCTTCTAGCGCGTGCTTGCTCAAGTAACACAGCCCCCAAACAAGACTAGTCACCCTGTATATTATCATTATTATTTCTATATTCCAAATGTTTTCCCCCAAACTCGAGTTTATGCATGAATTCAGTCTCCTCTAGTTATTCAAATTGTTCTTCCATATCACTAGCAATCCTCCTTTAGAACTCTATTATCTAACCATTTAAACTATCATAGCCAACATGGTTGTAAGACCCCAAATTATTAATAAATGAAATTTATTTTCCTCTATTTATTATTTTGAAATAGTAAGGGTTGATTTGATTAATGTTGTTAGTTATGGGTAAAATGCGTAAATATTTTAAATAAGAAAATGGTTATAAAATATTCATTATTGTCGGGGAATATTCGTTTGGTCGTGGAATATTCGTACTGTCGGGGAATATTCGTATACTTACCTGCAGCTAGCTTTTGTGGGCCCCATAACTAAAAAGCGATTGGAGGAAGAAAACGACAAAAATAAGTTGTTTAAAAATAACTACGTAGTTATTACCGTTTACATCGTTGGAATACCCCGGTTAAAACACACGAATGTCTATCGCATTGCGAAGATGGCTACCTGCATATTGCACCAATTATTGATTCTTACGTAAGAAGGCACTACTCAATAATGGTTACAGTAATTACTGTTCAAAGATTTTATTTTATTGATTCAATAATTGTTGCATTGATATTTTATATTCTTTATTGTTTCAATAATTGTCATTACACAAAGATTTTTCATTATCGAGAGCAATAATTCATATTATCTGAATAATATTATTAGATAACATTATTGACAATGTCTAGAAAGTTCTGCTCTAAGGAGAGGTTTGGTCACCTAATTGCTACCAAGAAGGAGAAATTCTTATTGAAAGCCCCTTTTCCTGAACCGCTGGTTGTCAATATTGTGATTCTGTAATATTATTTGTGAATAATTAATTATTGATTCATATGATGAGGAAAATATTGATTTTATGTGAATATAGATGGAGAAAATTTTTATAGTGACAATTGTTAAAAATTAATATTTTATCTTTTTCTGATAAAATAATTCATTTAAATATATTATTTTAATAATATATTAACGATGATATTTTTACGATGAACGTGGGATATATGAGTATATGTGGAGGAGGAGTATTTTTGTTACCAAAATGTTTAAAACATGTTAAACATGTCGGTGGACCCCATTTATTATTTGAAATTTGATTATAGCACGTAAAATCGCCCATTTGTGGATTTCGGTCAATTTCATTTGGAATTTGGAAAACCTTTCTTCGTAGAAGTTGTAGAGAATTGAATTTCCTATAAAAACACGCGAGATTTGAATTTTTTCCGCAAAAGGGCTATTTATTGCTAATTATTGAAGTTCAAGTTCAAAATAATTGATTTTTGGAAGTTTAAAATATTTTTATTTACAAAACATTTTTTCATTTGGTTCCCTCATTTAACACATGACAAGTTGCTTTGAAATTCAGATTCAAGGTGTGCGTAGGAATTATTATTATAAATAATATTATATTAAATTTTTACGCTTTGGTGTTCTAAGCGATTTCCTATAAATAGTGCTTAGGTTAGAATTGAAAATCACACCAGAAATCAAGTTTTCTCTCTATATTATCGGCGTATTCTTGTGAGTATTTTGAGTATACTTTGAGTATTGCTATATCGTGCAAGTTCAAGTCATAGCCTATATCCTGTTTCAACTAGAAATCTTGTCTTTCGAGGTAAGGGATGTTATTTTCTTCTCAAATGATATTATTTCTTCAATATCATTATCTTTGAAATATTGGTTGGAACTTTTTATCAAATTTGGAAATTTTTCATGCTCGGGGTTACTATTCATGAGTTACTATTCACGAAGTTACTATTCACGAGTACTACTATTCACGAAGCGTGAAGATGTTTTTTATGAAATTTCTATCTTTTGGTGTCGAGTTACTATTCACGTATACGGCACTATTCACGTGATACTGACTATTCACGATACTGACACTATTCACGAATCGACACTATTCATCGAAAAATGAAAATTTTCCTTTTCGTCCAAAATATCTATTCGGATACTAGCTTTGATTGTATCCATGTTTTGATCATTCTTGAATTTTACACCACTATGATTATTTTGAGGTATTTTTGGACGTGGATAAAACAAAGTACGAATCCTTAATCCTTAATCCTTGTCATTATTCAATTTGGATTCGCTTTCTTTAAAAAATATTTTCATCATCCTCGGTCTTAAATGATGATATTATGGAATATCTTTGGCCAGTAGTGCAAAGATGAATGATTTCGATGAATATCTTTGGCAGAATAGTGCAAAGATGAATGATTTCGATGAATATCTTTGGCCGTAGTGCAAAGATGAGCAGTGTTTAGATGAACATGAACAATCGGGTGAATGTCCTTGGCTTTTGTAGTCAAGGATGAATATTTGATCTCGAGATATATATTGATTGATGTTACGAGGATAAAAATAGATTTATGAACTTTAAAATTCATACATAGAAGATAGTAGTTTGCATTCTCTACTTAACTCTTCTAATGAATTATTATTTCATTGCTTGAATATTGATTTAAAACTTGTTGTCTATTGTATTCTATTATATTTTCCTGTTGAAGACTAACGATAATTTTGTTGTATATTATCTTAGTCATAATATTCTTTCATTGGCTAGTCGAGCTCACCCTTTTCCTTTTTGTTCCATTTTTCTTCTCGTGAGGCGAGAATGTAGCGAGTACTAGTGGGGTATGGAATAAAGGTTCTAGAAAGAGTTGTTTAGTAGTCCTCACCATTTTATTAAAATAATGTATAAATAATTGTGATGAGGATTTATTTGGGTATGTATATTGTCTGAAGACAATAATTGTTTTTTTAAACTCACAAGATATATGTTGTCGTATTTTGCACGACAAATGTATTAATAAAGTTGTAGTTATCTCTGTACTATGTATTTGGCGACTCAGAATGGGTTGGATGGAATGGACCTATTTTGGGGGCGTCACAATGGTCGTTTTATTTCAAAGTGCCTTCCTATAATATCAATGTCAAACAGATACAGATCCAATTCAAGTCACGAAAATCATATCACTGAATCAACAATCCTTACTAGACTTGCTCATGCAATTCTACTTTCATCATTGGCCCCAGATATACGCACTCTCAAAAACTGGAATTAACATGCAATCCTAAATGCAACTTTACTAATAATCAATCCACAAACTAATAACAAACTACAACTGGTAAAAATAAAACGTAACCACCCCCAAACTAAGCTAGAGAAATGTCCTCATGTGAAAAATAAGTAAAAATAAAACAGAGGACTTCCCTGACGAAATTATTCTTCTAGGGGAGCATCATCGTCCTCGCTCATCTCTTGATCGGACGGGGGAAATACTAGCAGAACGGGAGCCGTAGGAAAATGGCTAAGTGGAACGCCCGGATGGGTTTGGATGGTCAGTGCATTCTGGGCAGCAAATTGGTCAACTAAATACTTGAAAATCACGTCTTGACATTCCGATAAGCGCACATTCTGGGACTCAATGTTGTAAAACCAGCCGTCTATCTCCATTGGGCGACCGACCACACCTCGATGAGTCATTTGTCCCTAGGGGCCGTAAGTAGGTGGAACCTGAGGTGGTGGGACTTGTGTAGACGTAACTTGGGGGATAATGAAACCCAGTCCCCTAGGGTGATTAGCGCCACCGGACCACACTTTATAACGACGGATCAAGTTGTGGTCCAACACGGGCATAGGAGTTTGAATCATCTCGTCGATTTCCATTTGACCCCAAACTTAGCACATAATGTCGCAGATCGGTGGCGGATGTGTAACCCCTCACAGTGGTCCCGCCACGAGATGCGCGGAGCATAGATTCTTGAATAAGATGGCCGCAGATCGATTCTTAGGCCTTGTATGATGGAGTATAATAGACAGACCCTTTCTTTGGTGACGTGACTCACATGTGCATGCAGGCATCAATTTAGCGCGCATATAAAGGCATACCATGCCTTTCCATATAAATCGAGGTGAGACAATGGGAAAGTCATGCTGCCACGCTCATGGATGGACCAAGTAGTGCCCGGTTGACACAGCTCCCGAATAATCTTTTCATAGTCCGGCCCATCACTCACAAGGCGAGCATATTCATCATGAAGGCCCTCTAAGGGTAGTTGATAGCACCCATTGATATCCTCCTCGCCGAATTCCACGGTTTTACCTCGGACAAATACCCCATAATGGTCATGCTCGGGCAAGTTGGCATAGAATTCTTTGACCACTGCAATCACTTTGCTATGTCGTCGATCGTTTCGGTGAGGAGAACCCGGTTTAGTTCAAAGAATCATCATCTTTCGCTATGTCTCCGCCCTTGGTTTGATCGGAGACGGAGACCACGTCGAGGACTAGTGAGCGGGTGGCCATGCGGTCAGAAGCGTTCTTGAGCCGCACACTAAAAACGCTTCATTGTCAAATTTTTGGCGGTGAAGTTGAAGCGGCCCCGACCACGAGCTTTGATGACGTTTGGATGCCATGTCGAGAAATTACGCAAATAACAACATACTCATATTTTAGCTTTAAAAGAATGTACGGTTGGATAAATGTGTGCCTAGCGATTACATGAAAACCGATAAAATCTTGGTAGTGTGAGTACGCAGGTGGGGGTGAGGCATGAAACTGGCAAGTATGTAAGTTGCACATGATTATTGAGTTAGACAATTTGTCAAACACCTAGGCAGCAACTGAGAACTTGTTCAATCCATTACTAATTCCCTGTCTATTCACGCCATGCATTTAGCATGCACGAATCTCGTGTGTAGGAGTACGTCAAACAGCAATGCATTATCTATGTGCTCCATTAGATTTCCAGATGAAAAGAATAATGAATGAAGAACATCTTAATTCGCAATAGTTGAAATACACATCAAATTATACCTTTGCGACCTTTAAAGAAGTTGGAGGGGTAGAATTCGGCACACAAGATGCAGACGACCAATATGGAACGAAGTGATTGATGCGTGGTGGATGGGTGGAAGAAAAGTAGCCAAAGTTCAATTACCTTGTGATATGGAGAGGGAGAGAGGTGTGACCCACTTTCTTTGTCTTGCGTGGTAAAGAAGGTGGGCTAGAAGGCACGCACGGTCGAGGGTTTAAAGTAGTAAGGTCTTTGATCTCAAATAGCAAGGCCTGGGTTTAACTGTCATGGGCCGCAAGGTGCTTGGACGCGAAATCAAGTGAGATGGTCTAGCCACGGGCGCCTTGTGGTTGAAACAAGGAAGCCACTGGCAAAGGCGGGCCTTGTTTTCAGGTTTACGAGCCTAACCTGGGCGGCTTTGATCCTTAGTGATGTGGGCCCCATATTTGGACTTCACACGTAACGACGTACATGGACCATTTTAGGAATTAGTTTAGTAAACTTGGATTCTTCTCTACTAAAAGATAACAAAGAAAAAATAAGAAAAGTTTAAATCTAAAAGAAATAAAATCAAATAATAAGAAAAATTATGGAACTTAATGGGTTTGCCTCCCAAGAAGCGCTTGGTTTATAATCGTCGGCCGACTTTTCTAAGTTGTTCGGTTGTCCCACCGGGTCGAGAGGTAATTTTGGACCGTAGCTTGACGCTCGATTGGTCCGCTCCAATAATGTTTCGACGTTGACCATTGACCTTGAATGTACGCTTTGAGTTCGGTTCCTCAACCTCAATATTTCCGTGTGGGTGACGGATATAACTACAAATGGTCCCACCACACCGGATTTCAATTTTCCTGAAATAGACGCAAAAGCGTGAGTTGAATAAAGAGTACTTGATGGCGGTGCAAATGTTCTATCGAGAATTTTTTTCTTGCCAAGCTTTGACTTTCTCCTTGTAGAGCTTAGCGTTTTCGTAGGCGTTGAACTGAATTCATCCATCTCGTTCAACCTGCAGAACTGCTTTTCACTACGCTTCTTCTAGATCAAAGTTTAATTTACTGAATGGCCCGATGGGCAATTGTGTTCTAGCTCGGCCGGAGATGACACGCCTTTCCAAATACTATTACATGCGGGGACATGCCGATCGGATTTTTGTGCTGCTGTTCGATAAGCCCATAGGCGTCGTCAAGACGCAATGCCCAATCTTTTTCGTGACGGATTGACTACTTTTTCCAGGATCCTCTTAACTTCCCGATTCGACACCTCTGCTTGGCCATTGGTTTGTGGGTGATATGCAGCTGCAATTTTGTGACGAACTCCATACTTTACAAGCAATTTAGTGAACTGCTTGTTACAGAAGTGAGTTCCCTCATCACTTATTATAGCCCGTGGTATCCCAAATCTGGTAAAAATGTTCTTCTTTAAAAATCGGATGACAACGTTGGCATCATTCGTGGGTAACGCTGCGGCTTCTACCCATTTGGAAACATAATCGACTGCTAACAAGATGTAATGATTATTAAGAGAAGATGGAAACGGTCCCATAAAGTCGATACCCCACACGTCGAATAGTTCCACCTCTAAAATGTGTTAAGTGGCATTTCATTGCGCTTGGAGATATTACCTACGCGTTGGCATCGATCACATTTCAGCACAAAGAGATAAGCATCTTTGAATAAGGAAGGCCAGAAAAATCCCGATTGTAGTACTTTGGCTGCTGTTCGATCACTGGAATAATGACCTCCGTAATCTGAGGAGTGACAGTGGCCTAATATACTATCCATTTCTTCGTGAGGTACACAACGTCTTATCATTTGATCTGCACATGCTTTAAACAGAAATGGTTCATCCCAAAAGTACTGCTTCACATCGTGGAGAAACTTCTTTCGTTGCTGTGAGGTCAAATCCGGTGAAACACTTTGGCAACCACATAGTTGACATAATTCGGCATACCAAGGCAATATGGTAGTTACCCGAATAGGTTGCTCATCCGGAAATTTGTCATTAATCACTGAGTTGTCTTCTTTCTGTTCCTTTTTATTTTCCAATCGAGACAGATGATCCGCCACTTGATTTTCTCGTAGACTTTTCATCCCGGATCTCGGATCAAATTCTTGTAACAAGATGCACCGTATTAATTGTGGTTTAGCATCTTTCTTCTCAATCGGATATTTAATAGTTGAATGATCGCAGACAATTACCTTAGTGCCGGGGAGATAAGCTCCGAATTTGTCAAAAGCAAACACCACTTGCAAGTAATTCCTTTTCGGTTGTTGTGTAGTTCAATTTGGGCATCCGTCGATGTCTTACTAGAGTAGTAGATAGTATGAAAAATCTTATCATGACGTTGTCCCAATACGGCTCCCACCGCGTAATCAATCGGCGTCGCACATCAATTTGAATCAGTAAAGACCAATCAGCGCTACAATGATTGGTGCGAGACCAATTTCTTCTTTAATACCTCAAATGCCTCGATGCATGCCCCGATCCATCTTAAACGGTACATCTTTCTCCAAGAGTGAGCATAGGGGTTTCGAGATCTTTGAAAATCTTTGATAAAGCGTCCTATAGAACCTGCATGTCCCAAGAAGTCCGGAATGCCTTTTACAGATGAAGGAGGAGGCGCTTCTCAATTGTATCAATCTTCGCTCTATCCACCTCCAATCCGGATGCGGAAACCTTATGGCCCGAATAACCCCTTCTTGTACCATAAAATGACATTTTTCCCGATTAAGCACCGTGTTAGTCTCCACAACTTTTTTAACACCAAGATCGATTCTTCAAACACGAAGTCAAAACTATCTCCGAACACGGAGAAATCATCCATGAACACCTCTAAATTCTCATTCGACCATATCGGAGAAGATTGCCATCATACAACATTGAAAGGTTGCTTGCCACAGATTACATAAACCAAAGGACATACGCCGGAATGCAAACGTACCGTATGGACATGTGAACGTGGTCTTTTCTTGATCTTCCGGTGCTATGGCAATTTGATTGTACCCAGAATATCCATCTAACAGACAGTAGAATTGATGTCCCGCTAACCTTTCCAACATGTGGTCAATGAACGGCAAGGGAAAATGATCCTTGCGTGTGGCTTTATTCAACTTGCGGTAATCCATACATACTCTCCAACCTGTAACAGTTCTAGTCGGGATGAGCTCATGCGCTTCGTTTTTTACCACCGTCATGCCCCCTTTTTTTCGGTACACACTGTACAGGACTTACCCATGAACCTATCTCGAGATTGGGTAGATAATCTGAAGATCCAACCATTTTATAATTTCCTTCTTCACCACATCTTTCATAATGGGATTTAACCTTCTTTGTATCTCAATGGTTGGTTTTGATCCTCTTCCATTAAAATCTTATGCATACGTAAAGATGGGCTAATACCTCGAATGTCCGCTATAGTCCACCCAATCATTGCTTTTGAACTCGCGCAAAACTCGTAAAATTTTTTTTTTTTTTTGGGTGTCGCTTAACGTTGTCGAAACAATAACTGGTAGAGTCGAGTCTTTCCTAGGTAAGAATATTCAAGATGAGAGGGAGTGGCTTTAATTCCAACACGGTGGCTCTTCTATCGAGGGTTTGCACTTTTTACCTTCCGCTTTGGGCCTATCAAGGGTGTCGAATGGTTGATTACTTTTCCTAGGTAGAATGATGGTGTGTCTAGCCATTTGACCGCTCATTGTCTCGCATCATCAAGACTATCGTTGTCTCCGTTTAACCATCATGGATTCTATCGAATCCTCTCGAGTAATTACCGCAAATCTTGTGATTAACTATCTCTCCATTAAATCCACCCAAAAACACTCACCTTTTTCCTTCTGGATAAGACATTGCTTTAAACACATTAAAAGTGACCTGTTGATCGTCAACTCTCATCGTCAATTCTCCTTTTTTTTGCCGCCGATTAACGCTTCCCTGCTACTAGAATAGTCGTCCGAGAATGATGGGAAGTTCCAGATCTGCTTCACAATCCAAGATAACGAAAGTCTGCTTTGGAAAGATGAATTTATCCACCCTTATTAATACGCCTTCCACGATACCTCGTGGATATGTAAATCGATCGATGCGCCAACAAGAAATCGATATTTGCTCGGTTTGGTGCTTGGAGCCCAATTGACGATAGACCGATAATGGCATCAAATTAATATCGCCCCCAAATCACACAGCTTTTCCCGGCGATTACCAATGTCGCATGGAATAGAAAAGCTACCCGGATCTTTCAACTTAGGAGGTAACTTGTTCGAATAATTGCGCTTACATTCTTGATTAAGCGCCAATTTCAAAATCCCCAGCTTCCTTTTCTTTGATAGCACATCCTTCATGAACTTAGCGTAACTTCGGCATTTGTTCTAAAGCTTCACCGAATGGGATGTTGATATGCAATTTTTAAAATATCCAAAAATCTTAAAACTCGCTTATCTAACTTGGATTTCGAAATCTCTGCGGATATGGTATGGGTGGCATTGTTGTAGATGACCCCTGCATTTTCCTCTCCTATTTCCTCTTTATCTTTCCGTTTTCACAACTTCTTCTATTTCGGTTGTTCACGTTATCCCCTTGTCCTTATCCTTAACTATTTGCAACTCCTTCCCACTTCAGAAGATTATTTGCTTTGCAGTCTTGATTTCTACCCGAATTTATTTCTGTATCACTCGGGAGCGTTCCTAGTGGACGGGTATTCAATGCATGTGTTATTTGCCCCAATTGATTTTCCAGATTCTTTAACGATGACCCATGGCTTTGGAAAGTCATATCTAATTGATTCAATTTCTTATCTTGTTCCTCGTTCTTTTTGTCAGAGGCTCTAATGAATTTTTCCAAGGATGCTTCCCAACTTGATACCCTCTCTGGTTATTGAGGTTGATTTTGGAATCCGGAGGTGTGTTGTTGTCTAGGTGGTTGAGTCACAGCTTGATTGTTACTCCATGAGAACCTGGATGATTCTTCCAACTGGATTATAAGCATTTTGAGTCGGATACGGTTGAGTTGAAAGCGATTATAATTTCCTACTGAATGTCTTGATTCCGAATTTATGGCACATTGATCCGTAGCATGACCCCAAAGACACAACTCACAAACCATCGCTACTTCTTTGTGTGGCTTTGTGGACGCCATATTTCTATATGCTTAGCTATTGCAGTCACTTGTGCTGTTAATGCTGTTAAGCGCATCCACTTCATATTTTCCTGATGCTTTTGGATGGTTGGTCCTCGTCATGGGCCACTGATAGTTGTTGGTGGCCATTGTTTCTAACAATTGATACGCCTCATCAAAATTTTTGGACATAATCGCTCCTCCCACTTCTGCATCAATACTAGACCTCGTGGATGCGTGCAAACCATCACAAAATATCCCTAATTGCATCCACTGCGGGATTCCATGATGAGGGCACTTACGAGAGATATCCTTAAACCTTTCCCACGCCTCATATAATGATTCTGACTCAAGTTGTACGAAAGTATGAATGTCGTTCCGTAGTTTTGCCGACTTACCATTGGGAAGAACTTAGCTAAGAATTTTTGAGCTAAGTCATCCCATGTGGTGATTGAACCAGGAAAAAGAAGTGTAACCAGCTTCGTGCTTTATCTTTTAAAGTAAACGGGAACATCCTCAACCTTATAGCATCTTCCGATACATTGTTAAATTTGAAGGTATCGCAAACTTTCAAGAAACTCAAGATATGTTCATTAGGATCGCTCATCGAATTACCCCCAAACCGGCATGTGATTCTCAGAGCATCCGAATTGATCCGGTTTTATCTCAAACTGCTCGCATTGATTGCGGCCTCTTAATACTTGATCAGAAATCCGTGACATTTGGCGTATGTAATCCCTAAGTGATTTCTTGCTTTCTCCTGCGCCATGTTCACGAGTAATTCTTAGGTTGTCGATTTCTAACCCTAGAAGTCTTTTCCCAATTCCTTCTAGAGTAACACTTGTAATTATTGGCCAAATAATTAATCAATAGAATCAAAACATGATAAACAATCCACTTCAACATAAATAATTAGAATGAAAGAATAACTAAATTATAATCATAAAAGGTTCAATTGAAATCTTAATTAAAGAATTAGTTCATCACGGAAATAAGAACCATTAATTGTTGACAAATCTTCCTTAAAGAATTACAAATTGAAAATAAGGAGAAAAGAAGAAACTCAGAGCCAATCCTCGAATCCCCAAGTAATCTTGTGTAACCTTCAATTGAAGAACTCCTTCAATCCTCTCGAATAATAAATCCAATTCCCCTTTTATTTCAAAGAATTAGTTTCTTTTTATAGCCTCCCCCAATCCTCATCCAATTAGGTTTTACATTAGCCCCAATAGACAAATTAAGTCCAACCGTAAGTCAAACGAGCTAATCCTATTAAAGCCGCCGAGGCTCAATCGGCCATTGCCAACAGTAGGTAGACATTTTCCAGTACTTCCTTGGACTGGACTTCTTTAAAATTACCAAATTGCCATTAAATGCTTGAATTTCCCATAATTGCCCCTCCAGCTTCCAGATCTGCAAAACAAGATATAAACACAATAAAAATGCTACTAAATACTTTAACAATGCAATAATTTAAGTCTAAATATATCCAATTTATGGGTATACTACCCATTCATCAACATGCTACACATATATAACTTCAAACACCATAAATCGTTAACACACCAGAATCTAGAGTCCCTGACATTTGCTTGTCAGACGACTCATGAAGGTTCAAGAACAGTTTCTAAAAATGTTATTTTCGTGCATCTAAGTGTTATGGATCCATAATCCAACAACCCAGATCATTAAAAGACACCCTATTACACAACTTTAAACAACAACTAACATCAAACAACATAAAATCACTGATTTCTAAATTTTTAGGGTTTATACCTTTCTAAGCTTGATCCTTTGATTTCTGCTTTTTGATCTGTTCTAGGAAAGCTGAGATATGATATAAGGTGATATTATCACTCCCTTTCACCCTCAGAATTCGAAGTTTAGAGAGAGAGGGAGTTGCTAGCTTTTGAAAACTAAAGTAAGTCATTTCTTACTTTTTAATCTATGTGTATTATTGATGCAATCAATGAGCTGATCTAGATGGCTGATAATTGAGGTAAATAGCACATGCTAGGGATGGGGATTTGGTGAACCACTCACCTATAGTCAAAGCCTACAAACCAACTTATTAAAAAAATACAAAAAATGGTATTCTAGTCTTTTTGCATACAAATTTAATGGCATTTTTGATATTTGATCAAATCCTTAGGGTTTAGGGTTTGGGTTAGGATTTAGGATTTGAAAACCTTTAGGGTTTAGCATTTGAAAAAATCTTAGGGTTTAGAAAAATAAAATCTAGAATTTCTAAATTAGGTTTTCAAAATAGAAAATTATTATTTCTAAATTATAATTAGAATTTTCTAATTATATTAAAATTTCTTAATCATAATTTAAATCTTGCTAATTAGGATTAATAATTCCTAATTAAAATTACTAATTTAGCAATTAGGGTCAAAATCATGGATTAGGGTTTACAAACCACTAATTAGGGTTTCTAATAGAAAAAATAATTTTCTAATTTAGAAATTAAATTTCATAATTAGATTAGGATTTTCTAATTACTTATAACTTGAAAATTAAGATTAATATTTCCTAATTAACATTAAAATTATTAAATCAACAATTAGGTTTTTCCTAATTATAAATTAGGGTTTCAAATCCCGAAGTTTGAGGTTTAAAAATATGAAATTAGGGTTTGCTAAATAATTAAGCTTTACCCTAATTAATAATATAATAAATAGCACTTAAGCAATATAATAATCATTTAAGTTCCCAGATTAGGGTTTCATACATCGAATTAGGGTTTTGAATTCTCGGAACTGAAATTAGGGTTTCCAGAACCGGTTTTTAGGGTTTCTTGTTAATCGTTAGGGTTTTCTAACTGAACGTTGACGTTCTTATTATATACTTAGGGTTTGTTACAAATATCGTTTATCTGGTCAACCCTTGACCCTTAACCACATACTGTACACGTATACACAACCATATTCACGTATTTCCTTAATCCTGAATAATTCACCTAAATCATTCACAGAATTTTGAAATCCTCAAAATTCTATTGTAAAAATATCAAACACATACACTTATTTTCTGTCTAGGTTCTAATTTTGAACCCTAAATTAATTAATTAAAATTTAAAAAAATTTCAACATTCTTGGATTGTCACAAAAACTTTCCGAGAAATTTTCCAAAAAACACTATTCACGCATTTCTGCTCGGAAATTATTTTTGAACTTCCGAGAAATACGTAGCGACAGAATATCGATGTGAGATGGAATATCCAATAATATTTCAGTTATAAAAAACGTAATATTTCGCCTGCGGACTTAAAACCTAACGGTTAGGAGAAAATTTTTACGAGAAGAAAATGTAATGAGATTAATGAATTAAATGATTATCGTATAATACGTAGATAGTATACGACGTAATGAATACGAGTATGATACGAGGTATTATACGAGTATGTATGAATTATGGTATGTCGTATATAATGAATAAGTATACGAGTTAGAATACGAGAATTATACATATAAAATACGTTATACGGCTTTAAGCCAAATGTATTGAATTTGTAGGATTAAGTAGGAAATATTAAAGTCCAATGGGATTTGATAAGGCCCAAATGTAGGAATGGTTAAGTCCAATATAAATTAATGTGCAAGCCTAAGTATTTGTTTAATTGCAAGCCCAATGGATAAGTTAAGATTAATTAAGCTAAAGGCCCAAATTATGAACTATGGGCTATAGAATGGTTTAAACTCATGGGGTAACCCATGGATAATCCAATGTGATAAACAAGTAAGCTTAATAGCTAAGTTAAGTAATGACCAAGTAAATAAGGTGGTGAGCAAGCAAAGGATAAAAGTTGTGTTAATCAAGTAAACTTAAAGGCTAAATTATGTGATTAACAAGTATACTTAATGATTAAGTAAGTGTGATGGCCAAGTTTAGGTGGTGAGCAAGTTAACTTAATCACAAAGTAATGAATAGTAAGGAGGTGGAGTGGCCTAAAAGACTAAACTACTCTAACCTTGGATATCCTATAAATAGCAAGGTTGGATTCATTTGTTTGGTTGTTTCATTTCATCTAACTTATAAAGTTAAGAGCTTATTTGCTTGAGAGAATAAGCACATATAAAGTTAGACTTCCCTTGTTAGATTTCCAACCAACAACTTATAGCTTATTGGTTTGAGAGAAAAAGCAAGAAAAGCTAGAAGATTAGCCTTGTTAATTCAAGAAGCAAGAAGGAGATTAAAGATTTTCCAAGTGTTATTCAAGAGTAAGTATTCTTAAACCATGTTTTTCTTTCTCTTCCATTGTTAGAGAAGGGGGTATTGGTAGAACTAGTATGCTAAGGAATGATAAATTAAAGGGCTTAAGTCTTAATAAGCCGTATAAGTCATGAATAAGCTATTCGTAATCATATAAGTTAAGAACTTGTGAAGATCAATAATGAACGTATAATAACTTGTAAGAACTTGTATCATGTTTACATTAATAAAGTTAGTATGATAATAAGGAGCAAGAATAATGGTCAGAAGTCCTTAACCATAATAAGTCATATGGAAAGAAGACATAAGTCATGAGAAATGGAAATATAAGTATTTTTATACTTTAATAAGTTACAAACTCATCAAGAATAAGTAATAACTTATCATGTTTATAAGTTAATGAATTATGTATGTCAAGAGGTTAGTATGATGAATTAAATCCATTTGAAACGAAGAACAAATCTTAAGTAACGAAGTTTTGCCGGAATTCACACGATTAGACGACAATCGTCGAATTCGTGAAATTCTCGGAATGGGAGTCAAATTTTGATATTAAGCTTGGAAACGTTGGTTTTCAATGGAGACAAGTTGTATTTTGCATTATAGAGTTGCGGACTCAAAAATGACCGGATTCCGACTTAGAACGAAGAAACGAGCGTTGAACGTTCACGAACGTTTATCGTTTTCGTTAAAAATGGACTAATAGGTGAAATTTTAGCAAACAAAGTCGAATAGATAAAATTCTTGCATGAACACGTAGAGTATGTGATTTGTGAACCGTAGGCTCTTGAACGAGCCAATTTGGACTTATAACGAAGGAGTTACGAGTCCGGGAATCTCAGCATTTGAAAAATCTATCAAACATTTTTGTGGCACAGAGTCCGCGCCGCGGCGCAACTCCAAGCCAATTAGCCAGCGCCACAGCGCCAAAGTGAGCCTCAGCCCCTGCAAACTCGTGCCGCAGTGCCAAGTCCGGTTTATAGGTAATAACTAGTGACGCCAAGAACGCCGCTTAAGAGTAAAAGTAATAAATAGCGGCACATGATTTGACCTCTTGACCTAGATAATGAAAAATGTTTACATGTTGAACATAAGTAGTAATTGATGTACATTTAAATAAAGGGACTTAATAAAACATTGTTAAGCCATAACTAAACCTCAAGTGTGATCACTTAGAGTTAAAGAAAGTTAATTGAATGTGAACGTGAACGGTGTGCAATAAGTGTACTAAACCAATGACGATCGAGTTTCGATTAATAATAAAGTTAGTAAGTCGCGATGAAAGACAACTACCTCGAACCGAGTTGTAATAATGGAATAATTTCAATTAAGTTATAGAAAGGAAAGAAGTTGATAAGAACGATGTAAAAGAACGACGGAAAGCCAGAACCAATAATAACAAATCTAATACGTAATTAGATTGAGAAGTAGGGTAGGATTCTTTAAGGAATATGTATGTTCATTCACAACCTAATGTGGTATGTTATGTGTTTATGTGTTGTAGAGACTGTAAAGACTCAAAGGAAATGTAATTATACTGTAGCAGACGCTGAAGGCAAGTTTTTCTTAAACGCTTGTTTATCCTTCGTGTTAGCCAAGTTTTCAAATGATTCAAGTTATGAGATGCATGAATAGTTTTACGAAAGAGTTGATTGATTTCTTTACAAGTTTTCCATATAGAATTGATAACGCTATCCTACGCCAATGTTTTGGTACGGATTCAAGGTAAGCCTGAATATGAATAAACAAAGATATTTTCATCGAGTATTCGATGGGCACGTGAGGTTGCCACAACTTAAACGTACACACGTTTAATGGATGTAGTGTTGATCAACATAGAGTACTATAGGATGATCACCTAGAAGTGCTCGTAAGATATGCCAGACTTACGGACTTCGTGCCGGGTTGTCCTTTTCAAAGCAATTGTGAAACGCTCATGGTATTGGACCAGAATTGATGTTTTGCTAAATATTATTATTGTAAAACGTTTTTAAGGAAAAAGAATGTTATTTTGAGTTATTGATAGTACTTCGTAACTACTATCCAGTTATTGAAGATATATGATTCCTATGTTTCAATCATGCTTTTAAAATGAAATTGTTGTACTTGCTGAGCTTGGTATGCTTACTCTTGCTTGAACTATATGAATGCAGCTTAGACCGAATGGACCGAAGGATTCGTCAAGGATAAAGCGAAGGCTAAAGCGAACTTGTAGATTACCTATGTAATAGTATAGGTTTGTAATGATAATATTTGATATTATGACAAGAACAAATGTAACGGTTATAAAGAACCCAGGGAATGGCAGTATTGTTTTGGAATATATATATAAGACATATTTGTTCTTTTGAGACATTTCAATTGAATGTTTGTCTGAACTGTAGCACCGTGGAGCACCATATGTCGGGTTGGAAGAGACCCGGATTTGGGGGCGTCACAGTAACCATAATAGACAACTTGGACAAAGAAAAGAAAGCTTCTTTTTTTCTATGATTAGTCAAGTATTCGTGAATAGTGCCGTATACGTGAATAGTAACCCCGACATAAAATTCATACCAATATTTCGATATAATGATATTGAAAGAATAACATCATTATGAAGAAAATAACATCCCTTACCTCAAAATAACAAAGATTTCTTACGATCGGATATGGATGTAAAAGTCAAGAAAACTTGCACTGAATAGTAACTCTCAAAGTATCTAAATACTCACAAAAATACGCTCGATAATATAGAGAGAGAAAACTTATGTTTATGTTGTGATTTTCAATTCTAACCTAAGCACCTATTTATAGGAAAATGCTAGAACGCCAAAGGAGACTAAATAATAAAATATTAATATTTTTTTCTTCTTCTATGCATCCTTTGTTGAATAAGCCAACATGCCATTTCTGAAAAAAAAAATCTCAGCACATGTTTTCAAAAAAAACAAAAGTGGGTCCCACCCATAATTTTAATAAAAATATTTAATTTCCAAAACTTCAATAATTCATAATAAATAGTCCTTTTATCAGAAAAATACGAATTTTATGTCCATTCCATAGGAAATTAAATTCTCTACAACTTTGTAGCTTTACGTTTTTCCAAATTCCAAACGAAAACTGTCCGAAATCCACATACGGACGATTTTTAATACCTCCATTCCGACAAAATACTGATAGAACACCTCAGCATTAATTCCTTCATTTATAACCACACAAAATAAATATTTCCCTATCCATCCACATCAAATAAATATTTCCTTATCATATAAATCAATAATTAATTATGTGACGCCCCCAAAATAGGTATACATCACCCATCTTGAGTCACCAAATACATGATACAAAATTTAAATACAAACTTCTTTGATACAGTACGACAAAACGTAGCTGAGAGTTTCAACACGGATAATGTCTCGTAGAGAGTATACAAACTCAAATAAAGACCTCATTACAATTATTATCACACTATTTTACATAATAGTGAGGACTACTATAGCCACCTATCTGGACCATCACTCCGTTCCCCGACTAGTCCCAGTTATATTCTCATTTACTGAAGAGAACAATGAAAGTAAATGGTGAGCTCAACTAGCCCAGTAAGAAATATTATGACTAAGATAATGCAGAATAAATTATCGTTACCCTTAAATAGTGTTAAACTGATAAAATACAATAAACACCAAGTTTAACTGCAGCGGAACAAGCAATCCATTAGAAGAGTCAAGTAGAGCATGATATCTATTATCTTCTATGATTTAAAAAGTTTATCAATAGTTTTATCGTTGAGACTCAGCTTAATAAATAATCCACATCATCGAATTATCCCTGCACTATGGCTAAGGATATTCATTAGTATCACCAATGGTCATGATCCTACCAACAACTGTCCATCAATGCACTAGGGGCCAATGAAGACTTTTACCACATCATTTGTAACATTTTGGGTCATGATTATACCGAATGATCCCTGGTTATAATCATACCAATCAAGAGTCCATCTATGCACTACGGCCAAAGATGACTTTCATCATAATATAAGCATGAGGATGATGACAATGATATAAGAATTCAATTAAACGAGAGCAAGGATAAATTTTTAAGATTTATAATTCAATTTATCCAGAATTCAATAATATCCAAATTGTCAACATGATACTGCTTTGTGGAGTAAAATTCAAGAATAATATTGTATCAAAAATAATTTGGACAGAAAAGAAATCAATTTTTGTCATGAATAGTACCCCGTGAATAGTACTTCATGAATAGTACCCCGTGAATAGTACTCTGACATGAAAAGATTAAACTTTAACAAGAATATTCAGAAAAATATCCTTGTGAAATGATATTAGATGAAGCGCAAATATCAAGGATATTCTACTAATTTCAAGGAGTATAGAAGTAATACTTAACAACATGAGTGTAGAATTCAGAATCTAAAACGAAATAATATTACTTATATACTACAGAGTATGGAAGAAAATATTATTTCATACGAATATTGAACAAAAATAATATCCCTATATGAATACGAAAGAAATAATACCCCTTACCTTAGTAGGAAATTGGCTATTGAAATAGTGTAGTAACAGAATACTCTTCTTCTTTCTCTCTGATTCTCTCTCTATAGAATTCTCTTGTGAGTCATAGTGAATTAGTGAGAATGAAAGAAGAATTAAGCTTCTATTTATAGAAGATTTCTAGCTTAGCCCTTGCAATATGAAAAGGCAAGTGGCTTGACGACTGGTGATGTGAAAAGAAAAGTGGTTTGACGCCTATAGTGTGAAACAACAACTGGTTTAACGCCTGTAATGTGAAAAAACAAGTGGTTCGACACCTGTAATGTGAAACGACAATTGGTTCGATGCCTGTAATGTGAAACAACAATTGGTTCGACGCCTGTAATGTGAAACGACAATTGGTTCGACGCCTGTAATGTGAAACGGCAAGTGGTTTGACGTCTAGTAAAGGCAATTACTATTGACGAAAGTGACTCTTAGATGATGACATATGGGTCCCCATAAAATAAACCAAACTTACCACATACGTCTCATAACAAACTTCTTATTTATAACATGGATTGAATAAATATTACCACAAATCATTTTATCTTTAATCAACACATATTTAATCTTTCAACAATTATTCATCATTAATATTATAACTCACAATATTTAACAACCAGATCATTCACAAGAAAGAGGGGACTTTCCAATAAGGATTTCTCCCTATTGGAGCGCAATTAGGTTACCAAACCTCTCATCGACAGAACTTTCTAGACATCGTCAATATTGCAAATAATAATATGAATAACTTTATCGTCTCAATTATTGATTTAATAATATAAAATACTATGCAGATGATACTGTGATAATAATTGAATCAATAATATGAGATACTATGCAGCAATTACTGTAGCAATAATTGAGTATAACTGAGTGGCTTCTTACGTAAGCATCAATAATCAATACTGTGTGCTACTATGAAACCACATGTATTACTGTATTTTTACCACTGGGTATTTCAACAGTTAATGATAAAACTTTCGCCGTTATTTTTATAAAAAAAGATATTTTTTGTCATTTTCTAACTCCGACAATAATTCTATTGTGGAGTCCACCAATGATTGTGCCATCGTATGAATATTCTCTGACAAAAAAAATATTTTCCAACCAAACGAATATTTTATAACAACTTGCTTACTTTGCAAAATCTATAAATATTACCCACAACTATAACATTATATCAAATCAACACCATAATATTCAAAATGATATTTAGAGAAAAATAATATTTATTTATGAAAGTTGGGGTCTTACAAATTATTCACAAATAATATTACAGAATCGTAATTATGACAACCAGGTCGCTCCCAGGAAAGAGGAGGCTTTTCGATAAGGATTTCTTCTTATTGGCGCGCAATTAGGTTACCAAACCCCTTTCCTAAACAGAACTTCCTTAGACATTGCCAATAATGCTATCTAATAATATTATTCAAATAATATGAATTATTGATCTGATAATGGAGATACTGTGCAGTGACAATTATTGAAACACCAATAATATAAAATTTCAACGTAGCAATTATTAAATCAATAAAATAAAATATTGAACAATAATTATTGTAACAATTATTGAGTAGTGCCTTTTACGTAAGAATCAATAATTCAAAAATATTGCGCAATACCGTGTGCTACTGTGCAAAAATGCGTATTACTGTATTTTAACCACCAGGTATTCCAAAAGTGTTAATGGTAACCATTACGCCGTTATTTATAAAAACTCAACTTGTCGTTTTCTTCATCCGACCATTTTTCGTTATGGGGCCCATAAATTGCTGCGTCGTCGTATGAATATTCCCCGACAGAAAGAATATTCTACGACCAAACGAATATTCCCGACAACAATGAATATTTTATAACCACTTGCTTATTTTATAAAATTTGCACATTTCACCCATAACCAAAGTATTATATCAAATTAACACCTTATTATTCACAATAATTATTAGAGAAAATTTGATTTTACTTATAAAAAGTTGGGGTCTTACAACCTTCCCTTCTTATGAAATTTTGTCCTCAATTAAGAGAGAACCCCAAAAGACAATCCAAATCCACACCCTTTCATACTACCGAAGTTCAATTAAATTAACCCTTTCGATGAAGATCCGTATAACAACTGGGAGTAATTAAACATTACAGGGAGGGCCAACCCTTTAAGATTTAACCCCCACAGACTCGCAGATACAATACCGAACACACACCGAGAAAGACCGATTAATCTCTTGAGAGATAACCCCGAGGTATCCAGCCTCATCCCCCCAACCATGGAATAGCCACCAACCTCGGTGATAACCCCAAGGAATGCAGCTTTGAGATAACCCCGAAATGCTTGTTTCAAATGCCATCACCTTCAATCTCTCAAGACTCACAACGAAATACACTCGTACCAACACTACAATCACATCGGAAGACAGTACACCTCAAAGATGACAATGAGGATCTTCAACAAATGCAAAGCAATCCAATCTCAAATAAGTCTCGAGCAACGCTCGCTTATCGCCCAATCCGGCAGAAGAATACCTGTGAGGGGCAACATCGCCATCTCGGCCCCAACACGATGCCACGCCTCGCCTCTACGCAACAATGTCCCACAAGGCTAACCAATCCCGAGTGACTATCAAAGGGGTAATCTGATGAAAGTTGAAGCTCAAGACCGAGGGCATCGTCCCATCTTCAAAGACTTCAGACAAACTCTAATCCCATGCCATCGTACAACTCTCACAACCATGGTCCAAAATAGGTCCCGAATACCTCAAAACGGATGCCCGATTGCACTTCTCAAAATTGAGTGGACATTACAAAGGCTCGAGTGCACGTACTTTCGAGACGACCCGACCTCGACAGTATCCGGCGACCGACCCGACCGGCCTCGGTACACTCAAGCACACGAGCCACAGTACACCTCACATCTTTTTTGCCTATAAATAAGAGGCTTGGGGTGCTGATTTTAAGAGAAAAAAAGACGGGAAACCCCCGCACAATTTGCTCAGACTCACCATACAAAGGTATTTTCCCACTTTCAAACACCTGTGAGCTCATATATAGCCTCTTTTGTACCCACAAAAGCCCAAAGTGTTTACCCACTCTAAAGATATAGAAGCCCTTTTATCACCACCGTAAGCCTTCTCACACACTTTAGAGTCTTTCTTCATCTTTGCACACACCCTTCTACACGCTGAGAGTCGTGTTGCTTGCTTTTTGCCCCGACTTCTATCCGTGGTTTCCTTCCATTCAGATATATATATATATATATATATATATATATATATATATATATATATATATATATATATACTAACATTATCGAAGTTATGCCTCGATTGAGCCTATACTTTTATCCCGAGCGCTTATCGCTTTAATATATATATATATATATATATATATATATATATATATATATATATATATAATTGTTCGATGAGCCTTTGTTCGATGAGCCTAGCCTTCATTTATATATATTATATATATATATATATATATATATATATATATATATATATATATATATATATATATATATATTTGTTCAATGAGTGCCTGACTTTGTTCTCGATGAGCCTAGATATTATATATATATATATATATTATATTATATATATATATATATATATATATATATATATATATATATATATATATATATATATATATATATATATATATATAAACTGTGGTCGAACTATGTTCGATGAGCCCGATTTTACATCCTGCATTATTGCTTTTATATATATATATATATATATATATATATATATATATATATATATATATATATATATTTTTTGTCCTCGCCTCGAGTTCCTTCGTGGCGCTTGATAGTTTTTTTTATGTTTTCTTTACATTTCGTCTCCGCCTCGAGTTTACTTCGTGGGCTAAATTTATCGCATTTACAAATTTTATTTACATTCTCGTCCCGCCTGAGTTTCCTTCGTATGGCTTGACCGTATCTATGTATTTTTATTTATATTTCGATCCCCATGGAGGTGCTTCGTGGTTGGTGATCCCGTCAGATATATATATTTACCGCTTTTATATATATACCGCTTATTGCTTTTATACAAATTGCAATATTCTCAGGCGCCTAGAATCATGTGATCACAGATTCATCTCATCGATCTAGATTCTGCCTCGTGATGGACATTTTCAAATTGTAAGTTAAATTTGTAAATTATTCTCATGATGTCCATTTTCTCGATGGTTTCCATACCCACGAGGAAGTCGGCAGATTATTTTTTTATATATATTTTTCGCATTTGATGCTTCAGATTCGCCAAATAAAATCAATCCAAATTACCACTTAATAAAAATGGGAGTGTAAAAGGTCTTAATTCCTATTGAGCATCGTGGTTTGAAAAACCTCTTTATAAAAAACATCATTGCTATATCTTGCTAAAACCAATTTTTACATAAATTCAAATCTCGTATATAGGTTCGAAAGAGGCCTCGCATAACTTTCATATAACAAAGACATCGACCCACACACACACACACACACACACTCTCAGATAATAGTTTCTTGAAAAGAGGCTACACCGTGGTAACATTTGATGTCTGGGTGCCTAACACCTTCCCCCAAGATAACCAAGTCCCCTGACCCTAAATGAATCTCTTTCACACCGACCAGATATCGCTGTCACATCACCGGGTCAATGTGCAAACCTTTTCTCATTGTGTTGGTACAACCATTTAAAAACCAACTCATGACTTTTAATAAATTCCATCATCGACATTATATTATACATGACCTTTTTTTTTCACTTGTTTTTTCAAACAAATCTCACCTAAAATGAGAACACCAAAGAACAAGTAATGGAAAAGGACATCCAAAAATCCCGACGCCGACAGTGGCGCACTCTCATTGGGACCTCCAAGAAGAGGACTTAAGCCGCTACTACAATCTTTTCAAAATCATATCTGCTTGTGTGTGGATGTTGCATTTACATCGATGAATGTGTACGAATGCATGTCTTGTTTGAGCTTAGTGCTTCGTGATCATATCTCACAGGTAGGATGTTAGTGCTTCAGCACTATAAATCGCTTATGATATTAGTGCTTCGCACATGTCATCATTTCATACGCGAGACGCGATGTATGTGAATGTATGTTGTGTGGTCCTCCACCAGAGGCTATCCCATCTGTTTGATTATCGGACTCGTGAGAGAAGACTAATTCTCCGAGGCTCAGAAAGGCACCACCCAAATTCGCCCAAATGAAAAAGACCTGATTAACTTCCCGCCTAGTAGATTGCATGATTTGGGAACCTTCATGCCAAAAAGCCATGAGAGTAACCTAAGATAGGTCACCGATAAACCCAAAACGAAGGAAAGTCTCTTCATGCCTCTCATTTCAATTACTTGTAAACACAATTACTTGTAATTTCATTCCATATCTATCTCCATGTAATGAGAAATATGAAGCAATATGTCCACATACATGCTACAAAACAAATGACACCCGCTTTGGCAGGATAAAATTCCTAAAATGGACACATCACATAAAGATGTCATTATACACCTTCCCTAAGGACTAAACTATGCCATTTTTCATAGGAATCAATCTGACCTACTACCCGGCCAAAGTCCAAAAGGCAACAGCCTACAAATAATCATGTCATCATCCCATCCGACCAACTCAACTTAATCCAGCTTTCTCAAAGAGTTCAACGATTAAGCAAATGATTACGATTTGGTCGTTCTATTAAAAGAATTACACCCCCACACACAGGTCGAAAAATACCAGACATATACGAGCCCTCCACACAAGGAGGAATTTTTCATTACCATACCAGAGCCACAATTGATACGACCAACAAAAAACGCAGGATGTCGCCCATTCCACCGAGATCCGCATAATGGTGACATCAAAAAGAAAGTCCTCCAAATGGAAGAGACCTTCAAGCTATCAAAGGAATTGAACACACGGAGTGTTTCATATGTCGATCTATGTATTTTTCCCGTGTTCACTATCCGTAAAAATTTAAAACTCCCGACTTTGAAAAATATGACGGTTTAGGGGATCCTTATACACATTTAAAAGTCTTTATTGAGAACTGGGATCCTATGCAGAGGATGAAAACCTCAAATGCAATTGTTCCAAAAGAGTCTAACCGAGAAGCCTGCTCAGTGGTACACAAGATTAGACAACTCCAAAATTCACAAATGGGAAGAGCTAGCACATGCCTTCCTCACTCAATACAGCTTTTCAAACTCGATGGCTCCCGATCGGTATCAAATTACCAAGATCAAAAAATAAATCTAATGAGTCTTTCAGAGAGTATGCCCAAAGGTGGAGACGCCTCATCGCCTAAGTTAGTCCTCGCCATGACGTAATCGTAAATGGTCATGACATTCATAGACATACACAAGAAGCTCCTTCTATGAGAGAGTTTTAGCCAAGATCGGCAAACCGCTTTTCAAAATGGTTAAACACGGGAGAGATGGTCAAATGGGGTTGAAGTCGAAAAGATTCAAGACCTAGCCGCACTCAAAGTCAAGGTATCGATCACATCCAATCTGAAATTATGGGAACAACTTTGAGGGTCCATAAAAAGAAAGAGGAAGATGTTTCCGATACTACAGGGAAAAAAAGGCAATCAAAGTATGCCCATTCAAAGGAGAAACTACACTCCTTTCCAAAGACAAATCAGAAAACCCTCCAAAGACTAAAAGGTGGAGAAGTCAAACGCCATCGAAAGTGTTTACACCCTTAGGGGATACCTCGAGAACATTCTTAATCTTCCGACAACACGTAAGAAAATTACGATCTTCTTCCACCAACAAAATTTCTAATGGACGGGGTTTCAATGTCGCTAGAAATGTGCTTATCATGCCGGGCACCGGACATGATATCTCGTGATTGTTGGGCCTTGAAACACAAGATCCAGTGACCTAATAGATAATGGAGAGATCAGAGTCACCAAACCCGATCACCACACGATAAAGACAACCCTCTTCCTCAACACAAAGAAGAAGAGGTCAACATGATTAATCGAGCAAAGGATGAGTTCCAACTTCAAATTGATTTCTGCACTACCATCAAAGACTGGTGATGACAGATGGGATTATGCTAAGTTCCAATTCACAATGGAACGAAAGATGAAAGCTCTCCGCAAAACAAATTGAGCAATCATGAAATCGGTGACTTATCAAAGATCAAGTGACTCGAGAATTAATCACCAGAGCATGCCACCTCCTACCAATCGTCATGAATATTCTCTCGTCCCTTTCGTAAAATGAAATGTCGAAGACAAAGTGACGAAGAGAGCAAATGCCAAAGCCCGCGGATTTCGCCAACAAACGGAATTCACCTATTTGGGCCAACCCATGGAGGAAATCCTTCACATGTTAATCAATGAAGGAAGGATCGCCCTTTCTACCTCCAATCAACCCCTGCTCGCTCGACGGTACAACTCGATGGAGTATGTCAATACCACTCCCGGCCTCATGGGTCACAAAGATGTAAGAATGTCAGCACTCCGCCACCTTATTCAAAAAAATCTAATCGACAAGCAGTGTATCAAGGCTTGGTGATAACGACACGACACTGTGTTACGAGCAAGTGAGAATGCAGCCCTACTAAGTGGAAAAGTGTGGTAGCAAATATATCTATCAAGGTGAAGGGATTAATACTGCTCACAACACCGATAATTCAAATTTCAAAGGAGGAAGCAATCTTTGAAAGTGGCCGCCCCGAGCCAATCAACTTGCCATGCAGAGCACAATATCCTATTGTTAGCTTGCAAGGTTCCGTGGAATTATGGAGAAGGTGAAGGATCCACCTCACATACCACCGCCGCAGTTGTCGGCGAAAATCCACCGATCTTCCCCCATCGGGTGATGAAACCCCACCACCAAATCAAAGGGAAAATACCCATGGAGAAGATTGAAAAATTCCTCCGCTACCGTGGGTCATAACGAAGCCTCTGGGGTTTTAAGCTCAAGGAAGCTCCACCACAAATATCAATTTTGACTTGGTCCTAACTTCCGAGAATCACCTAAGGTCTTGTTAAAGGTTTTGAAGAAGCCTATCTTCCGACATCGCGGATACAGTAAAAAATTCAACACATGGTTGATCACATTTTCAACACTAATGTGATATCCTTCATCGATGATGACATACCGCCAAGGGACCGGTCATTGCAAACCGCTGCACATCATGGCCTTGTCCTCCTGATATATGGTGGTCGGAGTCTTAATAGATGGAGGTTCCTCTCTAATATCTCCCCATATGCCACCTTGGTGAAGATGAATATCAATCTCAACCGAATTCGAGTAGCCATACTATCATCAAAGCTTTTGATGGAGCCCGCCAGAATTCCTATTGAGTAATTGAGCCGCCAATCAAAATTGGCCTCATACATTCTCGCGATCCTTCCATGTGCTCAAGATAGATTCGGATACAACCCGCTTCTTGGGACGCACTATGGATCCATACGGCATGGCAAGGCAAATTCCTCCACCTTCACCAACAATCAAGTACATTATCAACAATAGCCGTCACTACCAACGCCGAACCGTAGATTCCTCAAAGATGGGGATATACCGCTCATCAATGCCAATGCAGACGAGAACCACCAATTTTCATGCTTTGAAATAAGCAACACCCAATACCACGCTATTGAGCACCATCGTCAACCCCACATTTCACGAGAGGTGATGTCACCACTCAAGAAATGATGTCGCTGGGTTATAAGCCGTGACAAGGGTCAGTAAAGATGGCCAGGTATCCAAGACTTATTCGATTAACCAAGCAAGTTGAAATAAATGGACTAGGCTATTCTCGCCAAATTTCTAGTCATAGAATCCTCATAAGCATCAACAGATTCCTTCGCTTCAACCATGTGGCGCTTGGCTTTCGCTTTCAAACTCCGAGTCCGCATAACCTCCAAAAAGGTGCCACCAATGTCATGGCCATGTTATTTCCTAAGCCAAACCGGTGGAGGAAAAGAAAATCGTTATTCCAAATCCCGCAATCAAGAAGAGGAGCGAGAATCAAGGAAAACGTTGTCCGAATAATGTCTGCATGCGATCATCGTCCATGATGAACATACCAACAGATATACCCCAGATGATGATCGCCTCGACGAATGGCCATCATTCGACAAGGAGGATGATGACAATCCTCCATCATCATGGGTCCACCCGACTTTTTACCTTACCAATTGGAACAACATTCCTCGCTTTGGTCGACAGGTAAAAGCGGCAAAAAATTCTTTTCATCTCAGATACAATAACTCGCTACTTTTCTCAGACAAGATAGCGCTTTATTTTGCCAAGATATGCTAACACCGTATGATCAACGATTTCATATATACTAAGTGAAAGCATATTTTGTTTCAGACTCAATTTAGATGTGCCTCAGATTTATGGATACGATGCCTCTCCTACACAAGGATCAGACTTTTGATGTAGAGATGAATTCAAATTTCGATGGATCCCCAGATGACATTGAGGTGCCTCCAAAATTCAAGAATGGGTCAAAGACAAACCCAAACCCAACCTTGATCAAACCACTTTTTCAATCTCTAACCTTAGAAGCCCTAAGTTAATCCAGATTGGTTCGTGACTTTACCCCAAACCAACTAATGACATGGTTACGCTTATTAACACAATTCCAGGATGTGTTTGCATGGTCTCATGAAGACATGGTGGGTTTATCCACCGACATTGTCCTTCATCGCCTTCCCATTAAAGAGGGATTTAAGCCGATCAAAAAAAGCTCAAAGCGATTGAAACCCGAGTGGAGTTTAAAGGTGAAAAGAAGAGATTGTGAAACAATTTCAAGCCGGCATCATCATGGTGTCTACATATCCCGAGTGGATATCCAACATCGTGCCTGCATTCTAAACCCGGAGGGAAGGTGCGAGTTTGCGTGATTACGTGGACTTGAACAAAGCTTGCTTAAAAGATAGCTTTCCCGCGCATTTTATCCACATTCTCATCGACAATACCGCTCAATACGACATGTACTCCTTTTGTCGATTGCTTTATGGGTACCATCGATCATGGTTGCCGAGGAAGATCGTGAGAAGACCGCTTTCATCACTCCTTGGGGAACTTTTTTTACTATAGACGGTTGTGTCATTCGCCTCATCAATGCCGAGCTACCTATCAACGAGCTATGATGGCTCTTTTCCACGACTTAATGCATAAAGAGATTGAGATCTACGTGATGACATCATTGTCAAGTCCCGGAAGGAGGATGACCATCTGACCATCTCGTAAAGTTGTTCAACAAAGTCATGTAAGTACAACTTGAAGTTGAATCCAATAAGGCGCGCGCTTTTAAGGCCAAGTCGCAAGTTGCTAGGATTTCTAGTCACCACAAAGGGATTGAGTCGATCCTACCAAAATCCAAGCCATCACAGTAAATGCCCATTCCTCGATGAGAAGGAAATACGTGATTTTTGGGAAGGATCAACTTCATCAAGAGGTTTATCTCCCAACTCACTAAGAACCTCGTGAGCCAATCTTCAAGTTATTAAGGAAGAACTCCTCCATGAAATGGAATGATGAGTGCCGTAATGCCTTCCTTACAATCAAGAAAATAAATAGTCAAAGCTCCTATCTTGGTACCACCTGTGGATGATGTTCCCCTGCTCATGTACCGCCCATAAGTGATAATGCCATGGGTCAGATGTCGGACGTAGAAAGACGATAGAGGCCAAGAACGAGCTATCTATTACCTCAAAGAAAAGGTTCAAAGAAGAAGGAACACAAGTACACTCGATCGAGAAGACGTGTTGTGCTTTAGCATGGGGCTTCCATGAGGTTACAACATTACCTCCATGGTCACACAACCCATCTCATATCCCGCGTGGATCCTCTCAAGCACGTGTTCAACAAACCCATGTTGAATCGCCGCCGTTCGCCCCAGATGGCGCTTGATCCTACAACAATTTGACATCAGATATGTGACTCAAAAGTCCATCAAAGGTCAAGGAATCGCAGATCAATCGTCACCGCACCTTCAGGGATTTCAAACCCTTGAAACATATTTCCTCGATGAAGGAGTAATGATAAAGGCAAGAACACCATCTCATATAATACACGCCAATCATGGAAGATGTATTTTGATGGAGTCATAATATGGAAGGTTCTGAGCCGAGCAATTCTAGTATCTCGATACGGGAGCAGATCCTGCTGTCAAATTAAATTACAGCTTTGTCAAAGACCAACAATACGGAATGAGTATGAAGGTCGCCTCATGGGGGCTAAAACTTGCCCGCTCAATGGGCATCAAGCGTTAATCGTCCTTGAGATTCGAGTCGGTAATCGACAATCCACCGAGTCTATCAAACCAAGGAACTACATTTGTCGCCTTTACCACTCCAAGTGTTTTGAAGATGGCTTTGAGTTCAAGAAATCTCCTTTCACACATTCCTCGTAATAGAATGATTTCATGACGATTAGCAACTTTTTGGCCTCCTCGATTCGTGAGATCGCATAAGGAACACTTGCCAAGCGCCACAATTTCCTCATAAGGGCCCCAAATTTATGGGAATTACGTTGAGAAGTATCGATGAGCTACCTCCCATCCAACCTCCTCGTATCAAGATATCAAGGAATATCTCATGAGATGGATCTACACCCGCCGAGGCGAGCCTCGACCGAGAAAAGGCGGATCCATCGACTTGCATATATGAAGTTCTACTTGAGTGAGATGCGCCTATAAAAGAGATGCAGACTAGGTCTCCTCAGTGTCTAGACAAAGATCAACCCAAAGGCTTATGGATGAAATCCATGGCGAGTCTGTGGGCCCCACACGAGTGGCCCCCTCCTCAAAGAAAGTCCTCGTGATCGACATTATCGGCTATCTCTCAAGGTCGATTGCCATGACCACGCCAAAAGATGCTATCGCGCGATTCATGGAATGCTATACACGCCCTCCACGGAGCTCCACAATATGAGTTCGCCTTTCGCCCTTCTCAATGTGGGGAATGGACGTTATCGGGCCCATCGAGCCTAAAGCCAGTAATGGTCACCGATTTATCTTCACCATGATCGACTACTTCACCAAGTGGGTAGAAGCAGCCTCCTTCCCCAGGGTCACTAAAGAAGTCACCATTGCTTTCATCAGAAACAATGTCGTTTGTCGATATGGACAACCAGAGGTGATTGTGTCAGACAATGCCAAAACCTCAACAACAAAATGATGGAGGAGTTATGCAAGAAATTCCACATCAAACATCTTAACTCACATCTATCTATCGTCCAAGATGAACGGTGTCATGAAGCTGCTAACAAAAATATCAAGAAGATTATGCAAAAGATGTCACCAACCACAAAGATTGGCCTAACTCATCGCTTCTACTTCATAGCCTACGTAACCACAATGCGATTTCAACCGGGGCAACCCCCACGCTTTAACCTATGGATGGAAGCAAAGGTTCTCATAGAAGTTGAGATGGAATCTCTCGTAGTGTCGATCGACGCCACCGATGAAAACCAATGGGTACAAGATGTATCACCAATTGTCTCGATAGACGAAAGGCGAACCATGCGCTATATCTTCCATGGTCACTATACCAAAGAAAGGATCGCCAGATCCTACAACAAAAAAGTCCTACTACTTTAATTTAAACAATACGACTTGGTTCTCAAGAAGATTCTCGACAATCAAGATCAAAGCCAAAGGAAAATTCGCCCCTAACTCGAAGGCCCGCTTATTGTCAAAGAAGTATCGACAGAGGCGCCTCAGATTAAAGAAATGGACTACGATGAATTTCCACAACTCATCAACTCGTATACCGTGAAATCCAGATTATGTCCAAGTAACCAAAGAACACCCCGGTGCATCATCATCAGTCACCAAATATTCCGCTTTTTTAACCCTTTACCACCTACAACTTGCTACACTTTGCCCCTCGTGGAAACATACTCTTCAAGCCAAGAGCACCGCTTTCTCCTTTTCACCATACAACTTAGGTCATCCCACCGCGATTGAACCTCTCATGTCATAGCTTGGCTACCCATACATGGGATCAAACTTCTCCGCGCCGCAGCTTATCCTCAACCTAGATTAAACTTTCTCCTCCCCACACTCTGACCGCATATGGGATTACGCTTTTCTCTCTCCCTCGGGGCTTAACTACGCCGACCGATCTCCTTCAATAGAGTACGAGGCAACCATGTTACATGGCCCTACCGCAATAAAACAAAAAACAACAAAAACATTTCTACCCTCTTCTCTTTACAAAAGCAAAAAACAACCAAAAACATTCCTACACCATATCACCATATACAACATTGAACCTCTTACACCAGTGTTCAACTACGCAGACCGATCTCCTCTTCAATAGAGTACGAGGGCAAACCATTCATGGTGCGGGTCTCACCCCTACCAAAATACAAACCATTGTCACGGGTATTGGGATTCTCTTTCAATCCACTACATTTCATTCTATTTCGCATCAAAAGGGATGGAATTACCCTAACTCCTCCCAAATAGAGATTTCACGACCATCTAAGTCATGGCCATACCTCAAGAGCAATACTAAACCATAAGAGGTGGAATTAACTAGGCTTCTCCTAAATAGAAGTATCAAGCACCATCCGTGGAAGCGGCTAATCTCGTAGAGAGAAAGCCACATTCCTCTCCACATTTCCATTCGTAAACAAGTCCCAAGACACCAAAGATGGTAGGGATATATATAGATCGATGATCCATTCTCGAACTATCCAAAGACAAACCAATGTCCATCCACCAAGGAAGAATTCGAATTCATCAAGATCACAAGCCCCAAAAGAAAGAAAAATATCAAGCAAATAAAAGGCATATCTAAAAGGGAAGTGATCCAAAATATATTTCCCTATCATATATAATGTTGTTTGATATATATACAATGTGAATCAGATATGACAAAATGGCTAAGCTAGTCTGTGCAGGTAAATATAAAGATCATCTACTTAATCAGTGGTACATGCGAGCTAGCAAGACCAACATGGCATCCCTCTCGATGAAGGAGGTAAAGTCAGTAGTCTCCTCGGATAAGAATATCCACACGACCCAACAGATCCAGAGCCATCCGCATGATGACCATATGCTCATCGATATAAGCACTCATCTCTCGCGATCATACCAAAGGGTAAGGACCTCACCAAGAAGATTATCTCGTGATACCCACATCCCGGCAGATATAAGACTATCCCGCTCAACTATCATCGCTGCTCTGTCTGACCGCCTCATCCCGCTTAACAACAATGGCATCTCTACGAAGCTAATGCCTCGCCTCTCTCTAATAGGGCGGCGCCCTCACATCAAGAGCAATGACATCATAGATCGAATCTGTCTCTCTCAAAGGTCATCGATGAAGACTCGCTTCTAAATATCGCGCTCGAGTGCCGGATCACAAAAGTATCGTACTAGGAGAATCCTAAGAAATGTCAAACCCAACAAAGCAGAGATCCTCCTCGATGTAGGTATCAATGTCCTCTATAGGCTCTACATCGCCTAACTCAATCTCCCAGATCGCAAATATCATCGCAAATGATAAAACCTCCGCTCCATCCATGCGAGTACTCTATGAATAACCGGACGACCGGGCAAAAAAGCAAATAGCTCACGCCGATCCCAAAGAAGCGATACACGAGATCGGGCCCTCTACCGAGAGGTATCGAGAAGTCGAAATACCGACCGCCGCCTCGAAAGGATGAAAATCTCGAACCGGTCAAATCGCGACATCACGGCCAATGGATGATAAGTCGTCACGCCTCAAGCCAAATGCAAAGGAGGAAATCCATGCCCGAGTATGAGTAATGAAGTCAGATATGTGAGCAAAGCCCCGAGCACAACAATATGCTAAATGGATCTTGATATCCGCCAAAAATGCGACCAGATCGAGCATCTACACACCCGATGGTCGAAAGGAATACGACATAGCCACCTCATGGGAGAAATAATACCGTGTGTCCTAAAAGGTACCAATCGGTCGCAAATGTGACATAAACCACACATACAAAGATGACCGAACTCCCCAGAAACACACCGACGGTAAGTACGCAGAGAGACGCCGATCGCAAGGTCTCGCCACGATCATAGGTACAATGGTACGACCCTCCCCGAGAGCTCTCACCGCCATGATAACGCCTATATCTATCTCATCCATGTACCGCAAGGCATGTGTACACGATGACAAAGACACATAGTATCAAGACATCAACTCGCCAAACGCCAATGATCCTCCGACATACGTTGAAATCCCCAATGTCGTGAGTAGCTATCCTCCGCACCAAATCATCACACGTAAAACGCCGAGAGATCATATGGCCGATGTCACCATCCTCGCACCACTCGCTACCAATCCGCCGAGAGTCATGAATCGCCTACTCATGTCTCCCAAAGCCATGTGTACGCAAGGCCTGGCCTAGGGGAAGATCATCAAACGGCATACCCTCTCAGAGTAGAGTCAACTCATGGGTGCCAAAGCAAAAACACCGCCTATCACCAGCCAATGCTCTAAAGATCCCATCTACAAATCCTCGCAGAACCTCGAAATGCCAAAAGGGTCATGGTATGTCGCAATAATGATCTACAAATACCCTATCTCCGTGGTGACATGCTATCGCACTCACGAAAGATACCCAATACCACCATCGACGGTGGGGGTATGATCTATACTACTAACTCGTCAAGAAGACATCCGTAAGGGTGCCGTGTCATAAGACCATCCAGGGTCAATACCGAGTATCTCTCGACATACATACATATGCATAATATGATATGCATAATAATGATAATGGATGGCAATATGATATAGGAAATGAAAAAAAAATGTGCATACATTCCTAAATATATCATCATCTAATACATCAACTCTATACATACTACCAAGACATGAAAATGGGGCACAAACGCCTCTACTACTAACAGAGGCCTATCTAAAGATATAGCGAGAATGGGGAACAAACACCCAATATCTAACAGAGGCCTATCAAAAGATATAGTGAGAATACACATCGAAGAAGACAATGGTCTCGATGTCCACATCCTCAATCCTCGCCCACCGATGTAATTCCTCCCGAGTCACCGGATCTCTATCAACAGGATGTCAGCCTATAAAGGGAGGATCTCACCGTAAAACCAAAATGGGTCGTCCGAGGGGCCAAAGACCGAGCCGAAGGAACAAATGTCTCCGCCTCACCGGATCTCTCGCCAAATGCCGAATAAATATCTGTGCCCGATCCAACTTCCGGTCAAGCTATCAATCTGGGTCAGATGAGTCGGAGCTCGGACACAAGCCACCCAATCCGCCATCATCAAAGATCCAGAACCATGTCCCCCATAAACCGTGGTGGCACGGATCGGGCACCAATAGTGCGAGGGAGCCACCAAATACCGAATATCTCCCGAGTACATGGACCTCCGATAAATCAAAACCGCTAACTCCCAACAATGGAATATCAATGGTGGGTGATATGATATGTGCCAATGACGCCTAACAGAGGCAAGATCGGATACTGAATCTCCCCCGTGGTGCTCCTAATAAGACGCTTCCCTAAATAGAGCTCCCACCCCCATCTGTGAAAAGAGGAAATCTCCGTGGAAATCAAATACTCTACTCCAAGTAGGGTGTCCATCCTCAAAACCGATGATCAAATGATCCCCGAATATGGAAGCCATATGATGGCGCTTACCGTCAAGAACTCCAAATGTGATACTAAGAATGAGCGGGCCCTCGACATGTGGACCTCTCGCAAAATAGAATGATGTCATCGCTGCCCTCGTGGATAGGTATCTAAGCCTAACACACTCACAAGACGCAAACATGGAAGCCTCTTATAGGCCCAAAACTGCCAACACAATGGCAAAACATCTACTATCAGTAAACACTCTTAACCTGTGAAAGGAAAAGACAAGAGAAATACTCACCAGCAGAAACGGGTAAAATCCTAGCCAAGCCTCGGTCAAAACCCTGTGAGCACAGACGCATGCCCCAGAGGAAATAGGCAAAGGTGTAAGAGCCCCAATCGTACTCTCCTACGGTCCACATCGCGTGTGGCGCTGACCAGAGTGAAAGATACCGTAGAAGAGTTATCTTCTATGAAGCAGCCTCGAATGATTATCAGAACAATCGCCGCATAACGCGATCCCCGATCCTAACATCATCGTGCATGGGCTCACCAATAGCCCGCTTATAACATCTACGCCAAAGGACCCGAACTGACAGGGCCCTACCTTTTGAGAGCGCACCACGGAACTCCTAACAAGGACCGGACGACAAGAGGGTGATATTCGCCATGCAAGGAACCTGCTCCCTCCAAACTCCATACCCGTGATAAATCGCCAATCCATAAAGGCCATCATCACCTCGCAATCCAAAGAGGTGGAGTGATCGAAGTCCGATGAAACCATCGCCGCATAATGCCCCGAGGTAACCCCAGTGGACAACGACGGGAAGGATAGAGAAAATGCCCCAAATCCCCACTCATGCACTATCGCTTCATAATCGTGGATGAAGCGCCGCACATGGAGTGGATGCTAAACCGCCTCCCCGAGGATGTGTAAAACCGGAACCCGCATGAAGCACGCATCAACATCGACCCTTTTAATCCTCATCAATAGAAAGAAAGAAGATAAAGTCTAACGCCATACCTCATTAGCATGCAAGTACATCGATGGGTGTCTACCCAAATCACCTAGCAAACTCCGGGTTCACCACCGGATGCTCTAAGCTCCCGCGAGGGATATGTATGCAGAGCGGGATCCTCAATATCCACCTCCTCGCCCTCAACGTCTGGAACCTCTACCGGACGGATGAATCACAGCCTCCACCAACCGACGAGGGTCAGTTCTAACGTAATCTGGACGAGGCACTTAAGAAGCACTCCACCAGACGCCAGAGGCGGGTCCCAGAAGAACCGCCTCACCGATCCGGATCCATAATATCTCGGACAATAAGTCTCCAAATCACCTCGTAAAAGGGTGTGGTATTGCTTTACCGAGCTTTCTAAAATGCATTATATGACTATATGCATGCATGCATTTACTTTAATATATAATAGAGTTAGAATGCATGACTACCCAATGCCTACATTTGAAAAATTTCGCCATAGTCCCTTTGAAAATAGGATCATCCACATGCGCATGACAGCATGTCTAGGTGGCCATTCAATAACACACCTTCCCCAAAGTCATATACATATAATATGCATTAAAAATCAAACTCATCATGCATAAGGCCAACCTCAATGCTAGGAGTATCTTGCCTTTCCACCTTTTCCTCATTGACCTCAAATAGACAAAAAAATAGCGTAGAAAGGTGCCAATTTGACTATCTCGTAAGTCAAATTTTTTCACATCATTATGTTCAAAGATGGTTTAATACTAACATTTACTATGTTGAATATTTTTATTAAGTCATTTGTGCATACATAATCACTACTATGTGTTTAGATGCATTTCAGCAATATCTCACAATCTAACTCTGATGTAAACCGAAAAAATACATGCATGCGTTACTGTGGATAGTGTAGAACACTTGTACGGTGATGAATTTGCGTAGCAAATTAACTCAAGAAATCTGAAGTGGCTCATGGTTTTTCTAAAGTGAAATAAGTTGAAAGTGACTTGTGAAGTGAAGCTCGGTGGGATTTATCATCCACGCCGGTCAGCAGCTCCATCAATGGCTATAGCGGTGTGCACCTCGGCTCCTCTATGTGGGTCCCATCCTCTAGCTCATCCCAATTTGAGTTGAAACGGAGTTCTTACTGCTAGAAAGGTCAAATCGAAATAAAATGCCATGTATTTGAGCAAAATAAAGATACAATCCTCGGTCTTCTCGGGATGAGACTTTGAATCAAGACATCACTCATTGGTAGTCGCCAAACACAAGGTATACTCGCCAATGACCTCGCTTGTCACAAATCACATTCGGCAATACCTTATATAGGTCTGATGCTGCTGACTCCGGGTCGTTACCCTACATGGATCCCCGACGGGGGTTACAACGTGAATCCCCGACGGGGGTTACAACGTGAGTCCCCAACGGGAGTTACAACGTAGATCCCCGGTGGGGGTTACAACACGTTCATCCGTTGACAATTCTATCAATGAAGGTCAAACAGCCTTGACATTATTTCAGCCGATGGCAGGTAAACCCGTCGAAGCGTTGAGAACCGTTCGGTAGTTACGTACGTACTTATGCGTCCCCAATAGGTCCCCGACGAGGGTTACAACATATATCTCCGGCGGGAGTAGCAACGCATGCTCAGCCGTTGACACATGTATCAACGAAGGTCAAGCAACCTTGACATCATTTCCACCGATAGCGTTTAAACCTGTCAGAGCTATAGAGCTGTTCGAGGTTCTCATACCCAGATGCTCATATTCCCCAGCGGATCCCCAGCGGGGGTCACAATAAAATGCTCCGTTGATCTACACTTCAGCAAATGTGAAGCAACCTTGACGATCTCCTCATAGAGTTTCAGTCGTTGATTCACACATCAGCAAAGGCTAAGCAACCTTGACAGCATATCCCACAGGATGTTTCAGCCGTTGGTTCACAAGTCAACGAAGGTCAAGCATCCTTGACAGCATTTGCTGTTGGTAGTAAATCCAACAGAATCATGACGTATTCTGGCGATACTAACCAGGAGAAGTCAACATTATCCAAGAGGATAGATGATGGAATATGTTATACACATCCTCAAATAGATCAAGCTTTATCCCCACGCATCTCTTACACATAAGAGATACCCTTCAAAGATCAAGACGTTATCAAGAACACATGAATTTGGTGATAACTCCAACACCAATATCCTAATGATTCGGCTTGCACATCGGACTGGTCAAGATTGCCAATCCCCAAATAAGCAACAGGAACCAAAGAATCATCCCCAAAGATGTTGGGCCACAACCCCGTACACATGCATCATACATTTGCATCATGTTGCTACCCTTAGCACCATGTTTATCTTGTTGCGTTTCAAGTGTCAAGGATTCTTTATCCTACCCATGCATCGCCATGCATGAGTATGATAAAGAGGGGCATCTGTAGACACTCGAAATTTTCGGTACTACTGTTGAAGGATATCACATTTTATGGGGCATCGTCCCATCTTCAAAGATTTCGTACAAACTCTAATCTCATGCCATCGTACAACTCTCGACAACGGCGGTCCAAAATAGGTCCTGAATACCTCAAAATGGATGCCCGAATTGCACTTCTCAAAATCTTAGTGGATATTATAGTGCCTGAGTGCACGTACTTTGAGATGACCCGACCCAACAGAACCGGGACGACCAAACCCGCCTCTGGTACACCTGCGGCTGAGCCGCAGGTACACCTGTGGCACCTTTTGCCTATAAATAAGAGGCTTGGGGTGATGATTTTTAAGAGAAAAAAGACGAGAAACCCCTGCATAATTTGCTCTGCACTAGCCATACAGTGTATTTTCCCACTTTCAAACACCTGTGAGCTCATATATAGCCACTTTTGTACCCACAAAAGCCCAGTGTTTACCCACTCTAAAGATATAGAAGCCCTTTTTATCAGTCAGCTGTAAGCCTTTTCACACACTTTAGAGTCTTTCTCTTCATCTTTGCACACACCCTTCTACACGTTGAGAGTCGTGTTGCTTGCTTTTGCCCGGACTTCGGTCCGTGGTTTCCTTCCAGTCTATATATATATATATATATATATATATATATATATATATTGACTAACATTATCGAGTTATGCCTCGATTGAGCCTGAACTTGATGCAGTGCGTTTATTCGCTTTATAAATATATATATATATATATATATATATATATATATATCAACCGTATCGGACTTTGTTCGATGAGCCTGAACTTGATGCCCTGTGCATTTATTCGCTTTTATATATATATATATATACTTATATATATGAACTGTGGTCGAACTATGTTTGATGAGCCCTAATTTTACATCCTATGCGTTTATTGCTTTCTTATATATATATATATATATATATATATATATATATATATATATATATATATATATATATATATATATATTTGTTTTGTCCTCGCCTGGAGTTCCCTCGTCATGATTGATAGTTTTTACAGCCTTTCTTTACATTCCATCCTCGCCTCGAGTTTACTTCGTGGCGATTGGCCGCATTTACTGACTTTATTTACATTCTGTCTACTTTGAGTTTCCTTCGTGGTCTGGTTGACCGTATCTACTGACTTTATTTATATTTCGATCCCCATGGAGGTGCTTCGTGGTTGGTGATCCCGTGCAGATATATATATTTACCGCTTTTATATATATACCTACTTATTGCTTTTATACAAATTACAATATTCTGTGTGCCTAGGAATCATGTGATCACCAGATTCATCTCATTGGATCTAGATTCGGTTCCGTGATGGACATTTTCAGCTGTAAGCAGCTTGTAAATTATTCTGCGATGTCTGTATTTCCTCAGATGGTTTCCATACCCACGAGGAAGTTGGCATTATTTTTTTATATATATTATTTTTCATGCGAATGCTTCGTTAAATTCGAAATAAAATCAATCAAGCCGATCACCTAATAAAATGGGAGTGTAAAAGGTCTTAATTCCTATTGAGCAAAGGGGTTTGAAAAACCTCTTTATAAAAACATCATTGCCATATCTTGCTAAAAACTAATTTTTTACATAAATTCAAATCCTGTGTATATAGGTTCGAAAGAGGCCTCGCACAACTTTCATATAACATCACATTGACCCACACACACACACACACACACACACACACACACACACACACTCAGATAATAGTTTCTTGAAAAGAGGCGGTCACCGTGGTAACACGGATGTCGGGGGATGCCTAACACCTTCCCCCCGCATAACCAAGTCCCTGGACCCTAAATGAATCTTGGTTTCGCCGACCCATATATCAGTGTCACATCACTAGGTCAATGTGCAAACCTTTTCTCAGTTGTGTTGGTACAACCATTTAAAAAACCAACTGGCGACTCTTAACAGACCCATCGACGACATTATACATGTCGGACCTTTTTCACTTATTTTTTTCAAACAAATCTCACCTAAAATGAGAACACCAAAGAACAAGTAACGGAAAGGGACATCCAAAAATCCCGACGTCGACATAACTCTTTTGTCGATCTTGTGCCAATTTTGGTCCCAACAATGTTGCTTCTCCCACATCATCCCAGCATACTGGAGAGTGATACTTTCGTCCATACAAATGGAACCACACCTATACTTGCTTGATAACTGTTATTGTAGGAGAATTCCACCCATGGTAGGTACTTATCCCAACTCCCTTTGAAATCTAGGACACAGAGTCTTAATAGATCTTCAAGAGTTTGAATAGTCTCTCTGATTGTCCGTCCGTTTGAGGATGGTATGCCGAACTGAATCGTAAATTTATGCCCATAGCTTTCTGCAAGCTAACCCAAAATCTTGAAGTGAATCTTGGGTCACGATCCGAAACTATGGATACTGGCATGCCATGAAATCTCACAATCTCATTAATGTACATAATAGTAAGACGTTCAAGGGAATAAGTCTCTAGTATAGGCAAGAAATGGTAGATTTGGTTAATCTATCAACAATGACCCAAATCGCATCTATGCCTTGATAAACCTTGGGAAGACCCATAACAAAATCCATAGTAATGTGTTCCCACTTCCATTTCAGAATCTCAAGTGGTTGTAATGGACCCTTTGGCACTTGATGCTCCGTTTTTACACGTTGACAAGTTAAACACCTCAAGATAAACTCTGCGATCTCTCTCTTTATATTATTCCACCAAAATGTATGTCGAAGATCATGATACATTTTGGTACTACCAGGATGAATTGCAAATGGTGTGTTGTGTGCCACCATCATGATTCTATGTTTCAAGTCAGAATCGTTAGGAACGCAAAGTCTGGAGTTGACTCAAAGTATTCCTTCTTCATCGATTCTTGCTTCCGGAATAGCACCTTCTTACACTTTCTTCTTCATACGCATCAGATCCATGTCCATAGTGTAAGGTTTGTAATATTTATGAACGCAATCAAATTGCACAAATTAAGCGGAAGCATTGAAAAATAGGGTTTTAAAATTTTACAAACCATATACCCGGATCATCCTTTATACGCAATTATTAATTAAATGAAAAGATAAAGAACACAAATCATACCCTTGAAGATTCGAGCTTCCTCAGGTACAAGTTCACCTCCAAATCCTTTCGCGTTAAACTTGAATCCACCGGTTTTGGTTCCTTACTTTGATCAACGTTAGCCACCCAAGTGTTTGGCCTCTAGAGGTGATCCACCAAGGAAGAAGAAAGATTCAAGCAGATGAGTATTTGGCAAAACTCTAGTTTTTCTATCTCTCATTGAAAAGGTGTACTCTCCCAACTATTGGAATTACATATGTTATGAAAAAAGTCAACAACCACCTACACCCATAATAAGACTCCTCTTATTTATAGATGTGGGCAACTCTCCTTAACATTTAAGGAATTGGGTTTTTATTTTAATTAATTAAATTGCTTTAATTAATTATGCTCCCAATCTTATTAGGAATAATTAATTAAAATCTTTTAATTAATTTAACCTCCTAATCTTACTAGGATTATATAAGAGTACCTTTATTAATTAATTCTCAAACTCCTTTAGGAATTAAATAATAATAATAATAATAGTAATAATAATAATAAGACTCTCTTATTAATTTAAATTTAATATTTCCAAAATATTAAATAATAAATATTAAGCTATTTAATTTATTCTATCACCATAGATTAATTAAATATACTTAACTTATTATTACGATTATGCCATTAACTTTTTAAATAATTATTCTTCATTTTATGGTGTGACCCTTTAGGTTTTCCATATTAAACCGGTTGTGAATAAATCAATTAGAACAATTCTAATCTTATTTAAATAAATAAATTAAACTATTAATTTATTTAAATAAATAATATTTATTCTACAATAGGGATAAGTCTCCTTAGCGATCAACGACTTTCTAGATAATATAGATTTCAACATTAATCATAAAAGAACCTTTGAGTAAATAGTTACTGTACAATTCAATCCTTCCACCATACAATGTCCCAATTAAATATAAGACATAGAATTTCTGTCAAGTCTCATTTTATTTAAATATAAGTATTTCGACTCTTAAATGCACAACTCCAAATAATGCAAATTAAAAAATCCTTTCTAATTTCATTCTGCCTTGGCCAAGGACTACTGGGTTGTCATTTATCGAATCACATAGGACATTTCTCTTCTTTTACTAGAAGTGGTAGATTCTTTATTGATCATACATTATCTCCATGTACAACTTATTATACCCAAGCATACCCTTTGATATACCCTAAGGGTCTTAAGGAATAAGTCAAAGTATAACTCATCATACACAAGATACTATGATGATCTCAAGTCCAAGGATCACTTGTACTACTATCACTATAGAAATTCCTATTGACAGACAAGTAAAACTCCATTAGGTATTCCTTAGGGAGCCACGTTCAGTGAACTTATTCTCTAATAAGCACTTACATACTTGTTTTAGTGTCTCCACACAAATGATCATGAGATCAATCATCCTCATCTAATGAGCAAGTAACGTATGTACCGATCTATCCAGATTCACTAATCCCCAATTTAGTAATCCAATGATTGGGAACTATTTTAGTTTTAAGCTTTCTAAGAATTTAGATCTCATTAGAATGATCATCATCATTATTCTAAAAGCATTGCTTAAAACTATGGAAGATCATGTAGATAATTAAAAGCCTTTAATAAATTAATACTTTTTATTAATAAATGAATAAGATTGTTACAAAGTATATGCTTTATCATCAAACATGATTGGCTTGTGTGCATACTACTTTCAACCTCCCACTTCCACTAAAGCCAATCGTCATGGTATTTCATACCCTTTTTCTTTAAGTGACGATTATCCTGCTGTTGGATAAGCTTTAGTTAATGGATATGTAATGTTGTTCTTGAGAGTCCACTAACTCTATAGTGATTTCCCATCTTTCAATGATTCTTATAACCAAATGAAAGTGTTAGTTCCTAGTAGGCACAAGTTATCTAGAAGGGGGGGTTGAATAGATATTTGAAAATCTTTTCGTTTTAACTTGTTCTTAGATGATGATTAAAACTATATGGAATTAGTATTTGTTTTAATCTTCTTTACCAAGCAATAGAGTTATGAGCGAGTAAGGCAGTTATAGCAGATATAGCAGTTATAGCAGTTATAACATGAATGTAAATGACACAGTTGTTTTTAAGTGGTTCAGAGCACTCAAAGCTCCTAGTCCACTCTTCTACTCAACGAGTAGGATATCCACTAAGGATGTCTTTTATAATCTTCTGAATCACACAGATTCCTTCTAGACCAGCAGTCTAGGAACTTCTCTAGTTCACTCTTGAACTCTTCAAGTCCAGCAGACTTGGCTTTTTTACAGTTCACTACGAACTCTTCAAGTCTAGCAGACTTGGTATACTTCTTCAGTTGATTGATAGTTGTTGAGTTCTTGATGGTTGCTCAGTTGTTGTGTAAGCACTGGTTCGTTAAGAACTGAGTAGCTGAGCAAGCTTTGCAATATCTCAGATCGTAGAGTTGAGCTTGAGAGAGATTGTCACGTTATTTGATTAATGCTTGCTGCCCCTCTCTCATCTGTCTGATCTGTATATATGTGATGTTGAAAACTATCCGTTGGATCCATTCGTTGTGGCATTAAATGCATCTGAACTTTCAGATCGTGATGGAGACATTTCGCACATCTTCCGAATTCTCGTGATTCGCCCACCGACACCGCAGTCGCTTTCACCTACCACCTGAAAAGGTGTTTTGTCCCTCTTACCCATAGTACTATCCTTAGCTTCTTCAATACGCTTCTTTGTTGTATGCTAAGGATATTTCATACAATCTGGGAGTGATGAGAACTACAACATCTGGGATCCATTTCTCACTTGTTGAAAGCTCAAATTATGAGGCTCGACGTTTTCTGACATGAGACAGATGATGCTCTACGATTTGGATCGTGGTGTTCTACGATTTAGATCGTGGTGTCTTTTACATCCTTGCACACTACGATGCTATTAGTTGAGAGCACTATGATTTCCCTTTATCCTTCGCACACTACGATCTTCTCTTACTCGTGTTGTTGACTCTACGTTCTCGAGAGCTCACTACGATCGTTGACTTTTAAATTTCATGTTTCCTTCAACACACTACGATCGTGGAGTTAGCTCAGCAATCGTTGGGACCACTCTACGAAATCCGAAGAGTCTCCTTCAAGGCAGGCACACTACGATCTTCAGGCTCTACGTTTTCTGCCTTGACTTCTGCAATGTTGATCAAATTGATGCACTATGATTTCTTCAAGACTAATCTATTACATCTTAAGATCAACCTAACAGCTTTTGATCTTTCTATTTATACATTCTTTAATGTAATGATACACGCTGAAAGCTTAGATCAACCTAATGCCTTTGATCTATCACTAAGTCCTTGTACACATATTCATTTAAGGACCTTACAAATAATCATGAACACATGCATTAAAACATCAAATTATAATATGCATTCTCCCAACAATCTCCCCCTATTTGATGTTGACATAACCAAGGAGATTTGTTGTCATGATTATTAATGACTAGATGCATTTGCAGGAATTTAAACATGACTTAGTATTTCAGTGAGCAGCTGAAATTTCTAGAGAATAAGCATGAATTTATTGATGATCAAAAGATATTACAATATAGCATTACATCAATAAAACATTAAACTCTTAACTTATCTCTGCTTTCTTGGTCTCTTGTGGGAGGAGGATTGGCATATTCCTCACCCTTTTTTCCTTTGAGCTTCTTCATTCCTTGCTAACTCTTCCACTTTCTTTTAGACTTAGAACTAGATTCTCTTCATGTCTCACATGCATGAATGCGTGATCTCCAATTGGCATTCTTATGCGCATCAGACACGCCTTGGGAGCTAGGAGTCGGCTCCTTATGACTCGTGAGGAATAGCCGAGAAATAGTCATATAATTTCTCACGACTGCATCGCTGAGTCTCGATGATGTCTTGCAGAGGGCTTCGTGATGTCCGAGCATGAAATTAACTTCTCCCCTTTTTTAAGTTGCATGACCTCCTCTTCCTCCGCCTCTCGCTTGGCTTCCTTGATCGCCTTGATCTCCTTTCCTTTATTTTTATTTTATCCCCTTTATGTCAAGATCAAGGGTTCAATATCTGCAGACAAACTTGCTGTTAACCCTCGGATAAGCTCATTCATTGGCTTTGAGTTTGAGAAATGTCTTCCTATTCTCCTTGATCTGCTTTTTCACTTCTAGCTTTTTATTTTGGAGGATCGTCGTAATCATATCATTATTCTTCTCCCGAATTGGCATAAGATTTCGGAAGTCATAAATGTAAGCTTTCAAGTTGAGAATATTGTCCAAAGATAATTTGATATTGAAGATCTTGGTTTTTCTCGCATTTCAAGCACGACCTCTCTTTGTTTGGCAAAGAACACTGAAATGGATCTCATATCTGTCTGATATACTCTTCAGAATCTCTTTGATAATTTCCCTTAGCCTCGTAGTGAGCTCAGTATTCATTATACTGGGGAATTTGTTAGCAACTTTTATCATTTGATCCAGGCGGATGTTGAGGAGATCAGAGTGGGATTCCAGACTTGCTTCGATAGACTTGATCATCTACTCAGAAGCTTCTTTCAAGTCATCCTTGGTGGGCATGCTTGGGAAGGTATCATTTGATTGGGGATTGTCCATTTGAGGGGTTCTTGGTGGAGATTGATCTTACAAATTATACAACGCAAGATCAAGACTAAAAAAGTCATGTGATGAGGAGGATGGTATATCAGCTGGAGGGGTTTGGGTTTGGATATCTGGGATAGGTGACTCTATGATTTCAACATTGGACTCTACAATGTGGCTTGAGTCTGGAATCGTAGAGTTGGTGATTTGAGGGAGCAGGGTAAGGTTGATTTCTTCTGGTTCTTCAGTTACAAAATTTTGGGATTCTGCAACTGGAAACTGATTTAATAGGTTGAGAATCACTTCCAGCCATTTAGGAAATTCATAGAAATGGCTAAATGAAGATGATGGCAGGTGATTAACTCTAAAGCTTGTAGGGATAGTCAATACCTCAGGTTTGGCTTTTGATGAGGAATGGTTGGTAATCGCCATGAAGATGACTTCCCTAGAAATCCATGAGCCGAATCGTGATTGCCGGATATTCCTCAAGCTCCGTAACATGTGATCCCATGATTTCGTAATTTGAGCTTGATGGTATGCCATCATGGGTAGGTAAGAAAACATTTGGTTGTACAAATAGCTTCAGATCCATCTTTTCCTACACCCGCTATTTTAAGCTCATCATCATCATCCTCTTTCTTCTTCTTTGTTTTCTTCAAGAATCCATTATCTCAATGGCCTTTGGGAGGTTTGGCATTGGTTCATCTTCATCTTGAGGAAGGACTTCTTCTTCACCATTGGGATATTATGAGGCTCCCCTCAATATGATCATCTTCTTGAGGTTTAGAAACTCCCCTCACCGGTAAATCTTCTTCTAAGTTCGTAAAGTCCTTTCACCGAACCTCTTCTTGAGCAAGAGAGGCTTCTCCCCTCACCGGTGTATACTTAATTATGAGAATTTCAGTGGTTCTCCCCACCGAGCATTTTCCTCTTCGGTTGCTTGGGGTAGTTCTACTTTTGCAGCCATGCTCTTGGCTTCCTTCTTCAGTACTATTTCATTCTCAAGAATATACTTCTTGACCAGCTTTCTCTTTGCTTTTACTGGTTTTAGTCACCACTTCTGGACTCTCTTGAGTCTTTGTTTTGCCACGTTGATCAGCCACTATCCTTGAAGCAGCTGCCTCCATTCCTGCCACACTTAGCCTAGTTTCAGAGAACAGCAGAGTCTCTACGATCGAAGACACTGTTGGTCTTTTGGAATTATGACCAGTCTTGTTCTTCTTTAAGATTTGTGAAATGGTGGCTTGATCCTCTTCAGCCTCTTCTTGATGTTGCATCTTCCTTAGCCTCCTTAGAGTCTCTATGTCAGAGGACTCTACAAGAATGTTAGTTATAGATCCTTGAGGCTCTTCGACTTGTCTTTCCCTTAGCTTTCTCTTGCCCTTTCTTTTTTTGACAAGAGCAGAGGGTTCTCCCTTATCTGCTTCTCCTTCTTCTTCAACTTCTTTGACAATGTATATATTCCTCCTTGAAAGCCCGCCTTTTTGTTCCCTAGTTCTCCCAATCGACTCTCGCTATCATTCTCATATACTCAAAGCAGGTTCCTTTCCCAAGCTTTTTAAACAACTCATTGTGTCATTCTTCTATTTGGGTTGATGGCTTCTCCTTCATCATCCCCAATTTTGTCACCCAATGCAGATTGCAGAATAATGCTAATGAATCTCCCATACAGCATCTTCGGAGTAATCTTTGATTTCTTCGAGCTTACGATCCACTTGTCGATCCAATCGAGCAATACAACCCCATAGTTGAGTTGAGTACCATACACCATAGCCGTCATGAGCTTAAGTTGAGCCTCATTTACCGAGTCATGACCTGAGCTCTTGCAACAGATGCATTTCCCAATAATGTCAGCCAAAAATTCATACCTCTGAGGGAACTCCTTCTTTTTGTAGCCTTTCACAGAAGGGTTCTTCTTGTAATGCATCTTGAAATCTTATGCTGTCTAAAAATGGGTGCCCTACATTCTTGAAACCTAGGGCCAGATTGACGTCTTCTTCCCCTAGTTTTATTTCAACTCCTCTAACTCGTGTGGTGATGGTGTTGTTTTTGTACACTCCATTTTTGTAGAACTCCTTCACCAGTTTAGGATAGATGAGCGATTTGGTCGAGCGCCTCTTCGAGACCTTCCTTCTTCAGTAAGGCTAAGATCTTGTGAAACTTAGGTGGAGCGGTTTTGAACTCACAAAACAGTAGTCTCAGAGTCTGAAATCACATTAAAGCGCCATTGATTCTCAGAGTTGAGAAGAGAGATACTACTGAACTTTTGTCTGAGTTAGGGTTTTGCTTTGAGAGAGAGAGAGAGAATGAGAGATAATCTTTTGAACTTCAGATTTCAAAAACATGGTTTCAATTTGTACTTGTAACTTCCCTCTCTCTTTTTGACTTAGTGGGACAGGTGTCGCCTCTTGCTTGGCTCTACGATTTTGACTGTTTAGGAATGTACTGATTTGCCCTTTGAGTCTTCAGAGCTAAGGTGTCCTTAGTATGACTACGATCGTAGAGTTGGTCTTCTGTTTGTTGAGTCTGTCCTACGATCGTCGAGTCTGTCCGGCAGCTGCTGAGTCCGATCAAGATTCATAGAGTCCGTCCCCACGATCGTCGAGTCCGTCCGATCATCGATCGTTGAGTCCCGAGTCCGACAAGATTCGAGAGTCTGTCCTACGATTGTCGAGTCTGTCCTACGATCGTTGAGTCTTTGCTACGATCGTTGAGGTAGTTGACTATTCAGCTTTAAGATCGTGAACTTTCCTTGATCATGTCTATGAATTTGAGTTCAGCCTTTATATCTATCATTGTTAGCACAGTCTAGAGCATATATTTCATGGTGATAGATTAAGCATGCCTAGCTCACTTATTAACTTATTAAATCTGGATTCATCTAGTGGTTTAGTAAAAACATCGCAAAGTGATTTTCAAGAGGGATATATTGTAAAGATATAGTTCCATTTTGCATATGATCCCTAATGAAGTGATACCTTATTTCTATATGCTTGGTTCTAGAATGCATAACAGATTATGAGTTATTGCTATGGCACTTGTATTATCACAAAGTATAGGTATAGACTTGAAATCAAACCATAGTCACTAGTCGATTTCTCATCCAAAGGATCTGAGCACAAAGAATGCCAAAGAAAGAATGTATTCAAATTTTTCTACAAATTGAAGTGGACACCGAGTTTTGCTTTTTGTTTCAACCAAGATACAAGTCTGCTCCTCTAGTAGTTGACAAGTGCCACTGGTACTTTTTTCTATCTATTTTGCATCCCGCAAAGTCAAGATCTGTGGTATCCTATTAGTTCAAAAGAGGATTCCTTGGGATACCATGTTCCCAAGTAGGTGTACCCTTAAGATACCTAAAGATCCTCTTTACAAAGAAACAAAATGTGACTCTTTAGGGTTAGCTCCGAATCTCTAGCACATATGCATGTTGCAAACATTATATCCGGTCTCATCGCGCTTAGGTATAAAAGAGAACCTATCATACGTCTGTATTGAGTTATATCAATACATTTACCATTTTCATCCTTATCAAGCTTGGTTGCAGGAGCAATTAGTGTTTTTATGGGAGAGGCTAATTCCATGCCATACTTCTTTAATAAGTATTTGATGTATTTGGCTTGGTTGATGAATATTCCTTCATCACCATTTCACTTGCAAATCCAAGGAAGAAATTCAAATCCCCATCATGCTCATTTCAAACTTGCTCTCGATTAGCTTAGAGAATCTCTTACATAACTTTTCGTCAGTGGAACCAAAAATGATATCATCAACATATATTTGAACTAGTAAGACTTTGTCTTTATGCTTTCTAAGAAATAGTGTGGTATCTACTCTACCTCTAGTGAACCCATTTTCTATTAAGAAGTTAGTCAGTGTTTTATACCATGCTCTAGGTGCTTGTTTAAGACCATATAAAGCTTTATCTAATCTATAGACATAATTGGAAAGAGATGGATTGATGAAACCTGGAGGTTGTTCTACGTAGACTTCTTCTTGAAGTTCTCCATTTAGGAATGCACTCTTGACATCCATCTGAAAGACTTTGAACTTCATGTGGGCAGCAAAGGCAAGAAAGATTCTGATGGCTTCTAGTCTGGCAACAGGTGCAAATGTCTCATCATAGTCAATGCCTTCTTCTTGAGAATAGCCCTTTGCCACTAATCTTGCCTTGTTTCTGGTAATGACCCCATCTTCATCCATTTTGTTCCTGAAGACCCACTTGGTTCCTATGATAGGATGACTCTTTGGTCTTGGTACTAATCTCCATACTTTGCTTCGTTCAAATTGGTTGAGTTCTTCCTGCATGGATTCTATCCAACTGGAGTCTTCCATAGCATCCTCTATCTTCTTTGGCTCTATCTGTGACAGGAAGCTTAGATAGAAGCATTCATTCTGAGTAGTAGCTCTTGTTTTGACTTTTGCACTTGGATCTCCAATGATTAGATCCTGAGTGTGATCTCTTGCCCATCTGTTCCCTGTTTGGACATCTTTCCTGATGTTTTCCTATCTTAAGTCTTCAAGGTCTATCTCTTCTTCTTGGAGTGGAGGCTCGCTGTCTTGGATGGACCTCTCTACGACTTCATTATCATGCTCTATGATTTCACTATCTGGTACTACGATCGTAGTGTTGAGCTCGACGACTTCATTTGTAGTGTCTCGCACTATCTATCAGAGTGTCTTGGGGCACTATTTTGTCTAAGTCGGTTTCATCAAAGATGATGTGTATTGAGACTTCACACTCAAAGGTCTTCTTGTTGAACACTTTGTAAGCTTTGCTGTATGTGGCATATCCAAGAAAGATCCCTTCGTCTAACTTGGGCTGGAATTTTGTCAGATACTAGTTTCCATTGTTGAGAATATAGCATGCACAGCCAAAGACATGGAAATAGCTGACACTTGGCTTCCTTCCTTTCCACACCTTCAGAGGGTGTCCTCTTGATGTAGAGAGTGAATTAATGATCTATTTTGTGAGTATCATGCAAAGGTTGATGCTTCTTCCTGTATATTCAAAGTGCATTTGAGTCATTGCTAGTAGGGTCCTTCCAAATTTCTATCGTAGTTCTCGTTTTTCTTTCAAAGAACTCCATTTTGTTGAGGAGTTCGTGGAGATGAGAAGTTATGATCGATGCCATTGTTCGAAAGCAAAACTTGTCTATTTCTCGAGAAATCAAATTCTCTTCCATGATCACTCCTTATTGCCTTGATTTTCTCTCTTTCTCGCTCATCACCAAATCAAACATTTTGATTAATTCGAGCTCGCTTCATCCTTTTGAATTTAGGAAGAATACCCATGTGATCTGTGTAGTCGCCGATCACTTACTAGAGAGAGTATCTTTTCCTCCAAGATCTGTCATTGATTGGCCAAAGAGATCCAAAGAGCAACCGCAGGGGCTTTGTCAATGGAATTGCGCCTTGCTTCTGAGTTTGCTTTCTTTCCAAGTCGGGCAAGCATCGCATGGTCTTTCCTTCACAAAGTTGAACTTGGGTAGACCAAATGACGAGGTCTTTTGATGCCGCTTGACACATGCTTTTGAAGTTTAAGTGAGATGTACCTTTCTATGCCATATCCACCTTCATTTCTCGATGTTTTTGCCGTAAAACATATTGTTTCATCGAGCTTAGTCGACCAAGATCTATAGTGTAGACATTTCCTTCTCTTGTTCCAAATACCTTTTATGGCGTATGTCTTCAAATCTCTGACTTGACATTGATTGTTGAGAAATGTTACTTGGTGACCCTTGTCGCAGAGTTAGCTGATGCTTAGAAGGTTGTGTTGGAGTCCTTCCACATAAGCTACTTTGCTGAAAGATACTGCACCATTGCCAGCAGAGCCATATCCTCTTGTCTTGCCCGAGCCGTTATCTCCAAAGATGACTGAGGGACCTTCCTTTTCTACATAGTTGGATAGTAGAGTTTTGTTCCCTGTCATATGCCTCGAGCAACCACTGTCCAAATACCATGTTGAGGTCGTGGAGCTCTTTTCCTGTCAAAACATTTGAACCTTCATTTTGGTACCCATATTTGCATGGGTCCTTCTTTGTTAGTGCCTTTGGGGACCCAAATTTGTCTAATCTTGGTCTCACATGCATGGAATTATAATAACACTTTGTAGCCCTATGACCATATTTATTGCATATGAAACATTTATTATAATGCATGCTTGTGTGTGTGTGGTGATTCATCCTCCATTTGGACTTGTGTGGTTCCTTAGTTAACCTTCTGTTAAACTGATTCTCTTTCTTCCACGTGTCCTTAGGTTTCATAAATAGTGATGAGTGTGCCTTACCTCTACTGTACCTTCCCAGTTGATTCGTAGAGTTGATTTTGTTTGACTCTACGATTCTTCGAGGTTGGTAAGTGGAGATTGGGTTACTCTTTTCCTTGATGAAACCTGCACTCAAAGGTGAGATCCTTTACTTCTCTGAGTATAACTAGAGACAGTAGAACAAGGTTGAACTGGTTCTTCCAACTGTGAGGATTTCACAAAAGCAATGCCTCTACCAAAACTTGAGACATTACTAGTGCTAGTTTCCATTGTCTTTTCCACACTTAACTCTGAGATGGATTCCCCAAAGCCTAAGCCTGTTCTGTCGAATGTGCTTCTCTGACTAGAGAGCAGTGCAAACCCATGGATGATGAGGATCTGCTCCATGCAGAGATAGTCTTCTAGATCCTCAATTTTAGAGGTTAGCTTAGACTCTTTTGTGCATGATGTGTGTTTGTTCACTTTAAAGTTTCATTCTCGCCTTCAAGCTTGGAGAGAAGATTAGTACTTAGAAGGGTCAAGCAAGCTCTTCTTGAACCTTCTTCTTCTCCTCTTGAAGAAGTGAATGATCCTTAGACAACACTCAACCACTTCATGTATTGATTTAGATCAAAGGTTATGCCACGCAGCGCCTTAAGTCACCATATATCTACATCAGAGAATTAAAATCAAATACCTCATCGATACTTACATCATGTATGTTTAGGCTTTGATTGTCCTTTTGCATGTTTGGCCATTAAGCATGATTTTCCATATGTGGTTCTTCCTCATCTCCTGAGTCTCGATTTGAGTCATTATAAGAATCACTCCATCCTCCTCCCAAGAACTGTGCCTTTGTCTCTTTTCTGTGGCCTCTTGGTTCCTTTGTATTCTTTCTTTGCATGAGATTTCTTCTTTAGTTCTTCTTTGATAGGCTTGTTGCAGTTGGCTATGAAATAACCAGGTTTCTTGCAGATGTAGCATAAATCATTCATTTATTCCTCGGCGATGAAGTTCATTGACTTTCTTTGGCTTCGGGCTCGCCTTGTCACATGAACCTTCTTAGTCTCTTTACCAAAGATAGCAAAGTCATCGCCATCGCCTTCATCATCATCGAGTTAATCTCGGTGATGACTTTTGATGCACTTTCATTTGCCTTGAGAGCAACACCCTTATCCTTTCTTCTTCCTTCTGATAAGGTTTCAGCGCGTTGAGTCAACTCTAGTTCATACGTCAGGAGATTTCCATACAGTTGTTGAACTGTCATCTCATTAAGATTCTTTGATTATCTTATTGTTGTGGTCTTTGCATCCCACCTGCTTGGTAGGGCTCTCATGAACTTTATGGTTAGATCCTTGTTAGGATAGATCTTCCCATACGCCAGAGAGAGTCGAGCGTAACATTGAATCTTTCATAAGTTGCGCCACACTTTTCCCCGCATACGAGCGAACATTTCATATCATCACGTGTCGAGAGACCGCTTGTTCTCTCTCGACTTCTTCAGCCTTCGTGCATAATCAAGAAGTTGCTTCCCAAACATCCTTAGTCGCTTTTGCTATTTACAACATTTTTAAAATGATCATCCTCTAAGGATTGGAACAGATGATCTTTTCGCCTTTTATCAAGTTGGACAACTCTCTCTCTGTGTTCCGCCCATTCTTCTTTCACTTTTATTTGTACTGCTTTGGATCGCCCATGGTTGGTGCAAGCTTTGTTGGTATATAGGGCCCATTAATAATAGTCTCAAATAGATCTTCATCTATTGAGTCCATGTAAGCTTGCATCCCGACTTTCCAGCTTAGCAAATTTATCTTTGTTGCACATTGGTGGCTTCTTCGCCTCCCCGATCCTCGGATTCGCTTGGTACGAAAGTGCCATTTGATCTACTAAAGCGTTTAAGCTTATAAAATAGAACCCGCTTCGATACCAATTGTTAGTTCCTAGTAGGCACAAGTTATCTGTAAGGGGGGTTGAATAGATATTTGAAAATCTTTTCGTTTAAACTTGTTCTTAGATAATGATTAAAACTATGCTAAATTAGTATTTGTTTTAATCTTCTTTACCAAGCAATAGAGTTATGAGCTTAGTAAGGCGCTTATAAAGCAGATATAGCAATATAGCGCTATAGCATGAATGTAAATGACACAGCTTGTTTTTAAGTGGTTCGTAGCACTCAAAGCTCCTAGTCCACTCTTCTACTCAACGAGTAGGATATCCACTAAGGATGTCTTTTACAATCTTCCTAATCACACGATTCCTTCTAGACCAAAGAGCCTAGGAACTTCTCTAGTTCACTCTTGAACTCTTCAAGTCCAAAGAGACTTGGCTTTCTTACGCGCTTCTCACTATTTAACTCTTCAAGTCCAAAGCAGACTTGGTATACTTCTTCAGTTGATTGATAGTTGTTGAGTTCTTGATGGTTGCTACTCAGTTGATGTGTAAGCACTGGTTCGTTAAGAACTGAGTAGCTGAGCAAGCTTTGCAATATCTCAGATTGTAGAGTTGAGCTTGAGAGAGATTGTCACGTTGTTTGATTAATGCTTGCTTTTTCTCTCTCATCCGTCTCGATCTCAGATATATGTGATGTTGAAAACTATCCGTTGATCCATCCGCTGTGGCATTAAATGCATCCGAACTTTCTCAGATCTGTGATGGAGACATTTCTGCACATCTTCTGAATTCTGCATTCTGGCCCACTGACACTGCAGGCTGCTTTCTCACCTACCACCTGAAAAGGTGTTTTGTCCCTCTTACCAATAGTACTATCCTTAGCTTCTTCAATACGCTTCTTTGTTGCATACTAAGGATATTTCATACAATCTGGGACTGATGAGTACTACAGCATCTGGGATCCATTTATCACTTGTTGAAAGCTCAGATTATGAGGCTCGACGTTTTTTGACATGAGATAGATGATGCTCTACGATTTGGATCGTTGTGTTCTATGATTTAGATCATAGTGTCTTTTACATCCTTGCACACTACGATGCTATTAGTTGAGAGCGCTACGATTTCCCTTTATCCTTTGCACACTATGATCTTCTCTTGCTCGTGTTGTTGACTCTACGTTCCCGATAGCTCACTACGATCGTTGACTTGTAAACTTCATGTTTCCTTCAGCACACTACGATCGTGGAGTTAGCTCAGCAATCGTTGGGACCACTCTACGAAATCCGAAGAGTCTCCTTTAAGGCAGGCACACTACGATCTTCAGGCTCTACATTTTCTACCTTGACTTCTACAATGTTGATCCAATTGATGCACTATAATTTCTTCAAGACTAATCTATTACATCTTAAGATCAACCTAACAGTTTTGATCTTTCTATCTATACATTCTTTAACAGAATGATACACGTTGAAAGCTTAGATCAACCTAATAGCTTTGATCTATCACTAAGTCCTTGTACACATATTCATTTAAGGACCTTACAAATAATCATGAACACATGCATTAAAACATCAAATCATAATATGCATTCTCCCAACAGAAAGTGCCACAACACATGTTTAGATCCAAGATGAGACTTAGGAACTATTCCTAGTTCTGTAATGAACTTTTATCCAAACAATCAACTTGCAGCTTCATTTACAGCTATATACTTTGTCTTTATCACTAAACCAGCAACTCTTTGTTATTTGGAACCTTTCTAATTCACTGCACCATCGTTCAAGGTAACGCCTTACCTTAAAGTGGATTTTCTTTCGTCTTGGTCTGTCTGAAAAACTTGAGTCTGTTAAGCCCTCTAATTTTAATTTAGACCCACCATAAATTTTAATCACATCCTTAGTGTCGGTTAAGTACTTTAAGATGTTTTTCACTGTATTACAGTGATCGTCTCTAGAATATGATCGATCATCATCAGGTCTTGTATATTTCATTGTATACCTGATTGTGACTCATGCGATCTCTCTCTTTTAGGAGTCTATGGGGACTATTAAGAGAGATACACTTCAGGGCTCATCAACATGAGACATCTCTTGGAGTTTTCTATGCTAAACAACTTTAGGATCAAATAAATATAAGTTCCTTGGGTTTAGTCGAGTATCCTTTTAAATCTATCTATATAGATTTGTATCCCCAATTACGATATTCTTCCCAAATTATTCATAGAGGAATGTTTAGACAACTTTATCTTTACTGATTGTAGCATTAGTATGTCATTCCTTATCTGTAGTATATCAACATATAATACTAGGAATATCAGGGCGCTCCCACTGACCCTTTTGTACACACTAGGTTCATTCTTGTTTTTTGATAAAATCAAACTCCTTTGATTATCTCATCAAAACGAATGTTCCATTTTTGAGAAGATTGCTTCAATCCATTTATCTGAGTGTCTACAACTCTTACCTAATCGTATGTAACTGGATCATTATCTTTATGATGTATACCTCATCATCATCATCCTTGATGAATTCGTACCTCCCAGGTATCTTCGATACTAATCCAGATTTACAATTCGGTTGTGGTACAATAGGTCTATCTATAGGTTCCTCTTATTTGACTTATAGTGATTTGTGGTTCTTGAACTCTTCAAGATCTATTATCCTCCCACTAGCCCCTTCACTGATAACACTTTTATCTTAGAAGGCAGCGTGTTTTACAACAAACACCTTTTGCTAAGTAGGATTATAGAACATATACCCTAAACTTACTTTAGGATGTCCCACAAATCGACACTTGTCAAATCTTCTCCCAAGCTTATCCTTTGAAACCTTTTCACATAAGTTGGACAACCCCTTATCTTAACATACTTAAGATTAGGAATCCTCCCTGTCCATAACTTTTATGGAGTCTTGGGGCCTGATTTTGAGGTTACCTTTTCGTAGATATGCAGCCATTTCTAGGGCATAACCCTAGAAGGATACTAGAATGTTAGTAAAATCATTATGGACTATACCATGTCCAACAAGGTATAATTTTTCCTTTCAGATACATCAATCAATTATTGCGTATCAGGAGGCGTCCATTATGAGAAAACCATTTGAGATGATCTAGAAACTTATTGCACAAGTATTTATTCCTTGATCTAATCAAAGAATCTTAATACTTTGTCAATTTGTTTCACTTCTAAATTCTTTGAACCTTTCAAATAATTCACACTTGTATTTCAAAGAATATACACATTCAACTCTTTGAATGATCATCTCCTTTTCTTATACTAGTTTGTTCAATTTGCAAAATAATTTTCACGTAAGTCAAGTATACTAAATCCATTAAGTAATATTCCAGTTCTATACAAAAAATTAATATTATAAATAGAACAATAATTGTTCTTAAATATAATACCAAAGATTCATTGTCCAACAATAAAATGAAAATAATGTTTCTACAAAGAACTGGAATACAATAACAACTTATTGACTTAATGGATTTGCCCGTAGGCATTGCTAAACTATAAGTTTCTATGGCTAATGTGGCAACCTTTGCTTCATTTCCCACACATAGGATTACTTATATTTGTTTAGCTTTCTACTTCTGCTTGGTTCCTTCATAAATCTATATTTATGATAACTTGAGCTGATATCCAATACCCAAGTAGAACCTTGACTTAAAGAAAAATTTATTTTAAATCATGAACAAATTTTTATTTGTAACCGAAACTTCACTATGCTTCTTTGGTTAGCCTCTGCAAGATGCTTCTCGCAGTTTCTTTCCAGTGTCCAGGCTTATTGCAGTGGAAACAAACCCCTTTGTTATCCGTATCAGTTTTGTTCTTATTATCCTTTATTTTTGCATTTTCTATTTACCTTCTTAGAATCATTCTTCTTTTCAGAAGATCCTTTGAACCCTACCAGTAAGACATGGTCTTTCTTGGTTGGAAAGTGACTATCAACATTTTTTAACAGGTTAAGCAAATAAGCGAGGCTGATATCTAGCTTGTTCATATAAAAAATTGACAACAATTGTGAAAGGAGTCCGGGAGTGAGTGTAAGATCAAATCTTGGCACAACTCCCAATCTATGACAAAACATGTTGTCCTAATTCTTCAATCAAAATGATAATGTTAAGGACTTTTATCTGTATTGTAGTGTCATCGGTCATTCTATATCGGAAAAGCTCTTTAGATATCTGATATATATCAGTTCTACTTTCCTCACCATCAACTACTTGATGTGCAGGAATATAGTAGGAGCATCCATAGTTTCATGCTGACGCTGAAGCACGTTACTCATGGATGCGAGAATGATGCATTGAGCCAACTATGTATCATCTTGTCACTTTCTAAAAGTAACAATCTCTTCCTCAGAGGCATTGTCTGCAACCATTGCAAGGATAGGCATATTAAGGACATAAGATAGTTTTTCAGCCATTAGAACTATTCTTAAATTCCTTAACCAATCCGTTTAAATAGCATCTAATATTCTTCGCAGTGATAGTAATTTAGACATTGTAAAATTCTGTAAATGAATTTGTAATTAACAATATTTTAGCATATATTCTTTTATTAATTACCAAATTAAATTAGGTCTTGTTTTAAATTGGTATCTCCCACTATTTTCATCAAACTATATTACCCTCACTTATATAATTCGGCAAAATCTAATTAAAGATTTGCTAGTGAGAATAAGAATCCTATTTCAAATGTATATAGCCTTGTGGTGACACAATAAACTATATATAAATAAATAGGTAGACAACTCTTGTCAATTACATCAACTATGCAACTCCTTGTATTTTGTCTCTTAGATTATTTTGATCAAGTGGTGGCACATCCGAATCAAAATTATCCAAGTTAAGTCCAACCTAGCACTTCCATATATTCAAAAAAGAAAAACATTGTCCTTGTTGTGACACAACAAAACAATATTGTTCAATTTTCTTTATAAGTATCAAATGTGATAAAATTAACATCTCAAAGAATTAAGATAAGCCTTGTGGTGACACAACAAACTTATAATAATTAATTGATACTCTATTATTTTTATCATGCTAGAAGGCGACGTTCGATATTCCAAATATCTTTGAACGCTTAGGACTTAATTTAAAAAATTTGGGTGGTTTGTTATTAATTTGTCTCATCTTGTTTAGCACGCATGCACACACACACACACACACACACACACATATATATATATACAAAATACGCGTCATATTAATTAATATGTGAAGCATGTTTCCATAATATAATATATATATATATATATAGTATAAGCATGCACATATAGAATAATATATTCTACCCAGATTGATTATGGACTTTTATTCTAGTTTGGTTCACTAGAGCCACCAAGTGAACCAAAAGGTCAAACCCTAGGGGTACAAGAATTAATTTAAATATAACTATTACATTTAAACCCAGACTCCATTACAAACGGGTCTTCATGCGCTCTTTGCTCCTTGATCTCCAATTTTTCAAAATTAATTATAACTATTTCTATTACAAAACTATTTAAAATAAATAGAAACCTTGATCAGCAATCAAGGGGAAGTACATAGGAGGGAGATAGAATTTACAATAAGAAAAATTAGAGAAGACGAGGTACGCAGACCCCATTTAATAAAACACATACATTCATGCATCCAACTAAAATAAAATCTAATCACATTAGTCAATAGTCCATAATCAATCCCATTTATTATCATACACATCATCATATGCATCAATAAATAACATTCATCTCTCATGAATAATAAACATTCAATATATATATATATATATATATTGATATCATTTAATGGGAAAATTTAGTTAGCATAAAATCTAATTTTGAATCAAAATAAACTCCTTTATTTTGATCCAAATTTAAATTAAAATAAACCTCTTTAATTTTAATTTATCCAATTTTGAATAAAATAAACTATTTTATTTTAATCAAAATAAACTCATTTATTTTAATTAATTATGGAATCCAATTCCAAGTAAAAAAAAATTCTTTATGAAAGGAAATACGGATTCTCTTTCCTATTCACAAATAAACTCTTTTATTTTGAATGATATGAAATCTTATTCCATATCTAAATAAACTCTTTTATTTAAGGAAATACGGATTCTCTTTCCTATTCACAAATAAACTCCTTTATTTTGAATAATATGAAATCTTATTTCATATCGAAATAAACTCCTTTATTTAAGAAACATGGAATCCAATTTCAACTCTAATTAGTTAGCATGGAATCTAATTCCAAATCTAATTAGTTATCATGAAATCCAATTTTAAAATTAAAATAAACCTTTTTATTTTAAGATTAAAATAAACTTTTTATTTTAGAATTAAAATAAACTTTTTATTTTAATTATAAAATAATTAAGAATATATATTATATAAATATAATATATATTACGGTAATATATTATATATATATATATATATATATAATAACGTTATTATTCAATGTATATGTTCACTTCCAAGTAAACAGGATTCAAAGATTACTTTATATATGCGACGCACCCAAATTCGGGTCTCTTCCAACTCGACATATGGTGCTCCACGGTGCTACAGTTCACACAAACATTCAATTGAAATGCCTCAAAAAAATGAATATGTCTTATATATATTCCAAAACAATACTTCCATTCCCCAGGTTCTTTATAACCGTTACATTTGTTCTTGTCATAATATCAAATATTATCATTACAAACCTATATTATTACATAGGTAATCTACATGTTCGCTTTAGCCTTCTCTTTATCCTTGTCGAATCCTTTGGTCCGTTCGGTCTAAGCTACATTCATATGGTTCAAGAAAAAGAGTGAGCATAACAAGCTCAGCAAGTACAACAATTTCTTTTAAAAAGCATGCTTGAAACATAGTAATTGTATATCTTCAATAACTGGATAATAGTTACGAAGTACTATCCATAATTCAAAATAGCATTCCTTTTCCTTCAAAATGTTTTACAATGACAATATTCATTAAGACACCAATTATGGTCTAAGACCATGAGCGTTTCATAATTTCTTTGAAAAGGACAACCTAAAGACGAAAGTCCGTAAGTCTTAAGATATCTTACGAGAATTTCTAGGTGATCAGCCTATAGTACTCTATGTTGATCAACACTACATCCATTAAACGTGTGTACATTTAAGTTGTGGCAACCTCACGTGCCCATCGAATACTCGATGAAAATATATTTGTTTATTCATATTCAGGCTTACCTTGAATCTGTACCAAACAATTGGCGTAGGATAGCGTTATCAATTCTATATGGAAAACTTGTAAAGAAATCAATCAACTCTTTCATAAAACCATTCATGCATTTCATAACTTGAATCATTTGAAAACTTGACTAACACGAAGGTTAGACAAGCGTTTAGAAAAAACTTGCCTTCAGCGTCTGCTACAGTAAAATTATGTTTCCTTTGAGTCTTTACGGTCTCTACAACACATAATCACATAACATACCACATTAGGTCATGAATGAACATACATAGTTCCTAAAGAATCTTAACCTTCTTCTCAATCTAATCACGTATTAGATTTGTTATTATTGGTTCCGACTTGCCGTCGTTCTTTATATCATTCTTACCAACTTCATCCTCTTCTTTAACTTAACTGAAATTATTTCAGTAATACAACTCGGTTCGAGTTAATTATCCTTCCTCACATCTTACTAACATCCTTACGTTATTAATCGACACTTAATTGTCATTAGTTAAGTACACTTATTGTACACCGCTCTCGTTCACATTTCATTGACTTTATTTTTAACCCTAAGTGAGTATACTTGGGGTTTAATCCTAAGTTCCTTTTTTCATCAATTACTCTTCATGCTCAACATGTAAACATTTTTCATTATCTAAGTGATGAGGTCATGTTCTTGTTACACGGCTATTACTCTTGGTTTCGCGTTGCGACGTCACCGATTATTGCTAGAAAAGCGGACTTTCGAGATCGCTGCAAGTCGAGTCCCTTCGTTATTGGTCGTGCCATTGCACAACGAGTTTGCGGTGAGGCTCACTTTGGTGTCATGGCTGGGATATTTGGCTTGAGTCGCCATGGCGCAGACTCTGTGCCACAGATTAATTTTGATAGATTTTTCAAATGGTGAGATTCCCGGACTCGTAACTTCTTTGTTATAAGTCCGAATTGGCTCGTTCAAGAGCCTACGGTTCACAAATTACATACTCTACGTGTTCATGCAAGAATTTTATCTATTCGACTTTATTTTCTAAAAATTGACCTATTAGTCCATTTTTAACGAAAACGGTAAACGTTCGTGAACGTTCAACGCTCGTTTCTTCGTTATAAGTCAGAATCCGGCCATTTTTGAGTCCGCAACTCTATAATTCCAAATATGACTTGTCTCCATCAAAAACCAACGTTTCCGAGTTAAAATAGAAAATATGACTTCCATTCCGATAATTTCACTAATTCGACGATTGTCGTCTAATGGTGTGAATTCCGGCGAAACTTCATTACTTAAGATTTGTTTTTCGTTTCAAATGGATTCAATTCATCATATTAACATCTTAACATACTTACTTCATTAACTTATAATCATGATAAGTTATTACGTGTTCTTTATAAGTTTGTAACTTATAAAAATATAGATTACTTACTATGATTCCATGACTTATCATGGTCTTAATCTTTTAACCACCATTCTTGCTTCTTATTATCATACAAATTCCATTAATGTTAACATGTTACAAGCTTTTACAAGTTCTTCTTAAGCTCATAACTTCATTAATTGCTTATTTTACAACATGACTTAATTACGGCTTATTAATACTTAAGCCCTTTGATTCATTATTCCAACCCCTTCTTAGCATACATATTCTACCACCACCCACTTCTCTAACAATGGAAGAGAAAGAGAATTATGGTTCAAGATGGCTTACCCTTTGATGATCACTTGTTAAGCCTTAATCTTCTTCTTGCTTTCTTGCTTATTTGAATAATGAAAGGTCTAACATTCTAGCTTATTCTCTTTATTCTCTCTAACCAATAAGTTGTAAGGTGTTGGAGGAAATGAACAACCAACAACAATGAATCCTAGCTTGCTATTTATAGGAAAACTAAAGTGACGGCATAATGGTCAATAAGCCACCTCCACTTTAACGCCCCAAAATCCGGTCTATCTTCACACCCGGATTCCGTACGTCACGAGTACATCCTTCATCCAACATACATCATTATATACCAAAATATAACAATATATATTCTCAAATCCCAGGTTCTCGAAACCTTATAACCTTTCTCATTACAAATAATGATAATTACATTATTCCTTTCATCTTACAAGAGTGACTTTTATCCGCCACCAAGGATACATATAGTTCATTAAACTAGTCTATAGTTTAATTTTCTTCTTTCTATATTACAAGTCTTCACTTGATCTTCTCGCTTATTCATATTCTGAATGGCACTTCATCTGGATACCGTCAGCTTGATCTATACGGGATCCTTAAGTTCTTCTAACATCGTTCGCTGAAAATGTTTTTCATTAAAGCAAGTGTGAGCATTCAATTGCCCAGCAAGTTATAACAGTTGAACATACAACTTCAAGAGTTTAACATTCCTTTGGAACTTCGATAACCGAACAAAGGTTACGAAGCAGCTTGAACAATAGGAATAATTTCGATTCCTATCATCTTAAAACATTATTCACATGCACTTTGAAATACTTTCATTCTCTACTCTCTTTCATGCACATTCTTTCCGGCTAGAATCAATAAAGATGACTTAATAATAACGGTTCATGTATAAACAGTAATATCTTTTATTGAATAGTTCAAACATAAAATAGTTCATCTCACAAAACACCAAAGTGTTCAAATTGTGGCACAAGGCCTCATACATTCTACCACCTTGTACAAATATCGCACCTTCAAGACATGTAGCGTAACTTCTCAAGTTCAACATCTGAGAAGTTTAAGAAACTAGCATCCATTTAAAATATGAATGAAGTTAGGAAACTTGCCTTACGCACGGCTACAGCTTACGCTGAACTGCTCATTCCAATCCCTATAACACATAAGGAAATAACAAATGCACCAATTAGTCATATATTTAACTTACACATTGGTTTACTTAACTTTACTTCTTAAGGTTCACGTTCTTACAACTAAGTTTACGCGACCATCTTTCTTTACCGCTTTATGGCTTTATGACATACGGAGATGTCTTACTCAAAACGTTCATCATCTTTGATGATTTACATTCTTATCTTCTTCTTATACTTCTCTAGGACTCAAAGACACATCGCTTCTACTACTAGTAGTCCATACGGTACTGAGTGGTTTCCCACAAACAACCAACAAACAAGTTCTCTGTCTTTATCTACACCGCCATCACAAAGTGAGTTAGATCGATTGCCGCTTTCAGATATACCTTCGCTCTCTGAAGGAATTGTTTAGCCCAAATCCCCATGTCAACCATCAAAGGTTACGATTGTACCACAACCTAAACTTATCTTAACTTATATGAACTATTAAACTATAATGTTCGTTAAGTCAATTTCTTATTCCTTATGGCTTTCTGCAACTAAATGCCATACCTCAGGATTCATTCTTTATCATCTAAGTCATACAATCTTTTGTATACTCGAAACGATCATCCAATGTCAATACTATGAGAACATAGTGTTAAACATTTCATATTAACTTATTCATACCTTACAACGTCCGGTTCATTCAACTTGGAACGTTGTCCAAGTTATACTTATTAACTCGGCTTCTTAACGTTATACGTTATTATCTTTAACTTAGTTTCTTCACCGCTCACTAAAAACTTAGTCTTCATTACATTACTTGTTAAAACCATACACGGAGTGTAGGTTCTGCCCGTTTAACACTCGCTTACACTCAACCCTTACGCTGATTAAAGTGTTCAATGCTTACTTCATTCTAACATTCTCTATCTGACTCACACTCGGACTTTCTTTAATCTAATTACCGTTTGTTACGGCTTTCCTTGATAATTCATATCTTACTTACTACCTTCGTCAACGTCTAAGTCATACAACTAGGGTATACTTAGAACATTCGTCAAACATGAATACGATTTACGAGGATCATTTATGTACTCAACATTCACGTTGCTCGTCTCTTAATCTCTCATTCAACCTTTACTCAAGGTTTTAATTGCTTTCGATCATTATCCATCCCATGAACCCGATGTTCATTATTCTTTCATAATGTCAAAGCCATACGGTTCGCTGTATGCTAAGACTGATCGTTCATCGCAACAACGTTGCGTTCACAGCGTCTAAATGCTTTACATTCATCTCTCCACGCCATGTCATAACATCAAAATGTTATACATTAACATCGTCAACCAACGTCTAATGAATCACAACCATAGCAATCCATCACGTTCGTTTATCGCGACTACGGTCCCCGGACATCGGTTCCGTAACCCGCATCTACATTCTTTTTCTTTTATTCTCGTTTAATCTTTTCGTTCAACCTTTATTAAAGTTTTAAAACACTTGATTGGATGTTATATTACGTGAACTACATGTTCATACTTCTTTCTTGCACATCCTCCAGTAACTGAGAACTAAAAATCTCATTCTTTCACAGCGGCCACGTGTTCTTCCTTTCCTCTCACACGTCACGCCGACCTACTTCTCTCTCTCTTCTTCCTAATGGCGCTGCGATGCGAGTCCTTACTTAGTGGGCAGCGCTTACTTGCCACCACACTCTAGAAGATTTTCAGATCAGACACATGTAAATATGCTATTTCTTAAATTAGACTACTACTGTTCATATTGCTGGCGAACTCTCTTGCAAAGTGTACTCGACACAACATTACGTCAAGCTACATACGTGGAGGACCCCAAACTCGTGTACTTGAAACCCAAACTTCGGTTCTACACGATACCATTTCTATGAGCGGAATAATACTAATAATAATAACAATAATATAAATATAAAACTTAACTTACATTTATCAGAGTCTAATCCCAATTACGCAACCTTTACTATAATACTTTACATGATATATAATACATATCATTGTCTATATATTGTCTAACTATTACAAAAGATACCATTAATAAACTTGTTCTGTTTGCTTTCCTTTTCACTTGTTCTTGCCTGAACCTTCGAGTTGTTCATGCCTAGCTGAAAACATTTAAATTAAGCAAGGATGAGCATTTGGGTGCCCAGCAAGTAATAACAATTAGAAATATAAGTAGTTGAAAGAAATAAATGTTTTCTTTGTACATCACTTCTACAACGAATTTATAGTTGTGAAGTAAACTGAACCGATAATCATAACATAACAATTCTATCTCCAAATTTTGAAACTACGTATAGACTATATATATAGGGTAGTCGACATACTATGAACATTATTTTTCATTTTCGATAAGGTTTAACAGAACTTCATCTGCAAACCGTCATAACTTACGGGCTTTAGGTTGTACTTCCCATGGGCCCTGCATTGATCAATACTACATTACAAGAACGATAGAATCGTTCACTCTGTCCGCCTTGGGCGCATAAAAGTTTTTCCGTGATCGGGATGTTCATACTTAGACTGGAATCCGAACCAAAACAATTTGATTGGATACAAAAGGGTTTTATCTTATTCAACGATATTTCTGGATCTGTGTCTAGCTGGTCAAGTAGCATAGACGGCTATATATATATATATATATATATATATATATATATATATATATATATATATCAACATGTGATTAAATACAATGATTATCCAAGTGGGGACACTTGTATAACCATATATAGAAATTAACGAATAGAATATATATTTGAATTACCATATACTAACATGTTGATAAACAATGATCGGGGATATAGAATATATCACAATAGGGTTAATAATATAGCATAATAATAATATAATTCTGAAACTTCTTACTCATGTCCATTGCATAAAGGAAATGCAAAGGTAAGATACTTGCCTGATGCGCTGCTTACAGTTCGTAACTTAGTTCTATCTTTATGTAACACCTATTAGTAATAAGATCATTTGATCGATTAGAATAACATACTATAACACATAGCACTGTTTATTACAATCCGCACATAACCTAATCACATTGTCACATATGTTCCACAACCATTGAATCACAAATAAACACTTATATAATCAAATTATATAAATCCAGATCAATTTCTGAAACATGTCGATCTACTGACGGCTTTATCGGGTAATTATCGAGTCTAAGACTCTATTCTGTAACTCAATATCTATAAATATCAGTCATATTATTTTTAAATGACTTCTAATAATTTTTAATAATTTATCATGAATTTACAAACACCGGAATCATTATTAAATGATTTAAATATTGAATAATTCTATTATCATTAATATTTAATTAATATTAATCGATTAATGACACCATTGCCAAAAAAGTTATTATTTATAATAACTAAAAATACTTTTAAAGTATTAATATTACCCTTAAATGATTTTTAAAAGAATTAAAATCATTTTTAAATAATTATCATTCATATTAAAATATTACTACTTTATCTATCAAGATATTAAAAGTCATTAATTATAACTTAAAATATTTTTAATTCATTAATATCCTTATTAAATGATTTTTAAATTAATAAAACTATTTTTAAACTATTTATTTAATATAATTATTAAATAAACTTAATATCATTTATTATTAAATTAATATTATTAATATTAAATTATTAATAAAATTATCCTTTAAATATTAAAAGTTATATTTTATAACTTAAAATATCTTTAAACACTTTATTTAAAATAATTTTCCTAATGTTAAAAATCATTTTAAACTAATGTATTTAATATAATTATTAAATAACTTTATTATCATTAATAATAATTAATTAAGAAAATTCATCACAAAATATTAAAAGTTATCAAAAATAACTTAAATTATTTTCTTATACCATAATATAATTTTAAATGATTTTTCATGTATTAAAATCATTTTAAATAATTTATTTAATATTATAATTAAATAAATTAAATACTTTTAATATTCCAAAATATTAAATATTTATGAAATATATTTAAAATAATTAAAATATAATTTTCTAGGACCTTAAAATAATTTTTAATAATTTATTTTGTATTTTTAATAATTAAAACTAATTTTCTCTATTTTTAAATAATTTTCGTAAAATAATAATAATAAAATCTGTCATTAAAGGGCCCTATAGTGAGCATGTAATTCGTCGTTATATAGGTGTTCTTGAGGTGTTCATCAGCTCAACCCAGATTTCTTGTCAGTGAGCATGGGGCTTAGTTTGACCAACATTTAAATTGTGATCCTAAGGTTTTCTGGTCGTGTTCTTGCTTTACTAATATAATACTAATGTAATACAACAACTAACAACTAAGTTCATGGCTATCCAACAACTAATCAGTGAGTTATAAGCATCCGATTTTCAGAAATGAGTCGTTTCTTCGCTTCGGGTTTCCCGTAAATGAAGAAACGATTCGAGAGGTTACTTTCCAGGTCTTTGATCCATGCGTTCCATGTTTACTTAGTGTTATTTAAAGCTTCAAGAATGAAGTGGAGATATCAGGCTACAATAATATATCAACAGATCGACTGAAAAACATCAAAACAGTAAGATCTATATCGGTCAAAGTTCTGACAAAAAAATGGTTCATGAAGAATCTGGGTTACCCAGATTTCTTCTTTCGGCAGTTCGGTCAACCTACTTTGACCTTAAATAATTTCGTTCCTGCTCATGATCTGGGTGACCTAAAGACTTGAACATGTAGTACTCATCTCAGGCTACAAGAATCAAACAACAAAATAGCTAAACCATAAACATACAGCAAGATCAGAGCCCATTATAAACGTTGTCAGACTTCTGGAAAAATTATGGGTTACCCAGAATCAGTGAAGTCGTGGTCGGTCAATGACCTTTGACCATCAATAACTTTCAGTATACAACTGATCTGGCTTTGAATCCAATTCCAGATGAAAGATCACATAACAAACTACATGTTTAAACATTTAAACATCAAAAACACATATCATACTGAGATCTATAGGGTCTGACATTCGTTGTCAGACCATTGTTTTAAAACATTTCTAGATTTGCAAAAACACTAGATCTGAGCTTATAGATGTTATGGATCCAACATCTATCAACCCAGATCACTTAATAACACTATATACAACATATATTAACACTTAAACATAACTTTTAACAGTGGATCAAAGTTCGAAATTATCAACTAGGGTTTATACCTTTAAGCTTTGATTTCTGGAACTTGGGCTTCTGATTTGTTAGAGGAATTCGTGGGGCTTTGATTTAGGACTGATATACTATTGTTTTTGGTAGGTCTTGAGAGAGAGACTCTAGGATTTGTGTTTGTACAAAATAAGCTAACAAATGATATTTTCTCTCTCCTTGATCTTATATAGATGTTGGATGCATTGAATATTGCTGAGATTTGTAGCTGATTGCTGGCATTGTAGTCACATGGGGTTGGTAAGAGTTGTTGACCAACTCTTATTATAGCAAGATTTGCAAGTAAGCTCAATTATGCAAGAGGGGTAAAATTATCTTTTCGCTTGGAAATTTAAGGGCAATCTTGTAATCTTGTCAAACCCTTAGGGTTTAGGGTTTAGGGTTTAGGGTTTGGAACATTTTAAGGTTTAACAATAATTTCTAGAATTTCCAATTTAGGGTTTATAAAAAAATAAAATAAAATAAAATAATAAATTTTAGTTTCTAAAATACAAAATTAAGGTTTCTTAATTAATTAAGTTTCTTAATCACATAGACTTGATAATTAGGTTAATGTTTTAATAATTCTCATTAAGCTTACTAATCTAGCAATTAGCGCAAATAATTAGCAATTAGCATTACCCATAAAATAATTAGGGTTTCTAATTATTAATTAAAAAATTTAATTATTTAATTAAGGTTTTCTAATTTCACGATTAGGGTTTACCATTAGTAATTAGGGTTTATAATAACTAATTACGGTTTCTAAATTTTGAAATTAGGTTTCCAAATTTAGTAATTAGGGTTCTCAATTAATTACGGTTTCTAATTAATTAGGTTTCCAAATTTAGGATTTCTAGATATTAATTAGGGTTTCTCTAATTAATATTAAATTCTATAATACACCACATAAATCACATAAAACAGTTATATAACAACCTCGAACTCATAATCGAGTTCCAAATTAGGGTTATCAATAAGTTTAATTATTGATTTAAGGTTTCTAATTTAAGAAATTAGGGTTTTAATTTATAATTAGGGTTTTCTCTTGATTATTAATAATTACAATTATCATGAATCACATAACATATTGACTTAACAGATTTTTAAAGTCTCATTTGACTTCGAAATTAATGTTTGTCAGTAAAATTAGGGTTTGGTCATAATACCCCATAATTGACCAACCATTGTCAGTCCACAAAATACAAGATATAATTATAAAGACTGAAAAATCAAAATATAATATTATTATATTATTATTCTTATCCATTGATGAAAATCCAAAATTAGAGTTTGGATTCCATATCCGATTTATTCTCCATATATAACATTATTAATTAAGTTAAAATAATTAACTTAATTAATCTTCCACAAATTCATATAATAAAATAAATAATTATTATAATAATTCTAATAACCTTTCCATATATTATTTAAATAATATATAATTATAATTTTATGGAAAATAATTAATAAAAATATTTCTACCATAAAATTAATTATCATAAGAATATAATTTATAATAACAAAATAATTTGTAAACACTGTAATAATAAATATATTTTATTTATTACATAATTACATACACACATTATCTTGTACAAATCCTCATCCTTAAAATAAAAAAAAAAAATTATACGCAAAATTTATGATTTAATTTTTATAGAAAATATCGGGTTATTATAAATGGCCACTTACCTCCAAGGCACAACTCATATCATGCATGTACTGTGAGTATGAAACCTAGAAAATTTTCTAAGTCTTTTACAAGCTTGAGACGCCGATTTCGAAATCTCATAACTTCTTCGTTATAACTCGGAACGAAGTCGTCCCAAAGCCATTGTCTTCCTTATCTTACGTACTATAATATGCCTAGGATAGAACTTCGTTCTGAATCCGTTAACATGCCATTCAATTGGCTTAATCTTAACCCTTATTTCATTTTTTCACTTTTAACGTTCTTCGCTCGTTCGTCCGTAATTCGGTCATCCAAACTCGGAATTCGTTCGTTCTTGAGTCCACGACTCACGTTTATACGTTCTCTTACATTTTTATGAAACCCTACATGTTCGGGTTCATTTAATAACTTTCAAAATTTTGTTCTTCTTTTACAAAATTTTCGCCATAACTTCGTTATAGCTTAGTTTTAATCTGTTCTTCATGAACGTTTCTAACGTTCCTAACCAAGCAATAAGCATCTAACTTATACGCGATGATTTTAAACTTTTCCATCAACAACAATTACACTACGATGGTTTTAAATTTATCCATCAACAACGTTCTTCGTGTTCTTCGCGTGTTCTTCGCGTTCTTTGTTCGTTCTTCATTTTAATCGATATTTTGGATTACGATTTCACTTTTTCTTGGAATTTTATGTATAGAACACCATTCCTTACTTAATTCACCTACTCGTTCATAATATTCATTCTGGATCGCTCAAAAATCCTCACTTTAATCTTATATTTGCTTAAGAAATTTATAAACTAAATTTCTTATTTTTATTTCTTCATTTTATTACGATTTCAACCATATGAAATCATTTCTAACTTAATCTAATTCTTATCTTCATTAAGTTATGTTTTTGAACATAAAAACTTAAAGAAAATTTAGAAGAACTAGGGTTCTTGATTACTGCTTTCTTTTAATCTCCTTCCGCTTGACAAAGCGTGCATTCAAGCTAGCTTTTCCTCATTCTCTTTCTCTTCCTTTCTCATCCGAACTCTCTCTCTTTCTCTCTCAAAGTGTAGGATTTTCAAAATCCCATTCAAATGAGATTAAGCCTCCTATTTATAGATTTTCAAGGCTAGGGGTATTTTAGTCATTTTGGCCCCCAACCTCCTTACTATTCATAACTTAGCCACCAAGTATACTTGGTGGCCAAGTGGCCGCCCCCCCTCCTTTGGCTAGCTTCCCTTGGAAGCTTCGTGCTTCCGTAATTCGGAATTCATCCGACAGTTCAAAATCATGATTCTCTAATCCAAATATTTTTGGATATTTCGTCTTTCTTTTACCGATTAACTTTTACGTATTCTTCTTCGGATCTTTGAAAAACTAAAAACACTTTTTTTGGCGCCAAGCGCTTTCCTTCACGCTTTCCCTAACGTAGTTAACGAGTGAGTGAAAAGTACATAATGTACTTTTTCGTCGTTTTATTTCGTCTGATTTCACGCTTTTCCGAGAAAAACTTTTATCGACTTACTTAACTTTTCACGATATATTATCGTCAAATCTTTCGACAGAATGTCATTTCAACATACCGAACTCTTGAAAAGGCTTAGGTTATTCAAACCCTAACTCATAGGTTTCGTCGCTGTGTAAATAAGGCCTATTTCGACTTTTTCCCGAAAATATTTTGTTCTAAAAAATTTTATTTTCGTCTTGAAAATTCTTACTCATTCAATCTAGCTCGTAGCCAGAATCCTCCCGATTAATAATCATTCTAGGTTATAGAACGATTAATAAACACATAGCACTTAATAGTATTAATAAAAATTCCTTTTATTAATAACTAATTCTTTAAACCTAAATTCTGGATAATCCAAAATTCCGGTGTTACATTCTTCCCTCCTTATAAAAATTCCATCCTCGAAATTTCTTAAAACCAACCCTTACCCGGGTCATCACATTCTTCCCTTCTTCACAGAATTTCATCCTCGAAATTTTTAACTTACTCTTCTTCTCAACTTCTCTTCAAAGAAGTTATTATCTTTCAAACATTCCCTACCCTTCATAACTTATCAAGATTCATGAAGTGAAAGGAATAATGAGGAATATAAAGATTCCTTTAAAACATTTCATACTTTTGCTGAGGGGTCAAATTGACCATGAACTCTTACTAGGTTAAACAGCCTCTCGCCGTAAACCTTTCTTACACGATAAGTTTACAATCACAAAGAAAGTAACTACCTCTTCCATGTTCTCCTCAGACTGAATCATTAGATTCCTCACCAAAATAATTTGGTTCGGCATAGCTCTTCAAAGAAAGCTCGATTTTCTTTTAATCATGACATACCATTCGTCTTAGCCAAATCAAGTAGCTTAGACCATACCAATAAATTGGACATCAACTTGAAACATTCGTCTAGTCAACTCACTTGACATCGACTAATTCTTTAAATTCATTTGTAATACATCAAAACGTTTCATGACGTCATGATACCGCACTTTTCACAGTATGTTGAGGACTTCATCAGTTTATGACTTCATCATTTTGCATCATACCATAGCGGGTTATTAATCCTAAGATCAAATCCAACACCAGGTTTAATTGCATTAATAACTCCATCCTTTTACCATCCTTGCATCAAATGCACTGATGATATAGAATTCATTTTGATAGTTCAAATCAATTTCTGTCTAGCCGAAACAATTAGCATAGACATACCAAGAATAGTTCCTTTAAAATTCATCGGTTCAGAAAGTCGAACCAGTTCTTTCATTTTTCCAAAACGCGCACATTAGCACAATTTCAAGAAATTTCGAAATCTAGCATAGCTAAATGACTTGGAATATCCTATTCTCCATCTTCCTTCGTTGTCTTACTGCAACAATACTTAACCTTCTCTAGCACCTTCAATGCTAAGTCTACCGAAAATACTTACTTTCAGTCTAAACATTCCTATACCTTAGTATAGTTCATCAACTTACCACACTTTATGTGTTTAGGAACTTTCCACAACCATATGTGTTTAAGAACTTATCTTCGCAATATGTAATCCAAGAACAAATCAAGGACTATCCATATGCTTAGGGCTCAAAAACATAGCATATAACTATGAGTCACAAACTTTTCATAAGTATGAGTTTCAAGAACCCGCACCTATTTTATCATTTTCTACCTATCAAGTATATACCTGAGAAAAGATTCACTTTCTTGTCATATATATCTTGATAGCGTGACCAATTTCAATGATTTTCACTGTAATAAACTGAGTGGTTGTTACACCAAGCACAAACCTGTGCCCATACAAAGATTCATACAACTCAGCTATCACATGAGTCCTCAATTGAAATCTTACAACTTCTACATTTCTCTTTACTTATTACTTAATACGAATTTTCTTTAATTCGTATGCTAACCTTTACAACTCAATCTGAGTTCTTCTTCACCGTACTACTTCGTAGTACCATTCATTCATAGTATTAGCTATAAATCATTCATCGTTTAACAGCTCATCTGTTACTACGATTTACTATGATCACGTGGTGATCTTCTTATCCTTATCTTTACGATTATAGTCTTAGGTACTCATACCTAAGGTTTATAACCTATCAGCTTTGATACCAAACCCGGATTTCGGGGCGTTACAGGTACATCCTTCATCCAACAAACATCATTCTATACCAAAATATAACAACATACATTCTCAAATCCCAGGTTCTCGAAACCTTATAACCTTTCTCATTACAAATAATGATAATTACATTATTCCTTTCATCTTACAAGAGTGACTTTTATCCGCCACCAAGGATACATACAGTTCATTAAACTAGTCTATAGTTTAATTTTCTTCTTTCTATATTACAAGTCTTTACTTGATCTTCTCGCTCATTCACATTCTGAATGGCATTTCATCTGGATACCGTCAGCTTGATCTATACGGGATCCTTAAGTTCTTCTAACATCGTTCGCTGAAAATATTTTTTATTTAAAGCAAGTGTGAGCATTCAATTGCCCAGCAAGTCATAACAGTTGAACATACAACTTTAAGAGTTTAACATTCCTTTGGAACTTCGATAACTGAACAAAGGTTACGAAGCAGCTTGAACAATAGGAATAATTTCGATTCCTATCATCTTAAAACATTATTCACATGCACTTTGAAATACTTTCATTCTCTACTCTCTTTCATGCACATTCTGTCTGGCTAGAATCAATAGCACAGACTTAACAATAATGGTTCATGTATAAATGTAATATTCTTTTATTGAATAGCTCAAACATAGAATGCTTCATCTCACGTAAAACACCAAAGTGTTCAAATTGTGGCACAAGGCCTCATACATTCTACCACCTTGTACAAATATCGCACCTTCAAGACATAGTACGTAACTTCTCAAGTTCAACATCCGAGAAGTTTAAGAAACTAGCATCCATTTAAAATATGAATGAAGTTAGGAAACTTGCTTTTACGCATGACGCTATGACTTTACTGCCGAATCGCTCATTCCAATCCCTATAACACATAAGGAAATAACAAATGCACCAATTAGTCATATATTTAACTTACACATTGGTTTACTTAACTTTACTTCTTAAGGTTCACGTTCTTACAACTAAGTTTACGCGACCATCTTTCTTTACCGCTTTTACGGCTTTATGACATACTTGAGATGTCTTTACTCAAAACGCTCATCATCTTTGATGATTTACATTCTTATCTTCTTCTTATACTTCTCTAGGACTCAAAGACACATCGCTTCTCTACTAGTAGTCCATATGGTACTCGAGTGGTTTCCCACAAACAACCAACAAACAAGTTCTGCCTCATCTACACCGCCATCACAAAGAGTTAGATCGGTTGCCGATTCATGATATACCTTCGCTCTCTGAAGGAATTGTTTAGCCCAGCTCCCATATGTCAACCATCAAAGGTTACGATTGTACCACAACCTAAACTTATCTTAACTTATATGAACTATTAAACTATAATGTTTGTTAAGTCAATTTCTTATTCTTTATGGCTTTCTGCAACTAAATGTCATACCTCAGGATTCATTCTTTATCATCTAAGTCATACAATCTTTTGTATACTCGAAACGATCATCCAATGTCAATACTATGAGATTATAGCGTTAAACATTTCATATTAACTTATTCATACCTTACAACGTCCGGTTCATTCAACTTGGAACGTTGTCCAAGTTATACTTATTAACTCGGCTTCTTAACTTTATACGTTATTATCTTTAACTTAGTTTCTTCACCGTTCACGGCTAAAACTTAGTCTTCATTACATTACGATTAAACCATACACGGAGTGTAGGTTCTGCCCGTTTAACACTCGCTTACACTCAACCCTTACACTGGTTAAAGTGTTCAACGCTTACTTCATTCTAACATTCTCTATCCGACTCACACTCGGACTTTCTTTAATCTCATTACCGTTTGTTACGGCTTTCCTTGATAATTCATATCTTACTTACTACCTTCGTCAACGTCTAAGTCATACAACTAGGGTATACTTAGAACGTTCGTCAAACGTGAATACGATTTACGAGGATCGTTTATGTATTCAACATTCACGTTGCTCGTCTCTTAATCTCTCACTCAACCTTTACTCAAGGTTTTAATTGCTTTCGATCGTTATCCATCCCATGAACCCCATGTTCATTCTTTCTTAATGTCAAAGCCATACGGTTCGCTGTATGCTAAGACCGATCGTTCATCATAACAACGTTGCGTTCACAGCGTCTAACTGCTTTACATTCATCTCTCCACGCCATATCATAACATCAAAATGTTATACATTAACATCGTCAACCAACGTCTAAGGAATCATAACCATAGCAATCCCTCACGTTTGTTTATCGCGACTACGGTCCTCGGACATCTGTTTCGTAACCCGCATCTATATTCTTCGTCTTTTATTCTCATTTAATCTTTTCATTCAACCTTTATTAAAAGTTTAAAACACTTGATTGGATGTTACATTACGTGAACTACATGTTCATACTTCTTTCTTGCACATCCTCTAGTAACTAAGAACTAAAACTCTCATTTCTGGGCATTGCTCTGCACCGGCGCTGCGGCACCGTGCCCTTCCTTTCCTCTCATGTTGTGGCACGACCTACTTCTCTCTCTCTCTCTCCTGGATCAAGGCCCAATGCTGAGTCCTTACATTTTAGTGGGCGCACATTGCGCCACACCCGTAAGATTTTCAGATCAGATATGGCGCTTACTACGCCACAAATTGTACTTTATGGTTCACTACAAGCAGTGAACTCTTGCAGTGTACTTTGACATCACATACAACAAGACACTTACGCCTCGAAGGCATAACTTTCGTATGCATACTGAAAGTATGAAAACCTAGAAAATTTTTTAAGTCTTTTACAAGCTTGAGACGCCGATTTCGAAATCTCATAACTTCTTCGTTATAACTCGGAACGAAGTTGTTCCAAAGCCATTCTCTTCCTTATCTTACGTACTTTAATATGCCTTGGATAGAAATTGGTTCTGAATTCGTTAACATGCCATTCAATTAGCTTAATCTTAACCCTTCATTCATTTTTACACTTTTAAAGTTCTTCGCTCGTTCGTCCGTAATTCGGTCATCCAAACTCTGAATTCGTTCGTTCTTGATCCACGACTCACGTTTTATACGTTATCTTACTTTTTTATGAAACCCTACATGTTCGAGTTCATTTAATAACTTTCAAAATTTCGTTCTTCTTTTACAAAAATTTTGCTATAACTTCGTTATAGCTTAGTTTTAATCCGTTCTTCATGAACGTTTCTAATGTTCCTAACCAAGCAATAAGCATCTAACTTATACGCGATGGTTTTAAACTTGTCCATCAACAACAATTACACTACGATGGTTTTAAATTTGTCCATCAACAACGTTCTTCGTGTTCTTCGCGTTCTTCGTTCGTTCTTCATTTTAATCGATATTTTGGATTACGATTTCACTTTTTCTTGGAATTTGATGTTATAGAACACCATTCCTTACTTAATTCACCTACTCGTTCATAATATTCATTCGGATCGCTCAAAATCCTCACGAATCATATACTTGATTAAGAAATTTATAAACTAACCTTCTTATTTTTATTTCTTCATTTTCTTACGATTTCAACCATATGAAATCATTTCTAACTTAATCTATTTCTTATCTTCATTAAGTTATGTTTTTTAACATAAAAACTTAAAGAAAATTTAGAAGAACTAGGGTTCGGATTACTGTTCTTCTTTAATCTCCTTCCGTCGGACAAAGCGTGCATTCAAGCTAGATTTTCCTCATTCTCTTTCTCTTTCGTTCTCATCCGAACTCTCTCTCTTTCTCTCTCAAAGTGTAGGATTTTCAAAATCCCATTCAAATGAGATTAAGCCTCCTATTTATAGATTTTCAAGGCTAGGGGTATTTTAGTCATTTCGGCCCCCAACCTCCTTACTATTCATAAGTTAGCCACCAAGTTTACTTGGTGGCCAAGTGTCTGCCCCACCTCCTTTGGCTAGCTTCCCTTCGAAGCTTCGTGCTTCCGTAATTCTGAATTCGTCCGACAGGTCGAAAATCAGATTCTCTAATCCAAATACTTTTGGATATTTCGCCTTTCTTTACCGATTAACTTTTACGTATTCTTCTGGATCTTTGAAAAACTAAAAACACTTTTTTAAGCGTCAAGCGTTTTCCTTCACGCTTTCCCTATCAGAAGCTAAACGAGTGAAAAGTACACAATGGTACTTTTCGCTGCTTTTATTTCGTCTGATTTACGCGCGTTTTCCGAGAAAACTTTTATCGGCTTACTTAACTTTTCACGATATATTATCGTCAAATCTTTCGACGGAATGTCATTTCAACATACCGAACTCTCGGAAAGGCTTAGGTTATTCAAACCCTAACCCATAGGTTTCGTCAGGTGAATAATGCCTATTTCGTCTTTTTCCCCGAAAATATTTTTTTCCCGGAAAAATTTTATTTTCGTCTTGAAAATTCTTACTCATTCAATCTAGCTCGTAGCCAGAATCCTACCGATTAATAATCATTCTAGGTTATAGAACGATTAATAAACACATAACATATAATAGTATTAATAAAATTTCCTTTTATTAATAACTAATTCTTTAAACCTAAATTCTGGATAATCCAAAATTCCGGGTTGTTACATCCACCTCCTTAATCCACCTCATTACTATTCATTACTTTGTCCATGAGTAAACTTGGCCTCCACACATATTGCTTGGCCATCACAACACTTGCTCACCACTTATCTTAGCCATTAAGCTTACTTGATTACCACAACACTTAGCCATTAAGTTTCCTTTACTTGCTCACCACTTTGGACCATCCATGTGATCATGGGTTGCCCCATGGATCAACCTTGCTTTGGACTTTAATTTCAATTAATCTCATCTTATACTTTGGGCTTACATTAACAAATCTTTGGGCTTTACTTTACAAACACTTAAGCTTGTACATTTAATTCTATTGGACTTTATAATTACCAATATTTGGTTTTAACATTAGTTCACATTGGGCTTAACCATTTTCATACTTGGCTAACATAATACTTAACAAATCCTACAAGTTCCTTTCTTTTGGCTTAAAGCCTTATAACGTATTATTTACGTATAATTCTTGTATTCTACTCGTATACTTATTTATCATATACGATATACCATCATTTATACATTCTCGTATAATACCTCGTATCATACTCGTATACTCTACCTCGCACAATACCTACGTATCATACAATCATTACCCTAACTTCGTAACGCTTGATTTTCCCAATGTTCTCAAATTAAGTCCACAGGTGAAATATTACGTTTTTCATAACTGAAATATTATTGGATATTCCATCTCACCTCGATATTCTATCGTTACGTATTTTTCTAAGTTCAAAAAATAATAATTCCGAAAGCGTAAATGCGTGAATAGTGTTTTTCGTAAAATTTCTCGAAAGCTTTTATTTTCGCCTTGGAATTCAAACACTTTAATTCTATCACGTAGCAAAAAAATCCTACGATGTTCTCGATATATTTAGGTCATAGAATCGACCTTCAATTAGTTTGCTCCCATAAATAATCAATTACATTCATTTAATCCTTATAATTAAATAAAATTTTAATTCTTCTAGAAATTCAATTTTCTACAAGCAATATATATATATATATATATATATATATATATATATATATATATATATATATATATATATATATATAATTTAGTAACTTGTTAACTTAGAAGTAAGTTGATGGTAGAATCACGTGAATCACTAGAATTTCCTTTTCCGGGCCAATCTACATATATAAGTATATAAATATCATATATATATATATATATATATATATATATATATATATATATACATATGTACACCAAAATCAAATCATGAATTCATCGATTCACGAAACCTCAACATCACGCGGTTTTGTTTTTGTTTTTGTTTTTGTTTTTGTTTTTTTAATTTTATACAACAAAATTATGCCCAATTAAATTGTTCTAAACACATATCAATGTACATATCAAATTAAAACAATTAATAATTTGCATAAAGGTTTGGCTCTGATACCACTGTAAGGTTTGTAATATTTATGAACGCAACCAAATTGCACAAATTAAGCGGAAGCATGGAAAAAATAGAGTTTTAAAATTTTACAAACCATATACCCGGATCATCCTTTATACGCAATTATTAATTAAACGAAAAGATAAAGAACACAAATCATACCCTTGAAGATTCGAGCTTCCTCAAGTACAAGTTCACCTCCAAATCATTTCGTGTGATGTTGAGGTATATCAAAGGGTATGCTTGGGTAAAACTTATTATACCCAAGCATACCCTTTGATATACCCTAAGGGTCTTAAGGAATAAGTCAAAGTATAACTCATCATACATAAGATACTATGATGATCTCAATTCCAAGGATCACTTGTACTACTATCGCTACAGAAATTTCTATTGACAGACAAGTAAAACTCCATTAGGTATTCCTTAGTGAGCCACGTTCAGTGAACTTATTCTCTAATAAGCACCTACATACTTGCTTTAGTGTCTCCACACAAATGATCATGAGATCAATCATCCTCATCTAATGAGCAAGTAACGATTTACCAATCTATCCCGGATTCACTAATCCCCAATTTAGTAATCCAACGATTGGGAACTATTTTAGTTTTAAGCTTTCTAAGAATTTAGATCTCATTAGAATGATCATCATCATTATTCTAAAAGCATTGCTTAAAACTATGGGTTTATCACATATTATAAAAAACGAGATCATGTAGATAATTAAAAGCCTTTAATAAATTAATACTTTTTATTAATAAATGAATAAGATTATTACAAAGTATATGCTTTATCATTAAACATGATTGGCTTGTGTGCATACTACTTTCACATAGCTTGAGCAGCTTTAACTTTATCGATTAAAGTCGGTTCTACTCGTATGCTTGATATCATCACGTGGGTACTTGGAGCTTTTACCTCTATCTCCATCCTTTGCAAGTCATACAAAATGAGCCTTTGTGTTAACAACATTGCACTCGTACCCTTATATGATCTTCTACTCAATGCGTCAGCTACCACATTTGCTTTTTCAGGATGGTATTGGATGGTATGGTCGTAATCTTTCAACAACTCGAGCTAACGTCGTTGCCGCATGTTGAGTTCCTTTTGGGTCAAGAAATATTTGAGGCTTTTATGATCTGTATAGATTTCCACTTTCTCCCCATACAGGTAATACTGTCTCCAGATCTTCAACGCGAAAATGACAGCTGCCAACTCCAAATCATGAGTATGATAATTCCTCTCATATTCTTTGAGTTGACGCGGGGCATAGGCTATGACTTTCCCATGTTGCATGAGAACACATCTGCATAATATTTATTATTATTAAATCAATAATTGAGACGACATAGTTATTTATATTATTATTTATAATATTGACAATGTCTAGAAGTTATGTCAATGAGAGGTTTGGTCATCTAATTGCGCGCCAATAAGGAGAAATCCTTATCGGAAAGCCCCATCTTTCCTGGGAATGACCTGGTTGTTAAATATTGTGAGTTATAATATTAATGATGAATAAGTTCTTGTTGATTAAAGATGAAATTGATAGTTCCATTGTGTGGGAATTATTAGTGTTAGTGGAAATCGACATTTATTTCGATAATAATTGATGTTTGGAGGTTATATTGACCAATCGGGTAATTAACCGGATAAATGAGCAATTAATTGTTATTAATTCACATGCTTATAACTATGTGTTCACATGTGTGTACTATTGATTCACATGATTTACTATTAGGGGAATTGGTGCAATATTGATAATACTTGCATGACTAAATTAAAAAGGGAGGTATAGATGAAGATATTATACTGTAATTAGTTTTTTCACATGATTATACTATTGAGTCACATGAATGAACTATTAATTCACATGATTTACTATTAGGGGAGGTGGTGCAAGTTTGATAATACTTGCAGGACTAAATTAAAAATGAAGAAAATGAGGAAGGTATTATACTGTAATATTTTGAGCCCCAAAACGTGCAATTATCAAAACTATATTTTCCGATAAATAGAAGCTCATTCTTCCTTCATTGTCACCAATTCACTAATTCTCACAAGAGAAATTATAGAGATAGAAGTTATAGAGAGAGAAGTTATAGAGAGAAAGAAGAAGCGAAGTCTGCTACTTCACTACTCCAAAGATACGCCTTCTTCCGAGAGGTAAGGGTTATTATTTTTTATATTCAAGAGATATTATTTTTTCAGATTCGTATGAATATTATTATCGCTCAATATTCATTATATTCGTTAAATATTTGTAAGGAATATTATTTCCGTTCAATATTCGTAAGGAATATTATTTGCGTTCAACCGTTATAAGTAAGGGGTTTCTGCCAGGGGTAGTTTCGTAATTTTTATGACCCTAAAAAATTCTAAAAAATTTTGAACTGATAATTTGATGAGTTTTCTAGATTGTGTCCAAAAACGGCGATTTTTGGATGTATAGATTAGGAGTTATGAATTTTATGGAGAAAGACTATTTTAAAAGTAAACCCTTATAACTCCTTGTGGTTAACTCCAAAATTGATGAAAATTTTATTGGGAGTACATGTATATAACAAGAGTATACCCTGTAAATGTCGGAATTTTTGGACAAAAGTACGCTTTTTGATAAATGTCTAAATATTCGCGCTTTTAGCCATATGAAAAATAGTAAATGAATTTTAAAAATTTAGAAACATATATGTTCAATATGGGACTATATTCTGCTAAATCCCAGAAAAGAAAATTTGTTTGTACTGATTTGGTATTTTTCATGAAAATAGACTAGTTGTGAGTAAATGAATTAAATATGTTATGTGAAGTAAGAAAATTGGAAAATTGGATTTTATGGCTTGAGAATCTTAAGTGTGTTGGGAGAATGCATATTATGATTTGATGTTTTAATGTATATGCTCATGATTATTTGTAAAGTCCTTCAAGTAAGATATGTACAAGGACTTAGTGATAGATCAAATTTGTTAGGTTGATCTAAGCTCTTAACGTGTATCATTCTTTAATAGAATGTTTAGATAGAAAGATCAAAGCTGTTAGGTTGATCTTGAGATGTAATAGATAGGCTTCGAAGAAATCGGAGTGTATAAATCTGATCAACATTGCAGAAGTCAAGGCTGAAACATAGAGCTTCAAAGATCGTAGTATGTCTGCCTTGAAGGGCCTCTTCGGAAATCGTAGAGTGGTCCCAACGTTTGCCGAGCAAACTCAACGATCGTAGTGTGCTGAAGGAAACGTAGAGTTTACAAGTAAAAGATCGTAGTGTGCTCTCAGAAACGTAGAGTTTACAACTCAAGCAAGCAAAGATCGTAGTGTGCAAAGATTTAAGAGAAATCGTAGTGCTCTCGGCTGATAGCATCAGACCAGGCACCAAGGCGACAAGTCACCACAATCTGAATCGTAGAGTACCATAATCTGAATCATAGAGTATCATCTGTCTTGTGTCAGAAAACATCGAGCCTCATAATTTGTGTGGAGATAGGTTCCAATAAAAGTGGAATGGATTCTAAACACTGCAGTACTCACCAATCCCAAAGTCATAAGAAATATCCTAAGTATGCAACAAAGAAGCGTATTGAAGAAGCTAAGGAAACTACCATTGGTAATGGGGAAAACACCTTTTCAGGTGTTAGGTGAGAAAGCGATCTGCGAATGTCGGTGGGCGAATGCGATTCGAAGATGTGCAGAAATGTCTCCATCAAAGAACAGAAAAGTAAAATGCATTTAATGCTTCAACGGATGGATCCAACGGATAGTTTTCAAGATCATATATATGCAAATCAAGCAGATGAGTGTAAAAAAAAGCAAGCATTGAACAAACAACGTGAACAACTCTCAAAGCTCAACTCTATGATCTGAGAAATTGCAAAGCTTGCTCAGCTACTCAATTCTTTCGAACAAGTGCTTAAACAGCAACTAGGTAGCAACCATCAAGAACTCAACATCTATCAATCAACTGAAGAAGAGTACCAAGTCTGCTGGACTTAAAGAGTTCTAAGTGAATCGTAAAGAGAACCAAGTCTGCTTTGGACTTGAAGAGTTCAAGAGTGAACTAAGAAGTTCCTAGGCTAACTTTGGTCTCAAGAAGGAATCATGTGATTCGAAAGTTGTAAAAGACATCCTTAGTGGATTTCCTACTCGTTGAGTAGAAGAGTGGACTAGGAGCTTTAAGTGCTCTAAACCACTTAAAACGACTGTGTCTTTTAAATTCATACTATAACTGCTATATCTGTCATAACTATAATAAATGCCTCACTCTCATAACTCCACTACTTTGCAAAAGAGATTAAACCAAACATAAATTCCGCTAAGTTTTAATCATCATTAACTAACAAGTTTAAAACGAAAAGATTTTTAAATATCTATTCAACCCCCTACAGATAACTATTGTGCCTACTAGGAACTAACAATTGGTATCAAAAGCGGGTTTCTATTATATGACTTACAAGCTTTAGTAGATCCAATGGCACACGTATTGAGCGAATCTAGAATCGGAGGAGGCGTGAGCCACCATGTGCAACAAGGATAAATTTGCAAACTGGAAAGTCAGGATGCAAGCATACATGGACTCAATAGATGAAGATCTATTTGAGACCGTTCAAAATGGGCCCTATATTCCAATGAAGCTTGCACCAACCACTGACGATCCAAACAGAATACAAATCAAGGTTAAAGAAAAGTGGACAGACAACGAGAAGAGAGTTGTCCAACTTGACAAAAAGGCCAAGAACATCCTGTTCCAATCCTTAGAAGACGATCTGTTCAAAAACGTTGTCAACAACAAAAATAGCTAAGGAGGTTTGGGAAGCATTGTTGATCATGCACGAAGGAACTGAAGAAGTCAGAGAAAACAAACAATCTCTCCTGACACAGCAGTATGAGATGTTTGCTCATGTTCAAGGAGAAAACGTGACTGCCACCTATGAGAGATTCAACGTTCTGCTCAACTCTCTACGAGCATATGGGAAGATCTATCCTAACAAAGATCTGATCATAAAGTTCATGAGAGCCCTACTGAGCAAGTGGGATGCCAAAACCACTGCTATAAGAGAGTCAAAGAATCTTCACGAGATGACAGTTCAACAACTATATGGCAATCTCCTGACATACGAACTGGAGCTGACTCAACGAACTGAAACCCTATCAGAAGGAAGAAGGAAGGATAAGGGTGTTGCTCTCAAGGCAATCGAAAAGTGCATCAAAGGTCAACACTTGAGATTGACTCTGATTATGATGAGGATGATGATGATGAAGACCTTGCTATCTTTGGTGAAAAGATTAAGAAGGTTCATGCGTCGAAGGCAAACCCACAAGAAGCGAAAGAAGGTCGAAGAATTCTGAATTCACGACCGGAAGCAAATGAATGATCTATGCTACAAGCTGCAAGAAGCTTGGCCACTTCATTGCCAAGCTACAACAAACCTCTAAGAGAAGAACTAAAGAAAAAACACATGCAAAGAAGGAATACAAAAGGCAACAAAAGGCCTCGGAAAAGAGAGACAAAGGCACAGTAGTTTGGAGGATCGTGGAGTGATTCGAGACAATGACTCAATCTTGACTCGGGAGATGATGAAGAACCACCACAAATGGCTAATCTGTGCCTAATGGCCAAACATGCAAAGGACAAACAAAACCTCAACATACATGATGTAAGTCTCGATGAGGTATTTGACTTCAACTCACGATGTAGACATAAATGATTTAAGAAGCGCTCTGCATGGCATAACCAACGATCTACATCAATACATGAAGTGGTTCAGAGTTTTGTCTAAGGATCATTCACTTCTTCAAGAGGAGAAGAAGAAAGTTCAAGAAGAGCTTGAAACAGCCCTTCTAAGTACTAATCTTCTCTCCAAGCTTGAGGTTGAGAATGAGACCTTAAAACAGACAAACACACTCAATGCACAAAGAGAGTCTAATCTAACCTCTAAAATTGAGGAACTAGAAAAGACTATCTCTGCATGGAACAAATCCTCCTCATCCATGGACTCCCTGCTCTCTAGTCGAGAAGTACATTCGATAGAAACGGCTTAGGCTTTGGGAATCCATCTCGAGCCATGTGTGGAAAAAAGATAAGAAACTAGCACTAGTAATGCCTCAAGTTTTAGTAGAAGCATTACCTTTGTGAAATCCTCACGGAAGGAAGAAGAACAAGTTCAACCTTGTTCTCTTGTCTCCATTCATACTCAAAGGAGTAAAGGATCTCATGCTTGGCACAGGATTCATAAAGAGAGAAGAGTAACCTAACCTCTACTCACCAACCTCGAAGAATCGTGAAAGTCAAAGCAAGACCAACTCTACGAATCAACTGGGAAGATACAGTGAGGTAAGGCACACTCATCACTATTTATGAAATCCAGGACACGTGGAAGAATGAGAATCGGTTTAACGAAGAACAACAAAGAAACACACAAGTCCAAATGGAGGATGAATCATCATACACACACAGGCATGCATCATACTAGATGTTTTATATGCAATAAATATGGTCACAAAGGTACCAAGTGTTATTATAATTCCATGCATGTAAGACCCAAGATTAAATGATTTGGGTCCCCAAAGGCACTAACAAAGAAGGACCCATGCAAATATGGGTACCAAAATGAAGGTTCAATGTTTTGACGGGAAAAAAGAGCTCCACGATCACTACATGGTATCTGGACAGTGGATGCTCAAGGCACATGACCGGGAACAAAGCCCTTCTATCTAACTACATAGAGAAGGAGGGTCCCTCAGTCATCTTTGGAGACAACGGCTCGGGCAAGACAAGAGGATATGGCTCTGCTTTGGCAATGGTGTGCGATATCGTTCAACAAAGTAGCATATGTGGAAGGTCTCCAACACAACCTTCTAAGCATCAGTCAACTCTGCGACAAGGGTCATCAAGTAACATTCCTCAACAACCAATGTCAAGTCAGAGATTTGAATACATCTGCTGTAAAGCTAACCTGGACAAGAGAAGGAAATGTCTACATAGTGAATCTTGGTCAACTAAGCTCAGACGAGACAATATGTTTTTACGGCAAAAGCATCTGAAAATGAAATGAGCTATATGGCATAGACGGTTTATCATTAAACTTCAAAAGTATGTCAAACTGGCATCAAAAGATCGTGTAGCTGGCATACCTAAGTTTAACTTCATAAAAGAGAGGCCATGCAATGCCTGTCAGTTTGGTTGGAAAGCAAACCAGAAGCTCATTCAAGAGCAAAACTTCCAACTCTATCGACAAGCCCCTGCAGTTGCTTCACATGGATCTATTTGGGCCAATCCCAACAACTAGTCTTGGAGGAAAAAGATACTCTCTAGTTATAGTCGACGACTACACCAGATTCACATGGGTATTCTTCCTAACTTCAAAGGATGAATCGAGCTCCCAATTAATCAAGATATTTAGGCGATGATGAGCGAGAAAGGAGAAAATCAAGGCCATAAGGAGTGATCATGGCAGAGAATTTGACTTCTCAGAAATGGACCAGTTCTGCTCAGACAATGGCATCAGTCATAACTTTTCAGCTCCACGAACTCCTCAACAAAATGGAGTAGCTGAAAGAAAGAACAGAACCTTGATAGAAATTTGGAAGAACTCTACTAGCGGCTCTCATACTGCTTTGAATATACGGCGGAAGAAGTCATCAACTTTGCATCTTCTGCCTTGAGAACAGATCAACGATACACTCTACGATCGAAGAAGGCGCCCTACTGAGCTGTGGAAAGGAAGAAAGCCAAATGTCGACTACTTTCATGTTTTTGGTACGTGCATGCTACATTCTCAACAATGGAAAGCGATGCGACAAAATTTTAGCCCAGTCGAGACGAAGAAGAATCTTTCTTGGATATGCCACGAGGCGACGATAAAGGCCTATAGAGTGTTCAACAAGAAGACACTGAGTGTTGAAGTCTCGATCCATATCATCTTTGATGAAACAGACTTAGACAACACGATGCTTGAAGACACTACGATAGATAAATGCGGACACTTTATACTGAATGAAATCGTCGAGCCCAACACTACGATCGTAGTGCGGATAGTGTAATCGTTGAGCAACAAAATGAGATCGTAGAGAGGTCTATGCAAGACAATGAACCTCCACACCAAGAAGAAGAAATAGATCTTGAAGACTTAAGACAAAGAAGGCATCGGGACGGATGTCCCAACCGTTATGAGATGGGCGGAGATCACACTCGGGATCTAATCATTGGAGATCCAAGTGCTTTGAAAGTCAAAACAAGAGCTGCCACTCAAAATGAATGCTTTTATCTAAGCTTTCTTCTCAAATAGAACCAAAGAAGATAGAGATGCTGCTATGGAAGACTCTAGTTGGATAGAAGCCATGCGGGAAGAACTCAACCAATTTGAGCGAAGCAAAGTATGGAGATTGGTACCAAGACCAAAAGTCATCCTGTCATTGGAACCAAGTGGGTCTTGAAAAAAAAAATGGATGAAGATGGAGTTATAACCGAGAACAAGGCAAGATTAGTGGCAAAGGGCTACTCTCGAGAAGAAAGGCATTGACTACGATGAGACATTTGCACCTGTTGCCAGACTAGAAGCCATCAGAATCTTTCTTGCCTTTGCTGCTCACATGAGGTTCAAAGTCTTTCAGATGGATGTCAAAAGTGCATTCCTAAATGGAGAACTCCAAGAAGAAGTCTATGTAGAGCAACCTCCGGGTTTCATCAATCCATCTCTTTCCAATTATGTTTATAGATTAGACAAAGCCTTATATGGTCTTAAACAAGCACCTAGAGCATGGTATGAAACACTAACTAACTTCTTAATTGAAAATGGGTTCACTAGAGGTAGAGTAGATACCCACACTATTTCTTAGAAAGCATAAAGACAAAGTCTTATTAGTTCAAATATATGTTGATGATATTATTTTTTGGTTCTCTTGACGAAAAGTTATCAAGAGATTCTCTAAGTGATCTGAGAGCAAGTTTGAAATGAGCATGATGGGTGAAATTTGAATTTCTTCCTTGGATTACAAGTAAAAGCGGTGATGAAGAATTTTCATAAACCAAGCCAAGTACATCAAAGACTTACTCAAAGTAGTATGGCATGGAATCGACCTCTCCCATGAAAACACCAATTGCTCCTGCAACCAAGCTTGAAAAGATGAAAAAGGTAAAAGTATTGATATAACTCAATACGGAGGTATGATAGGTTCTCTTTTATATCTAAGCGCGATGGAGCCGGACATAATGTTTGCAACATGCATATGTGCTAGATTTCGAGCTAACCCTAAAGAGTCACATTTATCTCTGCTTTACCGGTGTAAAGAGGATCTTGGTATCTCAAGGTACACCTTACTTGGGGCTTTGGTACCCCAAGGAATCCTCATTTGAACTAACGGGATACCACAGATCTTGATTTTGCGGATCTGCAAAATAGATAGAAAAAGTACCGATGCTTTTTGTCGATTGCTAGAAAAGCAGACTTGTGTCTGGTTTAGCAAAAAGCAAAACTTCGATGTCTACTTCAACTGCGAAAATTGAATACATTCTTTCTTTGGCATTCTTTGTGCTCGAGATCCTATGGATGAAAAATCAGCTAGCTGACTATGGGTTTGATTTCAAATCTATTCCCATTCACTGTGATAACACAAGTGCCATAGCAATAACTCATAATCCTGTTATGCATTCTAGGACTAAGCATATAGAGATAAGGTATCACTTCATTAGGGATCATGTACAAAATGGAACTATATCTTTACAATATATCCCTACTGAAAATCAACTTGCTGATGTTTTTACAAAACCTCTAGATGAATCCAGATTTAATAAGTTAATAAGTGAGCTAGGCATGCTAAATCTACAACCATAAAATATATGCTCTAGATTGTGCTAACCATACTAGATACTGAAAATTGAACTCAAAATCGTAGACATGATCGAGGAAGTCCACGATCGTAGAGTTGAAGAGACAAAAAAACCACCTCAGCGATCGTAGCAAAGACTTCGACCATCGTAGAAGCGAGACTCAGCGATGACAAAAGCCCCATCAACAAAGCAAGAGTGCATCCAGTGATGATAAGCTTCAAAACACGACAATCCCTCGATAAGCGCCTCGAGAACAAACCTAACCCTTGACTCACTCCAAGAGGTTGGCCCTTCTGAGTTACCTTAAAAAAATGCTATGTCAAAAACTCATCACAGGATCAAGTCGGATCGATCGGGACTCGAATGATCGTAGATCGATCGACCACGACGAATCTTTGGATGGACTCGACGATCGTAGATAGAAACGAGACCACGACGAATCTTGGATGGAGACTCGACGATCGTGGATCGGACTCGACAAATGCAAAGCACTCAGCGATCACAAAACTACCTCAACGATCGTAGTCCTCCCTAAGGACACCTCGGCTCTGCGGGCCAAGGGCAAAAATCGGTACAATCCCTATCGATCAAAATCGTAGAGCCAAGCAAAAAGACACACTGTCCCACTAAGCAAAAAGGAGAGAGGAAGTTGCAAGTACAAATTGAAATCATATTTTTGAAATCGAAGTTCAAAGATTATCTCTCATCCTCTCTCAAAGCGAAACCCTAAATCGGAAGAAAGTTCGGTCATATCTCACTTCCAACTACAAAATCAATGGCGGCATCGGTGTTATCTCGAACTCTGAGACTCTGTTTTGACGAGTTCAAAATAGCTCAACCCAAGTTCCACAAGACTCTGGCCTTACTGAAGAAGGCAGGTCTCAAAGAAGCCTTGAGCACAGATACATTGATTTATCCCATGTTAGTGAAAGAGTTCTACAGGAATGGAGTATTTGAAAATGACATCATCACTACGAGAGTAAGGGATGTGGAAATCAGACTGAAGGCCGAAGACATCAACCTCGCCCTAGGTCTCAAAAATGAAGGGCATCCATTCTTAGATAGCGTAGACTTCCAAGAGGGACTTAGAAGAATGCATCACAAGAAACTCCCCTCTGTGAAAGGGTACAAGAAGAAGGAGTTCCCATAGAGGTATGAATTTCTAGCCAGATATAGTTGGGAAATGTATCAAAAAGCTGGTGAAGGGCATCCATTCTTAGCCATGAGCGTAGACTTCACTATGGAGCCCTAGGGACTTAGAAAAGAAGTCAAAATGCATCTATCTGAATTCATAAGTATCCCTACAATCGAAAGAAGGAGTATCAAGAAGGAGTTCCCACAGTGTGAATTTCTAGCCGATATAGTTGGGAAATGTATATCTTCTGCAAGAGCTCGAGTCGTGACTCTGTGAATGAAGTTCAACTTAAGCTCATGGCGCCATGAGTTATGGAATACAACTCAACTATGAGCCCTATTGCTCGATTGGATTGGTAAGTGGCTCATCGACTCAAAGAAGTCAAAAAGCCCTCGAGAAGATGCTATCTCTGAGGCGATTCATAAGTATCATTCTACAATCGATACAGGTGACAAAATTGGGGATGAAGAAGGAGAAGCTATCAACCCAAATAGGCGAATGACCCGAAATTGTTTGAAAATTGGAAAGAAACCCGGTGAGTATGTTGAATGATGATGCCAGAGTCCGATGGAAGAAGCTGGGGATCTGAAGGACTCGGGCCTTCCGGGAAACATGTACGTGGTCGGGGAGATCGAAGAAGAAGAAGAAACCAACAAAGAAGAACCCTCTGTCCTTACGAGAAAAGAGCAAGGGCAAGAGGAAGCTAAAAGGCTAGGCTGGTAGAAGAGCCTCAAGGATCTACCAGCGATATACACTATAGAGTCCTCGATATAGAGACTACGAGGATGCTAAGAAGAAAGCGGCAACAAGATGAAGCGAGATGAGGATCGAAGCTACCATATCCGGATCTGAAGAAGAAGAACAAAGTTGGTCATAAGTCCAAAAGGCCATCGATCACCTCAATCGTAGAGTCTCTCTTTTCGTAGAGACCCGGACCAACATGGCGAGCAAAGAAGTAGGCTATCAAGCATAGTGGTTGTTGAGCAGGACAACACTTGAGGTTCAAGAAAGTCCACGAAGTTGTGGCTAAGCCTAGTAAATCAAGGAGAAAATTGGTCAAAAGTACATTCTTGAGAATGAAAAAGTGCTCAAGAAGGAAGACAAGAGCATGGTTGCCCAAGAGAATGATTACTCCGTGAGGGAGATCCACGAGATTCTCATGATAGAGAATACACACGGGAGGGGAGATGCAAGAAGCTCAAGAAGATGCTCCAATTGAGGGGAGTTTATGAGCTTACAAGAAGATGATCAAGTTGAGGGGAGCCTCAAGATATCTCCATGGCGAGAAGAAGATGTCCTGCCCGAAATGAAGAGGAACGATAAAAGATCATCAAGAGCCCATTGAGATAATGGAGTCCTCCAACGAAGACGCGAGAAGAGGAAAGAAGATGATGATGACCTTGAGATCAACTGGTGTGGGAGAGATGGGTATAGAAGCTATCTCTACAATCGGATGTTCTCATACCTACCCATGATGCCATATCATCAAGCCCAAATCTAAACTCTTGGGATCACATGTTACGGAGCTTGAAAGAGTATCCATCCATCTCGATATTGGCTCATGGATTTCGAGGAGATTCAACTTTGCCAAGAAATTGCTTACCAACAACTCTTCCTCAAAGGATAAACTTGAAGTCTTGTCTATCCCAAACCTCTTGAGTTAATCACTTACCATCATCCTCATTTAGCTATTTTTATGAATTCCCACGATGGTTGGAAGTGATACTTCATCCACTAAATCAATTTCGATTTGAGAATCCCAAAATTACATGGCGAGGAACCAAATCGATCAACTTTATTTTGCTCCCACAAACCACCAACTCTCGATCCACGACTCTAGTCCCATCGTAGAGTCCCAAATAGAAATCGTAGAGCCACATATTCCAAACAAAGAAACTCAGGCCCCTCCATCAGACATACCATCCTCCTCCTCCAATGACTATTTTAGTCTTGATCTTGCTTTCTACTCCCTGCAAGATCAATCCCGAGAAAAAGATCCCTCCATTCAACAATCCTCAAACCAATGATACTCTTCCAAATCGCCCACAAAAGATGACTTGAATGAAGTGTCCAAGAACATGGTCAAGAACATTGAAGAAAGCACGGACACTCACTCGGACCTCATTCATCTCCAATTTGAATCAAATGATCAACTTTTTGCAAATAATATCCACAGCACTCTAAATCTTTGAGCTTACAAAAAAGCTGAGGGAAATTATCGAAATTCTTCAAAGCATGAAGGATGAGAGATGAGATTCATTTCGAGATAGCTACCAAGCAAAGAGAGGTTGTTCTTGAAATGCGAGAGAAATCAAGAAGTCCAAAATAAACTCATCTTGGAGAACATCATAAACACAAAAGCTTGATCGAAAAATTCGAGAAAGCTTATGTGAATCGGGAACAACAATGATGACATTGTTCTCACTTTGCCCTCAAAACAAAGAAAAGCTAGATCTGAAATCCGGATCAAGGAAAGTCGAGAGGACATTGCTCAAACATAAAGCCAACTAAGCGAGCTTGTCCAAGAGGGTAAATCGACTTTCTGCGGACATTCAGAACCCTTGATCTTTGACATAAAGGGAGAATAAAGGAAAGGAGTTCAAGGAGCACAGGGAGATCAGGGCAGAGGCAGAGGAGACCAAGAAAGGGGAAGAGGACAATTTTCACGAAGCCCTCCTGCAAGACAGTTCCACCAGCAGACTCCACGATCAAGCAATCGGACTCAGCGATCGATCGGCGAGGAAGTCTTGATGGCTCAGCCTTTAAGAAGCCAAGGGCTAAGGCTCACCAAATATGACCACCACAGGCCTAAGAATGCCAATTGGAGATCCAGCATTCATGAATAGGCATGATCACAACCCGATAGTAAGTCCAAGTGAAATTTGGAAGAGTTAGCGGAAGGGATGAAGCTAGCGAGGAAAAAGAAGAATTTGAGGAGTATGCCAATCCTCTCTGGAAAAGGTCAAAGAAATAGAGATAAGTTGAAACTTTAAATTCTTATTGATGTAAAGCTAAAGCGCAATATTTCTTGAACATCAATAAATTCATGGTTATTCTCTAGAAATTTCAGTTTCTCATTGAAATACTAAGTCATGTTTAAATTTCCTGCAAATGCATCTAGACACTAATAATCATGACAACAAATCTCCTTGGTTATGTCAACATCAAATAGGGGGAGATTGTTGGGAGAATGCATATTATGATTTGATGTTTTAATGTATATGCTCATGATTATTTGTAAAGTCCTTCAAGTAAGATATGTACAAGGACTTAGTGATAGATCAAATTTGTTAGGTTGATCTAAGCTCTTAACGTGTATCATTCTTTAATAGAATGTATAGATAGAAAGATCAAAGTTGTTAGGTTGATCTTGAGATGTAATAGATAGGCTTCGAAGAAATCGGAGTGTATAAATCTGATCAACATTGCAGAAGTCAAGGCAAAATGTAGAGCTTCAAAGATCGTAGTGTGCACGCCTTGAAGAACCTCTTCGAAAAATCGTAGAGTGTGGTCCCAACGTTTGCTGAGCCAACTCAACGATCGTAGTGTCTTTGAAGGAAGCGTAGAGTTTACAAGTCAACGATCGTAGTGTGCTCTCGTAAAATGTAGAGTTTACAACTCAAGCAAGCAAAGATCGTAGTGTGCAAAGACTTAAGAGAAATCGTAGTGCTCTCTCGGTGATAGCATCGGACCGAGGCACCAAGCGACAAGTCACCACGATCTGAATCGTAGAGTACCATAATCCCAATCAGAGTATCATCTGTCTTGTGTCGAAAATGTCGAGCCTCATAATTTGTGTGGAGATAGGTTCCAACAAAGAGGAATGGATTCTAAATGTTGCAGGTACTCACCAGGTCCCAAAGTCATAGAAATATCCTTAGTATGCAACAAAGAAGCGTATTGAAGAAGCTAAGGAAAGTACCATTGGTAAGGGGAAAACACCTTTTCGGTGTTAGGTGAGAAAGCGATCTGCGGTGTCGATGGGCGAAAATGCGATTCGGAAGATGTCTGAAAATGTCTCCATCAAAAAAGCGAGAAAGTCAAATGCATTTAATGCTTCAGCGGATGGATCCAACGGATAGTTTTCAAGATCACATATATGCAAATCAAGCGGATGAGTGAAAAAAAAAGCAAGCATTGAACAAACAACGTGAACAACTCTCAAAGCTCAACTCTACGATCGAAGAAATTGCAAAGCTTGCTTTCGGTACTCTCGGTTCTTTCGAACAAGTGCTTAAAAAAGACAAGCGAGTAGCAACCATCAAGAACTCAACATCTATCGATCAATTGAAGAAGAAGAGTACCAAGTCTGGGACTTGAAGAGTTCTAAGTGAGCGTAAAGAGAACCAAGTCTGCTTTGGACTTGAAGAGTTCAAGAGTGAACTAAGAAGTTCTAGGCTGCTTTGGTCTAGAAGGAATCATGTGATTGAAGTTGTAAAAGACATCCTTAGTGGATTTCCTACTCGTTGAGTAGAAGAGTGGACTAGGAGCTTTAAGTGCTCTACGAACCACTTAAAATGATTTGTGTCTTTTACATTCATACTATAACTGCTATATCTGCCATAACTGCTAATAACTACCTCACTCTCATAACTCCACTTTTACTGCAAAAGAGATTAAAACAAACATAAATTCCGCTAAGTTTTAATCATCATTAACTAACAAGTTTAAAACGAAAAGATTTTTTAAATATCTATTCAACCCCCCTTCTAGATAACTATTGTGCCTACTAGGAACTAACAAAAACCATCGCTATAAGAGAGTCAACGAATCTTCACGAGATGACAGTTCAACAACTATATGGCAATCTCTTGACATACGAACTGGAGCTGACTCAACGAGCTGAAACCCTATCAGAAAAAAAAGGAAGGATAAGGGTGTTGCTCTCAAGGTAACTGAAAGTGCATCAAAGGTCAACTTACCTGAAAGTTGATGGCCGAATCACGTGAATCACTAGAATTTCCTTTCCTGGGCCAATCTACATATATAAGTATATAAATATCCTATATATAAATATATATATATATAATATACATATGTACACCAAAATCAGTTCGCAATTCACTGATTCGCGAAACCTCAACATCACGCGGTTTAGTTTTTGTTTTTGTTTTTGTTTTTTTAATTTTATACAACAAAATTATGCCCAATTAAATTGTTCTAAACACATATCAATGTACATATCAAATTAAAACAATTAATAATTTGCATAAAGGTTTGGCTCTGATACCACTGTAAGGTTTGTAATATTTATAAACGCAATCAAATTGCACAAATTAAGCAAAAGCATGGAAAAAACAGAGTTTTAAAATTTTACAAACCATATACCCGGATCATCCTTTATGCGCATTTATTAATTAAACGAAAAGATAAAGAACACAAATCATACCCTTGAAGATTCGAGCTTCCTCAGGTACAAGTTCACCTCCAAATCATTTCGCGTGATGTTGAGGTATATCAAAGGGTATGCTTGGGTACAACTTATTATACCCAAGCATACCCTTTGATATACCCTAAGGGTCTTAAGGAATAAGTCAAAGTATAACTCATCATACACAAGATACTATGATGATCTCAATTCCAAGGATCACTTGTACTACTATCACTACAGAAATTCCTATTGACAGATAAGTAAAACTACATTAGGTATGCCTTAGCGAGCCACGTTCAGTGAACTTATTCTCTAATAAGCACCTACATACGTGCTATAGTGTCTCCACACAAATGATCTGTAGATCAATCATCCTCATCCATTGAAGCAAGTAACGATGTACCAAATCTATCCTGGATTCAAGAATCCCCAATTTAGTAATCCAATGATTAGGAACTATTTTAGTTTTAAGCTTTCTAAGAATTTAGATCTCATTAGAATGATCATCATCATTATTTTAAAAGCATTGCTTAAAACTATGAGTTTATCACATATTATAAAACAACATCATGTAGATAATTAAAAGCCTTTAATAAATTAATACTTTTTATTAATAAATGAATAAGATTGTTACAGAGTATATGCTTTATCATCAAACATGATTGTCTTGTGTGCATACTACTTTCACATAGCTTGAGCAGCTTTAACTTTATCGATTAAAGTCGGTTCTACTCGTATGCTTGATATCCTCACGTGGGTACTTGGAGCTTTTATCTCTATCTCCATCCTTTGCAAGTCATACAAAATGTGCCTTTGTGTTAACAACATAGCACTCGTACCCTCATATGATCTTCTACTCAATGCGTCAGCTACCACGTTTGCTTTTTCAGGATGGTATTGGATGGTATGGTCATAATCTTTCAACAACTCGAGCCAACGTCATTGCCGCATGTTGAGTTCCTTTTGGGTGAAGAAATATTGGATGTTTTTATGATCTGTATAGATCTCCACTTTCTCCTCATATAAGTAGTGTCTCCAGATCTTCAATGCGAAAATGACAGCTGTCAACTCCAAATCATGATTATGATAATTCTTCTCATATTCTTTGAGTTGACGCGAGGCATAGGCTATGACTTTCCCATGTTGCATGAGAACACTTCTGCATAATATTTATTATTATTAAATCAATAATTGAGACGACATAGTTATTCATATTATTATTTACAATATTGACAATGTCTAGAAGTTCTGTCAAGGAGAGGTTTGGTCATCTAATTGTGCGTCAATAAAGAAAAATCTTTATCGAAAAGCCCCCTCTTTCCTGGGAATGACCTGGTTGTTAAATATTGTGAGTTATAATATTAATGATGAATAAGTTCTTGTTGATTAAAGATGAAATTGATAGTTCCATTGTGTGGGAATTATTAGTGTTAGTCGAAATCGACATTTATTTCGATAATAATTGATATCTGAAGGTTATATTGACCAATCAGGTAATTAACCGGATAAATGAGCAATTAATTGCTATTAATTCACATGCTTATAACTATGTGTTCACATGTGTGTACTATTAATTCACATGATTTACTATTAGGGGAATTAGTGAAAGATTGATAATACTTGCATGACTAAATTAAAAATGGAGGTATAGATGAAGGTACTATACTGTAATTAGTTTTTTCACATGATTATACTATTGAGTCACATGAATGAACTATTAATTCACATGATTTACAATTAGGGGAGGTGGTGCAAGTTTGATAATACTTGAATGACTAAATTAAAAATGAAGAAAAAGAGGAAGGTATTATACTATAATATTTTGAGCCCCAAAACGTGCAATTATCAAAACTATATTTTCCTATAAATAGAAGCTCATTTTTCCTTCATTCTCACCAATTCACTAATTCTCACAAGAGCAATTATAGAGATACAAGCTATAAAGAGAAGCTATAAAGAGAAAGAAGAAGCGAAGTCTGCTACTTCACTACTCCAGTATACAGTCTTCTTCCGTGGTAAGGGTTATTATTTTTTTATATTCTTAAGAGATATTATTTTTCGTATTCGTATGAATATTATTATCGTTCAATATTCATTATATTCGTTAAATATTTGTAAGGAATATTATTTCCGTTCAATATTCGTAAGGAATATTATTTGCGTTCAACCGTTATAAGTAAGGGGTTTCTGCCAGGGGTAGTTTCGTAATTTTTACGACCCTAAAAAATTCTAAAAAATTTTGAACTGATAATTTGATGAGTTTTCTAGATTGTGTCCAAAAACGGCGATTTTTGGATGTATAGATTAGGAGTTATGAATTTTATGGAGAAAGACTATTTTAAAAGTAAACCCTTATAACTCCTTGTGGTTAACTCCAAAATTGATGAAAATTTTATTGGGAGTACATGTATATAACAAGAGTATACCCTGTAAATGTCGGAATTTTTGGACAAAAGTACAGTTTTTGATAAATGTCTAAATATTCGGCAGTTTTAGCCATATGAAAAATAGTAAATGAATTTTAAAAATTCTGAGAAACATATATGTTCAATATGGGACTATATTTTCCTAAATCCCAGAAAAGAAAATTTGTTTGTACTGATTTGGTATTTTTTATGAAAATAGACTAGTTATGAGTAAATGAATTAAATATATTATGTGAAGTAAGAAAATTCGAAAATAGGATTTTATGTCTTGAGAATCCTATATAAGGTATATGCAGATTTTTTATGAAAGTTTTGGTTATTGGTGATGAAATCTTATGAGTTTGGCATTTTAGGATGATTAAATGCATTAATTAGTAAAGTGTAAACAATTAAAATAAATTATTTATAAGTTTAAGAAATGATTAAAATATTATGGTAATATTAATAATATTAGATTATGAGATTATTAAGTGATTTATTGTAAGACCCCAACTTATTATAAATAAAAATCGAATTTCCTCTATTTATTATTGTGAATAATAAGGTGATAATTTGATATAATACTTTGGTTATTGGTGAAATGTGCAAATTTTGCAAAATAAGCAAGTGGTTATAAAATATTCATTGTGTCGGGGAATATTCATTTGGTCGTGGAATATTCTTTCTCTCGGGAATATTCGTATTTACCATGCCAGATCATTTATGGGCCCCATAACGGATAACCTGTCGGATGAAGAAAATGAAAATTTTGAGTTTTTATAAATAACGGGGTAGTTGTTACCGTTAACACTGTTGGAATACTTGGTGGTTAAAATACGGTAATACGCGTAGTTGCACAGTAGCACATGGTATTGCACAGTATTTTTTCAATTATTGATTCTTACGTGATAAGGCACTACTCAATAATTGTTACAGTAATTACTGTTCAATATTTTATTTTATTGATTCAATAATTGCTACGTTGATATTTTATATTATTGTTGTTCAATAATTGTCATTTGCACACAGATATCTCATTATCGATCAATAATTCATATTATTTGAATAATATTATTAGATAGCATTATTGGCAATGTCTAGAAAGTTCTCATCAAGGAGAGGTTTGATCACCTAATTGCGCCAAGTGAGGAGAAATCCTTATCTGAAAGCCCCTTTTCTTAGAACCGCCTCGTTGTCATAATTGTGATTCTCGTAATATTATTTGTGAATAATTAATTATTGATTTATATGATAAGGAAATATTTATTTGATGTGGATATAAATGATGGATTTATTTATGTGGTTATAAATGAAAAAATTAATGTTGAGCTATTTTATCAGTATTTTGTCGGATTGGAGGTATTAAAAGATCAAATCAGTGTTCTTACAGCTTTATTGTGTGAGTTATAATTTTTAATCTGACCATTGGATCGTTGTGATTTTTGGATATGTTATACATATATAAGTTGAGTATATGTTCATAAATTTTGAACCGTTAAAAATGAATGAATGATTTGTTATGAATTTTAAGAGGTGACTGATTCAAAAATTAGGTTTATAAATGATTTTGGTGAAAATTTCTAGAAATGGGTGGGCCCCAGTTTTGGTTGTTGGGGAAGATGGCTGATTTTTGGTGGGTGGAATAGTAGCAGGTAAAGTCATCAGGTAGCAGGTCAAGTCTGCTTCGGCGTGCTAACATTTTCCTATAAATAGAGGGATAAGTTAGAATTGAAAATCACACCAAAAACATAAGTTTTCTCTTTTTCTCTCTAGATTATCGAGTGTATTTTGTGAGTATTTAGATACTTGGTGAGTTGCTATTCATCAGTGCAAGTTTTCTTCAGCGTCATATCCGATATCAAGTCAGAAGTGCTACTCTTTTGAGGTAAGGGATAGTAAAGGATAGTAAGGGATATTAAGGGATGTTATATTCTTCATAATGATGTTATTCTTTCAATATCATTATACTGAAATATTGGTATGGATTTTATTATGGAATTTCTACCTTTTTGAGTCAGGGTTACTATTCACGTATACGGCACTATTCATGCATATGGCACTATTTACGTATATGACATTTTTTATGTATACGGTACTATGTATGAATACAGAGTACTATTCACGAGTTACTATTCATGAGTTACTATTCACGACAAAAATTGGTTTCTTTTTCTGACCAAATTATCGTTGATTTATGATTGCTGCTCTTGAAAATAAATGCAGTTGTTGATCATATTATTTTTATTATCATATATAACATTTTTATAACCCTGATGTTGAATTTCTTTTGACTTGAGTGTAAAGATGGGTAGATTATTGGTATGATCATGACTATGGGTTCTCTTTGGCCAGTAGTGCAAAGATGAATTGTGACTAGTATGATCATGACCATTGAATTTACAATTGAATATTTTTAGCTTAAGTGCAAAGGTGAATTGATCAACATGGTTATAATTATGGTTTATATAGATTTTGAAATGATTATATATTTCTTTGAGATAATAATATCTTTGGCTCGTAATGCAAAGATGACTTGTTGTTGAATATCTTTGGCCTGTAGTGCAAAGATGATTTGTTGATGAATATCTTTGGCCCGTAGTGCAAAGATGACCTGTTGTTGAATATCTTTGACCGTATGAAAGTGAAGATGACTTGTTGATGAATATCTTTGGCCCAGTAGTGCAAAGATAAATTTATTAGTATGATTATGAACATGAACTGTGATTTGGTATAACCATGATCTCTGATGTTTCAGGTGATGAAAATTATCTTTGTCCTGGATGATAAAAGGAATTTAGAACTACAATTACGATTATGAGTTATACATGTGATTGTGGACAGGAATTGTTGATTGGTGTTACAGGGATAAAACATTGTTGGTGGACTTTTAACATTGAGAAGATAATAGATTTTATGGTCTATTTGACTCTTCTAATGGATTGCTCGTTCCGCTGTAACTATGGTTGAAAGGTTTTATCATCTACCATATGTTCTAAATCTCTGATTTATTACTGATGAAGGCTATTGATAATTTAATTATCTTTAGTCATGATATTCTTTATTGGGCTAGTTGTGCTGACCATTTTGCTTCATAATTCTTTTTCAGGTAATAAGAGTGTAGCTGGGTCGAGCGGGGGTAACAGGGGAATAGAACGGTGGTCATCATTTAGTAGTTATATTTGGTGAATAAACTAGGATGAGGCAAACCCAACGTTAGAAGGGTGTTTTACCACTATCATACAAGATGTCTAAAGACATACAACCTCGTGTCATCATAAGACAGGGTTGTGCACATCCACTTCACTGAAGAGTATATCTACGCCAAGACTACCTATATGATCTTGGTGTTTGTTTGAAGTATAATTCTCAATTAGAGACAGTGGAGATAATGATATGTCAAGAGAAGACTCACCATTGGAAAGAATATGATAGTAATCTTCTCGTTTTTCTTTGGGGTCTATTGGGTCAACCAAGGATAATTCTGTGGCCATATGATATCTATCATAACCTGAAAGCATGGCCTCCCATGTACGAAGGTTTCCTTGAGCACTTCCCAAATATTCTAATTTCTAAAATAGTTTTTGACTATACCTTTATGTAGTTATCATCAGAAGTGTTGTCCACCGATGGGACATTTGTCACATTACGGTTGGGACACGAGTCACAGCTTGGTATATATTTGTATCCAAACTCACAAAGATATATGTGTTGTTGTATTTTGTATACGACAATTGTTGTAATAAAGTTGTAGTTATTTTCTGTACCATGTATTTGGCGATTCAGAATGGGTTGGATGGAATGGACCTATTTTGGGGTTGTCACATTTGGTATCAGAGCTTAGGGATATGATCTCTGGCTGAGATGTGAGACAAGAAAAAGGAGGGGAGAGACGGGGAATTCCTTCACTAGTATGACCTACCTAAGTTTATTTGGTATTTAATTGGTCGGTCAGAGTATAGGGATAATATGTGATTTGTTAATTAACCCTTGTTTTATGGCAGTATTTAAGAATGGCATCATGAAATATTAACGATGGAGTGAATGAGACAGTGGAGACACCTTTAATCAATACCCAGGATAAGGTGCAGCAGGAAGACAATAATCCTCAGGTAAACAATAACATCGATGAAATGGTGAAAGATGTGATGTTCAGAGGCTTTATAAAATTCATGCAACATCAGGCGAAAGCGGTTCCTATTCAAACTGCAGGTGGAAACAATGGCAACCCACGATCGGTCACCGCTAAGCAATTCAAGGAGCTGGGACCACCGGAGTTTTTGGTAAAGCCAAAACCACTTATGGCAGAGACGTGGATAAAGAAGATCACCAAGATATTTGATGTCTTGGGATGTTCCGAGGAGCAAAAGGTCCCTTTGCCACCTTCATATTGCGAGGAGAGGCATATTACTGGTGGGAATCTGTAAAGCGTACTCAATCTGACGCACTGAAGATGTCTTGGGAGAAGTTCCAAGAATTGTTCAACAACAAGTACTTTCCCGAAAGTATTCGTCACATGAAGGAGGTTGAGTTCATCAAGCTGGAGCAAAACAATATGAACGTGTCGCAGTACGAAGCTAAGTTTGCGGAGTTGTCCCGATTTGCATCCCATTTGGTTGATAATGAGGAGAGAATGACGCAATGTTTCTGCGAGGTTTGAAACCCAAAATACGGCAATACCTCATTTCTCACAAACTTTGTTTATATTCAGATGTAGTGAATAGGGCTCAGTTATTGGAGCGCGATAATGAGCCAAATGACAACCGAAGGATAACGAGCAATAACACGATAATAATCATACTGCAGTGACAACGGGTCATCTAACAATGATAACCATCGTGGAAGAAATTATCATGATGAAATGGTAACCACTTCGGTGGTAATCATGGCCAAGATAATAGAAGAAATGATTCAAGTGGAAATTTCAAGAAGAGAAGATTTAACGATGACGGAAGACGTCAAAGAACAACACCAAAGACCAAAGAACAAATTCTAGGGGAGGAGAACGACCATCAGTTAGATGCTACAGACGCGGAGAGGAGGGACATATAAGTCCAAACTGTTCACAGCTTTCCAAGATATGTTTTAATTGTGGAAAAGAAGGTCACATAACTCGATTTTGTCCTGTAGCAAAATCAAGTCCAGTTGGGACGGTGGCACCAAAGGTGGATACGGACAAAACAAAGTCGGTGATTTCAGGAAGAGCGTTTTTCGTGACTTCTCAAAGAGCGAGTAACCCGAACGAAGTTAGACGGGTTAGTTAATTATAAATTCTTGTTAAGTCAATACCTTATTAGATACTGGTTCTACCCATTATTTTATCTCTCTTGCTTGCGCTCAATGTTTAAATTTAACTCTAGAGAAGTTAAACTTTGACTTATCGATTGAAACTTTGTTAGTAGAAACCTTCATTTCATGTGTTATCCAAGTCTTGGATGAGAGTCACAGTTTTTAAATGATATTTTTATTGTTAATAAATCTCCTGACGTATTCTCGAAGGACTTCTTAGCCTACCCCGAGAGTGTGAAATCGAATTTTGTATTGACCCCAGTACAAAACCCATTTCTAAAACCCTTAAATATTTCTTCAACCAAAACGAACATATAATGGGCCAAAGACGTTGGCTCGAGTTGTTAAAGATTACGATCGTATCATTCAATACCATCGTGGGAAAGCGAACGTGGTAGCTGACGTGTTGAGTAGAAGATCATATGCGTTTATGAGTGCGACGTTGTTAACACAAAAACCCATTTCGTATAACTTACAAATGATAAAGATAGAGTTAAAGACTCTAGGGACCCACGTGAAGATAACGAATATACGAGTAGAATCGACTTTAATCGATAAAGTTAAAACCGCTCAAGCTACACACTGGAGCTGATGAATATAAAGAAGAAGGTGCAAGAATGCGTTATTTTAGAAGTAAGAGTCGATGAAGAGTAGAAATCTCCAGCCTTCGATTTATTTGAAATCCTCGATTGAGTAGGAACTGTGGCCTATAGACTCGCCTTAACGCTAAGTATGTCGCGTGTTCATAACGTTTTTCACGTATCGATGTTACGTAAATATGTGGATGACCCAAACCACATTATTGTGTTAGAACCAGACGAGATAGCCGAAGATTTAACGTACGAGGAGGTACCTGTCAAGATATTGGATAGAAAAGAGCATGTCCTACGAACAAAGGTTATACCACAAGTTAAAGTTTTGTGGAGGAATCATGCTATTGAAGAAATGACTTGCGAGTTGGAATCAGAAATGAAAGCGAGGTACCCTCACATTTTCAAAACACCAGGTACGTACGTCAATTTCGAGGACGAAATTTCATAAGGAGGGGAGGTTGTAAGACCCCAACTTATTATAAATAAAAATCGAATTTCCTCTATTTATTATTGTGAATAATAAGGTGATAATTTGATATAATACTTTGGTTATGGGTGAAATGTGCAAATTTTGCAAAATAAGCAAGTGGTTATAAAATATTCATCATGTATTAATGGGAATATTCGTTTGGTCGTGGAATATTCTTTCCGTCTTGGGAATATTCGTAATTACTTGACAGTATGATCATTTATGGGCCCCATAACGGATAACTCGCTTGATGAAGAAATTGACAAATTTGAGTTTTTATAAATAACGGGGTAGTTGTTACCGTTAACACTGTTGGAATACACGTGGTTAAAATACGATGTCTACGCGTAGTTACAAGAAGACACTTGCGGTGTTGTACAATATTTTTTCAATTATTGATTCTTACGTGAGAAGGCACTACTCAATAATTGTTAAGTAATTACTGCTCAATATTTTATTTTATTGATTCAATAATTGCTACGTTGATATTTTATATTATTGTTGTTCAATAATCACACCGCAGACAATATCTCCATTATCGGATCAATAATTCATATTATTTGAATAATATTATTAGATAGCATTATTGGCAATGTCTAGAAAGTTCGGCTCAAGGAGAGGTTTGGTCACCTAATTGAGCGCCATGAGGAGAAATCCTTATTGCAAAGCCCCTCTTTCTGGAACCGCCTGCTGGTTGTCATAATTGTGATTACATAATATTATTTATGAATAATTAATTATTGATTTATATGATAAGAAAATATTTATTTGATGTGGATATAAATGATGGATTTATTTATGTGGTTATAAATGAAAGAATTAATGTTGAGGTATTTTATCGAAGATTTTGTCTGGATTGGAGGTATTAAAAGATCAAATCGATTATTCTTACTGACTTTATTGTGTGAGTTATAATTTTTAATCGTACCGTTGGATCGTTGTAATTTTTGGATATGTTATACATATATAAGTTGAGTATATGTTCATAAATTTTGAACCGTTAAAAATGAATGAATGATTTGTTATGAATTTTAAGAGGTGACTGATTCGAAAATTAGGTTTATAAATGATTTTGGTGGAAAATTCTAGAAATGGGTGGGCCCCACTTTTGGTTGTTGGGGAAGATGGCTGATTTTTTGGTGGGTGGAATAGTAGCGTAAAAGTCATCAAAAGCTTGAGTCAAGTCTCGCTTGATTGTGCTAACATTTTCCTATAAATAGAGGGCTAAGTTAGAATTAAAAATCACACCAGAAACATAAGTTTTCTCTCTTTTTCTCTCTAGATTATTGAGTGTATTTTGTGAGTATTTAGATACTTGGTGAGTTGCTATTCATCAGTGCAATTTTCCTTCAGCGTCATATCCGATATCAAGTCAGAAGTGCTGCTCTTTTGAGATAAAGGATACTAAGGGATAGTAAGGGATATTAAGGGATGTTATATTCTTTATAATGATGTTATTCTTTCAATATCATTATACTGAAATATTGGTATGGATTTTATTGTGGAATTTCTACCTTTTTGAGTCGGGGTAACTATTCACGTATACAGCACTATTCACGTATACAGCACTATTCATGCATATGGCACTATTTACGTATATGACATTATTTACGTATACGGTACTATGTATGAATACGGAGTACTATTCACGAGTTACTATTCGTGAGTTACTATTCACGAGTTACTATTCACGAGTTACTATTCATGGGTACTATTCACGACAAAAATTAGTTTCTTTTTCTGACCAAATTATCGTTGATTTATGATTGTTGCTCTTGAAAATAAATGCAGTTGTTGATCATATTGTTTTTATTATCATATATAACATTTTTATAACCCTGATATTGAATTTCTTTTGACTTGAGTGTAAAGATGGGTAGATTATTGGTATGATCATGACTATGGGTTCTCTTTGGCCAGTAGTGCAAATATGAATTGTGACTAGTATGATCATGACCATTGAATTTACAATTGAATATTTTTAGCTTAAGTGCAAAGGTGAATTGATCAACATGGTTATAATTATGGTTTATATAGATTTTGAAATGATTATATATTTCTTTGAGATAATAATATCTTTGGCTCGTAATGCAAAGATGACTTGTTGTTGAATATCTTTGGCCTGTAGTGCAAAGATGATTTGTTGATGAATATCTTTGGCCCGTAGTGCAAAGATGACCTGTTGTTGAATATCTTTGGACTGTAGTGCAAAGATGACTTGTTGATGAATATCTTTGGCCCGTAGTGCAAAGATAAATTTATTAGTATGATTATGAACATGAACTGTGATTTGGTATAACCATGATCTCTGATGTTTCAGGTGATGAAAATTATCTTTGTCCTGGATGATAAAAGGAATTTAGAACTACAATTACGATTATGAGTTATACATGTGATTGTGGACAGGAATTGTTGATTGGTGTTACAGGGATAAAACATTGTTGGTGGACTTTTAACATTGAGAAGATAATAGATTTTATGGTCTATTTGACTCTTCTAATGGATTGCTCGTTCCGCTGCAACTATGGTTGAAAAGTTTTATCATCTACCATATGTTCTAAATCTCTGATTTATTACTGATGAAGGCTATTGATAATTTAATTATCTTTAGTCATGATATTCTTTACTGGACTAGTTGTGCTCACCCTTTTGCTTCACAATTCCTTTTCAGATAATAAGAGTGTAGCTGGGTCGAGCGGGGGTAACAGGGGAATAGAACGGTGGTCATCATTTAGTAGTTATATTTGGTGAACCAACTAGGATGAGGCGAACCCAACATTGGAATGGTGTTTTGCCACTATCATACAAGATGTCTAAAGACATACAACCCTCGTGTCATCATAAGATGCAGGGGTTGTGCACATCCACTTCTTCGAGTATATCTACGCCTTTCTACCTATATGATCTTGGTGTTTGTTTGAAGTATAATTCTCAATTAGAGATAGTGGAGATAATGATATATCAAGAGAAGACTCACCATTGGAAAGAATATGATAGTAATCTTCTCATTTTTCTTTGGGGTCTATTGGGTCAACCAAGGATAATTCTGTGGCCATATGATATCTATCATAACCTGAAAGCATGGCCTCCCATGTACGAAGGTTTCCTTGAGCACTTCCCAAATATTCTAATTTCTAAAATAGTTTTTGACTATACCTTTATGTAGTTATCACTGTGAAGTGTTGTCCACTGATGGGACATTTGTCACATTACGGTTGGGACACGAGTCACAGTTGGTATATATTTGTATCCAAACTCACAGCATATGTGTTGTTGTATTTTGTACGACAATTGTTGTAATAAAGTTGTAGTTATTTTCTGTACCATGTATTTGGCGATTCAGAATGGGTTGGATGGAATGGACCTATTTTGGGGTTGTCAAATTTATAACATTTGGATTAAGGTGTTATAAATATTGATATGGAATTTATTGTGAAACTTTATCTTTTTGTGTCGGAGTTACTATTCACGTATACGGTACTATTCATGTATATGACACTATTTGCGTATATGACATTATTTATATATACGGTACTATGTACGAATACGGAGTACTATTCATTAGTTACTATTCACGAGTTACTATTTATGAGTTACTATTCACGAGTTACTATTCACGGGGTACTATTTACCCGAAAAATATATTTCTTTTCTGTCCAAAATATTTTTGGTACATGAATATTATTCTTGAATTTTTACTCCACAAAGCAGTATCATGTTGACAATTTGGATATTTTTAAACTCTGGATAAATTAAAGTCTTTAATATTTATCCTTTATTTCGTTTGATTAATGCTTATATCATTGTCATCATCCTTATGTTTATATTGTGATGAAAGTCATCTTTGGCTTACGTGCATAGATGGACTGTTGATTATTGGTTTTACAGTTGTATATCTTTAGCTTATGTGCATAGATGGACTGTTGAGTATTGGTTTTACAGTTGTATATTTTTTGGCTTACGTGCAAAGATGGACTGTTGATTATTGGTTTTATAGTTGTATATCTTTGGCTTACGTGCAATGATGGACAGGTGTATGGCATGATCATAACCACTGGTGATAATAACGAATATCCTTGGCCCGTAGTGCATGGATAATTCAATGATGTGATTGGTAGGATCATGACCATTATTTAATAGTTGAATGTCTTTGGCCGTAGTGCACTGACAGACAATTAATTGATATGATCATGACCATTGGTTTTATTGTTGAATATCTTTAGCCCATAGTGCAAAGGTAGACAACTGATTGGTATGATCATTGTTATTACATTTGAATATCTTTAGCCTTTGGGGTAAGGATATTGAGTAAACGTTCTGTTAAGCCTTTGTGGCAAGGAGAAACTGTTGATTTACATGATTATAAATATGAATTGTGGATTTAACTATAATCTTTGGTGGTTTAGGTGAAGACAGGTTATGATAGTTCTTTTTGTCTTGGGTATAACAAAGAACTATTGTTGAGTATTACAAGAATGAAATATTAACAATGGACTTTTAATCTAGAAGAGATAGTAGACATTATGTTCTACTTGACTCTTCTAATGGATTGATTATTCTGCTGCAGTTATTGATCTAAAACTTGTTGTCTATTATATTCCATCAGTTGTTATACTGCTGAAGGCTAAGGATAATTTATTTTGCATTATCTTAGTTATAATATTTTTTACTGGGCTAGTTGAGCTCACCCTTTTCTTTCATTGTTCTCTTCAGGAAATGAGAATATAAATTTGGGATTTGGTCTGGGAACCAGATTGACGGTTCAGGATAAATGGCTTTAGAAGTCCTCACTATTCTACGGAATAATGTGATAATAATTGTAATGAGGACTCCATTGAGTGTGGATATTGTCTAGAAGGCAATATTCTTATTAAAACTCTCAGCTATGTTATGTAGTATTTTGCACGACTGTTGTATAATTAAGTTGTAGTTGAGTTTTTTACCATGTATCTGGCGACTCAAGATGGGTGATGTATACCTGTTTTGGGGGCGTCACAGTTGGTATCAGAGCTTAGGGATATGATCCCTGGCTGAGGTGTGAGACAATAACTAGGAGGGGAGAGACGGGGAATTCCTTCGCTAGTATGACCTACCTAAGTTTATTTGGTATTTAATTGGTTAGCAAGAGTATATGGATAATATGTGATATGTCAGTTAACCCTTATTTTGAAACTTTTTTCTAGAATGATATCTGAAATACACGAGATGAGAAATGGGAAAATCATGATAGAGAGGATATAACCGGGAAGGTACAATCCAAAAAAAAAGCAAGGTATTCTAATCTCTTCGAACTACCAAGTACGTAAATTTTAAGGGCGAAATTTCATAAGGATGGGAGATTGTGAGACCTCGAATTTTATGAAATGAAAGTATTCAATTTTCTTATAATTATTCTATTTAGTAAATGGTTAAATTGATAAAAGGTTAAAGTTAAGGGTGATATTTGAAAATTTTGCAAAGTAAGCAAGTTGTCATAAAATAATCGGTAGCAAAAGTACAGCAATATGCGTGGTTGCATAGTAGCACGTGGTATTGATTATTGATGCTTACGTAAGAAGTCACTCAGTTATACTCAATTATTGCTACAGTAATTGTTGCATCATATCTCTCATATTATTGATTTAATTATTATCACAGTATCATCTGCATAATATTTATTATTATTAAATCAATAATTGAGACGACATAGTTATTCATATTATTATTTACAATATTGACAATGTCTAGAAGTTCTGTCAAGGAGAGGTTTGGTCATCTAATTGCACGTCAATAAGGAGAAATCTTTATCAGAAAGCCCCCTCTTTCCTGGAAACGACCTGATTGTTAAATATTGTGAGTTATAATATTAATGATGAATAAGTTCTTATTGATTAAAGATGAAATTGATAGTTCCATTGTGTGGGAATTATTAGTGTTAGTCGAAATCGACATTTATTTCGATAATAATTGATGTCTGAAGGTTATATTGACCAATCGGTTAATTAACCGGATAAATGAGCAATTAATTGCTATTAATTCACATGCTTATAACTATGTGTTCACATGTGTGTACTATTGATTCACATGATTTACTATTAGGGGAATTGGTGCAAGATTGATAATACTTGCATTACTAAATTAAAAATGGAGGTATAGATGAAGGCACTATACTGTAATTAGTTTTTTCACATGATTATACTATTGAGTCACATGAATGAACTATTAATTCACATGATTTACTATTAGGTGAGGTGGTGCAAGGTTGATAATACTTGCAGGACTAAATTAAAAATGAAGAAAAAGAGGAAGGTATTATACTGTAATATTTCGAGCCCTAAAACGTGAAATTATCAAAACTATATTTTTCTATAAATAGAAGTTCATATTTCCTTCATTCTCACCAATTCACTAATTCTCACAAGAGCAATTATAGAGATAGAAGCTATAGAGAGAAAGAAGAAGCGAAGTCTGTTACTTCACTACTCCAGTATACAGTCTTCTTCTGAGGTAAGGGTTATTATTTTTTATATTCTGAAGAGATATTATTTTTTGTATTAGTATGAATATTATTATCGCTCAATATTCATTATATTCGCTTAATATTAAATAAGGAATATTATTTCCGCATAATATTAAATAAGGAATATTATTTGCTTTCAACCGTTGTAAGTAAGGGGTTTCTGCCAGGGGTAGTTTTATAATTTTTCCGACCCTCAAAAATTCTAAAAACTTTTGAAATGATAATTTGATGAGTTTTCTAGATTGTGTCCAAAAATGGCGATTTTTGGATGTATAGATTAGAAGTTATGAATTTTATGGAAAAATACTATTTTAAAAGTAAACCCTTATAACTCCTTGTGGTTAACTCCAAAATTGATGAAAATTTTATTGGGAGTACATGTATATAAGATGAGTATACCCTGTAAATGTCGAAATTTTTGGACAAAAGTACAGTTTTTGATAAATGTCTAAATATTTGCCAGTTTTAGCTATATGAAAAATAGTAAATGAATTTTAAAAATTCTGAGAAAAATATATGTTCAATATGGGACTATATTCTGCTAAATCCTAGAAAATAAAATATTTTTGTACTGATTTGGTATTTTCCATGAAAATGGACTAGTTATGAGTAAATGAATTAAATATGTTATGTGAAGTAAGAAAATTGAAAAATAGGATTTTATGGCTTGAGAATCCTATATAAGGTATATGTAGATTTTTTATGAGAGTTTTGGTTATTGGTGATGAAATCTTATGAGTTTGGAATTTTAGGATGATTAAATGCATTAATTAGTAAAGTGTAAACAATTAAAATAAATTGTTTGTATGTTTAAGAAATGATTAAAATATTGTGGTAATATTAATAATATTAGATTATGAGATTATTAAGTGATTTATAACATTTGGGTTAATGTGTTATAAATATTGATATGAATTTTATTGTGAAACTTTATCTTTTCGTGTCAGGGTTACTATTCACGTATACGGCATTATTCATGTATATGACTCTATCTGCGTATATGACATTATTTATGTATACGGTAATATGTACGAATACAGAGTGCTATTCATGAGTTACTCTTCATTAGTTACTATTCACGAGTTACAATTCACGAGTTACTATTCACGGGGTACTATTTACCCGAAAAATATATTTCTTTTCTGTCCAAATTATTTTTGGTACATGAATATTATTCTTGAATTTTTACTCCACAAAGCAGTATCATGTTGACAATTTGAATATTTTTAAACTCTGGATAAATTTAAAGTCTTTAATATTTATCCTTGATTTTGTTTGATTAATGCTTATATCATTGTCAGCATCCTCATGCTTATATTGTGATGAAAGTCATTTTGGCTTACGTGTATAGATTGACTGTTGATTATTGGTTTTATAGTTGTATATCTTTGGCTTACGTGCATAGATGGACTGTTGATTATTGGTTTTACAGTTGTATATTTTTTGGCTTACGTGCAAAGATGGACTGTTGATTATTGATTTTATATTTGTATATCTTTGGCTTACATGTAAAGATGGACAAGTGTATGACATGATCATAACCACTAGTGATAATAACGAATATCCTTGGCCTGTAGTGCATGGATAATTCGATGATGTGATTGGCAGGATCATGACCATTAGTTAACAGTTGAATATCTTTGGTAGTAGTGCCTTCGACAGATGAATTGATTGGTATGATCATGACCATTGGTTTTATAGTTGAATATCTTTGGCCAGTAGTGCAAAGGTAGACAACTGATTGGTATGATCATTGTTATTACATTTGAATATCTTTAGCCTTTGGGGTAAGGATATTTAGTAAACGTTCTATTAAGCTTTTGTGGCAAGGAAAAACTGTTGATTTACATGATTATAAATATGAATTGTGGAATTAACTATAATCTTTGGTGGTTTAGGTGAAGACAGGTGATGATAGTTCTTTTTGTCTTGGGTATAACAAAGAACTGTTGTTGAGTATTACACGAATGAAATATTAACGATGGACTTTTAATCTAGAAGAGATAGTAGACATTATGTTCTACTCTCTTCTAATGGATTGCTTATTCATTGCAGATTGTTGATCTAAAACTTGTTGTTTATTATATTCCATCGGTTGTTATCTTTCTTTGAAGGCTAAGGATAATTTATTCTGCATTATCTTAGTCATAATATTTCTTACTGGGCTAGTTGAGCTCACCCTTTTCTTTCATTGTTCTCTTCAGGAAATGAGAATATAGTTGGGACTGGTCGGGGAACGGATTGACGGTCCAGGATAAATTGCTTTAGTAGTCCTCACTATTCTACGGATTAATGTGATAATTGTAATGAGGACTCCATTGAGTGTGGATATTGTCTAGAAGGCAATATTCTTATTAAAATTCTCAGCTATGTTATGTCGTATTTTGCACGACTATTGTATAATTAAGTTGTAGTTGAGTTTTGTATCATGTATCTGGCGACTCAAGATGGGTGATGTATACCTGCTTTGGGGGAGTCACAGTTGGTATCAGAGCTTAGGATATGATCCTGGTGAGGTGTGAGACAAGAACTAGGAGGGAGAGACGGAATTCCTTCGCTAGTATGACCTACCTAAGTTTATTTGGTATTTAATTGGTCGGCCGCATAAATAGGGATAATATGTGATATGTCAATTAACCCTTATTTTGAAACTATATTCTAGAATGATATCCAAATATGAGGAGATGAGAAATGGGAAAATCATGATAGAGAGGATATAACCAGGAAGGTACAATCCGAAAAGAAAGCAAGGTATTCTAATCTCTTCGAACTACCAAGTACATAAATTTCGAGGGCGAAATTTCATAAGGAGGGGAGATTGTAAGACCCCGAATTTTATGAAATAAAAGTATTCAATTTTCTTATAACTATTCTATTTAGTAAATGGTTAAATTGATAAAAGGTTAAAGTTAAGGGTGATATTTGAAAATTTTGCAAAGTAAGCAAGTTGTTATAAAATAATCGGTAGTATATGTACAGTAATACGCGTAGTTGCATAGTAGCACACGGTATTGATTATTGATGCTTACGTAAGAAGTCACTCAGTTATACTCAATTATTGCTACAGTAATTGTTCCATCATATCTCTCATATTATTGATTCAATTATTGTCACAGTATCATCTGCATAATATTTATTATTATTAAATCAATAATTAAGACGACATAGTTATTCATATTATTATTTACAATATTGATAATGTCTAGAAATTCTGTCAAGGAGAGGTTTGGTCATCTAATTGCGCGTCAAAAATGAGAAATCTTTATCGGAAAGCCCTCTTTCTGGAGGAGCGACACAGTTGTTAAATATTGTGAGTTATAATATTAATGATGAATAAGTTCTTGTTGATTAAAGATGAAATTGATAGTTCCATTATGTAGAAATTATTAGTGTTAGTGGAAATCGACATTTATTTCGATAATAATTGATGTCTGAAGGTTATATTGACCAATCGGGTAATTAACCGGATAAATGAGCAATTAATTGCTATTAATTCACACGCTTATAACTATGTGTTCACATGTGTGTATTATTAATTCACATGATTTACTATTAGGAGAATTGGTGCAAGATTGGTAATACTTGCATTACTAAATTAAAAATGGAGGTATAGATGAAGGTACTATACTGTAATTAGTTTTTTCACATGATTATACTATTGAGTCACATGAATGAACTATTAATTCACATGATTTACTATTAGGGGAGGTGGTGCAAGTTTGATAATACTTGCAGGACTAAATTAAAAATGAAGAAAAAGAGGAAGGTATTATACTGTAATATTTCGAGCCCCAAAACGTGCAATTATCAAAAAAATATTTTCCTATAAATAGAAGCTCGTTCTTCCTTCATTCTCACAAATTTACCAAGTCTCACAAGAGTAATTATAGAGATAGAAGCTATAGAGAGAGAAGCTATAGAGAGAAAGAAGAAGCGAAGTCTGCTACTTCACTACTCCAGTATCCAGTCTTCTTTTGAGGTAAGGGTTTTTTATATTTTGAAGAGATATTATTTTTCTTATTCGTATGAATATTATTATCGTTCAATATTCATTATATTCGTTTAATATTCGTAAGGAATATTATGAATATTATTTTCGTTCAACCGTTGTAAGTAAGGGGTTTCTGCCAGGGGCAGTTTCATAATTTTTCTGACCCTAAAAAATTTTGGAAACTTTTGAAATAATAATTTGATGTGTTTTCTAGATTGTGTCCAAAAATTATGATTTTTAAATGTATAGATTAGGAGTTATGAATTTTATGGGAAAAGACTATTTTAAAAGTAAACCCTTATAACGCCTTGTGGTTAACTTCAAAATTGATGAAAATTTTATTGGGAGTACATGTATATAACAGGATTATACCCTCTAAATATTGGAATTTTTGGACAATAGTACAGTTTTTGATAAATGTCTAAATATTCGACAGTTTTAGCCGTATGAAAAATAGTAAATGAATTTTAAAAATTTTGAGAAAACTATATGTTCAATATGGGACTATATTCTTCTAAATCCCAGAAAAGAAAATTTGTTTGTACTGATTTGGTATTTTTCATGAAAATAGACTAGTTATGAGTAAATGAATTAAATATGTTATGTGAAGTAAGAAAATTGGAAAATAGGATTTTATGGCATGAGAATCCTATATAAGGTATATGTAAATTTTTTATGAGAGTTTTAAGTATTGGTGTTGAAATCTTATGAGTTTGGCATTTTAGGATGATTATATGCATTAATTAGTAAAGTGTAAATAATTAAAATAAATTATTTATAAGTTTAAGAAATGATTAAAATATTGTGGTAATATTAATAATATTATATTATGAGATTATTAAGTGATTTATAACATTTGGATTAAGGTGTTATAAATATTGATATGAATTTTATTGTGAAACTTTATCTTTTTGTGTCGGGGTTACTATTCACGTATACGGCACTATTCATGTATATGACACTATTTGCGTATATGACATTATTTATGTATATGGTACTATGTACGGACGAAGTGCTATTCATGAGTTAATATTAATGAATTACTATTCACGAGTTACTATTCACAAGTTACTATTCACGGGGTACTATTTACCCGAAAAATATATTTCTTTTCTGTCCAAATTATTTTTGGTACATTAATATTATTCTTGAATTTTTACTCCACAAAGCAGTATCATTTTGACAATTTGAATATTTTTAAACTCTAGATAAATTTAAAGTCTTTAATATTTATCTTTGATTTTGTTTGATTAATGCTTATATCATTGTCATCATCCTCATGCTTATATTGTGATGAAAGTCATCTTTGGCTTACGTGCATAGATGGACTGTTGATTATTAGTTTTATAGTTGTATATCTTTGGCTTACGTGCATAGATGAATTTTGTGATTATAGGTTTTACTGATTGTATATTTTTTTGGCTTACGTGCAAAGATGGAATTTGTTGATTATTGGTTTTATAGTTGTATATCTTTGGCTTACGTGCAATGATGGACAGGTGTATGGCATGATCATAACCACTGGTGATAATAACGAATATCCTTGGCCCGTAGTGCATGGATAATTCAATGATGTGATTGGTAGGATCATGACCATTATTTAATAGTTGAATGTCTTTGGCTGTAGTGCACTGACAGACAATTAATTGATATGATCATGACCATTGATTTGATTCCAGATATATATTGATTGATGTTACAGGGATAAAATATCGACGATGAACTTTTAAATTCATATATAGAAGATAGTAGTTTGCATTCTCTACTTAACTCTTCTAATGAATTATTATTTCCGCTGCGAAGATTGATTTAAAACTAGTTGTCTATTGTATTCTATTAGATTTTTTCCTGTTGAGGACTAACAATAATTTGTTCTATATTATCTTAGTCATAATGTTCTTTACTGGGCTAGTTGAGCTCACCTTTTTCCTTGTTGTTCCATTTTTCTTCTCAGGAGGCGATAATGTAACGAGTACTAGTCGGGGTGTGGAATGATGGTTCTAGAAGTTGTTCTAGTAGTCCTCACTATTCTGTAAAATAGTGTATTAATAATTGTAATGAGGACTTATTTGAGTGTGGATATTGTCTAGATGACAATATTTGTATTTAAACTCACAGCTTTGTTGTATTAATAAAAAGTTGTAGTTGTTTACATACCATATATTTGGCGACTCGGAATGGGTGTTGTATACCTATTTTGGGGCGTCACAGATTAATATCGAGCTTAGGATATGGTCTCCAAGCGGAGATCGGGAAATAGTACTAGGAGGGGAGAGGCGAGTAATCCTTCGCTAGTGTGTCATACCTAAGCTTATTTGTTGGTCAATTGAAGTATATGGTTAATATGTGATATGTTAATTTGTTTAATTAACCCTTGTTTTATAAGCGATATTTAAGAATGGCATTTGAGAATATTAACGGTGGAGTTAATGAGACCGTGGAAACACCTTTAATCACCACCCGAGGGGCGTGCAATAGGAAGGCAATATTCCTCCCGTAAACAACACCACCGAAAGACGATGAGAACGACGGGATGTTTAGGAGCTTTTTGCGGTTCATGCAAAACCGCACGAGGAGACTCGTACGAGATTACTGGATGGAAATGATAGCAACGCGCGGCTTGTCATGGCCAAGCAGTTCAAAGAGTTAGGACCACCAGAATTTTAAGGGAAAGCTGGATCCGATCATGGCGGAAACATGGGTCAAGCAAATTACCAAAATATTCGATGTCTTGGGATGCACGGAGGAACAGAAGGTTTCATTCGCCACCTTTATGTTCCATGGCGAGGCAGATTACTGGTGGGAGTCTGTGAAATGTACCCAGCCTGCCGCACTCCGCATGTCTTGAGAAACATTTCAACGAAAAATACTTTCCTAAAAGTATTCGCCATATGAAGGAGGTAGAGTTTATTAGACTAGAACAAAACAACATGACGGTGTCCCAATACGAGGTGAAGTTCGCGAGTTATCGGTTTTGCACCTCATTTGGTAGAGAATGAGAACGAATGACGAGGATGTTTCGAGAGGTTTAAAACTCGAGATTCTAAGAATATCTTATCTCTCATAAATTTTCTTTATATTTAGATGTTGTCAACAGGGCTCAATTATTAGAGCGATATAGCGAGTACGTTCAACCAAGAGACCGCAACTAGGATCATACCGGTGATAGCAGTCATCAGAACAACGATAACCAGCGGAGAAAGAAAAATACCAAGAGCGACAACCACTCTGGTGGTAATCGTGGCCATGAAAATAGAAGAAGCGAGTCGGGGGGAGATTTTAAAAAGAGGAGATTCAAAATGACACCTGCGAAGACGTCAAAGACCAATGAAGAACTTGTTTTAAGGAGGAGAACGACCACCTAATTCAGATCTATATAAATGTGGAAAAGAGGGACACATCATTAAACCGTCCCACAACAATTCAAGGTATGCTATATTTGTGGAAAGGAAGGACATATCACTCGAGATTATGCGGTGAGCAGAAACCAAGCCCGATGGGGATGATGACTCAAAAGGTCATCCCCGAGAAAAGTCAAAGTCAATCGGTTCTGGAAGAGCATTTGTCGTGGTCGTCAACATCGAGAACCCAAATGAGGTGATCACGGTAAGCTAATCATAAATTCATGCAAAGTTTATACATTACTAGATACCTGGTGCTACCCATTCATTTATCTCTTCTTCTTGTGCTCAACGTTTAAACTTGACTCAGGAGAAATTAGACTTTGACCTTATCTCATGGGAAGCTCTGTTAGAGAAACTTTCATCACGTCCACTATTTATAAATCTTGTTTGATCCAAGTTGGCACCATCGCATTACCTGTTGACCTTATTTCTTTAAAGATACTTGCTTCTGATGTGATTTTGGGGATTGATTGATTAACTACTCATCATGCTAAAATTGATTGCTTTCGTAAGGTTGTTAGTTTCCATATTCCTAAGCAACCTGTTATTCGAATTCAAGCAACTAAACCATTAAAGTCAAACACTTTCATATCAAGCCATAAAGTCATTCGTTTATTGAAAAACGGATGTCAAGTTTTCTTAGTCCATGTTATGGACTTAAACAAAAATACGTCAGATTTGAATGATATTTCTATTGTTAGTAAATTTCCTGATGTATTTCCTGAAGAATTTCTTGGCTTACTCCCAAAGTGTGATATTGAATTTTGTATCGACTTTGCACCCGGTACAAAACCCATTTCTAAAATCTCATGGCTCCTATTGAACTTCAGGAGTTAAAAATTCAACTATAGAATTTGGTACCCGAGCCTTTATCTGGTAACTTCCTTTGTGGAATGCACCGAAGCCAGACTCTCCATAGGGGATGCCATATTTGTGCGGTAGTAAACTGATAGGTGTCATTGTGACGTGCTATCCAAGATTGGGATATGAGTCACAGTTGAGAGCAACCTAAGTCGATGTCGAAATATGTAGCTTTCATGCTTAAATGGTTATTATCGAAGATTTTGTGGAAAGATTTTCTCGAATCGCTACTCCATTAACGCAGCTGACTCATAGAGATACAAAATTCAAATGGAGCAAGGAATGTGGGAAGAGCTTCGAAGAACTCAATAGGAGACTCATTTCGGCACATGTTCTGACCATACCATCCTGGAAAAGCGAAGGTGGTAGCTGACGTGTTGAGTAAAAGATCGTATACGAGTACAAATGCGATATTGTCAAAGACCCATTTCATATAACTTACAAATGATAGATATAGAGTTAAAGACTCTAGGGACTCACGTGATGATATACAAGTAGAACCGACTTTAATCGATAAAGTTAAAAACGTTCAAGCTACACACCGGAGCTGATGAATATGAAGAAAGAGGTACAAGAAGTTGTTATTCCAAAAGCGAGAATTGGCGATGTAAGGAAAACTCAAACCCTCGATTTATTAGTCCATTTGAAATCCTAGATCGAATAGGAACTGTAGCCTATAGACTCATTTTACCGCCAAGTATGACGCGTGTTCATAACATTTTTCACGTATCGATGTTACATAAATATGTGGACAACCCGAACCATATTATTGAGTTAGAACCAGATGAGATAGCCGAAGACTTAACGTATGAAGAGGTACCTGTCAAGATTTTTGATAGGAAGGAGCATGTCCTACGCACGAAGGTCATACCACAAGTTAAAGTTTTGTTGAGAAACCATGCTATTGAGGAAATGACCTGGGAGTTGAAAACGGAAATGAAAGCGAGGTATCCTCATCTTTTTGAAACACCAGGTACGTACGTCAATTTCGAGGACGAAATTTCATAAGGAGGGGAGGTTGTAAGACCCCAAATTATTAATAATTAAAATTTAATTTCCTCTATTTATCATTTTGAAATAGTAAGGGTTGATTTGATTAATGTGGTTAGTTATGGGTAAAATCATGAAATATTTTAAATAAGCAAGTGATTATAAAATACTCATTGTTGTCGGAGAATATTAGTTTGGTCATGGAATATTCTTTTTGCGTCGAGAATATTCGGTAACAGCAAAGCACCTTGTGTGAGCCCCATAACTGAAAGCAATTTGATGAAGAAAAGCGAAAAGTATAAGTTATTATAAATAATGGCGCGGTTATTCTAATTAATCTTTTGGAATACCCTATGGTTTAAAACACGAATATGCGTGGTTGCACAAGAAGATACTGCGGTATTGCACCAATTATTGATTCTTACGTGAAGGCACACTACTCAATAATTGTTACGATAATTTATTGTTCATTTATTTTATTTTATTGATTCAATAATTATTTGTGTTAATTTTTTATATTATTGTTATTTCAATAATTGTCACTACACAAATTTTTTATTATCTAACAATAATTCATATTATCCGAATAATATTATTAGATAACATTATTGGCAATGTCTAGAAATTTCGCCTAAGGAGAGTTTGGTCACCTAATTGCGCCAAATAAGGAGAAATCTTTATTGGAAAGCCCCTCTTTCCTAGGAATGGCACAGTTGCACAAGATCTTGTGATTCTCGTAATATTATTTGTGAATAATTAATTATTGATTTATATGATGAGGAAAATATTGATTTTATGTGGATATAGATGGAGAAAATTTTTAAAGTGACAATTGTTAAAAATGATATTTTATCTTTTCGATAAAATAATATTTTATTATATTATTATAATATAATAATGGGGATATTTTATAATGAATGTGGGATATATGAGTATATGAGGATGAGGAGTATTTTTGTTACAAAAGTTGTTTAAAACATGTTAAACATGTCCGTGGGCCCATTTCTTGACTGAAATTTGATTATAGCCTGTAAAATCGCCCGTTTATGAATTTTGGTCAATTTCTGTTTGGAATTTGGAAACACTTTCTTCTGCAAAGTTGTAGACAATTGAATTTCCTATAAAAATTCGCGAGATTCGAATTTTCTGATAAAAGGGCTATTTATTATGAATTATTGAAGTTCCAAGGTTCCAGAATAATTGATTTTTGGAAGTTTTAAATAATTATATTAACAAAAATGTTTTTTACATTGTTGGGACTCATTTAACATGTGATTAGGTGGCTTATTTCAGATTCTAAGTGTGCGTAGAGAATTTATAATATAAATATTAATATTATATTAAATTTTTTGTTTTGGTGTTCTAAGCATTTTCCTATAAATAGGGTGCTTAGGTTAGAATTGAAAATCGCACCAGAAACTAAATATTTCTCTCTCTTTCTCTCTCTATAATATCGAGCGTATTTGTGAGTATTTTAGTACTTTGAGTATTGCTATACGGTGCAAGTTCTTTCAGCACTATATCCAGTATTCCAGTTAGAAGTACTATTCTTTCTGAGATAAGGGATGTTATTTTATTCAAAAATGATATTATTTCTTCAATATCATTATGCCGAAATTTTGGTTGGAAATTTTTATCAAATTTGGAACTTTTTCATGTCGGGGTTACTATTCATGAGTTACTATTCATGAGTTACTATTCACAAGTTACTATTCACGAGTACTATTCACGAAGCATGATGATTTTTTTTGTGAAATTTCTATCTTTTAGTGTCGGAGTTACTATTCATGTATACGGCACTATTCACGAATACGACACTATTCACAGAAAAATTAAATTTTCTTTTCTGTGTCCAAGATCGTCTGTTATGATTCCTACCTTGGATTAGATCTATGTTTTGGTCTTCATTCTTGAATTTTACTCCAATCTGGTTATTTATGAAGTATTTTTGAACTGGGATTATTTAAAGTACGAATCCTTAAAAATATTTTTCATTATCCTCAGTCCTAAATGATGATATTGCTGAATATCTTTGGCCTGTAGTGCAAAGATGAATGATTTCTTGATGAATATCTTTGGCTCGTAGTGCAAAGATGAACATGTGTTGAGATGAACATGACCGACTGATTAATATCTTTGGCCCGTAGTGCAAAGATGAACAGGTGTTTAGATGAACATGACCAACTGATGAATATCTTTGGCCTGTAGTGCAAAGATGAATATTTGATTCCAGATATATATTAATTGATGTTATATGGATAAAATATCGACGATGAACTTTTAAATTCATATATAGAAGATAGTAGTTTGCATTCTCTACTTAACTCTTCTAATGAATTATTATTTCCGCTGCGAAGATTGATTTAAAACTGGTTGTCTATTGTATTCTATTAGATTTTTCCCTGTTGAGGACTACAAATAATTTGTTCTATATTATCTTAGTCATAATGTTCTTTACTAGGCTAGTTGAGCTCACCCTTTTCCTTGTTGTTCCATTTTTCTTCTTAGGAGGCGAGAATGTAACGAGTACTAGTCGAGGTGTGGAATGATGGTTCTAGAAGTTGTTCTAGTAGTCCTCACTATTCTGTAAAATAGTGTATTAATAATTATAATGAGGACTTATTTGAGTGTGGATATTGTCTAGATGACAATATTTGTATTTAAACTCACAGTTTTTATGTTGTATTAATAAAGTTGTAGTTGTTTCTGTACCATATATTTGGCGACTCAGAATGGGTGTTGTATACCTATTTTGGCGGTGTCACAAAAAATGTCCGAAATCCAAATACGGACAATTTTTAAAACTTCCATTCCGACAAAATGCTGATAAAACACCTCAACATTAATTCTTTCATTTATAACCACACAAAATAATTATTTCTCTATCCATCCACATAAAATAAATATTTTCTTATCATATAAATTAATAATTAATTATTCACAAATAATATTACAGAATCGCAATTATGACAACCAGGTCGTTCCTAGGAAATAGGGGGCTTTCCGATAAGGATTTCTCCTTATTGACACGCAATTAGGTGACCAAACCCCTTTCCTAGATAGAAATTACTTAGACATTGCCAATAATGCTATCTAATAATATTATTCAAATAATATGAATTATTGATTTAATAATGGAGATACTGTGCAGTGCCAATTATTGAAACAACAATAATATAAAATATCAACGTAGCAAATATTGAATCAATAAAATAAAATATTGAACAGTAATTACTGTAACAATTATTGAGTAGTACCTTCTTACGTAAGAATCAATAATTCAAAATCTTTATGCAATCTGGTGTGATATCTTGTGCAACCATGCGTATTACTATATTTTAACCACCGGGTATTCCAACAGTGTTAACGGTAACCATTACGCTGTTATTTATAAAAACTCAACTTGTCATTTTTTTCATCCGACCATTTTCCGTTATGGAGCCCACAAATGGTTGCGCCGTCGTACGAATATTCTCCGACAGAAAGAATATTCCACGTCCAAATGAATATTCCCCGATAACAATGAATATTTTATAACCACTTGCTTATTTTGCAAAATTTGTACATTTCACCCATAACCAAAGAATTATATCAAATTAACACCTTATTATTCACAATAATAATTAGAGAAAGTTCAATTTTATTTATAAAAAGTTGGGGTCTTACAGGAGTGCTATGTTGGACTTAACTTGGATAATTTTGATTCGGATGTGCCACCACTTGATCAAAATGATCTAAGAGGCAAAATACAAGGAGTTGCATAGTTGATGTAATTGACAAGAGTTGTCTACCTATTTATTTATATATAGTTTGTTGTGCACACACAAGGTAATATACATTTGAAATGGGATCCTTATTCTCACTAGCATATCTTTAATTAGATATCGCTGAACTATATAGATTGAGGGTAATATGGTTTGAAGAAAATAGTGGGAGATACCAATTTAAAACAATACCTAATTTATTTTGGTAATTAATAAAAGAATGTATGCTAAAATATTGTTAATTATAAATTCATTTACAGAATTTTACAATGTCTAAATTACTATCACTGCGTAGCATATTAGATGTTATTTAACTGGACTGAATTAAATGGATTAGTTAAGAATTTGAGAATAGTTCTCATGGCTGAAAAGCTATCTTATGTCCTTAATACACATATCCCTACAATAGTGCAGACAATGCCCCTGAGAAAGATATTGCTACTTTTAGAAAGTGGCAAGATGATGCACAGTTGGCTCAATGCATCATGCTCGCATCCATGAGTAACGAGTTTCAGCGTCAGCATGAAATTATGGATGTTCTTACTATATTCCTACACATCAAGTAGTTGATGGTGAAGAAAGTAGGACTAATAGATATTAGATTCTAAGGAGCTCTTCTGATCTAGAATGACCAACGACACTACAGTACAGACACATGTCCTAAACAAGATCAATTTGATTGAACAATTAGGACAACAGATTTTGTCATGGATGGGGAGTTGTGCCAAGATTTGATCTTGCACTCACTCCTGGACTCCTTTCATAATTGTTGTGAATTTTTCATATGAACAAGCTAGATATCAGCTTCGTTGATTTGCTGAACATGTTGAAAAATGTCGAGAGTCAATTTCCAACCATGAAAGATCAAGTCTTACTGGTAGGAGCCAAAGGATCTTCTGAAAAGAAGAACGATTCTGAGAAGGTAAATAGAAAAGGCAAAAACAAAGGATAATAAGAACAAAACTGATACGGATAGCAAAGGAGTTTTCTTCCACTGCAATGAGCCTGGACACTGGAAAAGAAACTGCGAGAAGTATCTTGTAGAGGCTAACCAGAAGAAGCTTAGTGAAGTTTCAGTTACAAATATAGTTTTTGTTCATGATTGAAATAAATTTTTCTTTAAGTCAAGGTTCTACTTGGGTATTGGATATCGGCTTTGGTTATCATAAATATAGATTTATGAAGGGACCAAGCAGAAGTAGAAAGCTAAACAAAGATAAGTAATCCTATGTATGGTAAATGAAGCAAAGGTTGCTATATTAGCCATAGGAACTTATTGTTTAGCATTGCCTACTGGCAAGTCTATTAAGTCAATAAGATGTTATTGTATTCCAGTTCTCGTTAGAAACATTATTTTCATTTTGATTTTGGATAATGAAATCTTTGGTATTATATTTAAGAACAATTTTTGTTCTATTTATAATAATAATATTTTTATAGAACTGGAATATTACTTAATGGATTTTGTGTACTTGATTTGCATAAAAAATTATTTTGCAAATTGAACAAACTAGTATAAGAAAAGGAGATGATCATTCAAAGAATTTAATGTTTGTATTTGATGAAATACAAGTGTGAATTATTTGAATGGTTTAAAGAATTCAAAAGTGAAATAAATTGGCAAAATATTAGGATTCTTTGATCGGATCAAGGAAGGAATACTTGTGCAATAAGTTTCTAGATCATCTCAAATGGTTTTCTCATAATGGACGCCTCCTGATATGTAATAATTGATTGATATATCTGAAAGGAAAAATCGTACCTTGTTGGACATGGTACGGTCCATAATGATTTTACCGACATTCCAAAGATCCTTACGGGGTCATGCCTAGAAATGGCTGCATATCTACGAAAAGGTAACCTCAAAATCCAGCCCCAAGACTCCATAAAAGTTATGGACATGGAAGATTCCTAATCGTAAGTATGTTAAGATAAAGGGTTGTCCAACTTATATGAAAAAAGATTTCAAAGGATAATATTGGGACAAGGTTTGATAAGTACAGATTTGTAGGACATCCTAAAGTAAGTTTAGGGTAAATGTTCTATAATCCTACTTAGCAAAAGGTATTTGTTGCGAAACATGCTACCTTCTAAGATAAATGTGTTTATCATTGAAGGGGCTAGTAGGAGGATAATAGAATCTTGAAGAGTTCAAGAACCACAAAATACTATAAGTCAAATAAGAGGAACTTGTAGATAGACCTATTGTACCACAATCGAATAGTAAATATGGAATAATCTGACCAAAGATACACGGAGGTATGGATTCATCATAGATGATGATGATGAGGTGCGATCATAGAAGATGATGATCCGATTATCTGATGAGGTAAGAGTTGTAGATACTCAGAGAAATGGATTGAAGCAAACTTCTCAAAAATGGAACATTCGTTTTAATGAATCAATCAAAAGAGTTTGATTTTATCAAAAACAAGAATGAACCTAGTGTGTACAAAAGGGTCAGTGGGAGCACCGTGACATTCATAATATTATATGTTGATATACTTTGGATAAGGAATGACATACTAATGCTACAATCAGTAAAGATAAAGTTGTCTAAACATTCCTCCGTGAATGATTTGGGAAGAGTATCTTAATTGGGGATACAAATCTATATAGATAGATTCAAGAGGATGCTCGACTTAACCCAAGGAACGTATATTCATTTGATGTTAAAGTCGTTTAGCATGGCAAACTCCAAGATTTATCTCATGTTGATGAGCCATGGAGTGTATCTCTCTTAATAGTCCCCATAGACTCATAAAAGAGAGATCGCATGAGTAACGATCATGTATGCAATGAAATGTACGAGACCTGCTATTGATCAGTCATATTTTGGAGAAGTTCACTATGAGTCAGTGAAAAATATCTTAAAGTACTTAACCGGCACTAAGGATGTGATCATATTCATGGTGGGTCTAAATTAAAACTAGACTCAAGTTTTTCAGACAGACCAAGACGATAGAAAATTCACTTTAAGGTAAAGCGTTACCTTGAACAGTGGTGCAGTGAATTGCAAATATTTCAAATAGCAAATAGTTGCTGGTTTAGTGATAAAGACAAAGTATATAGCTATAAATGAAGCTTCAAGTTGATTGTTTGGATAATAAGTTCATTATAGAAAATAGTTTCTAAATCTCATCTTGGATCTAAACATGTGTTGTGGAACTTTCATTTGATTATTGGAATCATTGAAAGATGGGAAATCACTTAGAGATAGTGAACTCTCAAGAACAACATTACATATCTATTAACTAAAGCTTATCCAACAGCAGTGTAATCGTCACTTAGAGAAGAAGGGCATGAGATACCATGGCGATTGACTTTAGTGCAAGTGGGATATTAAAAGTAGTATGCACACAAGCCAATCATGTTTGATGATAAAGAATATACTTTGTATCAATCTTATTCATTTATTAATAAAAAGTATTAATTTATTAAAGGCTTTTAATTATCTACATGATGTTGCTTTATAATATGTGATAAACCCATAGTTTTAAGCAATGCTTTTAGAATAATGATGATGATCATTCTAATGAGATCTAAATTCTTAGAAAGCTTAAAACTAAAATAGTTCCCAATCGTTGGATTACTAAATTGGGGATTAGTGAATCCGGATAGATTGGTACATATGTTGCTTGTTCATTGGATGAGGATGATTGATCTCATAATCATTTGTGTGGAGACACTTAAGCAAGTATGTAGGTGCTTATTAGAGAATAAGTTCACTGGATATGGCTCTCTAAGAAATACCTAATGGAGTTATACTTTCCTGTCAATAGGAATTCCTGTAGTGATAGTAGTACAAGTAATCCTTGGACTTGAGATCATCATAGTATCTTGTGTATGATGAGTTATACTTTGACTTATTCCTTGAGACTCTTAGGGTATATCAAAGGATATGCTTGGGTATAATAAGTTGTACATGGAGATAATGTATGATCAATAAAGAATCTACCGCTTTTAGTAAAAAAAAGAGAAATGTCCTATGTGATTCGATAAAGGACAACCCAGTAGTCATTGACCAAGGCAGAATGAAATTAGAAAGGAATTTCTAATTTATATTATTTGAAGTTGTGCATTTAAGAGTCGAAATACATATAATTAAATAAAATAAGACTTGACAGTAATTCTATGTCTTATATTTAATTGGGACATTGTACGGTGGAAGGATTGAATTGTACGGTAACTATTTACTCAAATGTTCTTTTATGATTAATGTTGAAATCTATATTATCTGAAAAGTCGTTAATCGCTAGGGAGGCTTATCCCTATTGTAGAGTAAATATTATTTATTTAAATAAATTAATATTTTAATTTATTTATTTAAATAAGATTAAAATTGTTCTAATTGATTTATTCACAACCGGTTTAATATAGAGAACCTAAAGGGTCACACCATAAAAGGAAGAATAATTATTTAAGAAGTTAATGGCATAATCGTAATAATAAGTTAAGTAAGTATATTTAATTTAGTCTATGGTGACGAATAAATTAAATAGCTTAATATTTATTATTTAATATTTTAGAAATATTAAATATAAATTAATAAGAGGAGTCTTATTATTATTATTACTATTATTATTATTTAATTCTTAAAGGAGTTTGGGAATTAATTAATGAAAGTAGTCTCAAATATCCTAATAAGATTAGGAGGCTAATTAATTAAAAGAGTTTAATTAATTATTCCTAATAAGATTAGGAGCCTAATTAATTAAAGGAGTTTAATTAATTAAAATAAAACTCAATTTCTTAATTGTTAAGGAGGGTTGCCTACATCTATAAATAAGAGGAGTCTTATAATGGGTGGGGGTTATTGTTGTGGTTGATTTTTTCACAACAGACGTGATTCCAATTATTGGAGAGTACGCTATTTTTCTATGAGAGATAGAAAAACTAAGGTTTTGCCTAACACCCATCTTCTTGAATCTTTCTTCTTCCTTGGTGGATCACCTCTAGAGGCCAAACATTTGGGTGGTTAACATTGTTCAAAGGAAGGAACCAAACCCGGTGGATTCAAGTTGAACGCGAAAAGATTTGAGGTGAACTTGTACCTGAGGAAGCTCAAAACTTCAAGGGTATGATTCTTGTTCTTCTTATTTTCGTTTAATTAATAATTGTGCATAAAAGATGATCCAGGTATATGGTTTATAAAATTTTTAATTCTCTAATTTTCCATGTTTCCGCTTAATTTGTGCAATTTGATTGCGTTCATGAATATTACAAACCTAACAGCTTTCTGTGGTCCGAAGAATCCAGAGAGGTGACACTTTAGTGGTTGATGATGAGCGTGAGGACGAGGAGATGGAGGACTGGCTTCAGGCTACAAGGGGGGCCGAGAAAGAGTAGAGTTGTGGGCATTCTCGGTGTCCCAGTCTATACTATAGTCCCTGCTGCGAGATCTCGTCCTCGCCCACCGGAGGTAGTGGTGCGAGTGGATCAGGCATCAGCCCTTCATTATCTGACGACTTCTTCAGGCGGATCATAGAGGGGTGCATGGCGAGCAGTGTCATGCAGTCAGGCGCACCATCACGCGAGCAGATCTATCAGCGTGCTCAGGAGGTTGTCCACGGCTCCATAGATCCTACAGCTGCCACTGAAGACCTCATAGGTGTAGTCTGGGAGGAGGCCATTCGTGTATGTGCAATTGTCTTGGCCAACATCTTTCCTCCACATATTCGACAGGTAAAACTTATTATTGATGTATTTCCTTATTTCTAATTATATTACTTATATAAACTGTCAAATAACTAGTTAACACGCAAACACAAAAAATAGCACCGCATAGGCAATAGACACGCGTTACAACTGACGGGACTCGATTCTGATATACGGAGCCCGAGTTCGAGTCCCATCCGCCGAACTTGAGAAAACTTAGAAAAGCAGTCGAAAAAGAGACCAAAACCCGTCTCGGTCGTCCAAACGACACGCAAACACTGATAATAGAACCGCATAGGCAATAAACATGCGTTACAACTGACGGGACTCGATTCCGATATACGGAGCCCGAGTTCGAGTCCCGTCCGCCTAACTTGAGAAAACTTAGAAAAATAGTCGAAAAAGAGACCAAAACCCGCCCCGTTCGTCCAAACGACATGCAGACACAGACAATGGCACCGCATAGGCAATAGACACGCATTACAACTGACGAAACTCAATTCCGATATACGGAGCCCGAGTTCGAGTCCCATCCACCTAACTTGAGAAAACATAGAAAAATAGTCAAAAAAGAGACCAAAACCTGCCCCGGTCGTCCAAACGATACGCAAACATAGAAAATAGCACCGCATAAGCAATAGACACGTGTTACAACTGATGGGACTCGATTCCAATATACGGAGCCCGAGTTCGAGTCCCGTCCACCTTAATTGAAGAACACAAACTAAAATAATGTAAATTTGTTATCATTTTGACTTTGTTATTAATATTTTAATTTTGTAGGGTTTTGTTGATGAGACTCGTGGAGGTGGAGGTGGAGGCACTGGTGATGACCGTCGAGCTGATGACGAGCAGCCTCCTCCAGTATAGGTTGATGACCGTCGAGTTGATGACGAGTAGCCTCCTCCAGTATAGGGTGATGACTGCCGAGTCGATGACGAGGACACAAGCGACGGGTTGTAGTTAGTTTATATTATATCCTGAGTTTCATGTATGTACTTGTACAGTTTTTGAGTTGTACCGACGACCATTTTTGATCTATATATTTGATTTGGATTACTATTTGAATGGTGAATTGTATGATATTTGCTTGTTATTTGATGGTTTTTATTAGTTTATAATAGGTGTATGTTTATATTTGTAAATGAACAGGGAAATTTTGAAATTATAAAAAAAATTCAAAATATATATAGTCATTGCCGACGGGGGTAAGGGCGACGGCAGTTCCCGTCGCCAATGACATATAGCGACAAACATGGGTACAAAGTCATTGCCGACGACACTATAGTCATAGGCAATGGGCCCGCCGTCGGGAATGAGTTATTCTAAAAAAAATTATCAAGCATTTGCCTACGGTCTTGCCGTCGCCCGGGCCGTCGGTAGTGACCTTGTCACGTTATCAATGTGTCTCGTCGCCAATGATAATGATGCCGACGGTTGTCGACGGGGACCAAGGGTGACGACGGCCTCACCGACGGCACTGTAAATACTTTATGACCTCAATCTGACACCGATGACACTTGAAGTTTATAAAGCGACGAGCGTTCTTGCGTCAAGAATTAATTTATTTTTTTGTAGTGAATTGCAATTGTTTGGATTTGGGCTTTTCAATTGCAGATTTTAGCGGAAAGTTTGTCGGGAAGTGGGATTTCCACTTTGGTGAAGGTATATTTCTGGGAAGGGTTAAATTTCGTCTCTTGGATTCCGTGGTTGAACTGGGTTGTGTGGCTATTTTTTACTTTAACTGAGAGTTTCAGTTAATTTTACATAGGTGGTTTGATTGTGTGAATTGGGTATTTGTGAGGAAACAGGAAAAAAGATGAGCTCAAGTGTTTTGGAAGGTGTGGTTCAAAGGGGAAAGCCTCACAAGTAGTCACTCTTCATTGAGAAGGAGAGGAAATGGGTGTTTGTTTAAGAGAGAGAAAGTTGGTTATGGAAGAGAGAGAGAAAGTTGGTTATGGAGGAGAGAGAGAGAAGGGAAAGAGACTAGTCAATAGATTGACTTGAAAATAATACATTTAAAGGATAATATTTTATTTATTTTAGACTAAAAGACAATGTGCACCCCAAATTTAATGTCAATATTTGAGAAGATAAAAATGAAAAGATTTAAAATAAGGGTGTAAAGTTTGGGGTGCACATTATCTTTTAGTCTTAAAAATATTGAGTCTTACTAAAAACATCATCAATTGGTTGAGTAGAGCCACTTGGACAACATGCATAGGCAGAACAACGACGAAGAATTAATTGGCCAACTATCTTGGATAGGGATGCGAAATCGAATTGATCCATTTTTATTCATCAATAGTACTACTATCACATAAAAATCGTTATATATATTATTATATCATTCATATTGGTATTGGTATGACATGTATGCAGAAGCGAAGAAATCATGTGGATTAAATACTAATATGTATGTGAGTGATAGTAACATTACTCTTTTATTCAAATTGTTGGCCTCACTAGTGCAGTTTGATACAAAAAATTTAAACCAGAAGTGGTGCGGTATTAATATTTACCTCTAAACCGACAAAGGTGCATTTATCGTATGTCTCTTGATCAAGATCTTTATCATTTTCTTGAACCGATGGTGCACCAGTTCTTGAATCTCTCTATCTATACTTGTATTTTAATTATGTATCTCTATATTTCTGATCCGGTTAACATGAAATTTATTTTTGGATAAGTTGATCAATTGATCAATAGAATGCTGACATACATAGAGCATCACCTGTGTGTCAGCACTTTATTGGCCAATTAACCAACTTACCCAAAAATGAACTTCATGCTAATCACTTCCCTATATTTCATAGTATTATATATAATCATAGAGTTAGTCAAACATATATTTTTATTGTTTTTTACTTTTGCATATTATAAGTTAATTTATGAATTTTTTATATATATAGTTGATATATATTAAAACTATAATAATGATAAATATTTAACTATGCTATCTTAATTTTAATTGAAAAATATTCTTATAATATTTGTTAATATATGTTGAGCTATTTTTTCAATGTTATTATAATGTATTGTAAAAGTATTAAACTAATTTAATAAAAATAAGTAAAAAATATTATTAATTTTTAATCGATACAAGTCGGTACTGTGCAATTTAAAAATATAAACTAATTGATATATTTTGGTATAGAAAAATTTTGAATTAGTGCATGTGCGGTGCAGTTCCTGACTCAAAATTTTTTAAAATCAATACGTTCCAAATTAGTGAAACTCACAACCGTACGGTGTCATTGACATCCCTCCTAACTTTTGTCTGATGTGGAGTGATAAGGTCCGTTGAACTACTTAATAGCAAGCAATGATGATTCAACTCCACATCATGAGCTTGGCCCTTTCTAACTGGATGTGTACTATTCACTTACTCCTATCCCCTTGAAAAGCAAAATTCATTTATTTTATTTCCGTCCCTATCTTAATTTCACATGGTTCCGTGTGGGCTACTTGTTGTCTTTTAATTTCATTTGACATTTCTCTACCATTTCTCTTTCTCTTTCATTTTCATTTTCATTTTCATTTTCATTTTCATTTATAGTAAGTCGTGATATGTACTTTCATTTTCATTTATAGTAAGGGACGGTTTGTTTAGATTAAAATGACTGAATCGATTAGTTATACGTTTATTTTGAAAAAAATAATTTGAATGGCTAAATCGATCAGTCATTCAGACGATTTAGACTGAATAATTTAGTGTTATTTTTTCGACAGAATGTACTGAATGAAGTTTTTTTTTTACAATATTAACTATTCTATTAAGTAATATTAAATATATTTATAACAGTTTTGAATATTTTTAGAGGGATAAAATAATAAAAATCTATTATTCAGATGTGTCAAACATGTCAATTATCAAACAATTTTTTTCATTCAGATTCAACTCATTCAGATTCATTCAGTTTTTATCAAACAACCCCTAAGAGTCGTCATATGTATTACCAGAATTTTCTATCAATTATAATTGAGAATTTTTAATAGAATTGTAATATATATGTATATAAAATATGAAGAAATTAAAATAATCTCACTTTAATTTTTTAGTAAACAATAAAAGAATTTTATTTCTAAAAACATCTATAATCTAAAATATTTTAGATTTAGATTATAGATGAAAATTACATAAAAGTCTGAACTATGTGAGTGACTGTTAATTTATTTTATCTCCTCATAAATTTTAATATTAGTCACAATTTAACTTTGTCATAAATTTATTGACATATAAATCATTTCCCTTTATAATAATAACGGATTTAAATTCTATAAAATTTTCTTGGATATACTATTAGTATGTGTATTTTTTTACATTTTTAATAATTTGATTTTACATTTGTTATTTTTAGCATCTAACGTCCTTTTATGGGAAAATTTATTTGTGAATTTAGAGTATATGAGACTAGGCTATTAATCTTATTAAAAATTAATTATGTGTTTGTTTTGATGCTCAAAATTAGACTGCTAGTCCATTTTTTTTAAATCTTCTATATAAAAAATTAAGAATGATACTATATATGATGACAAATTATGTCGATATTAAACATTAATGTATGTAAATATATGAGATAAAGAAGATATAACGAAAGAAAAAAACATATTATTGTTCTATTTTTGTCGCTTAAACATTCTACCTCAGTCGCAATACATATTTGACTTATAAATCTTATTTCAGGAAGTAATTAGAAGGAAGGAGGGAGTGGAATTTTATAATATAGGAAAATAATATATATTGCAAATATTTAGCTCAATTTTTTAATTATTAATTATATTAATAAGTATTAGTTGTAATGTTTTTGGAAAAATATGTAATAAGTGATGTCCTCTTATCCTCTTATAATTCTATCCAATCCAATATAATGATATGTTTCCCAATAATAATTCGGAATAAATTTGTTTTAATACATAGCGGGACGCATAAATATATGCACTTATATATGGTAATTTGTGTGCCACTTTTATAAAAGAATAATGTTAAGGACAAAAACTGTGCACAAATTGTATAAAAAAAGAAAACAAAAGTAGGATGTACGATTAAATATTTTACATATTTTTTATTGATAAATATTGGGATGTGATTATTTGGGTCTAGTCATGGTGCAATCCAGTCTATTTAATAGTTCGGATCTGGTGATGACCCATATGTATTTTATTATGACAGTGGAAGAGTCCTTATTAAAATAGGATTGTGTTTCCTTATTTGGAAAGATAAAAAGTCATTCTCCTAGTTGGATGTGGGTGGAGGTGACTTCTATATATACGGCTACAAGCTAGGAGAGAACAGAAAGAACACAATATGACAAGGGCACAAGAGTTACAACACAAATACACAACTTGTACTCCCAATATTATTATAATGAATTTCTCTCTCTCCGTAGTTTTTCCCCAATTGAGTTTTCACATAATTTTTTGTGTTCATACTTTATATTTCTTTATTTATGTTTATATGAGTGTATTTCGTGAGTTTGATTTCACAACAATTACACCATACAATCAACCGTTGACGCTATTTTAGCATGTCCTTTTAGGTGATTTCGTCAGATGTACAAAATTTGACGTTAACAGTAAAAAAATATACGAAACTTATTATCTGTGCATAATTTTTTTGTGTCTAATTTGTACACGTAATATTATTTTTTATAAAATCCGAATTCAATAATAAAATAGCATATTAGCATGCCAAACATGACACATTACACTGACTTCAATTCTCTCTATATAGGCTTTTTGTATCTCTCCTCATTTGATACTACAATCTTGCAGCAATTGCTCTCTCATATTCACTTCAAGTCCCGGCCAGTCTCATAATATTTGGAAACTTGATTGATTTTCTGATAAGAAATTAAGTTATAAGCAAGCATGATTCAAAGAGGAGGTGCATACCTTAGGAGTTTAATCCAATCCTCTACTACTATATGTTCTTCAATTTCAAAGGTTAGTCTTTTCTATTTTGTCTTTTGTCCCAAAATGAGAGGCTGATCATTTCCTTACATAGAGAGTACCATTTTTTGGTGGTGATTTTGGGTTATTGTGTTATTAAAAAGAGGTTGATTCACAAAATTTACAATGTATTACCTTTATTTCAAAATATAAGATCAATTTGTTTGTATTTTGTAAAAGTTAATACTGATCTTATATTTTGAAATTATAAGAATATTTTTGTTCCATGTTACTCTCCCTGTTCTCATAATGATGACTATTTTTTTTGTCCCCAAAAGTAAAAGGATAAAATAAAGTATATAAAGTGAAGGGTAACTAAGTCATTTAGTGAGTCCAATAGTATAAAAAAAGTATCATTCATTTTGTATAATCTTGTGGGGTCACTAGAGATAAATTTGAAACTTTTTTGCTCTATTTTCACCTTTTTTAATACGTGTATAAATTGTAATTTGTTCATCCTTTTGTGTTAACGCATCTCTAAATTTGTTGAGATTTTAGATAATGAGAGAATAAAATTGTGATCGTTTCTTGGGTAATTTTAAATTATTAATTTTTTTGAAAAATTAAACTCGTTTTTGTGTAACAAGAAGAGGATTAACTAGTTAGTTTCATGATCATGAATCCCTGATAATATTCTTACAACTCTACATGTATTTAATTAGCTTTAATCATCTCTGAAGCTAATTAACAAGTTGTGGTTAGCCTTCTATTTCTTGAGGTGTAGATTGAATTGAAATAAAACCACTCAAATATGACGTTGTCACGTGCCTTACACGTGAAAGTTTCCATGTGAGAGGATATTTAAATTTAATAATTTATGAATTTAAAGTTAGCTCGTTATTATTAATGCATGTCACCATACCGGAAACATATACAGAGCCCAGAGCCCCAGAGGTTGCTAGAAATAATTTTATGTGCATTAACGATTAATTGTGGATTAATATAAAAACAAAATTATATAGGTTCTATTATTTTTATGTGCAGTGTTTATTATCAGAAATAAAATAATATGCGGGTCCTATTATCTTGTATTGGACAATTAAATTATTTTTTCTCTATAATTAAATATTTAGTGTACATCTGAAGCGCATATAAAACGACTTATTGAACTAATGTACAATTCTTTTGAACATTAAATTACGTAATTTACTAATTAAGGACTATTTTGTGTATCTTTGTAGCCTGGAGCTACATACTATGCGTCTCAAGCTGCAGCTTCTTTAAAATCCTGTGAGCCATCCACTTTCAGGTAATTACAGATGTGCTCCCTGATGGAAAATTGAAAAGGACACTTAAGAACTTATGATTAACTTATTTGCACTGTTGCTCCCTGATGGATTAGTAACTGTACAAATTTATCTCTTAAAGTTTACTATAATTGCAATATGGTCCATGTGACCAACTTAGTTTAATTTAGTTAATACAAATTACAGTTGAGCGTAAACTTTAACTACCATCTCCATTCCAAAGTTAGAGATATATTCGGACTTTTTAGAATCAATTTGGGAAATACTAAAATTTAAAAAAAAAAATAGTTTTAATAAAAACAAATATAACAATAGTAAACTAACTATAAATCACAACAAATTATCATATTTGTTATTTTTAAAACTTAAACCAAATTATATCAATTTTGAATTTTAAATTTCACAAATTGACTTCAAAAGTCAAAATGTATCTCTAATTTTGGAGGTGGAGGGTGGAGGGGGGAGGGGGGAGGGGGGAGGGGGGAGTCCTAATTAAATTTGAACAATTAGGATATAAGGAAGTTAAGTGCACCATAGTGCGTATGTTCATTAGGAAAAAATGTTAGTAATCCCTTAATGTAATTTCTAACATTGTGGTAAAAAACACATGATAAGTACACCGTTTCATCAATGATCAGCCAAAAAACTATTTCACTTTGATATATGTATGAGAAGATAAGTCAAACGCGACTCTCATTTATGTTGGTGTCTTAACGAATTACAGTGACGACGAATATGCCGATGTTGATTGGAATAATCTTGGATTTGGCCTTGTACCATCCGACTATATGTATACAATGAAATGCTCCAACTATGAGAATTTCGAACAAGGGCAACTTAGTCGATATGGAAACATTGAGATGAGCCCTTCTGCTGGTGTCTTAAATTATGGACAGGCAAGTTTCATTTCATTTCATACTACATAGCAATTCACTAATTTGATGAACCAAATTATTGACAGACCACAGACGAAACAAAATTTGAAACAGGGATTATTTGAAGGCACAAAAGCCTATAGGAGAGACGATGGACGTCTGTTCCTATTCCGCCCTGAACAAAATGCAATTCGGATGCAAATTGGTGCCGAAAGAATGTGCATGCCTTCACCTTCCATAGAACAATTCGTGGATGCAGTTAAACAAACTGCCATTGCTAATCGGCGTTGGGTAATACTCCCTCTGTTATAGATTAGAGACAAATTTTTGATTTTGTTAGTTCAAAATTACAGATATATTGTTAATTTTAATTTATACAGTGACATAAATTCTTAAAATGTCATTATTTATATTTTTGATAGTTTGAGCAGTATCTTCTAGCTAATGTTAAATTCTTTTTCAATAGCAAACATATTCTTTACTTAATTTTTTTACACAAGTCTGGAGACGTGGGGTCTACTTATTATTCATGTGAAAGGATAAATATGAAAATATTATTTTTTTATGTGAAAATATCAGTTTTTTTCAAACTTTGTATATGGTAATAAACAGTAAACTTCTTGAGTAAATTTTAGCAGATTCCTCCTCCAGGAAAAGGGTCCCTTTATATTAGGCCCCTGCTTATTGGAAGTGGACCAATATTGGGTTTGGGTCCAGCACCTGAATACACCTTCCTTATATATGCTTGTCCCGTTGGCAACTATTTCAAGGTTACATTTTTATGTTATTTTTTTAAAATTTTTACGTCTTTCTATACTCTCTTAGTTTCTTTCCATATATTTTAATTTCCATTTTCTATGACCTTGTTTTATACAGGAGGGTACAGCACCCTTGAACTTATATGTCGAGGACGAATTCTCTCGTGCCTCTCGTGGTGGAGCTGGAGGTGTCAAAAGCATTACAAATTACGCTCCGGTATACAAATTATTCTTGATTTTCGTTGTTTAAAGGGATTATTCATTAAGTTGAGCTACCTAAAATTTGGAGTACAAATATCTTCTTTATTAAATTACGAAAAATGGCTTATATGTCGACTTATTTTATGTCTGATGTGAAATTGTATATAATAAAATAAAACAGTAATATGTGGATCCTTTCTTTACACTATTCTATCACATGCGTCGGTATTTAATATCGACATGAATTTAGCATCATATATTACAAAATTCGTAAATTACTTTATATGTGGATTCATTAAAATCAATGTCCTTAATAATTTGCCATCTAGGTTTTGAGAGCTCAAATCAGAGCGAAAAATAGGGGATTTTCCGATGTTTTGTACCTCAATTCAGTTGACAAGAGAAATCTTGAGGAGGCCAGTTCTTGTAATGTTTTCATTGTGAAGGTAATTGTATTGTACTAATCCAAATTTATGCTTATTAATTTCACACTTCTAATATTCTGTCCTGAAGTTAATTATATTCATAAATGGACATAATAAACAGGGCAATGTTATTTCCACTCCAACACCAAATGGAACTATTCTTGAAGGAATCACAAGAAAAAGCATTATTAATATTGCTAGTGAACTTGGATACCAGGTAACTCCTGCCTTTGTGCTTTAAAAACTACTTAATATTAAAATTAACTTTTTGAAATCGATTATGATGCTTCATTTTAATTTTGAAAATAATAAATATTTTACTTAGCAGTATTTTCTATCTTATTAACGACTTCAATAATTGTATTATATGAAACTAAAATAATTCACATCAATTTTAAGTTCTGAGAATTTTCTGAATTGATTAAGGTCAAGGAATGCTCCATTCCAGTAGAGGATTTGATTGATGCCGACGAAGTTTTCTGCACAGGAACGGCTGTTGGTGTTGCGCCTGTAGGGAGTATTATGTACCAGGGTAAAAGGTAAATCAATTGAAATTATATTTTTAATTTTTTAACTAATTTTCTGAATCAATAAATTTAAGGGTGCCTTAGGGCGTAGATGCAACTTTTTCCAATATAATAGGACAAGAACGTATTTTATCCGGTGCAAGAAAAAAACTATTTGCTATAACTATTGTATAGGAAAAAATTGTAGTACATAATTCAAGTCCCTTGAATTATAAACTTTTTTCAGTGATTAAATTTTTGCCTTTTGCTAAAAAAATAAAATAAAAATTGCATCCGGAATTATTTTTTTATTTTTATTTTTTGTGTATATCTGGTACTCATATATTCATTTGTTTTCCAATTTCTGCAAAAAAGAAAATATGCTACTCTGTCAAATTAAATTGTCACATAATTTCTTCTGTTCTCATATTATGCGGAAATTGTAAACTACAGGGTGCAATATAAGATGGATGCTGAGCTTGTATGTCGCAAATTGTACTCAACATTTGCAGGGATTCAAAGAGGGGTGATTGAAGATAAGTGGGGTTGGATTGTCGAGATCGATTGATTTATTGGATGTATTCAATTATCTATATACAAATGGTAAGATTTGAGCTGCTATTTTCACATGTATTTTTGATATTTTCATATGATCGTCTCTCACATGAGCATACAGTGGGTCTGGGTCCCACTTTTATGTGAAAATGAACCATTTAAAAATATCAAAAACACATAAAAATAGTGCTCCCCATATACAAATGTGAATTTTTCAGTGTAATTATTTCGTTAAATTATATGTATGTGTGTGTGTGTATATATATATATATATATATATATATATATATATAAAATACAGTGGCGGAACTATTTTGGGGGCGTTGTGGTTCTGTAAAGTTTTGGAAAATGATATATATTTCGAATATTTATGTTGATTTTTTTATTGTCAGTTACGTGAATAAATATCAGTGGTAATTTTTTTGGAGGGATGTGTAATAAGTGAGACCCTTCTATAATTCTTATCAATCTTATGTATCGATACCTTTTGTGTAAGACCCCAACTTATTATAAATAAAATTGAATTTCTTCTAATTATTATTGTGAATAATAAGGTGTTAATTTGATATAATGCTTTGGTTATGGGTGAAATGTACAAATTTTATAAAATAAGAAAGTGGTTATAAAATATTCATTGTTATCTGGAAATATTCGTTTGGTCGTGGAATATTCTTTCTGTCGGAGAATATTAAATGACTTTACAAGAAACCATTTGTGGGCCCCATAACGGATAACTCATTCGATGAAGAAAATGACAAATTTGAATTTTTACAAATAACTACAGTATTGTTACTGAATTAACAACATGTTGAATACCCGTTGGTTAAAATATAATGTCTGGCGCGTGGTTACACAAAGAGCATTACCTGCTTTTTGCACAATATTTTTGAATTATTAATTCTTACGTAAGAAGACACTACTCAATAATTGTTATAGTAATTAATGTTCAATATTTTATTTTATTGGTTCAATAATTGTTGCGTTGATATTTTATATTATTGTTGTTTCAATAATTGTCACTGCACAGTATTTTCCATTATCGAATCAATAATTCATATTATTTGAATAATATTATGAGATAGCATTATTGGCAATGTCCAGAAAGTTCTGTCAAGGAGAGGTTTGGTCACCTAATTGCGCGCCAGTAAGAAGAAATCCTTATCGAAAAGCCCCATCTTTCCTGAGAACTGCCTGGTTGTCATAATTGTGATTTGTAATATTATTTGTGAATAATTAATTATTGATTTATATGATAAGAAAATATTTATTTGATGCGGATTTAAATGATGGATTTATTTATGTGGTTATAAATGAAGAAATTAATGTTGAGGGGTTTTATCAGTATTTTGTCAGAATGGAGGTATTAAAAATCAAACCAGTGTTCTTGTGATATATTGCGTGAGTTATAATTTTTAATCCGACCGTTGGATCGTTGTGATTTTGGGATATGTTATACATATATAAGTTGAGTATATGTCCACAAATTTTGAACCGTTAAAAATTTACGTATGATTTGTTATGAATTTTAAGAGGTGACTGGTTCAGAAATTGTTGAAGTTTCGGAATTTATCATTTTGGTGGAAAATTCTAGAATTGGTGGGCCCCACTTTTGGTTGGTGAGAAATGTGCTCAAATTGAATTTCAAATGTGGTGGGTGGCAATAGTAGCAGGTAAAGCCATCAGGTAGCAGGTCAAGTCTGCTTCGGCGTGCTAACATTTTTCTATAAATAGAGGACTAAGTTAGAATTAAAAATCACACCACAAACAAGTTTTCTTTCTCTCTATATTATCGAGCGTATTTTGTGAGTATTTAGATACTTTGAGAGTTGCTATTCAGTACAAGTTTCATTCAGCATCATATCCGATATTCCATTCCAAAGTACAGTTTCTTTGAGGTAAGGGATGTTATTTTCTTCCTAATGATGTTATTCTTTCAATATCATTATACCGAAATATTGGTATGGATTTTATTGTAGAATTTCTACCTTTTTGTGTCGGGGTTACTATTCACGTATACGGCACTATTCAAGAATATGGCACTATTCATCGAAAAATAAAATTTTCTTCTTTTTGTCCAAGATGTCTATTATGGTTACTATCTTTGATTGTATCCATGTTTTGATCTTTATTTTTGAATTCTGCTTCAAACTTGGTTATTATGGAGTATTATTGAACTTGGATAAACTGTAATACGAATCCCTAATATTTGTCCTTTTGTTTCACTGGATTCATTTTCTTTAAAATATTTTTCATCATCCTCAGTCCTAAATGATGACATTACTGAATATCTTTGGCCTGTAGTACAAAGATGAATGATTACCTAATGAATATCTTGGCCCGTAGTGCAAAGATGAACAGGTGTTGAGATGAACATGACTAACTGGTGATACAAATGAATATCTTTGGCCTGTAGTGCAAAGATGAATATTTGATTCAAGATGTATATTGATATGATGTTACAGGGATAAAATATTGATGATGAACTTTTAAATCTTAGAAGATAGTAGAATTCTTCTCTCTGACTCTTCTAATGGATTGTTGTTTCACTGCAATTGTTGATCTAAAACTTGTTGTCTATTATATTTTATCGATTTTTCCCTGTTGAAAATTAATGATAATTTGTTGTATATTATCTTAGTCATAATATTCTTTACTGGGCTAGTTGAGCTCACCCTTTTCTTTTTTATTCCATTGTTCTTCTCAGGAGGAGAGAATTTAGCATGAACTAGCCGGTGTATGGAGTGATGATTCAAGATAGTTATTTTAGTAGTCCTCACTATTTTGTAAAATAGTGTATCAATAATTGTAATGAGGACTCCTTTTGAGTTTGTATACTCTCTATTAGACAATAATTGTATTCAAACTCACAGTATATGTGTTGTCGTATTTTGCACGATAATTGTATTACTAAAGTTGTATTTGTTTCTGTACCATGTATTTGACGACTCAGAATGGGTGATGTATACCTATTTTGGGGGCGTCACAGTTGGTATCTGTTGCCTCTTTTTTAGTCTTAACAAAAGAGCTCTAACTCATGCAAGCATACATGCGTCAACAAGTAATACAGAGCAATTAAAGATCGATCCCACAGAGAAAGTTGTTTAACTTAAACTACTATTCATTAATTAAATCACTATATTTATATGCTCAAACTAATGATTAAACTTGGTTTGTTCTCGAATTGCAAATAACAACTAAAACAAAAATAACGATAGAATAAATGATACTGGAACTAATGGGATTCTAACTTCATTTAATACTTCATTCAATCGCCACTATCATGCATGACTTGCTCACATATCACAGGAAAGTAGCCAAGAGCACTAAAATAGTATTAGCCATTTTTCAATGCACTAAGACCTACGTACACATCATCCACAGATGATAGACTCTATGTAATCATCAATATAACCAAAATCACTATATGTCTATGTGAAATTGCAACTATATTGATTTTAAGTTCAAGCCCTTATTCTAACTTATACTATGAAACAATATATGTCTATCTGTTTCACGTAAATACATAAGCCATATAACACAAATTTCTATATACGTATACTATCATGATTACATTCCATATTTGCATGTTCATTGTCAATTCCATACAAATACTGAAACGAATGGTGATCAAGCATTCATACATGCAAAACAATCATGATAGACATCCCATATGATATGCAAAACAATCCAGCATTTAAGCATGCAATCAAACTACATATTAAATCCGTTAGAATCCCATAATGGAGTTTAGTTCATGACTGAACCAAAAGCCATTATGGGATCAAATCTAAACATGGTCAATAAACGACAATTGAAAGATGAAAGATGAAACTATCACACCCAATTGCTGAATACAAATCAATATTCAAATCCTCATAAGATTCCAGCAAAAACTAATAATAATAAACCACTCTGGTAGAAAATCCCAAGAAGGAGTAGAAAAGTAGAGTTGTGGCCTCCTTCTACGTTGGAATCTCCCCCAGAGAGTAAACCCTAATTACGACGTAAAGATACATGAAAAACTAATAAAATGTCAAGTCATGCCCGTGACACCAGTCAGGAATCGTTTTAAATCAATTACAACCTTCAGAAATTGGAAATAAAATAAAACAAGTCAGAATGCCTTCAGTTCTCGCTGCACACTCCTCCAATTTTGATATTCTCGTGGCCATGAGACTTGCAAGAAGTTTGTATGTTTGGTCGATCTCACGCGGCACACGCCTCCTCAGGCTTGTCCTTCGCTATGCAACAAGAACTTGCGAGAGGTTCCAATGTCTGGTCAGTAATCGCACGCCAGCCTCTCAAGGTTATTACTCACGCATTGCATGCACGGCTTGCAATCTGCAGATCTTGGTTCCTATTTTGCTACTGCTGCTGCTACTTGTTCAGTCATGCTTTATCTCCTTGCTCTATTGCACCTTCATGCCATGCATATCCCATCTTTTGCCAAGTCTCAAGCATCCATTAGCCTTGTGCTCAATAACACCACCAAAATAGGCCGATTCCTGCACTTATTCACCAAAAGGAGTTTTAAGTATGCGAAATGCAAATTATCATGAAATGCAGCTAAAACCTACTAAAATGTACTTGAGATGGGTATAGTTCGCATGAATTGGTACTCCATAAGTAGGTGTAAATCCTACTTATCAAATACCCCCAAACTTGAACCATTGCTTGCCCTCAAGCAATGCATACTAATGAACAATAGAAATGCAACTATATTACTATGCAACTAATTCTCACATTGTCCCAACCATCATAGAAATTCAGTCCAATTTGCCTCAACGAAATTTTTTCTAGATTCGAGAATATAGATTCAAATCAAACTGCAGGCATAATGTCATATACTCATATAATTCAAAAATGCCATACATGAGATGTCAAAGTGTGTGTGTTGTGTTCACCAATACTTGATTTAGGTGTAGAATGCTTATGTTATCTTGCTCAAACCAGAAAAATTATAACTTAAATCAAGACTTATGTATATATATGCGACTCGGACTATTCCAACATCTTAAAATAAACTAAGGTTCAACAATGGGCTTAACTGCTTTATTCTACTCACGAGGGCGAATTTCGCATTTTCTCGCGGTGTTTATTGCTATTTTTCTTTTCTTTTCTTTTCTTTCTTTTTCTTTATGACTGTGCAATGTCTTACTCCATTAGGCACACTACTACCCCTTAGCGAGCTTTCGACCAACGACTCCCAGACCATGAAAGACTTTAGGGCGCTAGGTGTAGAGACAATCCCCTCAGGCGTACTTACTCAAGTAGCCAGGGCCTCGAAATAAGACTAGCCATGTTATTTCTACTCTTATTTCTTTTTCTTTTATTTTTTTTTATTTTTTTATACACAGCTACCCATGTTTTCCTAAAGCTTAAAAATCGATGTTTTATACAGTCTAAAAGTCACTTTTCATATATTTCTCTTTTTAACACTACATTTTCCTATCGAGCAATGCACAACGTAATACCTACAAGTGCTTGTGAACACATTTGTGCAAAACGAGAGCATTTAAATAGCATTTATGAATTTCATTGTATAAAACGTTATATCTCAAATTTCATGTTATCCACAATATTCGTAAATCATTTAAAAACTTCACTCTCATCATCAAGGCTAGACAAAAAATTTTCTATACTACTAAAGAATCATGAGGTATGCAATTATAACATGCAACTATATGCTAAAATGTAATCTAAACATGCAAATAAAAATTAAACTAATCATGCAAAACTATATGCAAAACTAAAATACTAACTACTACCCAATACCCCAAACTTAAAATAATTCAATGTCCCAATTGAATGAAGGTAAAGGGTATGAAAACTCCCCTAATTATTTGGTGGTGCCACCTCCCTGGTGGTGAATCCGGTGGTGGATATGGTGTTGTGGTTCCAAATCGAGGCCATTCTTGTGTTGTTCCTTGTTACAGAAATGCTTCTGGCTAAAGCCCTTATGAGTCCCATCGCAAATGTGCCCAAATTATCGTGATATGGCATCGACCTTGCGCCCAACCTTCTGAGCTGGCGATCGCCATGGGTGGCACGCGCGTTCGTGGACGGGCCTGCCTCATCTGTTTGCGGGGGTTGTTGTCGTGGCTCTGGAAAAATGGGCTGAAGGTGAATCCTAGTCCGCGTGGGTGCGGTACACCACCTGCCCAATTCTCAAATTTTTTGATCGTGGCATGAGTAATGTCCTGGCTTGGGTATTGCATCTGATCATTGCCCCATTTGCATCCCTGATTAGCATAAAGCATGGGAACCACGGATGCGTGTAGAATGCTCCCAATCGTTACTCCCCGTAGATAGCGCAACATATTCTCGTGAATGAGATGACCAATGTCGATGTACTTTTCGGGATTATGCCCCACGTAAGACGTGCCTTCTCCGTCAAGTTATTTCGTCTTTGATGATGGGCTAAGGCATGAGCTTGGCGCATATGAACAAGTTCCACACTTTTGCATAGCGATTTAGGGCTGCAGCTGGGAATAAACGCGGCTGTGTCATGCCAACTTTATATGTCCATTTCGTACCCGGCACACATAACTCTGTAATAATCAACTCCATGTTGGTCTCCAAATGAGCACCGATTACCCAATTAGCAGCCCCCACTGGCGGTGCATCCGTAATTTTAAAAATTAATCGGATGGCACGGGGATTGTAATCTACCTCGATACCACGAACCAGAGATATCCCGCTCATAGTGACCTTGGCATTGGCATAGAATTCACGGACTACGCTCATAGGAACAGGTATTGAGTAGTCGTCGGTCCCCCCACCTCTCTCTCTCTCAATCATGGCGCACAACCGCCATCCCGCCTCCGCTTGAATCCTCGCTCCTTGACGAATGTCTTCACCACAATGCGGTAGTATTCTTGTTGAGATTCCAAATTGAGGAATTTGGTGTGATCCACAATGTCAGCCTCTTGACTGCCTGACGAGGAAGAAGAAGATGACGTAATAGACCTTGCTCGCTTAGGCCCCATTTGTGTTTGATAGAGGTTGCACATATTATATGATGGAGAATGAAGAAAAGCTTGAAGAATTTCTACCCCCAATACTCGTTTCTTCAATCCAACTTAGAACCCTAACTTTATAGTGCACTTTGGAGAAGTTGTGGAGATATGGACTTTGAATGAGGCACGAATCGTGGCTAATTAATTGAGAGATGTACGACACAACTTGTAACTGATAGATAGATAGCGACGTTAGTTATGGAGAGTGAGAGAATTTCGCTTCTGTTATTATCCCAAATGAAAGTCCAAATGGTCCACAACTCTATTTTTAAACTATTCAGCTCTGTCTTAACTTGGTGTTGTGCATGCAAGCATGCTGCTTTTTTCTATCGAGTTAAGTGCTGCTGCGCGAGACTTGCAGATTGTTTTGGTGGCTTTCTTAACTTGACGCTGACAAGCATGCCAGTTTTTACTTCATGGGTCACATGGCTAGTATGCGATTTGCTATCTCTGCATGTGCATATTCAATTCCACTCTGCGTATCAGTGATGTGGTCCAATGATGGTTCTTGCATAGTTATTAATGCATCTTGTTAAGGTAGGACTTAATGACCACATAGTGTTAACATCTTGCAAATATTTGCAACGTCATTCTTGCTACACACTTAAGCATGAACATCTAACAACCTATTAAAATTGACTTCGATATAACGACTGAAATAATCCAAAATGAATAACTAAAAATAAATCAATGAGGATAGAAATAATGGGTTGCCTCCCATCCAGCGCTAAGTTATAGTCAATTAGCTTGACTGTCTTTGAGCTTCATGTTATAGATGGAATTGAGGTGCCTTCCTTCTTATCCTCTGCACCCTGAAATTTAATGACCTCATCTTTCGTCAATGGCTCTTCCTTCAACTCTGAATTTTTACCCGTTGCACATATCAATGGTCCATAATCCCTTGATTTCTGTACTTCATCCTGTAGGCACCAATCCACCACGTCAACCAGGAAGCACTCTTCTTCATCCGTTGGTAAACTGATTGCTTTAAAGACATTAAAGGTGATCTCTTGATCCTGGACACACATAGTGAGTTTAACTTTTTGCACATCTATTGACGTTCTGCCTGTGGCCAAGAATGGCCTCCCTAGTATTATTGGTATGCTTTTGTCCTCCTCGTAGTCTAGAATGATGAAGTCAGCTGGAAAAATAAACTTGTCCACCTTAACTAACACATCTTCAACAAGTCCCCGTGGATATGTGATGGATCTGTCCGCTAACTGCAATGCAATATTTGTTGGCTTTGGATCCGACAATCCCAACTGGTTAAACACTGACAAGGGCATCAAATTTATGCTTGCCCCAAGATCACATAAACTCTTACTGAAGTTCATCTTTCCAATGGTGCATGGAATTGTGAAACTGCCCGGATCCTTCAGCTTTGGAGTAATTTCTGTTGAAGCACTGCACTGCATTCCTCTGTCAAGGCTACTATTTTAAACTCATCTAATCTCCTCTTCCTTGAAAATATACCCTTCATAAATTTTGCGTAGCTTGGCATTTGTTCCAATGCCTCGGCGAATGGTATGTTGATCTGCAGCTTTTTGAATACCTCCAAGAATTTACTGAACTGTTTATCTTCCCTTTTCTTTATTTAATCTTTGCGGATACGGAACTTGAATGTGAATTGGTAGTACTGAACTCTTAAATGTCTCCTTTGGACCTGTTTTATCTTTGTGTTCCTGCTGACCCTTAGATTTCATCAAATTTTCTTTCTCAAGAATCGGCTCTTCTCTCACATATATGCAATGCAAGACTCTCCTCAAGGCATTCTCGCGTCGGGCGCCGACTTACAAAGAATCGACAAATCTTTCCCAGATCTCAATGTGATCGCTTGACACTGTTCCTTCCCTTCTCTTCTTGGATTTGTCTCCGTATTACTTGGCAATGAACCCTGGGACCTATTAGTAAGCATGTTCGCCATCTGCCCCATTTGAGTTTCCAGATTCTTTATAGCCACTGCTTAGTTCTTGATCATAACTTTTGTTTTTGCCATGTATTTCATCATCATCTCCTCCACTTCTGATTTCTTTTCTTGCCGAGGTGCAGCTGGAGTGTGATGTTGCTGTTATTATTGAGAAAATCCCGGCAGAAAGGGTGGTCTAGGGTTATACTGCGGCTGCGCTGGTTGTGCCTGAAATTGATTATTTGGTTGAAACTGAGTTTGCTGATTCCCTTGATTATTCGACCAATTAAAGTTTGGATGATTTCTATTGTTGGGGTGGTATGTATTCTGAAATTGACCTTGATCTTTTCTATAGTTGCTCACATATCGCACCGATTCTCGGTGATAAAGACATTGATCCGCCGAGTGTGACCTCAAGACAAATCTCACATACTGAAGGCAACCGCCTTTACTTTTCCTTCTGCCAAAGTATCTATCTTCTTTGCCATGGCTGCCATCTGTGCTGACAACTGAGTAATAGCATCAAACTCCAATACACCTGCAACTTTGGTTTGTGGCATTCGAGATGTAGGATTCTGAAAATCATTCGATGCCATTGTCTCGATAAGGTCATAGGTTTCCTCATAGTTGTTTCCCCATAATGCCCCTCCTGCAGCTGCATCTACAATCGGTCTCGACTGCCATCCCAATCCATTATAAAACGTGTTGATTACCATCCAATCTGGCATACCGTGATGTGGGCACTTTCTCAGCATTTCTTTGTATCTCTCTCATGCTTCATATAATGACTCGCCCTGTTGTTGCTCAAACTGAGAGATAGCTGTCCTCATCTTAGCAGTCTTAGCCATTGGGAAGAACTTAGCTAAGAATTTCTGTGCTAAATCCTCCCATGTAGTTATAGATCCTGCTGGCAGAGAATGAAGCTAATTTTTTGCTTTATCCCTCAATGAAAATGGGAACAACCTTAGTCTAATAGCATCCTCCGTCACATCGTTGTATCTGAATGTATCACAAATTTCGATGAAACTTAACAGGTGTTCATTCGGATCATCTGTAGCAAAGACCCCAAATCGAATCAGATTCTACGCACCATTTGAATAGTGCCGCTTTTATCTCGAATGTATTTGCACTTTATATTATGGGTCCGACTATGCTAGATCAGAGTCCATTAATATTGGGCATGGAATACTCCTTCAGAGACCTATGTTCCTCTCTTTGATCTTCTCCTTGTGCCTCGGCTGCCATGTTAGCTGTCGTGTTTTCCAACTGTTCTTGTAAATTTCTACGAACACCCGCTTTCCAACCTCTCCCGTTTATGTTATCCTGAACAGGTGTTAAATCGGGGTTGATTGACCGTGTGCACATAAAAATTTATCCAAGTTCTTGAAACAAAAACAAAAAACTGAAATAAGATAAGACTAGAATTATCTAAGTCATACAATATAGCTTAAACTAATGATAATAATACTAAATTAAACGCCTTTCCCCGACAATGGCGCCAAAAACTTGTTGCCTCTTTTTTAGTCTTAACAAAAGAGCTCTAACTCATGCAAGCATACATGCGTTAACAAGTAATACAGAGCAAGTAAAGTATCGATCCCACAGAGAAAGTTGTTTAACTTAAACTACTATTCATTAATTAAATCACTATATTTATATGCTCAAACTAATGATTAAACTTGGTTTGTTCTCGAATTGCAAATAACAACTAAAACAAAAATAACGATAGAATAAATGATATTGGAACTAATGGGATTCTAACTTCATTTAATACTTCATTCATTCACCACTATCATGCATGACTTGCTCACATATCACAGGAAAGTAGCCAAGAGCACTAAAATAGTATTAGCCATTTTTCAATGCACTAAGACCTACTTACACAGCATCCACAGATGATAGACTCTATGTAATCATCAATATAAACAAAATCACTATATGTCTATGTGAAATTGCAACTATATTGATTTTAAGTTCAAGCCCTTATTCTAACTTATACGGTGAAACAGTATATGTCTATCTGGTTACATAAGCCATATAACATAGCCCTATATACGTATACTATCATGATTACATTCCATATTTGCATGTTCATTGTCAATTCCATACAAATACTGAAACAAATGGTGATCAAGCATTCATACATACAAAACAATCATGATAGACATCCCATATGATATGCAAAACAATCCAGCATTTAAGCATGTAATCAAACTACATATTAAAATCCGTTAGAATCCCATAATGGAGTTTAGTTCATGACTGAACCAAAAGCCATTATGGGATCAAATCTAAACATGGTCAATAAGCGACAATTGAAAGATGAAAGATGAAACTATCACACCCAATTGCTGAATACAAATCAATATTCAAATCCTCATAAGATTCCAGCAAAAGCTAATACTAATAAACCACTTTGGTAGAAAATCCCAAGAAGGAGTAGAAAAGTAGAGTTGTGGACTCCTTCTACGTTGGAATCTCCCCCAGAGAGTAAACCCTAATTACGATGTAAAGATACGTGAAAAACTAATAAAATGTCAAGTCATGCCCCTGACACCAGTCAGGAATCGTTTTAAATCAATTACAACCTTTAAAAAATGGTAATAAAATAAAACAAGTCAAGAATTGAAGCCTCAATTGGCAGCACAAGGCTCCTCCAAACTTTGATATTCTCGTGGTTTGCGCGCAACTTGCGATGAGTTCCAAGGTCCGTTGGGTAATCACACGGTAGCGGCGCTCTCAAGGTTATTCTGCCACAGGCCAGCAATCTGCAGATCCCGGTTCCCTGCTTTTCCCATCTTCTTTGCTACTTGTTCACCATGCTTTATCTCCTTGCTCCATTGCACCTTCATGCCATGCATATCCCATCTTTTGCCTCGTCTCAAGCATCCATTAGCCTTGTGCTCAATAACACCACCAAAATAGGCCGATTCCTGCACTTATTCACCAAAAGGAGTTTTAAGTATCTAAATGCAAATTATCATGAAATGCAAATTAAAACCTACTAAAATGTACTTGAGATGGGCATAGTTCGCATGAATTGGTACTCCATAAGTAGGTGTAAATTCTTCTTATCAGCATCAGAGCTTAGGGATATGATACCTGGTTGAGATGTGAGACAAGAACTAGGAGGGGAGAGTCAGGGAAGTCCTTCGCTTGTATAACCTTATTTGTTATTTTGTTGGTCAGTCAGATCTTATGGTTAATATGTGATATGTTAATTTGTTAATTAACCCTTGTTTTATGGAGTATTTAAGAATGGCAGCGGGAAATATTAACGATGGAGTGAATGAGACAGTGGAGACACCTTTAATCACCACCTAGGGGAAAATGCAACAGAAGACAATATTCCTCCTGTAAATAACACTACCGAACAAATGATGAATGATGGGATGTTTAGAAGTTTTTTGAAATTCATGAAAAATCAGACGAGGGAGACTCGTGCACAAAATACGGGTGAAAATGATAGCAATGCGCGGCTTGTCACAGCCAAGAAGTTCAAGGAGTTGGGACCACCAGAATTTATTGGAAAGCCGGATCCGATCAAGGCGGAAACGTGGGTCAAGCAAATTACCAAGATATTCGATGTCTTGGGATGCACGGAGGAACAGAAGGTTCCAATCGCCACCTTTATGTTCCACGGTGAGGCAGACTACTGTTGGAAGTCTGTGAAGTGTACCTAGCCTGCCGCACTCAACATATCTTGGGAAACATTTCAGAAACTGTTTAATGACAAGTACTTTCCTGAAAGTAATCGTCATATGAAGGAGGTGGAGTTTATCAGACTGGAACAAAACAACATGACAGTGTCCCAGTACGAGGCGAAGTTTGCAGAGTTATCCAAGTTTGCACCTCATTTGGTCGAGAATGAGGAACGAATGACGAGGATGTTTCTGAGAGGTCTAAAACCCGAGATTCGACTATAACTTATCTCTCATAAATTTTTTTTATATTCAGATGTTGTAAACAGGGCTCAATTATTAGAGCGAGATAATGAGTATTTTCAACCAAGGGGACACAACCAGGGTCATACCGGTGGCAGCGGTCATAGGAGCAATGACAACCAGCGGGAAGGAAATAATTCAGACAAAAGTAGTAACCACTCTGGTGGTAATCGTGGCCATGAAAATAGAAGAAGCGAGTCGGGAGGAGGTTTCAAGAGGAGAAGGTACAACAATGATAACGTGAAGACGTTAGCACAAACAACAACTATTTCTAGGGTAGGAGAACGAGCACCGGTCGTTTGTTACAAATGCGGGAAAGAGGGACACATCAGCCCAAACTGCCCATAACAATCCAAGGTGTGTTATAACTGTGGAAAGGAAGGTCATATAGCTAGAGATTGTCTAGTTGCAAAACCAAGTTCAACGGGGATGGTGACTCCAAAGGCTATCCCAGACAAGTCAAAGTCGGTGGTTCCTGAAAGGGCGGTTGTCGTGACTGCCCAAAATACGAGGAACCCAAATGAGGTGATCACGGGTAAGCTAATTATAAACTCTTGTGAAGTTTATACCTTATTAGATACCGGTTCTACCCATTCTTTTATCTCTCCTGCTTTTACTCAACATTTAAACTTGACTCCGGAGAAGTTAGACCTTGACTTATCTGTTGAGACTCCGTTAGGAGAAACTTTTATTACATCTACTATTTATAAATCTTGCTTGAATCAAGTTGGTACCATTACATTACCTGATGATCTTATTTCGTTGAAAATTCTTGCATTTGATGTGATTTTAGGGATTGATTGGTTGACCACTCATCATGCTAAAATTGATTGTTTTTGTAAGGTTGTTAGTTTTCATATTCCTAACCAACCTGTTATGCGAATTCAAACAACCAAACCACTAAAATCAATCACTGTCATATCAAGCCATAAAGCTATTCGTTTATTGAAAAATGGATGTCAAGCTTTCTTAGCCCATGTCACGAACTTGAACAAAAACACGTCAGATTTGAATAATATTTCTGTTGTTAGTGAATTTCCTGACGTATTTCCTAAAGAACTTCCCGGTTTACCCCTAGAACGTGAAGTTGAATTCTTTATTGACCTTGAACCTGGTACAAAGCCCATTTCTAAAACCCCATATCGAATGGCTCCTATTGAACTTTAGGAGTTAAAGGTCCAACTACAGGAGTTGTTGGACATCGGTTTCATTCGTCCTAGTACATCTCCTTGAGGTGCTCCTGTTTTATTCGTAAAGAAGAAAAATGGTAGTATGCGACTTTGTATCGACTACCGGGAATTAAATCATGTCACTATCAAGAATAGGTATCCACTACCTCGCATAGATGACTTGTTTGACCAGTTACAAGGAGCACAATTCTTTTCAAAGATCAATCTTCGTTCTGGATATCATTAGCTGAAGATTAAAACTGAGGATATTCCAAAGACTGCCTTCAGAACTCGGTACGGGCATTATGAATTCTTAGTCATGTCTTTTGGATTGACTAATGCTCTTGCTGATTTCATGGATAAGATGAACCGTGTGTTAAAAGAATATTTGGATCAGTTCGTTGTTGTCTTTATTGATGACATCCTCATCTATTCCAAAAGCTGTGAAGATCATGAGCACCATTTGAAGCTGGTACTACAAAGTCTTCGTGATAACAAGTTGTATGCCAAGCTGAAGAAATGCGAGTTCTGGCTTGAGGAAGTAGCATTCCTTGGGCACGTGGTGTCAAAACATGGAGTATCTGTCGACCCGGCGAAGATTGAAGCCATACAAAGTTGGGAGCAACCAAAGTCGGTGACCAAAGTCACGTAGTAGCTTTACGGGCTTAAATTGGTTACTATCGGATATTCGTGGAAGGATTTTTTCAATCGCTACTCAGATTAACTCAAATTTTCGTAAAAGATATAAAATTCGGTTGGAGCGAGGATTGTGAAAAGAGTTTTCAAGAACTCAAGAGAAGACTCATTTCGACACCTGTTCTGACAATACCATCTGGTTCGGATGGATTTGTTATCTACAACGATGCTTCAGGCAAAGGGTTAGGATGTGTTCTTATGCAACATGGGAAATTCATAACCTATGCCTCGCGACAACTTAAAGAATATGAGAGGAATTATCCTCCTCATGATTTGGAGTTGGCAGCAGTCGTTTTCGCGTTGAAGATCTGGAGACACTACCTGTATGGGGAGAAAGTGGAGATCTATACAGATCATAAAAGCCTCAAATATTTCTTCACCCAAAAGGAACTCAATATACGGCAACGACGTTGGGTTGAGCTGTTGAAAGATTACGATCATACAATCCAATATCATCCTTGAAAAACAAACGTGGTAGTTGACGCATTGAGTAGAAGATCATATGCGGGTACGAGTGCAATATTGTTAACACAAATGTCCATTTTGTATGACTTGCAAAGGATGGAGATAGAGGTAAAGGCTCCAAGTACCCATATGATGATATCTAACATACGAGTAGAACTGACTTTAATCGATAAAGTTAAAGCTGCTTAAGCTACGGACATGGAGCTGATGTGTATGAAGAAGAAAGTGCAAGAAGGTGCTATTTCAAAAGCTAGAATCGATGAAGAAGGAATACTTGAAGTTAACTCAAGACTTTGTGTTCCTAACGATTCTGACTTGAAGCATAGAATCATGATGGAGGCACACAACACACCGTTTGCAATCCATCTTGGGAGTACCAAAATGTATTATGATCTTCGACATACAGTTTGGTGGAACAATATGAAGAGAGAGATCGCAGAGTTTATCTCGAGGTGTTTAACTTGTCAACGTGTAAATGCGGAGCATCAAGTGCCTAAGGGTCCATTGCAACCACTTGAGATTCTGAAATGGAAGTGGGAACACATTACCATGGATTTCGTTATGGGTCTTCCCACGGTTTCTCAAGGCATAGATGCGATTTGGGTTATTGTTGATAAATTAATCAAGTCTGCTCATTTCTTGCCTATACGGGAGACTTATTCCCTTGAACGTCTTGCTAGTATGTACGTGAAATGAGATTGTAAGATTGCATGGCGTGCCAGTATCCATAGTTTCGGATCGTGACCCAAGATTCACTTCACGATTTTGGGTTAGCTTGCAGAAAGCTATGGGCACGGATTTACGATTTAGTTTGGCATACCATCCTCAAACGGACGGGCAATCATAGAGGACTATTCAAACTCTTGAAGATCTATTAAGACTCTGTGTCCTAGATTTCAAAGGGAGTTGGGATAAATACCTACCATTGGTGGAATTCTCCTACAACAATAGTTATCAAGCAAGTATAGGTGTGGCTCCATTTGAAGCATTGTATGGACGAAAGTGTAAGACCCCAACTTTTATGAATAAAGAATAATTTTCTCGAATTATATTTTTGAATATTATGGTATTGATTTGATATATGTTATAGTTGTGGGTAATATTTATAAATTTTGCAAAGTACGCAAGTTGTTATATAATATTCGATTGGTCGGGGAATATTCGTACAACGGCACAATCATTGGTGGACCCCACAACGAAATTATTGTCGGATTGAGAAAACGACAAATATACTTTATGAAAATAACGGTGGAGGTTTTACCGTTAAAACTGTTGAACTACCCCTGTAGTAAAAAGTACAAGATACGCCAGTAGTTGCTCAAAGAGTACACCAGGTATTGATCATTGATGCTTACGTGAGAAGTCACTCAGTTATACTCAATTATTGCTACAGTAATTGCTGCATCGTAGTTCTTATATTATTGATTCAATTATTGTTACAATATCATCTGCATTATATGATATATTATTAAATCAATAATTGAGACGGCAAAGTTATTCATATTATTATTTGTAATATTGACAATGTCTGAAAGTTCATCAAGGAGAGGTTTGGTCACCTAATTGCGCGCCAATAAGGAGAAATCCTTATCGAAAAGCCCCCTCTTTCTTGGGAATGACCTGGTTATTAAATATTGTGAATTATAATATTAATGATGAATAAGTTCGTGTTGATTAAAGATGAATTTTATAGTTCCATTGTGTTGGACTTATTTGTGTTAGTATAATTGATGTCTGGAGGATATATTGTTTAATTGGGTATTCGGGACACTTTTTATGTCGGAGTACTATTCACGAGTTACTATTCACGAGTTAATATTCACGAGTTACTATTCATGAGTTACTATTCATGGGGTACTATTCACCCGTTGTTAAGGAAGGAGAACGACCACCTATCATATGCTTCAAATGCGGAGGGGAGGGACACATCAGTCCAAACTACGCGATGCCGTCCAAAGCATGTTATAATTATGGAAGAGAAGGTCACTTAGCCCGATTTTGTCGTTCATCGAAGACAAGTTCAGCTAGGATGGAGGCACTAAAGGCCGTCCTAGAAAAGTCAAAGTCGGTAGTGCAAGGAAGATCGTTTGTTGTGACCTCCCAGAAAGCAAGGAACCCGAATGAGGTCATCACGGGTAAGCTTATCATAAACTCTAACGAAGTCTATACTTTATTTGATACCGGTTCTACCCAATCTTTTATTTCTCCTACTTGCGCTCAACGATTAAATTTGACTCCGAAAAAATTAGACTTTGACTTATCTGTGGAAACTCCATTGGGAGAAACCTTCATTACATCCACTGGTTATAAGTCTTGTTTGGTTCAAATCGATAACCGCACATTACCTGTCAATCTTATTTCTTTAAAAATACTTGCGTTTGACGTAATTCTAGGGATTGATTGGTTAACTACTCATCATGCAAAAATTGATTGTTTTTGTAAGGTTGTTAGTTTTCATATTCCTAATCAACCTATTATGCGAATTCAAGCGACCAAACCATTAAAATCAATCACGGTCATTTCAAGCCATAAAGCTATTCATTTATTGAAAAACGGGTGTCAAGCTTTCTTAGCTCATGTCACAGATTTAAACAAAAATACGTCAGTTTTGAACGATATTTCTATTGTTAATAAATTTCCTGACGTATTCCACAAGAACTTCCCCGGCCTACCCCAGAGCGTGAAATTGAATATTGTATCGACCTTGAACTCGGTACAAAACCCATTTCCAAAGCCCCATATCGAATGGCTCTATTGAAATTCGTGAGTTAAAACCCAATTCTGAGGAATTGTTAGACATTGGTTTCCTTCGTCCTAGTACCTTGGGGTGCTCCTGTTCTATTCATGAAGAAGAAAGATGGGAGTATGCGACTTTGTATTAATTATCGGGAGTAGAATCATTTCACCATCAAAAATAGGTACCCATTGCCACGTATTGATGACTGTTTGACCAAATACCGTAAGGAGCCAAATTCTTTTCAAAGATTAATCTTCATTCCGGATATCACCAATTGAAGATTAGAACCAATGACATTCCAAAGACGGCTTTCAGAACTGTATGGGCATTATGAATTTCTAGTCATGTCCTTCGGATTGACTAATTCTCATGCTGCCTTCATGGATATGATGAACCGAGTATTCAAGGAATATTTGGATCACTTTGTGGTCGTCTTTATTGATGACATCCCTATTTATTCCAAAAGCCGTGAAGATCATGAGTAACACTTGAGGCTGACACTCCAAAAGCTTCGTGAATACAAGCTTTATGCCAAGTTGAAGAAATGCGAGTTCTGGCTTGAGGAAGTAGCATTCCTTGGGCACGTAGTATCAAGTCATGGAATATCTGTTGACCCACAAAGATTGAAGCTATTCAAAGTGGGAGCAACTTCTAAATCGCTGGATCAAGACGTAGCTTTCTCGGTTTAGCTGGTTATTATCGGAGATTCGTGGAAGGATTTTCTCGAATCGCTACTCCATTAACTCAGTTGACTCGAAAAGATACAAAGTTCGGTTGAAGCGAAGAATGTGAGAAGAGTTTTCAAGAGCTCAAGAGGAGACTCATTTCAGCACCTGTTCTGACAATACCATCTGGCTTGGAGGGATTTGTCATCTACAGTGATGCTTTGGGCAAAGGGTTGGAATGTGTTCTCATGCAACATGGGAAAGTCATAGCCTATGCCTCAAGACAACTCAAAGAATATGAGAGGAATTATCCTACTCATGATCTAGAGTTAGCAGCTGTTGTCTTCGCACTTAAAATTTTGAGGCATTACTTGTATGGGGAGAAAGTGGAGATCTTTACGGATCATAAATGCCTCAAATATTTCTTCCTTCAAAAGGAACTCAACATGCGACAACGACGTTGGCTTGAACTGTTGAAAGATTATGATCATACCATCCAATACCATCCTGGAAAAGCGAACGTGGTAGCTGACGCATTGAGTAGAAGATCATATGCAAGTACGAATGCGATATTGTCAACGCAAAGGCCCATTTTGTGTGACTTGCAAAGGATGGAGATAGAGTTAAAAACTCCAGGGACCCATGTGATGATGGCGAATATACGAGTAGAACCGACTTTAATTGATAAAGTTAAAGCTGCTCAAGCTACATACCCGGAGCTGATGCGTATGAGGAAGAAAGTGCAAGAAGGTGCTATGCCGGAAGCAAGAATCGATGAAGAAGGAATACTTCGAGTCAACTCCAGACTTTGTGTTCCTAATGACCCTGATTTAAAGTATAAAATCATGATGGAGACACACAACACACCATTTGCAATCCATCCTGGGAGTACCAAAATGTATCATGATCTTCGACATACATTTTGGTGGAGCAATATGAAGAGAGAGATAGCAGAGTTTATCTCAAGGTGTTTAACTTGTCAACGAGTCAAGGCGGAGCATCAAGTACCAAAAGGTCCGTTGCAACCACTTGAAATTCCAGAATGAAAGTGGGAGCACATTACCATGGATTTCGTTACTGGTCTTCCCAAGGTTTCTCAAGGCATAGATGCAATTTGGGTCATTGTTGATAGATTGACCAAGTCTGCTCACTTCTTACCTATACGAGAAACTTATACACTTGAACATCTTGCTCGTATATACATAAATGAGATTGTAAGACTGCATGGTATGCCAGTATCTATAGTTTCTGATCGAGACCCAAGATTTACTTAACGATTTTGGGTTAGTTTGCAGAAAGCTATGGGCACGGATTTACGATTTAGCTCGGCATATCATCCTCAGACGGATGGACAGTCGGAGAGGACTATTCAAACTCTTGAAGATCTAATAAGACTCCGTGTCCTTGATTTCAAGGGAAGTTGGGACAAGTTTTTACCATTGGTGGAGTTTTCCTACAACAACAGTTATCAAGCAAGTATTGGCATGGCTCCATTCGAAGCGTTGTATGGGAGAAAGTGTCGCTCTCCAAAGATAATTGGGATGAGGTGGGTGAAGCAACGCTTTGGGACCGGAGTTGGTACATATGACTACGAGAAAAGATTCAAACGATCCGACAACGTATAAAAACTTCACAAGATCGACAAAAGAGTTATCTTTGATCTTCATCGAAAGGACGAGAATTCGATATTGGAGATCATGTGTTGTTACGTGTTGCTCCATGGAAAGGAGTTACGAGATTTGGAAAGAGAGGAAAGCTCAATCCTCGATTCATTGGCCCATTTTTAATTCTTGAGCGAGTGGGAACTTTGGCCTATAGACTCGCCTTACCGCCAAGTATGTCTCGTGTTCATAATGTTTTTCACATATCTATGTTACGTAAATATGTGAAAGACCCGAACCACATTATTGAGTTAGAACCAAACGAGATAGAGGAAGATTTAACGTATGAAGAGTTACCTGTTAAAATTTTGGATAAGAAGGATCATGTTCTACGCTCCAAGGTTATACCTCAAGTTAAAGTTTTGTGGAGAAACCACGATGTGGAGGAAATGACTTGGGAGTTAAAATCTGAGATGAAGTCAAGGTATCCTCATCTCTTTGACATACCAGGTATGTACCCTAATTTCGAGGACGAAATTTCATAAGAAGGGGAGGTTGTAAGACCCCAACTTTTATGAATAAAGAATAATTTTCTCGAATTATATTTTTGAATATTATGGTATTGATTTGATATAATGTTATAGTTGTGGGTAATATTTATAAATTTTGCAAAGTACGCAAGTTGTTATATAATATTCGATTGGTCGGGAATATTCGTACAACGGCAAAATCATCAGTGGACCCCTAATAACGGAATTATCATTTGATTGAGAAAACGACAAAAATACTTTATGAAAATAACGACGGAGGTGTTACCAGATTAAAACCGTTGAACTACCCTTAGTAAAAAATACGATGATTATGCGTGGTTGCACAAAGATACACACGGTATTGATCATTGATGCTTACGTGAAAAGTCACTCAGTTATACTCAATTATTGCTACAGTAATTACTGCATCATAGTTCTCATATTATTGATTCAATTATTGTTACAGTATCATCTGCATTATATGATATATTATTAAATCAATAATTGAGACGACAAAGTTATTCATATTATTATTTGCAATATTGACAATGTCTAGAAGTTCTGTCAAGGAGAGGTTTGGTCACCTAATTGCGCGCCAATAAGGAGAAATCCTTATCGGAAAGCCCCCTCTTTCTTGGGAACGACCTGGTTGTTAAATATTGTGAATTATAATATTAATGATGAATAAGTTCGTGTTGATTAAAGATGAATTTTATAGTTCCATTGTGTTGGACTTATTTGTGTTAGTATAATTGATGTCTAGAGGATATATTGTTCAATTGGGTATTCGGGACACTTTTCGTGTCGGAGTACTATTCACGAGTTATTATTCACGAGTTACTATTCACGAGTTACTATTCATGGGGTACTATTCACCCGTAAGATATATTTATTTTTGGTCCAAATCATTTTTGGGTATAATATTATTCCATGAGGAGATGTGCTAATTTTTCAGACCGTTGATTGAAGATATAATAGTAAATCAATATGGACCGCTAGTGGAAGTTATAATAGTAAATCAATATGGATCGCTGGTTTAAAGTTTTAATAGTAAATCAGTATGGACCGTTGTTTTAAGTTTTAATAGTAAACCAATCTGGATCGTCCGTTTAAAGTAAATCAATTTGGACCGTTCATAAGTTAGTTACTATGCAGTACATTCTTCTATAAATAGAAGCTCATTCCTTCATTATTTCTTACGAATTCACTGAAACTCTAGAGAGAAAATTATAAGAGAACCTATAGAAAAGTATTCTGCTACTTCCCTACTCTTATATTCAGTTTCTTTTACGGTAAGGGATGTTATTTGTTGTACTCATGAAGAGAACTTCTATTATTCCATTATTTATTATTCTGTTGGAATAACCTGTATACGCGGGCTACCCTATACATGGTGACATTCTTTTAATATTCCGTTCTTTATTATTCTGTCGGAATATCCTCATGCTCATCGTACGTTTACGGGACTCGGTTCCATTATTTATTATCCCGTCGCTGAATATCCCATGCATGCATTTACGCCGACTGGTTCCATTATTTATTATTCTCGTCGAATATCCTCATCTGCGCGTTTACGCCGGACCGGTTCCATCCTTTATTATTACATTGGAATAACTCGCACTGCAAGGCCTATCTATCGCATGCATGGTGATTTCTTCATTATTCCATTCTTTATTATACTCGGTTGGTTAAAACTTTAACTTCTATCTTTGCATGAAATTAGTGGAATATCCTTGATATTTGCGCTTCATCCAAAGATCTTTTCATGGAAATATTCTTCTGAGAATTCTTGAATTTTACTCTACAAAGCGTGATCATGTTGACAATTTGGAGGTTATCATTTCCTAGATAAATTAATTCTTGAACTTGTTTTATTGAATTCTTATATCATTGTCATCATCCTCATGTTTATATTATATTGAAAGTCATCTGTGGCATGTAGTGCATAGATGGACTTGGTATGATTATGACCAGGGATTATTCGGTATAATCATGACCGTAATGTTACAAATGATGTGGTAAAAGTCCTTATTGGCCGTAGTGCATTGGTGGACAATTATTGGCATGATCATGACCATTAATGAATACACGAATGTCCGTGGCCCGTAGTGCATGGATAATTTATGGTCGTGATACCAAAGAATATCCTTGGCGAGAAGTGCGAGGGTGATTCGATGATGTGGATTATTTATTAAGTCGAGTCCCAAATGATAAAAGTGATGAAAAACCTTTTAAATCATAGAAGATAGTAGATTGTATTCTCTACTTGACTCTTATAATGGATTGCTTGTTCCGCTGCAGTTAAACTTGATGTTTGTTATATTTTATTAGTTTAACACTGTTGAAGGCTAATGATAACTTATTCTGCATTATCTTAGTCATAATATTTCTTACTGGGCTAGTTGAGCTCACCCTTTTACTTTTATTATTCTCTTCAGGAAATGAGAACGTAGCAGGGACTAGTCGGGGAACAAAGTGATGGTCCTAGATGTCTGCATTAGTAGTCCTCACTATTCTGTGAAATAGTGTGATAATAATTGTAACGAGGACTCCTTTTGAGTTTGTATACTCTCTAGTAGACAATATTTGTATTCAAACTCACAGTTTATGTTTTGTCGTATTGTACACGACAGTTATATTATTAAGTTGTAATTGAATTCTGTACCATGTATTTGGCGACTCAAGATGGGTGATGTATACCTAATTTTGGGGGCGTCATACAAAGTGTCGCTCTCCAGTATGCTGGGACGAGGTGGGTGAAGCTATGTTGTTGGGACCATAATTGGTACGCATAACTACAGAGAAGATCCAAATGATCCGACAACGTATACAAACGGCACATGATCGACAAAAGAGTTATGCGGATCTTCATCGAAAGAACGTGGAATTTAATATTGGGGATCATGTATTGTTACGTGTTGCACCATGGAAGGGAGTTACAAGATTTGGGAAGAGAGAAAAGCTCAATCCACGATTTGTTGGTAAATTTGAGATTCTTGACCGAATAGGAAATGTGGCCTATAGACTCGCATTACCTCCAAGCATGTCTCGTGTTCATAATATTTTTCACATATATATGCTTCGTAAATATGTGAAAGAACCGAACCACATTATTGAGTTAGAACCGGACGAGATAGCCGAAGATTTAACGTACGAGGAGGTACCTGTTAAGATCTTGCATAGGAAAGAACATGTCCTACGCACGAAGGTTATACCACAAGTTAAGGTTTTGTGGAGGAACCATGCTATTGAAGAAATGACCTGGGAGTTGGAATCAAAAATGAAAGCGAGGTATCCTCACCTTTTTGAAACACCAGATACGTACGTTAATTTTGAGGACGAAATTTCATAAGGAGGGGAGGTTGTAAGACCCTAACTTATTATAAATAAAATCGAATTTCCTCTAATTATTATTGTGAATAATAAGGTGTTAATTTGATATAATACTTTGGTTATGGGTGAAATGTGCAAATTTTGCAAAATAAGCAAGTGGTTATAAAATAATCATTGTTGTTTGGGAATATTCGTTTGGTCGTGGAATATTCTTTCTGTCGGGGAATATTCGTATGACGACGCAACCATTTGTGGGCCCCATAACGGATAAATTCATTTGATGAAGAAAACGACAAATTTGAGTTTTTACAAATAACGGCGTGTAGTTGTTACCTGCTAACACCGTTGGAATACCCAAAGGTTAAAATACGATGAATACGCGTGGTTGCACAAAGCGCACTTTACGGTTTTGCACAGTATTTTTGAATTATTGATTCTTACGTAAGAATGCACTACTCGATAATTGTTACAGTAATTACTGTTCAATATTTTATTTTATTGTTTCAATAATTGCTGCGTTAATATTTTATATTATTGTTGTTTCAATAATTGTCACTACACAGTATTTCCCATTATCGAATCAATAATTCATATTATTTGAATAATATTATGAGATAGCATTATTTGCAATGTCTAGAAAGTTCTATCAAGGAGAGGTTTGGTCACCTAATTGCGCGTCAGTAAGAAGAAATCCTTATCGGAAAGCCCCCTCTTTCTTGGGAACTGCCTAGTTGTCATAATTGTGATTTGTAATATTATTTGTGAATAATTAATTATTGATTTATATGATAATGAAATATTTATTTAATGCGGATATAAATGATGGATTTATTTATGTGGTTATAAATGAAGGAATTAATGTTGAGGGGTTTTATCAGTATTTTGTCGGAATGGAGGTATTAAAAATCAAACCAGTGTTCTTGTGATATATTGCGTGAGTTATAATTTTTAATTCGACCGTTGGATCGTTGTGAGTTTTGGATATGTTATACATATATAAGTTGAGTATATGTCCACATATTTTGAACCGTTAAAAAAGAACTTATGATTTGTTATGAATTTTAAGAGGTGACTGGTTCAGAAATTGTTGAAGTTTCAGAATTTATCATTTTGGTAGAAAATTCTAGAATTAGTGGGCCCCACTTTTGGTTGGTGAGAAATTTTCTCAAATTGAATTTCAAATATGGTGGGTGGCAATAGTAGTAGGTAAAGCCATCAGGTAGCAGGTCAAGTCTGCTTCGGCGTGCTAACATTTTCCTATAAATAGAGGGCTAAGTTAGAATTGAAAATCACACCAGAAATAAGTTTTCTTTCTCTCTATATTATCGAGCGTATTTTGTGAGTATTTAGATACTTTGAGAGTTGCTATTCAGTACAAGTTTCATTCAACATTATATCCGATATTCTATTCCAAAGTACGATTTCTTTTAGGTAAGGGATGTTATTTTCTTCCTAATGATGTTATTCTTTCAATATCATTATACCGAAATATTGGTATGGATTTTATTGTGGAATTTTTACCTTTTTGTGTTTGGGTTACTATTCACGATACTGAGACTATTCACGATATCTGACACTATTCAATTCAAAAAATGAAAATTTCTTCTTTTTGTCCAAGATGTCTATTATGGTTACTATCTTTGATTGTATCCATGTTTTGATCTTTATTTTTGAATTCTGCTTCAAATTTGGTTATTATGGAGTATTATTGAACTTGGATAAACTGTAATACGAATCCCTAATATTTGTCCTTTTGTTTCACTGGATTCGTTTTCTTTAAGATATTTTTCATCATCCTCAGTCCTAAATGATTATATTACTGAATAGCTTTGGCTTGTAGTGCAAAGATGAATGATTACCTAATGAATATCTTGGCCCGTAGTGCAAAGATGAAGCGGTGTTGAGATGAACATGACCAACTAGTGATATAAAATGAATATCTTTGGCCTCAGAGTACAAAGATGAATATTTGATTCAAGATGTATATTGATTGATGTTACTGGGATAAAATATTGATGATGGACTTTTAAATCTTAGAAGATAGTAGAATTCTTTCTCTACTTGACTCTTCTAATGGATTGTCAAGCTTCACACAGTAGTTGTTGATCTAAAACTTGTTGTCTATTATATTTTATCGATTTTTCCTGTTGAAGACTAATGATAATTTGTTGTATATTATCTTAGTCATAATATTCTTTTACCGGGCTAGTTGAGCTCACCCTTTTCCTTTTTGTTCCATTGTTCTTCCTCGTGAGAGAGAGAATTTAGCGTAAACTAAATAAATTATGGAGTGATGATTCAAGATAGTTATTTTAGTAGTCCTCACTATTTTGTAAAATAGTGTATTAATAATTGTAATGATGACTCATTTTGAGTTTGTATACTCTCTATTAGACAATAGTTGTATTGAAACTCATAGTATATGTGTTGTCGTATTTTGCACGACAATTGTATTACTGAAGTTGTATTTGTTTCTGTACCATGTATTTGGCGACTCAGAATGGGTGATGTAAACCTATTTTGGGGGCGTCACATTTTGTAATTATAATTTGACCTAAATTTATGGCAACACATACATGAAAACCGTCGTTATAGGATCTATAGCGACACTTTTGTTGTGAAATAACAAAAAATATTGTGAATTTAATAATTCTCTAAATTTTTCTAACGTTCTCATTTAATCTTTAGGCAAAATGTATATAAATATTAACTTAAAATATAAACATGGTTATCAAACAATGTTATCCAAATTTTATTTTATTATTGAAAATGAGTAAATATAAAAATACATATCGTCAGTTTAATGTATTTGATAAAGCTCTCTTCTTTATTGTCTAACAGTGATGTTTGGCACCATTATGTATCAGATAAGATTCAAGTCCTTTGGGTAGACATTTTATTACAGTAACATAATTTCAAGCACATGCTTCATCGAGTCAAAGAACTTTGAAGGCAAGATTATTTTAAGTTTGTACATTGTCAGCACTATATTTTTCTCCATTTGATATATATCACTGTACCTTATTACCGTTGAGCAAAGATCCTGAAAGAAATTTGAAAATTCGGTCAAGGCATCAACAATTTTTTTGGGTAGCATCTCACGAAATGCAATTGGTATCAATTTCTGCATGAATACATGACAATCGTGACTCTTGAACCCAGTAATTTTCAACTGTTGAACCTTACTGCAACAAGATATGTTAGAAGCATAGCCATCCGGGAGCTGCAATGCACTTACCCACTTGCAAATGTCTTCAACCTGTTGCTTGGTAATACAAAATGGAGCTTTTGATTTTGAGTTGTTAGGACGGAGTCATAATTCCCGCCTGTTGTTCATAACCTCCAAATCTTTACGAGATTTATCATTGTCTTTTATTTTACCACTCACATCTAACACTGTGTAGAACACTTTCTCAAATACATTCTTTTATATATGCATGACATCTATACAATGATAGACTGATAGTGTGACCCAGTATGGCAACTCAAACCAAATAGGCGAGTGAGTCTAATTATGAAATTTTCCGTACCCTATTGCTCTTAATTTACCATGCTCCTTCCATAGAGGTGAAAATTTCAGATCATTGAGCCAGCCCAAGACCTCGTTCCCTGACAATCGACCAACAACACCTTTCTTCTCTGTCTTTCTGTTGAACTGTACATACATCTTTATATAACAGTGTTCAATATGCAAGAATTATGAGCAGTTTCAAAGAAACTAGTTTTTTGCCCATGAAGTAGTTGTGTGCCTTGCACATCCCCCATACAAACTGGACATGACAACTTCCCATGAGTCGACCAACCACTAATCATCCCAAGTGCAGACAGTCAGTGATACTCCACAACAGGGCATCCTTCATCACAATATCTTAAGTTCATCAACTAACAGTCTGAGGTACATGTTTGTCTTTTGTAGGACTTATTGAAAGTAGTATGCATACAAGCCAGTCATGTATGATGATAAAACATATACTTTGTAATTAATCTTATTTATTTATTAATAAAAGAATTATTTATTAAAGGCATTTATTATCTACATGGTACTGTTTTAATAATATGTGATAAACCCATAGTTTTAAGCAATGCTTTTAGAATCATGATGAGATCATGCTAATGAGATCTAAATTCTTAGATAACTTAAAACGAAAATGTTCCCAATCAATGAATTACTAAAAAGGGGATTAGTGAATTCAGATAAATTGGTACGTACGTTACTTGCTCATTAGATGAGGATGATTGATCTCATGATCATTTGTGTGGAGACACTAAAGCAAGTATGTAGGTGCTTATTAGAGAATAAGTTCACTTTGACGTGACTCACAAGGAATACCTAATGGAGTTTTACTTGTCACCAATAGGAATTCTCAGTAGTGATAGTAGTACAAATGATCCTTAGACTTGAGATCATCATAGTATCTTATATATAATGAATTACACTTTGACTTATTCCTTAAGACTCTTAGAGTATATCAAAGGGTATGCTTTGGTGTAATAAGTTATATATGAAGGTAGTGAATGATCAATATAGAATCTACCACTTCTAGTAAAAGAAGAGAAATGTCCTATGTGATTCGATAAATGACAACCCATGAATCCTTGGCCAAGGTGGAATGAAATTAGAAAGTAGTTTCTAATTTACATTAATTAGGAGTTGTGCATTTAGGAATTGAAATATATATAATTAAATAAAATAAGACTTGATAGTAATTCCATGTCTTATATTTAATTGGGACATTGTATGGTGGAAGGATTGAATTGTGCATTTCAAATTATTAACTCAAAGGTTCTTTTATGATTAATGTTGAAATCTATATTATCCTAAAAGTCGCTGATCGCTAGGAGAGGCTTATCCCTATTGTAGAATAAATATTATTTATTTAAATAAATTAATCGTTTAATTTATTTATTTAAATAAGATTAGAATTGTTCTAATTGATTTATTCACAACCGGTTTAATATGGAGAACCTAAAGGGTCACACCATAAAAGAAAGAATAATTATTTAAGAAGTTAATGGCATAATCGTAATAATATGTTAAGTATATTTAATTTAATCTATGGTGATAGAATAAATTAAATAGCTTAATATTTATTATTTCATATTTTAGAAATATTAAATATAAATTAATAAGAGGAGTCTTATTAATATTATTACAATTATTATTATTTTAATTTCTAAAAGAGTTTAGGAATTAATTTAATATAAGTACTCTCATTTATTCCTAATAGGGTTAGGAGAGAAAATTAGTTAAAGGAGTTTAATTAATTATCCCTAATAAGATTAGGGAGCCCATTTAATTAAAAGAGTTTAATTAAATAAATAATACCTTATTTTAATTAAAATAGGGTTACCTGTTATCTTTATAAGAGGAGTCTTATATCATATATCAAAATATATACGTAATTCCAATAGTTGGAAAGTACGCCCCCTTTTCTATAGAGATAGGAAAAACTATGGTTTGAGCCAATACACCCTTCTTCTTAAAAATTGTTCTTCCTTGGTGGATCACCTCTAGAGGCCATACACTTGGGTGGTTAACATTGATCAAAGGAAAGAATCTACTCGGAGATTCAAGGAGATCGCGAAGAAGTATGAGGTGAACTCGTACTTGTGGAAGCTCGTATCTACAAGCTCGTAATAGGATTAGTTAGAATTTTTTGATGAACCGTAGATCAAGGAGAAAGGAGTGCTCGAAGACCCGTTTGTAATGGAGCCCAGGTTTAAATGTAATAGTTATATTTAAATGTTTATTCTTCCACCCTATTGTTTGACCTTTTGGTTCACTTGGTGGCTCTAGTGAACCAAACTAGAATAAAAGTCCATAATCAATCTGGGTAGAATATAGTATTCTATATGTGCATACTAGTATTATATATATTATATATTATGCAAACATGCTTTGCATGTTTAATAATATGACGCGTATTGTGACGCCCCCAAAATAGGTATACAACACCCATTCTGAGTCGCCAAATACATGGTACAGAAAGCAAACTACAACTTCAATAATACAATTGTCGTGCAAAATACGACAACACATACTGTGAGTTTAAATACAAATATTGTCTTCTAGACAATCACTACTACAAAATATTAAATAGACTACATAAAAACGTTGTGGTATTTTTTTTTATAACGTTTTTAAAAAAAACGTTGTAGATATATATACAAAAACGTTGTCTATTTAAAAGGGCATTTTTTTTGTTTTAATTAGATAACGTTTTTTTTTTTAAAATGTTGTCTATCATATAAAACACGGAGGTACTGAACACTTGAAATTAAAAGACATAGTCTTTTTCTGCCCAAGGCTCGTTAGTTTCGTTCTTTTATCTTCAGTTTCCTTCTCCAAGTGAGTTTTTCGTTTCTTCTCCAAGTGAGTTTTTCGTTCCTTCTCTTCCTCCGGTTGAATTAGTGGCGGCGTTCCTTCTCCAAGTGAGTTTTTCATTCCTTCTCTTCCTCCGGTTGAATTAGTGGCGGCGGTGAATCTATCGGTTCCTGCTGCCGGAGACGTCTTCAGCGGTGATGTGGAAGGTCGGGGCGGAGGAGGAGTTAGTACTACTGGGACGAGGCCAATGAGGTCACTTTCTTCGACTATCGGGAGAACGAGAAATGAAAGAGCGGTGAAGAAGACGGCGTTAGGGTTTAGGGTTTTTGGATTTGCCTTCTATTTGATTTCGTTCTTGGTGATGGCTGCTGACGTGAATAAGGGTTGGGCTCTTGACTCCTTCCACCGTTATGTTGAGTTCAGGTTTATTAATTTCACTTCCCATCTCTCAATCTATATTATGTATCTATATTATACATTTATACACTTTCAGTTCACAAAAAGATTTTTACACTAGACGAAGGAGTATAATTTTCATTACAATTGTTCCTCTTATTAGTCTTATAATTCAATTGCTAAATCCTCCCCCCGCCTGATAATCTCCAATTGCTAATATTCATATTTTTATAGCTTTGTGTTCATCCAGCCAAAAAGGTGAGACATGGACTTTTGGCTGCTATCGAGGGACTCTTATCAAAACGTTGTTATACACTGAAGGAGAGCAGATTAATGCTTTTGGTAAGCTGTGAATTAAGCTAATAATGTTTAAAGACATCTGGTAACTTATGATAATACATTTTTTACAAAAGAAAAATTAGTGTGTGCAACAAATGGTAATGTGTAGGAGGATTTTTGGATGCATTTGGTCTTTGTTTGGGTCAAAATTCAACATTTGTTGGTTCGCTTCAGAAGTTATTTATATTATCAATATTGTTGTCAAAGTTTTACTATTGCTGCATTTTATCAGTCTTCTAGCAAGTTGTTTGTTTGTTTTCCCTGTTTAACTAACAACTTTTTACATTGATTTTCATGTATGCAAATGATTGGTGGTGGTGATAAATGTTGCTCTATTCTTTTGAAGAGCTTCCTTTATGTTGATCTTCTAGTCTCAATTTAGCAAACTTCATGACATCATCGATAAGTTTGTTGAGCGTGGTCTTCGTTCTCTGGCTATTACAAAACAGGTGAATTTAGTTATATGAGTTGTTACCTGAGTACCATATATGATATTGAACTTATAAGAAAATAGTGATGCTCAACTAGCCCAGTTCTATTCTATAGTCATAATATTGAACTGATACTTGATTTGGCTGCAAAGAGTGATGCTTCCAGCAGATATCTACATAAAATGGTGGCAGATGAAGGCTCTAATATGCAATTTTTAATGAGCTCGTATGCCTTTAAGATATTATTCACTCAATTTTGTTCACTCAAGTCGCTTATGAAAATGTTCGTAAACATTTGACTGTGCATTGTTTGAATCGATTAATGTTGTTTTAATTAATTTTTAATCTCAATTCTTAAAGGTCTAATTACGTTAACTCCTTGTGTCCTGGCTCATCAAATCTCAGACAAAGAGGTCCTTCTAGAAGGTATTGCCACCCTAGTGCTTTCTCCTGGTATACTTATTACTTTTTATGGTATTATTCAAAGTGTTAAAGTTGCCAAATCTGGGCACATGCTATATATAAAATATCTTTGCATGAGGTGCTCTTGTACGAATATTAACTCAATGACTCTAAAGATGTATATTTGTGTGTGTGTGTGTCTCTTTATATATATATATATATATTGAGGTTCTTAATAAATCAGTATTCTTTTTTATTATTGATATGTATATATATTTTAGAACATTTCAAAGGATATGATGCTTTGTAGAACAAATTATGCTCTTGCATTTCTTCTGAATGTGTGTGGGAGAGACAGACAGAGAAATTCAGGGGGAAGGAAGGTGGGAGAGAGTTATGCTTGCTCACAGAATAGGGGTAAAATAACACTCTTGATTGTTGGCCGTTTTGCTGCCCTCATAACTTTATAATTTGGACTTATATGTCTCAATTGGCAGGTTTGAAAGGTAAGTGTCTTTCTTGAAAGTTATGATTAGATGCACTTAAGCTTTTATTTTTATGAGCTTGCCAGCTGATTGGTATGAATCAGCTTTCTGCAGCTAGCATGCCTCTTGAGAGGAGCTGGTCTGATTCCTTTGATTATTATAAACTATGTATACATACAAGCATTTTCTTAATTAATAGAAGTGCTCTTATGTGTATTAGAATTTAGACATCTATATCAGCTGAGGTTTGCCTTGTCTTATTGAGTTGTATATTATTTGGTCACAGGTGGAGCCTGCAAAACTTATGCAAAATAGCAGGTGCCCGCTAGGGAAGGTTTCTCATAAAGGTATGGAGTTGAGTCACATGTACTTTTCTGCTTTATGGCTCTTTATAAGAGCTAATTGGCAATGTGTCTTATAGGCACAGTTAGTGGTAACAAAAGTATTTGTGGCTCAGCCAGTACAATACCTCCGTTGAGCACGGCTGCTTCTAAATGCCATTTATGTGGTAATATGAGATGCCAATGCAGCCTTCAAAATGATTTTGCCCATGCATCCTTTATGGGTAAGTTTAGAGTCTCTTATGCTGTTTTTCATCTCGCCCTCCTTCAATAGTTTAAGCAACTTATTTACTTGTTTTGGTGCAGATTTAACTTTAGAAAGATCAGTGGGACAAGATCGTGGTGCTTTTACAATGGTAAATACAGCTGTAGCCTCATTTGTTTGATTAATTTAACTTTGATGCCTTCAATTTATCTTTATACTACATGAGTTGACCCTTTGTATGGTCCAGGATCACGAGGTAAAAAGCATGCTGACATCAACTATGTGTAAATCAGATCCAGAGTCTGATGGTAAGGATGGTATTTTATGTGTTTATCATAATATTTTGTGTGTTCATTATTAAGGTATTAACATGTTGTTGAAATGATTTGAAGTGGCTGGTAGCAGCAGGAAAAAGAAAGACTGGAAAGGCAGCAACAAGAAGGTGAGCTGAAAATCTGCAAAACTCCACAGCATGTGTTTATGACACTCAAGTGCATTCAAACCTTTCCAACTATTTTATTGCTGATCAAATTTGAAGTTTTAGCTTCTTTTTTCCCCTGAAGATTTATGGCAGTTAAGTGTATATTCAAACGAATCTTTTCTTTCTTCTGAATGAAACATATTAGATTGATTAAACGAAGAAAACGTGGGAGATATCGGCGCTGTCATTTATAGGTTCAATTAATATCTGGATAACAATTAAGAATAATATGTAGAAGCTGAATAATACCTCTGTTGAGCACGGCTGCTTCCAAATGCCAACTTCAGGTATTTGCATCAACTATTGACACTTTTACAGCATTTTGAAAATATGATTAGGTTTCAGTAAGCCATGTTTACGATGTAGAAGTCCATATATTTGTTAGTCTGGCTTTTTGATAGTCTAGCTCAAGTGAAGGTGTTATCTTTTTTGTAGAAACACCAAGGAAGTTGCCATTGGGTCAACATACATATTATGAAAGTGAGGATTTATAGTGAGGATTGCATTTGTATGAAAGCAATGCAAATCTTGATGCAGAGTATTTTGGGATAGAGGAATGCCAAGGTATGCTGCTGTGTTTTCTCTATTACCATATGCACTGTGTTTTCTCTATGATCTTAATCAGTTTCCCTGATCTTTATCAGTTTCCCTGGGCTAGTGTAACCATTTTAATCTTAATCTTCTTTCCTTTTTTTCGGGATGAAGGCTCCTATTTGAAGTCAGTTAACCAATGCACTGGAAGTGGACAACTTACCAAGCTGTCTTTCAAGACTAATCAAGTACCAGTAAAAGGGCACTAACTATTCAAGGAAGCTATATGTATTTCATTAATCATTTTTAAGATTATGTTGTGTAACATTTAAGTTCAAGTAGTTTCATGATTGATGTTGTTTTCAATATCAGATGTTCTCTTTTTGATGGGCAACGTATGTGAGCAGCTACATGTAGAGCATATATGATAGTTTGGTATATATTTTGTGGATGTAGTAATTTGAATTACACGAATGGTATTATTGGAATGTATTTTGAATGGTTGATACATTTTGGCTTTAAATTTAAATGAGAATTTAGATCTTTTAGCTATATATCATGGCATTAGCATATTGAAGGTGCATTGGTAATGTTGGTGAACCAACTTTTTTTTTTCTTTTTTTTTTAATCTACAATATTTTAAAAACGTTGTGTAATCATACATTTTACAACGTTTTTATCCAAAAATCATTTGGAATCATACCTTCTACAACGTTTTTAAGCATCTGCTAATTTATGGATAACAAATCTACAACGTTTTTTTCATAAAAAACGTTGTGGAATGTGCTTAACTACAACGTTTTAAAAACGTTGTGTAAGGGTGTCAAATAGATGACACCCTTAACCACTTACATTTTCCTCGATCAAACCACAACATTTTTTTCAAGGTTGTCTATTTACTGTTTTGTAGTAGTGAATATCCATACTCAAATAAGTCCTCATTACAATTATTTAAACACTATTTTACAGAAATAGTGAGGACTCCTAAAACATCTTTCTAGAACCATCACTCCATACCCCGACTAGATCCTGTTATGTTCTCACCTCCTGAAAAGAAAAATGGAACAAAAAGAAAAATGGTGAGCTCAACTAGCCCAGTAAAGAATATTATGACTAAGATAATATACAACAAATTATCATTAGTTTTCAACAAGAAAAAATCTGATAAAATATAATAGACAACAAGTTTTAGATCAACAACTGCAGCGAAAATAGCAATCCATTAGAAGAGTCAAGTAGAGAAAGAATTCTACTATCTTCTAAGATTTAAAAATCCATCATCAATATTTTATCCCTGTAACAACAATCAATATACATCTTTAATCAATATTCATCTTTGCACTACAGGTGTGACACCCCCAAATTCGGGTACTTCGATTTCACGAGATTTGGTGTTCGCTGTACAAATATCATCTATCTATCTACCCATAATAAATACAAACCATGCAATAGATAGAAATAAAATCTTCCCCTTAAGGGTTACAACATCCGAATAATAAAATACAATCCCAGGTTAAACTAACCTTAAATATCTGTGCGGAATCATAAACAAATAAGTCTTTAAACAACATCATTAACTCAAATCTTAAACATAAATACATCATCAAATAAAATAACAAGTCTTCATCATTTGCTAACTTTGCCCTTACCTTTACTAGTGGAAGGTTCATCAGTTCTTTCGTTCTTAACTGCAATGTTATTATCAAGCAAGAGTGAGCACTAATGCCCACAAGTATAATAATGAAATAACAGTATAATAACATGTGAGTAAATCAAAGACATCTGAATAAAAGCTCAACTTTTGAATCAAGAATGAATAACAAGAATCAAAAGAATTTTGAGGGTCATAAGACCTTGAACTATGTCCTAGGTTATCAAGGGTCATACTTGAAACCTTTAACAGTCATAAGACTAGGGACCTTTCTACTCGTACTTAGGGGATCATCCCTTTCTTAGTACATACACATGCACAATATCTTAACGCTTAACGCATACGTAAATCCCTTTGCAAGGTTGTTCATCTCAGTTTGACATTCGAGTCCGCACCAAAGGAAGTTTGGTTTGGATAATTCATCAAGGGTTCTAAAATTTAGAACGCTCATCAACTATGGACTAGTCGAATCAATAAGGGTTCGCTAGTCTAATAAGGTTCAATAATAATGATATTCAAATTGAATAATAATCTTAAGGAGTATACAATAGAACGATTATTGTATAACAAAATCATACTTTGAAAAGATAATCAATCTTTAATATAATAATTCAAACTTGAATAATAGTAATGATAATTACTCGAGGTAAATAATAAACTTGAACAATAATGACAAGTAGGGTTAGGAAACTTGCCTCGTGCGTAGATTACACTTTAACTAAGCACGTTCTATGAATTTAAATCCTACATACCATTCACATTCACAATACCAGTTAATTATAACTTAACTAATCATCAATGATCATTCTTTTGTCTAAACTTTGGTTATGACTATACTTAGTCAAATTATCACATTTTATTAACATATAATATCACCTCATGAATAATGAATTAATTATGTATTCAATAATTCAACCCACATGCAATTATGTTATTTACATGATAAACATCTATTTTATCTTCACATTATACTTCTAACATGTTTACATGTCCATTAAATTAATTTACTAACACATTGTTAGACTTAAACATTTAAAAAAAAATCTCATTCTAACATTACGAGAGGTGGCTGTTTGGCTTCACAATATGATCGTTCTTCTGCACACAAGACGCGATGGCGTCAAGCGTCATGTCTGTGTATTGCCATTTGCTGAGTCTCAAGGCACGAGTTGAGGCATGCCATGAGGTTCCGAGCTTCGCCTCGCACGATTCGCGAAAATTGCAGAACATGGCCAAGGAACTCCAATAAAATTATTACTACTCGAATTTAATCATACCTACATGATATAATTCATGTATAATCATAACCCAACATTTATATACTTACATTAACCAATTTAAACACTTAATAACAGATTTAAAGCATGTGAATTTCACTGACTTTGATGTTCTTGGAGGTTTTAAAAATAAAACATGAAAATTATCACTACTGGATTCGTTATAACAATCAATCCGCTTCATTTAAACTTTGGTCTCTTCAGATCAACATGCATAACAACATACAAGTGTAAAATTTAGGGATAATATACGATCAATACATAAAATATCACGTATAAGGTCATAAGGCCAAAACCCACACTCTGTAATTTTGTAGAAATCATATACGACATGTTTTCATGAATTTGATGATATGGTTTATATAATATATATAATTAAACACGATTTGATATGTCATAACACACATACAACCCATAATCATTACTCCTAACCCAATTACAGAGGTTAAACCAAAAACTTTAAAAGTAATTTTCATGAAAACTAAAATACGTAAAGTAGAAATTGGGAAGGAGGAGATTACCCAAAGTGTAGTGTGGATTTTAATAAGAGATGAATATCAATTTCTCTCTGACTTCTCAACTAATATTCTGTATCTCTCTCTGTGAAAGCTCTCTAGACTTAGCAATAATGAAGAAAAGAAAAGAAGATGTCTGATATATTAAAGGAACTGACGCACTGAGTGGTCAATTAACCCAGTCATGGGCAACTGCTAGTAACTCCCATTAAGGCCATGTTTGGCTAGGCTTAATAGATTTCAAAACCATTTAATTTAATAAAGCTTTATCATATGGTTTAATTAATGTCACACTCCTTCATAAAATAAATCAATATCTTATTTAATTTATTTTAAATAAAATATAATAGTTTCTCTTAGTCACATAATTAAATTTCTCATTAATAATTAATGTCAAATTATTAACTCTCTAATTAATAATTAAATTAATAAAAATAACATCATGCTTAATTAAATATTTTATTTAATTCAATAAGCTCACATAAATACATACTTGAATAATAAATATTCTCTACATTAATTTAATAAATGTAACACATAATTAAATTAATCTACCACAATTGCATCAAATAATTATTTAATCAAATAATTAAATCATCAAAAAATATTTATTTAATTCAATAAATATTAAAATTAAATTACAAAATTCTCGTTCGTCACAACAGGCCAAATATATTCATTTGTATCACCAGTTGGTCATGTTCATCTCAACACCTGTTCATCTTTGCACTACGGGCCAAAGATATTCATCAGTTAATCATTCATCTTTGCACTACAGGCCAAAGATATTCAGTAATATCATCATTTAGGACTGAGGATGATGAAAAGTATTTTAAAGAAAACGAATCTAGTGAGACAGAAGGACAAATATTAAGAATTCGTATAACAGTTTATCCAAGATCAATAATACTCCATAATAACCAATTTTGAAGCAGAATTCAAAAATAAAGACCAAAACATGGATACAATCAAAGATAATAACCATAATAGACATCTTGGACAAAAAGAAGAAAATTTTATTTTTCGGTGAATAGTGTCGTATATGTGAATAGTAACCCCGACACAAAAAGTTTCAAATTTTATAAAAACGTTCACCAATATTTCGGCATAATGATATTGAAGAAAATAATATCATTTAAGAAGAAAATAACATCCCTTACCTCAAAATAACGGTACTTTTTATCTAATATCGATAGAAAGTCAAGGAAACTTGTCTTAGAAACAACAACTCTCAAAGTATATAAATACTCACTAAAATACGCTCGACAATATAGAGAGAAAGAAAACTTGTTTCTGGTGTGATTTCCAATTCTAACCTAAGCGTCTATTTATAGGAAAATGCTAGAAACGCATACTAGAGACTAAAATAATAAAATAATATTATTATTTACACCAACCTCTCACGCATGCTTTGTTGACAAATAATACCACCATCTTTGAACAATTTTCAAAGACCCACATGTTGTCAAACAAGAGTGGGTCCCACCCATAATTTAATAAAAATCATTTTATTTTCTGAAACTTCAGTAATTCATAGAAAATAGCTCGTTTATCAGAAAATACGAATTTTATGTCCATTCTGCTTGGAATCAAATTTCTACAACTTTGTAGCTTTGAGTTTTTCCAAAATTCCAAATATAAAATATCCGAAATCCACAAACGAATAATTTTTAATACCTCTACACCGACAAAATACTGATAAAACACCTCAAGATTAATTCCTTCATTTTATCCACATAAAATAAATATATCCATCATTTATATCCACATAAAATAAATATTTCCTTATCATATAAATCAATAATTAATTATTCACAAATAATATTACGAATCACAATTATGACAACCAAATTTGCTCCTCAGAAAAGAGGGGGCTTTTCAATAAGAATTTTTCCTTCATCGCGCGCTTAATTAGGTGACCAAACCTCTCCTTGATGAACTTTTAGACATTGCCAATAATGCTATCTAATAATATTATTCAAATAATATGAATTATTGATCCGATAATGAGAAATATCGTGCGGTGATAATAATTATTGAAAAATAATAATATAAAATATCAACGCAACAATTATTGAATCAATAAAATAAAATATTGAACAGTAATTACTGTAACAATTATTGAGTAGTGACTTCTTACGTACGAATCAATAATTCAACTATACTGTGAAATACCGTAATCTTCGCTCAACCACGCTGGCACATCAGTATTTTAACCAACGGGGTATTCCAACAAAGTTAATAGTAACAACTACGCCAATTATTTATAAGAACTCAAACTTGTCATTTTCTTCATCCGGCGCTTATTCTTTATGGGGCCCACTAATGATCATACTGTCAATGTATGAATATTCCCCACAACAACAATGATTATTTTATAACCACTTGCTTATTTTGCAAAATTTGCACATTTCACCCATAACCAAAATATTATATCAATTTAACACCTTATTATTCACAATAATAATTAGAGGAAATTTGATTTTATTTATAATAAGTTGGGGTCTTACAACCTCTCCTCCTTATGAAATTTCATCCTCAAAAATGACGTGATACACGGTGTTTCAAAAAGGTGAGGATACCTCGCTTTCATTTCTGATTCCAACTCCCAGGTCATTTCTTCAATAGCATGGTTTCTCCACAAAACCTTAACTTGTGGTATAACCTTCGTGCGTAGGACATGCTCTTTTTCCTATCCAAGATCTTAATAGGTACTTCTTCGATCGTTAAATCTTCTTATCTATCTCGTCAGTTCTAAAGAAATAATATGGTTCGGGTCTTTCACATATTTACAAAGCATGGATATGTGAAAACATTATGAACACGAGACATACTTGGAGGTAATCTTGAGTCTATAGGCCACATTTCCTATTCTATTCAAGAATCTCAAATGGACCAACAAATCTTGGATTGAGCTTTCCTCTCTTTCCAAATCTTGTAACTCCCTTCTATGGAGCAACACGTAACAGTACATGATCTCCAATATTAAACTCCACGTCCTTTCTATGAAGATAAACATAACTCTTTTGTCGATTTTGTGTGGTTTGAATACGTTGTCAAATCATTTGGATCTTTTTCTGTAGTTATGCGTACTAATTCTGGTCCCAACAACGTTGCTTCTCCCACCTCGTCCCAGCATACCGGAGAGCGACATTTTCTTCCATACAACGCTTTGAATGGAGCCATGCCTATACTTGCTTGATAAATGTTGTTGTAGGAGAATTCCACCAATGGTAGGTACTTATCCCAACTCCCTTTGAAATCTAGGACACAGAGTCTTAATAGATCTTCAAGAGTTTGAATAGTCCTCTCGATTGTCCGGTCCATTTGAGGATGGTATCTTTGAACTAAATCAGAAATCCGCGCCCATAGCTTTCTGCAAGCTAACCCAAAATCGTGAAGTGAATCTTGGGTCACGATCCGAAACTATGGATACTGGCATGCCATACAATCGCACAATCTCATTCATGTATATACGAGTAAGACGTTCAAGGGAATAAGTCTCACGTATCGGTAAGAAATGGGCAGACTTGATTAATCTATCAACAATAACCCAAATCGCATCTATGCTTTGAGAAACTTTGGGAAGACCTGTAATGAAATCCATAGTAATGTGTTCCCACTTCCATTTCGGAATCTCAAGTGGTTGCAATGGACCCTTTGGCACTTGATGCTCCGCCTTTACACGTTGACAAGTTAAACACCTTGAGATAAACTCCGCGATCTCTCTCTTCATATTATTCCACCAAAATGTATGTCGAATATCATGATACATTTTGGTACTCCCAGGATGGATTGCAAATGGTGTGTTGTGTGCCTCCATCATGATTCTATGCTTCAAATCAGAGTCGTTAGGAACACAAAGTATGGAGTTGAATCTAAGTATTCCTTGTTCATCGATTCTCGCTTCTGGAATAGCTCCTTCTTGCACTTTCTTCTTCATACGTATCAGCTCCAGGTCCGTAGCTTGAGCAGCTTTAACTTTATCGATTAATATCGGTTCTACTCGTATATTCGGCATCATCATGTGGGTCCCTGAAGTCTTTAATTCTACCTCCATTCTTTGCAAGTTATACAGAATGGGCCTTTTCATTGACAATATCACACTCGTACTCACATATGATCTTCTACTCAATGCGTCAGCTACCACGTTCACTTTTCCAGGATGATATTGAATAGTGTGATCGTAATCTTTCAATAGCTCAAATCAACGTCGTTGCCGCATGTTTAGTTCTTTTTGGGTGAAAAAATATTTGAGGCTTTTATGGTCCGTATAAATGTCCACTTTCTCCCCATACAAGTAGTGTCTCCAAATTTTCAACGCGAATACGACTGCTGCCAACTCCAGATCATGAGTAGGATAATTCCTCTCATATTCTTTGAGTTTTCGTGAGGCATAGACTATGACTTTCCCATGTTGCATGAGAACACATCTTAACCTTTTGCCTGAAGCATCGTTGCAAATAACAAATCCATCCGTACCAGATGGTATTGCCAGAACAGGTGCCGATATGAGTCTCCTCTTGAGCTCTTGGAAACTCTTCTCGCATTCCTCGCTCCATACGAATTTTGTATCTTTTCGAGTCAGCTGAGTTAACAAAGTAGCAATTCGAGAAAATCCTTCCACGAATCTCCGATAATAACCAGCTAAGCCCAGAAAGCTACACACTTCGGTCACCGACTTCGGTTGCTCCCAACTTTGTATTGCTTCAATCTTCGTCGGGTCAACAGATACTCCATGTTTTGACACCACGTGCCCAAGGAATGCTACTTCCTCAAGCCAGAACTCGCATTTCTTCAGCTTGGCATAAATCTTGTTTTCACGAAGCCTTTCAAGTATCAGCTTCAAATGGTGCTCATGATCGTCACGACTTTTGGAATAGATGAGGATGTCATCAATAAAGACAACAACGAATTGATCCAAATATTCCTTGAATACACGGTTCATCATATCCATGAAAGCAAAATGGAGCATTAGTCAATCCAAAAGACATGACTAAGAATTCATAATGCCCTGCATCGAGTTACGAAGGCGGGTCTTTGAATATCCTCGCTTTAATCTTTAGTGATGATATCCGAATCGAAGGTCGATCTTTGAAAAGAATTGTGCTCCTTGCAATCGGGTCGAATATGTCATCAATACGAGGTAACAGATACCTATTCTTGATGGTGACATGGTTCAATTCTCTAGTAGTCAATACAAAAGTCGCATACTCCCCGCTTTTCTTTCTTTACGAATAAAACAGAGCACCCCAAGGAGATGTACTAGGACGAATGAAACCGATGTCTAATAACTCTCAGTAGTTGGACTTTTAAATCTCAAGTTCAATAGAGCCATTCGATATGGGGTTTTAGAAATGGGTTTTGTACCTTGCTCAAGGTCAATAAAGAATTCAACATCATGTTCGGGGTAGGCCGAAGCTCTTCAGAAATACATCAGAAATTCTCTAACAATGTAAATATTATTCAAATCTGACTTGTCTTTGTTCAAATCCATAACATGGGCTAAGAAAGCTTGACATCCATTTTTTAATAAACGAATAGCTTTATGGCTTGATATGACAGTGACTGATTTTAGTGGTTTAGTTGTTTGAATTCGTATGACAGGTTGGTTAGGAATATAAAAACTAACAACCTTACGAAAACAATCAATTTTAGCATGATGAATGGTTAACCACTCAATTCCTAAAATCACATCAAAAGCAAGTATCTTTAAAGAGATAAGATCAATAGGTAATTTGATAGTGCCAATTTGGATCATGCAAGATTTATAAACTGTAGATGTAACGAAGGTTTCACCCAACGGAGTTTCAACAGATAAGTCAAAGTCCAATTTCTCCGGAGTCAAGTTTAAACGTTGAGCACAAGCAGGAGAGATAAAAGAATGGGTAGAACCGGTATCTAGTAAGGTATAAACTTCGCAAGAATTCAAGATTAGCTTACCCGTGATCACCTCGTTCGGGTTCCTCACATTTTGGCCAGTCACGACAAACGCTCTTCCAAGAACCGCTGATTTCGACTTATCCAGGACAACCCTTGGAGTCACCATCCCCGTTGAACTTGATTTTGCTACAGAACAATCCCGAGCTATGTGGCCTTCCTTTCCACAGTTGTAACATAACTTGGATTGTTGTGGACAATTTGAATGATATGTCCCTCTTTCCCGCATTTGTAACATCTAACTGGCGGTCGTTCTCCTCCCCAGAATTTGTTGTTGGTCTTTGGTCTGTCTTCGCCGATGTCTTCTGTCATTGTTGAATCTCCTCTTTCAAATTTCCACTTGACTCACTTCTCATATTATCATGGCCACGATGACCACCCGAGTGGTTACCACCTTTGTTCAGATTTTTCCTCCTCGTTGGTTATCATCGCTCGATGATCATTGCCACCGTGATGACCGGGTTGTGGTCCTCGGTTGAACATACTCACTATCTCGCTCTAATAATTGAGCCTTGTTGACAACATCTGAATACAGAAAAAATTTATGAGAGATAAGGTATTGACGAATCTCGGGTTTAAACCTCTCAAAAACATCTTTGTCATTCGTTCCTTATTCTCTACCAAATGAAGTGCAAACTTGGATAACTCAGCGAACTTCACCTCGTATTGGGATACCGTCATGTTGTTTTGTTCCAGTCTGATAAACTCTACCTCCTTCATATGATGAATACTTTCAGGAAAGTACTTGTCATTGAATAGTTTCTGAAACGTTTCCCAAGACATGTTGAGTACGGCAGGCTGGGTACGCTTCATAGACTCCCACCAGTAGTCTGCCTCACCGCGGAACATAAAGTGGTGAATGGAACCTTCTGTTCCTCCGTGCATCCCAAGACATCAAATATCTTGGTAATTTGCTTGACCCACGTTTCCGCCTTGATCGGATCTGGCTTTCCAATAAATTCTGGTGGTCCCAACTCCTTGAACCGGCTTGGGTGTGATGCATCGCACGTTGGTATCACTTCCACCCGTATTTTGTACATGAGTCTCCCTCGTCTGATTCTGCATGAACTGCAAAAAGCTCCTAAACATTCCATCATTCATCGTTTGCTCGGTAGTGTTGTTTACAGGAGGAATATTGCCTTCCTGTTGCACATTCTCCTGGTTTGTAACTAAAGGTTGTTCCACAGTCTCATACACTCCATTATTAATGTTCTCAGCAGCCATTCTTAAATACTACCATAAAATAAGGGTTAATTAAACAAATTAACATATCACATAATATCCGTATATTATGACTGACCAACAAATAAGCTTAGATAGGACACACTAGCGAAGGATTTACTCATCTCTGCCCTCCTAGTTCTATTCCCCGATCTCCGCCAAAGACCATATCCCTAAGCTTTGATACCAATCGTGACGCCTCTCAAAATAGGTATACAACACCCATTCTCGAGTCGCCAAATACATGGTACGTAAAGCAAACTACAACTTCAATAATACAATTGTCGTGCAAAATACGACAACACATACTGTGAGTTTAAATACAAATATTGTCTTCTAGACAATATCCACACTCAAATAAGTCCTCATTACAATTATTCAAACACTATTTTATAGAAATAGTGAGGACTGATAAAACATCTTTCTAGAACCATCACTCCATACCCCGACTAGATCCTCGCTATGTTCTCATCTCTCAGAAGAAAAATGGAACAAAAGGAAAAGGGTGAGCTCAACTAGTCCAAGAAAGAATATTATGACTAAGATAATATACAACAAATTATCATTAGTTTTTAACAGGGAAAAATCTGATAAAATATAATAGACAACAAGTTTTAGATCAACAACTGCAGCGGAAGTAACAATCCATTAGAAGAGTCAAGTAGAGAATGAGTTCTACTATCTTCTAAGATTTAAAAGTCCATCATCAATATTTTATCCTTGTAACAACAATCAATATACATCTTAAATCAATATTCATCTTTGTACTACAGGCCAAAGATATTCATTTGTATCACCAGTTGGTCATGTTCATCTCAACACTGCATCATCTTTTGCACTACGGGCCAAAGATATTTATCGATTAATCATTCATCTTTGCACTACAGCCAAAAATATTCAATAATATCATCATTTAGGATCGAGGATGATGAAAAATATTTTAAAGAAAATGAATCTAGTGAGACGTAAGGACAAATATTAAGGATTCAGATATAGCAGTTTATCTAAGATCAATAATACTCCATAATAACCAATTTTGAAGCAGAATTCAAAAATAAAGACCAAAACATGGATACAATCAAAGATAGTAACCATAATAGACATCTTGGACAAAAAGAAGAAAATTTCATTTTCGGTGAATAGTGCCGTATTCGTGAATAGTGTCATATACGTGAATAGTGCCGTATACGTGTATAGTAACCCCGACACAAAAAGTTCCAAATTTGATAAAAACGTTCACCAATATTTTGGCATAATGATATTGAAGAAAATAATATCATTTAAGAAGAAAATAACATCCCTTACCTCAAAATAACGGTACTTTTGATCGAAATATCGGATAGAAAGCCGAAGGAAACTTGTACCGAACAACAACTCTCAAAGTATATAAATACTCACTAAAATACGCTCGACAATATAGAGAGAAAGAAAACTTATTTCTGGTGTGATTTTCAATTCTAACCTAAACGTCTATTTATAGAAAAATGCTAGAACGCAATAGGAGACTAAAATAATAAAATAATATTATTATTTACACCAACCTCTATGCATGCTTTGTTGACAAATAATACCAGCCATCTTTGAACAATTTTCAGCTGCCCACATGTTGTCAAACAAGAGTGGGTCCCACCCATAACTTAATAAAAATCATTTTATTTTTCGAAACTTCAGTAATTCATAGAAAATAGCTCGTTTATCAGAAAAATATGAATTTTATGTCCATTCTGCCTGAAATTGAATTCTCTACTACTTTGTAGCTTTGAGTTTTCCAAATTCCAAATATAAAATATCCAAAATCCACAAACGGATGATTTTAATACCTCTACAATCGACAAAAATCTTGATAAAACACCTCAAGATTAATTCCTTCATTTTATCCACATAAAATAAATATATCCATCATTTATATCCACATAAAATAAATATTTCCTTATCATATAAATCAATAATTAATTATTAACAAATAATATTACGTAATCACAATTATGACAACCAGCCGCTCCTCAGAAAGAGGGGCTTTCCAATAAGAATTTCTCTCATCTTGGCGCCGCAATTAGGTGACTAAACCTCTCCTTGATGTAACTTTCTAGACATTGCCAATAATGCTATCTAATAATATTATTCAAATAATATGAATTATTGATCCGATAATGGGAAATATCAGGTAAATGATAATTATTGAAACAACAATAATATAAAATATCAACGTAACAATTATTGAATCAATAAAATAAAATATTGAATAGATTATTAACGAACAATTATTGAGTAGTGCCTTCTACGTATGAATCAATAATTCAACTATAATGTGTAATACCGTATGTTTAAGCAACTACGTGTATTATTGTATTTTAACCAATTTGGTATTCCAATAAAGTTAATAATAAATAACTACGCCAAGTTATTTATAAAAACTCAAACCTGCTGCTTTCTTCATCCGATGCGCTTATTCTCATTATGGGGCCCACTTAATGATCGCTACTGGCCGCATTTAATATTCCCCGACAACAAGAATATTCCACGACTAAACGAATATTCCCCGACAATAATGATTATTTTATAACCATTTGCTTATTTTGCAAAATTTGCACATTTCACCCATAACCAAAATATTATATCAATTTAACACCTTATTATTCACAATAATAATTAGAGGAAATTTGATTTTATTTATAATAAGTTGGGGTCTTACACGTATTTTATATATATATTTGCATGTGCGCTAAACAAGATGAAACAAATAATAACAAATCCCTCAAAGTTTTTATATATTAAGTCTTAAGCGTTCAAAGATATTTAGAATATCGAACGTCGCCTTTTAGCATGATAAAATTAATAGAGTATTAAATATTTAATATGAGTTTGTTGTGTCACCACAAGACAAGTATTAAGTATTTAAGATGTTAATTTATCACATTTGATGCTTATAAAGAAAATTGAACAATATTGTTTTGTTGTGTCACCACAAGGATAATATTTTTCTTTTTTGAATATATGGAAGTGCTAGGTTGGACTTAACTTAGACAATTTTGATTCGGATGTGCCACCACTTGATCAAAATAATCTAAGAGGCAAAACATAAGGAGTTACATGATGATGTAATTGACAAGGAGTTGTCTACCTATTTATTTATATATAGTTTGTTGTGTCACCACAAGGCTATATATATTTGAAATGGGATCCTTATTCTCACTAACAAAGACTTTAATTAGATTTTGCCAAACTATATAAATGAGGGTAATATAGTTTGAAGAAAATAGTGGGAGATACCAATATAAAATAAGACCTAATTTATTTTGGTAATTAATTAAATGAATGTTTGCTAAAATATTATCTTTTTACATGCAGAATTTTGAAAATGTCACATTCACTAATTTCACTGCGTAGCATACTTGATGCTAACAAACTGATCGGACCGAACTACACGGACTGGTTAAGGAATCTGAGAATTGTTCTCACTGCTGAAAAGATTTCTTATGTCCTAAATTACCTGCACCGCAAATGTTGCGTAAATGACCTCGAGGAAGAGATTGCTACTTTTAGACAGTGGCAAGATGATGCATCAGTGGCTCAATGCATCATGCTCGCATCCATGTGTAACGAGCTTCAGCGTCAGCATGAAAACATGGATGCTCCTACTATGCTACTGCACCTTCGAGAGTTGTATGGTGAGCAAAGTAGGACTGCTAGATATGAAATATCTAAGGAGCTCTTCCGATCTCGGATGACCGAGGGCACTACCGTTGAGACTCATGTCTGAAAGATGATCAATCTGATTGAACGTCTTGGACAGCTTGGGTTCGTCATGGATGGGGAGTTGAGTCAAGATTTGATCTTGCAGTCACTCCCTGACACCTTCTCACAATTAGTTGTGAATTTTCATATGAATAAGTTGGACGTCAGCTTGCCTGAGTTACTTAACATGTTGAAAACTGCTGAAGGTCACTTCCCATCCAAGAAGAACCATGTCTTACTGGTGGATGATTCCTCCAAGAAAAGGAAGAGGCCCAAGGTATCTTTTGAAAAGAAGAAATCCAAGAAAGCTAAGGGAAAGGCGGAAGTGAAGGATCAAAAGAAACCTGATCCAGCTAGCAAAGGAATTTGCTTCCATTGCAACAAGCCGGGTCACTGGAAGAGGAACTGGAAGGATTATCTTGGGGAACAAAAGCAGAAGAAGCTTGGAGAAGCTTCGAATCCTAATCAAGGTTTGTTTATGATTGAAATTAATTTTTCTGAAAGTCAATCTTCCACTTGGGTATTGGATACCGGCTGTGGTTCTCACATATGTAATAATATACAGGGACTGGTCAGTAGTAGAAAGCTGAGCAAGGATGAGGTCGTACTACGAGTGGAAAATGGAGCAAAGGTTGCTGCATTAGCTGTAGGGACTTATTGTTTAGCACTGCCTATGGGCAAATCCATTAGTTTAAATAATTGTTATTTTATTCCGTCACTTATTAGAAACATTATTTCAATATCTGTATTGGATATGGATGGTTTTGACGTTATAATAAAGGACAATAGTTGTTCTATTTATAAGAATAATGTTTTATATGGTGTTGGTAATTTACGAAATGGACTTTACATTCTCGACTTGCATGAAAATATACTTCAAATTGAACAAACTAAGAAAAGGAAAAGAGATAATGTTAATTATACATATATGTGGCACTGTAGACTTGGTCATATTAATGAAACAAGATTATCCAAGTTTTATAAAGATGGGCTCCTAGAGCTATCGGATTATGAATCATATCCAACTTGTGAATCTTGTCTCATGGGAAAAATGACTAAATCTCCTTTTAGTGGAAAAGGAGAAAGAGTTACAGAGTTGTTAGTGTTGGTACACACAGATGTATGTGGGCCTATGACAAAGACTCCATTTAGGAGGGTATTCTTATTTTATTACATTCACCGATTTCACTCACTCAAATTTGGATATGTGTATTTAATGAAATACAAATCTGAATCATTTGAAAAGTTCAAAGAGTTCAGAAGTGAAGTAGAGAAGCAAACTGGTAAGAGTATTAAGATTCTTTGATCTGATCGAGGAGGAGAATACTTAAGTGGTAAGTTTCTCAATTGTCTCAAAGAAAATGGTATAATCTCATAATGGACTCCACCAGGGACGCCACAGATGAATGGTGTATCTGAAAGGAGAAATTGAACATTGTTGGACATGGTTCGATCCATGATGAGCTTTACCGACCTTCCAGTTTCCTTTTGGGGATATGCCCTAGAATCGGCTGCATACCTACTTAATAAGGTACCTACAAAATCCGTCCCCAAGACCCCATATGAGTTATGGACAGGGAGGAAACCAAATCTTAAGCATGTTAAGACTTGGGGTTGTCCAGCTTATGTCAAAAAGTTTGAAAATGATAAGCTACATACTAGATCTGACAAATGCAGATTTGTGGGATACCCTAAAGAAACATCAGGGTATTATTTCTATTATCCAACTGATCAAAAGGTGTTTGTTGCGAAACATGCTGCCTTCTTGGAAAAGGAGTTTATCCTTGAAGGGGTCAGTGGGAATAAGATATATCTTGAAGAGGTTCAAGAACCACAAAATACTATAGATCAAAGTGAGGTACCTAACCAAGTAGAGATTCCTTCTGTACCACACCCTATAGGTATGGACTTTTCATAGAGGATGACGATGAGGTACGCATCATAGATGATGATGATCCACTGAATTACGAAAATGCTATGAGTATTAAAGACTCAGAGAAGTGGCAAGATTCCATGAAATCCGAGATGGACTCCATGTATGAAAACCAAGTATGGAGTTTGGTTTCACCACCTGAAGGCATTAAGCCTATTGGGTGTAAATGGGTCTTTAAAAGAAAGACTGGAGCAGACGGGGCAAGGTAGAGACCTATAAGGGCCCATTTGGTCGCAAAAAAGGTTTCAAACAAGGACAAGGAGTTGACTATGACGAAACCTTCTTACCAGTAGCAATGCTCAAGTCCATTCGGATTTTGCTTGCGATTGCAGCTTACCATGACTACGAAATCTGGTAGATGGACGTGAAAACAACCTTCCTCAATGGAAAACTTGAGGAGGATGTGTATATGACACATCCAGAGGGATTTGTTTCAAAGGTTGGAACAAATTAAGTCTGTAAGCTACAACGATCCATTTATGGATTGAAGCAAGCTTCTCGTAGGTGGAACATCCGTTTTGATGAGACAATCAAAGAGTTTGATTTTATCAAAAATGAGGATGAACCATGTGTGTACAAGAAGGTTAGTGGGAGCGCTATTTCATTCCTCGTATTATATGTTGATGATATATTACTGATAGGGAATGATATTCCTATGCTACAATCAATTTAAATCTGGTTATCTAAACACTTCTCCATGAAGGACTTGGGAGGAACATCCTATATTTTGGGGATAAAGATCTATAGAGATAGATCTAAAAGGATGCTTGGCTTGTCCGAAGGAACGTACATTGACTCGATGCTAAAAAGGTTTAGCATGGAAGATTCCAAAAGAGGTCTCATGCCGATGAGCCATGGAATACATCTCTCCAAGAAACAAGCCCCAAAGACACCTGAGGAGAGAGACCGTATGAGTAAGATTCCTTATGCTTCAAAGAATAGGATCTATCATGTATGGTATGATATGTACTAGACCGATGTCGCCATGCACTTAGTCTAACAAGCGATATCGATTCGAATCCAGGAGAAGAGCACTAGAAGGCGTTGAAAAATATCCTAAAGTACTTAAGAAGAACTAAGGATGTATTTCTTGTCTCACGGTGGTCCGAATTGAAACTAGAGGGCTTCACAGACTCAAGTTTTCAAACGGACCAAGATGATGATAAACTGCTTTGGGGTATGTGTTTACCTTAAACGGTGGCGCATGAGTTGAAGAGTTCCAAACAAAGAAAAGCGATTCTTTGATTCAAAGGACGTGAGGCAGTAGTACATAGTCGCAAGTGAAGTTGCAAAGGAAGTCGTTTGGATGAAGAAGTTCATTACCGAACTTGGTGTGTTTCCTAGCATTACTGAGGACCAAAGGCCTTTATTCAGTGACAACACCAGAAGTCATTAGCAGCTAAAGAACCCAGGTCTCATCAGAAATCCAAACACGTGTTGCGGCGATTTCATTTGATCAGAGAGATCATTGAAAGAGGTGACGTCACCCTGGAGCGTGTGGACTCTCAAGACAATATTGCAGATCCATTTACTAAAGCGTTAACACAATAGCAGTTTGATCGTCACTTAGAGAAGATGGGTATGAGATACCACGGCGATTGGCTTTAGTGCAAGTGGGAGATTGAAAGTAGTATGTATACAAGCCAATCATGTATGATGATAAAGCATATACTTTGTAATCAATCTTATTTATTTATTAATAAAAGAATTATTTATTAAAGGCATTTATTATCTACATGGTGCTGTTTTAATAATATGTGATAAACCTATCGTTTTAAGCAATGCTTTTAGAATTATGATGAGATCATGCTAATGAGATCTAAATTCTTAGATAGCTTAAAACTAAAATGTCCCCAATCAATGTATTACTAAAAAGGGGATTAGTGAATTCGGATAGATTGGTATGTACGTTGCTTACTCATTGGATGAGGATGATTGATCTCATGATCATTTGTGTGGAGACACTAAAACAAGTATGTAGGTGCTTATTAGAGAATAAGTTCACTGAACGTGACTCGCTAAGGAATACCTAATAGAGTTTTACTTGCCTGTCAATAGGAATTCCTGTAGTGATAGTAGTACAAATGATCCTTAGACTTGAGATCATCATAGTATCTTATATATAATGAATTATACTTTGACTTATTCCTTAAGACTCTTAGAGTATATCAAAGGGTATGCTTGGGTGTAATAATTTATATATGAAGGTAGTGAATGATCAATAAAGAATCTACCACTTCTAGTAAAAGAAGAGAAATGTCCTATGTGATTTGATAAGTGACAACCCAGGAATCCTTGGCCAAGGTGGAATGAAATTAGAAAGTAGTTTCTAATTTACATTCATTAGGAGTTGTGCATTTAGGAATCGAAATACATATAATTAAATAAAATAAGACTTGATAGTAATTCCATGTCTTATATTTAAATGGGACATTGTATGGTGGAAGGATTGAATTGTACGGTAACTATTAACTCAAAGGTTCTTTTATGATTAATGTTGAAATCTATATTATCTGGAAAGTCATTGATCGCTAGGGAGACTTATCCCTATTGTAGAATAAATATTATTTATTTAAATAAATTAATCGTTTAATTTATTTATTTAAATAAGATTAGAATTGTTCTAATTGATTTATTCACAACCGGTTTAATATGGAGAACCTAAAGGGTCACACCATAAAAGAAAGAATAATTATTTAAGAAGTTAATGGCATAATCGTAATAATATATTAAGTATATTTAATTTAATCTATGGTGATAGAATAAATTAAATAGCTTAATATTTATTATTTAATATTTTAGAAATATTAAATATAAATTAATAAGAGGAGTCTTATTAATATTATTACAATTATTATTATTTTAATTTCTAAAAGAGTTTAGGAATTAATTTAATATAAGTACTCTCATTTATTCCTAATAGGATTAGGAGGAAAAATTAGTTAAAGGAGTTTAATTAATTATCCCTAATAAGATTAGGGAGCCCATTTAATTAAAAGAGTTTAATTAAATAAATAATACCTTATTTTAATTAAAATAGGATTACCTGTTATCTTTATAAGAGGAGTCTTATATCAGATATCAAAATATATACGTAATTTCAATAGTTGGAGAGTACGCCCCCTTTTCTATAGAGATAGAAAAAACTAGGGTTTGAGCCAATACACCCTTCTTCTTGAAAATTGTTCTTCCTTGGTGGATCACCTCTAGAGGCCATACACTTGGGTGGCTAACATTGATCAAAGGAAAGAATCTACCCGGAGATTCAAGGAGATCGCGGAGAAGTAGGAGGTGAACTCGTACTTGTGGAAGCTCGTATCTACAAGGGTATGATTCCATAATTTCTTGTTCTTCATTTTAAATAATAATATGCATAAAGGATGATCCGGGTAATTGGGTTGTGAAAAATTTTAAAATTTGATTTTATTATGCTTCCGCTATTTTTGCAATTTGATTGCTACTTTGATTTTTACAAAACCTAACACTTATCTCCCGGTATGAGTAAAGTCAAGAACATATAGGGATCCTTCATGCACATTGACGGTGGAAGATTGTCAGCTACCATGATCACTGGCCAAACATAGTAGGGCTGACTAAAATTATTAAATGGGCAAAAGGCATCCATAGCCATGTCAAGCATGAAATTCCTAACTTCATCAGTAAAATCTGAAAAATGTTCATCAAATTTATGTCATTTATCTCCATCTGCAGGGTGAGTCAACTAACCAGGCACAACGTCCCTTCTTTTGTGCCAACTCATATGCTTAGTGTCGACGTCGGGAAAAATTTCTCTGGAATTCCTCTTTTAAATATTTCTTACCCTTTATGTGAGATCCCAAAATTTATGAAATGAAAGTATTCAATTTTCTTATAATTATTATTTTATTTAGTAAATGGTTAAATTAATAAAAGGTTAAAGTTAAGGGTGATATGTGAAATTTTTTCAAAATAAACAAGTTGTCATAAAATAATCGGTGATAAAAGTATAGTAATATGCATGGTTGCATAGTAGCACACGGTATTGTACAATATCTTTGATTATTGATGCTTACGTAAGAAGTCACTTAGTTTTATTCAATTATTGTCACAATATTTTATATTATTAAATCAATAATTGAGACGACAAGTTATTCATATTATTATTTTCATAATTAACAATGTCTAGAAGTTCTGTCAAGGAGAGGTTATGTCATCTAATTGCGCGCCAATAGAGAGAAATTCTTATCGGAAAGCCCCCTCTTTCCTGTGAAAGATCTGGTTGTTAATATTGCGAGTTATAATAATAATGAATAAATATTATTAAAAATCAAATTTGAGTTCGGAGTTGAATTTGGAGACGCGGACGTGATATTTGAGTTCGGAATGATGAAATTAGTACAAATAGATTATAAACACAAAATTTGTCGGGGTTGACTTTTGGTCAAAAAGTCAACAGTTGACTGTTTTTGAAAAAAGTCAAACTTCAAAAATTCAAAAATTCAAAAATGAAAATGTTGTTAAAAATATTGAGGGGATTTTTATGAAGTATTTGATGTAAATTTTACTTATTTTATGTACCCCCATTTACTAATTTTTCAAAATAATCGATAAAAAATTATTTAATATAATAAAGGTGGGGCCCACATATTGGGGCCACATGTGGGGACCATAATTGTTTAAAAACTGAATTGGAATTGGGGGAGGGGGGGGGAGGGAGGAGGAGTTGAGTTGGTAGGATTGAGGTAATATATATATATATATATATTAAGTTTTGTTTTATATTAAAAATAGAATATATTATATTTTATTATGCATAGTGTTATCATAGTGCCTGCATAGTGTTTGCATTGTGGAAATCAGAAAATTTTCTGAAAATTTTCAGCGTCCGTGAATTCGGTCGAATATTGTACTGTGCGTCCGTGATTATTTTCTAAATAGTATCCTTTCCATTCTCCTATAAATAGGATGCTTAGTTAGAATTGAAAATCACACCAGAAACAGAGAATTCTTCTTCTATAATATTGAGCGTATTTCTTTCGAGTTTTAGGAACCTTTGAGTCTAGAAAATAGTAAAAGTTTTCTTTAAGAATATATCTGCTATACCAGTTGGAATAATCTTCTTTTTGAGGTTAGGGTTATTATGTTTTTCATATTGTGAAGAGATATTATTTTTCGTTCAATATTCGTAAGTGGTATTATTTCTTTCGTATTCATGAAGAGAGTTATTTTCTTTCAATACTCGTAAGGGTTATTAAGTTTTTCATATTCTGAAGAGATATTATTTTCGTTCAGTATTCGTAAGGGTTATTATTTCTTTCGTATTCATGAAGAGAGTTATTTTCTTTCAATACTCGTAAGGGTTATTATGTTTTTCATATTCTGAAGAGATATTATTTTCGTTCAATATTCGTAAGGGGGTATTATTTCTTTCGTATTCATGAAGAGAGTTATTTTCTTTCAATACTCGTAAGGGTTATTATGTTTTTCATATTCTGAAGAGATATTATTTTTCGTATTCGTATGGATATTATTTTCGTTCAACCATTATAAGTAAGGGGTTTCTGCCAGGGGCAGTTTCGTAATTTTTCTAACCCTAAAAAATTATAAAAAAATTTGAAATGATAATTTGATGAGTTTTCTAGATTGTGTCCAAAAATGGCGATTTATGGATGTATAGATTAGGAGTTATGAATTTTATGAGAAAATACTATTTTAAAAGTAAACCCTTATAACTCCTTGTGGTTAACTCCAAAATTGGTGAACTTTTTATTGGGAGTACATGTATATAACAGCAGTATACCCTGTAAATTTTAGAATTTTTGGACAAAAGTACAGGTTATGATAAATGTCTAAATATTCGACAGTTTTGGTCATATGAAAAAAATAGTAAATGAATTTTAAAAATTCCAAGAAAAATATATGTTCAATATGGGACTATATTCTGCTAAATCCCAGAAAAGAAAATATTTTTGTACTTCTTTGGTATTTTTCATGAAAATGGACTAGTTATGAGTAAATGAATTAAATATGTTATGTGAAGTAAAAAAAATTAAAAAATAGGATTTTATGGCTTGGGAATCCTATATAAGGTATATGCAGATTTTTGATGAGGGTTTTGGTTATTGGTGATGAAATCTTATGAGTTTGGCATTTTACGATGATTAAATGCATTAATTAGTAAAGTGTAAACAATTAAAATAAATTATTTATAAGTTTAAGAAATGATTAAAATATTGTTATAATATTAATAATATTAGATTATGAGATTATTAAGTGATTGATAACATTTGGATTAAGGTGTTATGAAATCATTGATTTAAAATATTATTTAATGATTAATAATATTAGTAAATGAATTTAATGTTATTATATAATGAATAATATTAAATGGAGTTTAAAAGAGGAATAATGAATTGATAATATTAAATGGAGTTTATAATATAATGAATAATGTTATTATCTTCGTTAAATATTCGTTTGAAATATTATTTTCTTCAAATCATTTTTGATAAAATATTATTCTTGAATTTTACTCCACAAAGCAGTATAATGTTGACAATTTGGATATTATTGAATTCTGAATAAATTAATTTGTTAAAGTCTTCAATATTTATCCTTTACTTTTATTTGATCGAATTATTATGTCATTGTCATCATCCTCATGATTATATTATGATGAAAGTCATCTTTGATCGTAGTGCATAGATGGACTTCATATGATTATGACCAGAGATTATTCGGTATAATCATGACCGTAATGTTACAAATGATGTGGTAAAAGTCCTCATTGGCCCGTAGTGCATTGATGGACAATTTTTGCTATGATCATGACCATGGGTTCTCTTCGGCCAAGGGTGCAAAGATGAATTGTGTTATGGCGTGATCATGACCGTTGATGAAAACACGAATATCCTTGGCCCGTAGTGCATGGATAATTTTTGGTCGTGATACTAATGAATATCCTTGGCCTGTAGTGCAGAGATGATTCGATGATGTGGATTAATTATTGAGCTGAGTCTCAACGATGAAATATTAATTCATGGATGTGATAATAATGAATATCCTTGGCCCGTAGTGCATGGATAATTCATGGATGTGATACTAATGAATATCCTTGGCCGTAGTGCATGGATAATTCTGTGATGTGGATTATTTATTGAGCTGACTCTCAGCGAAAAAATATTGATAATAAAATTTTTATTCGTAGAAAATAGTAGATATCATGCTCTACTTGACTCTTCTAAAATACAGTTGCATGTCTTTGGCCTGTAGTACAAAGATGAACTATTAATGAATATCTTTGGCCCGTAGTGCAAAGATGAATTTATTAGTATGAGTATGAACAGGAATTGTGATTTGGTGTAACAATGATCTTTGATGTTTCAGGTAAAGACATGTGATGAAAATTATCTTCGTCCTGGGTGCGAAGAGGAATTTAGAACCACAATTATGATTATGAGTTATTCACATGATTGTGGACATGAACTGTTCATTGATGTTACAGGGATAAAACATTGTTGGTGGACTTTTAACATGGAGAAGATAATAGACTTTATGGTCTATTTGACTCTTCTAATGGATTGCTCGTTCCGCTGCAGTTAAACTTGTTGTCTAATATATTCTATCAGTTTAACACTGTTGAAGGCTAACGATAATTTATTCTGCATTATCTTAGTCATAATATTTCTTACTGGGCTAGTTGAGCTCACTCTTTGCTTTCATTGTTCTCTTCAAGAAATGAGAATATAGTTGGGACTAGTCGGGGAATGGAGTGACGGTCCAGATGATAGTGTTAGTAGTCCTCACTATTCTGTTAAATAGTGTGATAATAAATGTAATGATGACTCCATTGAGTGTGGATATTGTCTAGATGACAATATTTGTTTTAAAACTCTCAGATTATGTTTTGTCGTACTTTACACGACAGTTGTATAATTAAATTTGTATTCAGTACCACGTATCTGGCGACCCAAGATGGGTGATGTATACCTATTTTGGGGGCGTCACACTTTATGTTTTCTACGTGATTCGAATCTGGTTTGAAAGGGTGAAATTGACAAAAGAGTCTGACGTGAAATGTTGACAATTTGGAAAAATTGATTTTATAGAGCCGCCAATTGTTAGGAGTGAAATGGTTGTACAAACTCAATCGAGTTTATGAAAAGTTTTGCAAAAAGGCCCAATTATTGAAATCTGTTTAACAGGCTTTGGAAATCGAGATTCATAGTGTTCGGGAGCTTACTTAAGTGGGGGGGTAGGTGTTAGGCACCTCTCGACTTCCGTGAAAACACGGTTACCGCATCTTTTCAATTCCCTAATTATTTGAAGTGTGTGTTTTTGATTGGGCCTATGTGCTTTGTTTAAAAGTAGTGATATGCCTTTTTTGCACCTATATACAAAGAGTTTGACTTGTATAAAAATTCAATTTTAAGCAAAATATACAAAAATGATGTTTTGAAAATAGGTTTTCAAACCTTTATGTTTACATAGTAATTGAGGCATTTGATACTTCCATTTTTATTTCATATTCGGCTTGTTTTGATTTTATTCTCGAGATGCGAAGCATTTTCGATAAAATAATATATATATATATATATATATATATATATATATATATATATATATATATATATATATAGCGTCAGACCTCTTATAGGCATGAAAGCCATCAAAGTAACCCGAGCACCACAAACAACAATTTGATTATGTCAAGGCCTTAAATCTGTATCCCCGCTTTAAGGCCCAGGGTTACATTTACAAGAGGTTGCAAGCTATTTATACATCTTAAACATGTCCATCATGAGAATTGAATCTAGATCCATGGATTTAATCATAGATCCCATGATTCCTAGGCTCACAGGATATCATTGAGAAGCTTGCACAACAAATATTGAAATAAACTGCAAAATAGAGTCTAGACGTCGCAAAACAAAGGATTCATCAGTTAAATTCTTGCATGCGCGTAGCCAAGCTTCCCGTTTCCTCTAGATACAGATTTAGGGCCGTGTAGTCGCTTAATATTTATAAAACTAGAAAGAAAACTAGATTTAAATAAATCTTATCCATTCTAGCTCAATGGTTCCAGTTTTATAACTTTTGAACCGATTAAGAATTAGATATGGCTAGATTTAGATAAATCTAGTCCACAAATTTTAAATATTACATCTTTACATTGATTGAACAGTTAAAACTGATATTTAATCACAAAGAAATAATTAACACACACACACACACACACACACACACACACACACACATATATATATATATATATATATATATATATATATATATATATATATATAACAATCCGTAATTTTAATATGTAATTTAAAATATTTATTGAATTAAATAATTTTTTAGTTGATTTGTTAATTTTTAAATAAATATTTATTTATTTATTATTAAATAAATAATTCATGAATTAATGTGTGGTGGACAAATTTAAGTTAGTGTAATTTATTAATTAAATTGATGTTTGTAATTTTGTGATTTGGAATTTTAATTTAATGAGTTGATTAAATTAAATGAATTGTTAATTTATCATCATATTACATAATGGTAATATTCTAATTTAATTTATTAATTAAATTAGAGAGTTATTAATTTGATAGATAAAATTATAATTTATATTAAAATTATAATTATTTGATGTATGAAGCAATTTGATTTATGTGACTATATGATTTAATAAGTTGATGTTAACTTTAATTAAATTTGAATATTAGAATTTAATTAGATAAAGTGTGGCCATTAAACTATATACTAAGTGATTTATTAAAATAAATTAAAAGAGGTTTAATGTAGTTTTACCAAACAAGGCTTAAGGCTCTTAAGTCTTTATTTTAATTCTGTTTTGCCAAACAAACCTTAGTGACTTTTGAATTTAAAAAATATATATAATTGACAAAGGAATTAAAGAGAGATATTATGTTTGTCAGTTTTTTTATTGCGTATTATATGTATCGGTTATATGGGTGTAAGTTACGTACTTTATTTCTAAGCCTAAGAGTTAGAGATATCAGAGAAAGAAAAGAGGGAGAACTCTAGAGAAATTGAGAGAGAATAGAGTTTTGAGAGAGAACTTGGAGAGAAATTGAGAGGTTGAAGAAGAGAATTGGAGAATCAAATAGGTGTCTCTATCATCCATACTAATAATCAAAGGTATAATTTTTAGTTTAAAAGTTATGGTTTTTGTTTTCTAAAGATTCTCTATAATTGAGTTTATAGTTGATGATTTGTGAGAATAGAAGTTGTTATTTAGATGATTATAATTTTTATAAGTAGAATTAAATCAGGAATATGTGATTTAATTAAAGGAATAGTGTTCGTGAGTTTCACGGCAAAACAAAAATTGGTTTTCAAACTCTCTATAATGCAAATTTTGATGAACTTTTGATGTCTAAATTGATGGACTGTGTTTATATGTAATTGTAATATGATAACTAATATCTATACACAGATTTTGTACTTTAATTGATGAAATCGCGTTCAAAAAGAAAAGAAATTAGTTTACAGTGAGCATATGTATGAATATGGCTTGTTGGAGTTCAAAATTGATGTTTGATTCGTGAATTAAATTGTAAATTGATTCTTGAATGTGTTAATTCATGAAGAAACCAAAAGAATACAGTTTGAATGGACTGATTTGGTGTAGTAATGAATTTTTAGTGATTATTTTTGCTAAAGATATCTAAAAATGGAGTTTTTGCAAAAATATGGAATTTAAAGGATTTTATTCGATTGTTGTTGTTGTTTTGATGTTTTAAATCGATGGATACATGTTGGGTAACATTTATATGAAGTTTATATGATTTGGGTGTGTTCAATTTGTTGCTTAAATGGTGAAATTCGTGAGTTGGGTTTGAAAAAAGCCGAAAAATAGTCTGCGTAGTTTTTGCACTTTTACCAAAGGCAATCGCTACTTATTAGTGTCAAAAGTTAAAATGCGGTACAGAATTCTTGCTACCGTCCCAAGTCTTAGAGCAACGCAAAATGCATGAGGATCCGAGAATAGGGACAGTGATGAGATGTTATTTGTTCAATCACTTAAACTTGGTCTAATCTAGTTTAAAGTTCATGACAATCTTTTAGGCTTATATCAAGATATTATAACAGATTGTTCATGTGTACTTGATGATTTCAAGTTGTGAAAATTTATAAATTATACTTTAAGCTACTATTGTAAAGCTTTATTTTGTGATTAATGAAGTTGAATCGTTGTTTAAGAAAGAACTTTAGATTGGTTAAGTTTTATCGATTTAAGAAATCAGAATTCAAGTTAGGTTGACAAGTTATATAAAAGTGGAAGTTTAATCTATGATATTAATATTATGTGGCTAAAGTGGTGTTACGATGTTAATGGAATGTTTAGGGTGTTCAGGAAACATGAGTTATAATTGTGTAGCTAACACACAAGGCAAGTCTTCGATCTCTACTATTACATTACACAAGTTTCTTGAATCTATTATTCAGTCGAGCAAGTTTCTGAACACTAATCTCTATTTGAGCTTATCCTACCTTATTTATAATGATGCAAGTTTGTTAATCTATTTTTTTTTATAAATCGTGCAAGTTCTTGAATTCTATTGAGAAAAATTCTTAATTCTGTTTCCTTATTGGAAATTGTAACCCTAGTTTATCATATTTGTTCAAGCAAGGTTGATTATATCTTTTTAATGCTTTGAACTTTATTCTTAAAGCCTGACTTTGATGCAGTACAATATTCATTTATGGTTCATAACTACTTTGTATTACGTTGTTATCGAATCTTTGCATTGTCATTACACTTTTGATTCAACTAATCCTTAGTTGATGTTCGTTGAACTCTAAATTACCCTTGAAACTTATCCTAACCAAACTTACTTTGGTGCAGACTTTTATGTGAAAACTGAGATGAACAACCATATTATAGGGGATTATTTACACGAAAGCATATATATGTTTGTGCACATTAAATGGTACAAAGGGTTGATCCCCCTAAGTACGGGAGTCCCTACAGTCTAGTGACTGTTAAGGTTTAAGTTGAAAATTACTTATAACCTAGGACATAGTTCATGGTCTTGTGACCCTTTGATGATTTTCAGTATCGGTTCTTGGTTATTGATATTAAAAAATGTTATTCAATTTAATTGAGATGATTCATTGCTAGATATTTTGTCCTTTCAAGTGAGCATTTTTTTTACTCACTCTTGCATATATAACCATTGCAGCTAAAGTTGAGAAGGTTGACGAGCCAACCACCAGTAAAGGAAAAGGCAAGATGAACAACTGTTGAAGACTTGTTAAATTGTTGAGAATTATGTTTTCAGACTTAATTTTAATTATGAGATGTAGTTAATTGTTTTTCCGCATTGAATGAATGTTTTAAGGTTAGATAACCTGGGATACATTAGCTTAAATTATGTAAACCTTTAATGGGAAGTTTATTGCTTAATTGTTTTTAAATTTGGGTAGTTAAAAATGATTATTTGGATAGTGAACACCAAATCGTGTGCGAATGAAGTAACCATATTTGAGGGTGTCACAAGTTGGTATCAAAGCTTTAGGTTATGAGCCTTAGGTGGGGGAAAAACCTTAGGAAGTAACCTTATAGGAGATTGTAAAGATAGAGATAATGGTGATAAACTCTTATCTAGTTTTAAGAAAGAAATAATAAAACACTCTATGTGCTTATATGTTTGCAACCTATGTGCTTGTAAGTGTCGAGTAGTGAAGGTTAGTAATTAAAAAAAACTTAAAATTTTTGTTGTCAGGATGACTAATGTGGGAGAATCCAGTCAGGCTAGGGAGGAGGGATCTCAGATGCTTAGAGAGGAGGAACCTCGAGATGTTCAAGTAGTATGGGAACAATTGGTGCCAATGTAGTTATCTCTGTTGGTCATAGTGGTTAGTTATGCCCCGGAGTATGAAAAGGAGGGGATACCTGATGGTGATGATGGGGTAGAGACAGATGAGGAAGACCCCGTGGAACTTCCATAGACAAATGAAAAAGAGGAAGGGGAAGAGTTTCCACCAAACTCTATTTCAGCTCAAATGTATGACGAGGTGTACGACCATAACATTGAGCTTCAGGATAGAGTCATCGAATTAGAGGAGCTGGTAGTTGAACATCAGACTTCGATGGCACAAAAGGACAATGAGATCCGAGATCTTGATGAACGTCTCAGTAATGTGGAATGGAAGCTGGTCCACATAGAGGGGGAAAAAGAGCAGTTGATAGAGGAGGTTGCAAAACTGAAGGATAACCTGAAGGAAGAGTCCGCCAAGAGAGAAAGAGCTGAAGATGCTTACGAGAAGGCTTCCCAGCGTGCAAATGTAGCAGAGGGAGAGGTACAAGCAAAGAAGGTCAAGATGGAAGAGATGGATTGTGTTTTCCACACTGTGATGAACAGAGCTCAAGACCAAGTCATATACTATCTGACTCAGTTAGAGGGGTTGCCATGGTATATGTTAGATCATAGAACGATGTTCCGTATCATGGAAGAGGAGCGCCGTAAGGCTGTGCAACGTCTTAGTAGGCCTTTATAGAAATTGTAGTTGTTATGTGAATAATTATATAATAAATAAGATGTTAATCCCAACTGTTATGTAACCGATGTGATATGATGATGATATCCTGAAACTTTATTAGTTTAGGAAATTGATGTAAATAGCAGCGATGTTATTGTTTCTATATCTTTAAAAGATTATGAATGAATAAAATGTTAGTATTTATTCAAAATGTTATATGTTATGTGGTGGTCATTTGTGATGTGCAAGTTGAGTAGAAAATACTTAAGAAATTGAGTAATGATCTAATAAGTGTGTTTTAAACAAAAAATGCCTCCAAGACGTCAACCACAATAAAGAACCCCTGAGGGGTCTACCTATAATAACAATGCCAATGCTAACCCGGTTCAACAGTTGGTGACATTATTGACGGAAGCACTTCAGAATCAGCCACAGAATCAAGCTGCGACCTTTAAAGATTTTAAAGCAGTAGGACCACCAGAGTTTCGTGGGTCCATAAATCCAGTTGAGGCACATACCTGGATCATGGAAATAGAGAAGGTTTTTGACGTTGTTAGAGTCGGTGAAGACCATAAGACTGCTTTTGCAACGTTCACGTTGAAAACAGAAGCCAACTACTGGTGGCAAGTAAACAAAACCAGAGGGGGTCAGGGAGTAATAGCGTGGAATATGTTTAAAGAAATATTTTTTGAGAGCTATTTTCTAGAAAGCTTACAGAATCAGATGGAGAACCAGTTTTTAGAGTTGAAGCAGGGTGCGATGATGGTGTCGAAATATGCGATAAAATTCAATAAGTTGGCGAGGTTTGCGCCGTATCAAGTTAACATAGATGAGCACAAGGAAAGAAGGTTTAAGTAGGGACTGAAGCCCTTGTTGTACATCATAGTCTCTATGTTTCAGCTGAAGACGTTTGCAACAGTGCTTGAGAAGGCGATTATCACGGAAGGTGGAAGCGATGCCTTAATGAAGTACAATCAGGAACATAGAAAGAAGAAGAATGAGAATGAAGGTAAAACTGTTGGTAGTAGTGGTGGAAATAATAACCCAAAAAGGAAGTGGAATGAGGGTGCAGGTGTTGGAAGTCAGTAGAGTAGCCAACAGAAGAGGAAAATTGAAGCGTGTACTACTTGTGGAAGGAATCATACTGGTGTATGCTTGAGGGGTAAGTGAGTGTGCTTTAACTGTGGCCAGGAGGGTCACATTGCTCCGAATTTCCATCAACCAAAGAAGAATGCTTGTTACACATGCGGGCCGAATAATCATTTAGCTCGTGAATGTCCCAAAAAGAAAGCTGGAGATACAACTAGAAGCAAGGGAGGTGGCAGTGGAGGTACGTTGACTATTGTTGGACCAACGTCATTGAACAGACCCACAACCAGAGCCTTCAACATGACTGTGCAAGATGCGGTGCAGTCAAAAGATGTTGTGTCAGGTATCATACCAATCAATGATATAAATGCATATATGTTATTTGATTCGGGTGCTACTTGTTCATTTATATCTGATGATTTTACTAAGACTTTAGGATTGCCTAGCGAAGAGTTAAATTTCCATTTGAACATAGAAATTGCGAATAGGGAGGTGATTAATGTTAAATTCGTATATAAGAATTGTAGGGTGAATATTAAGGAAAATATTATGACAGTAGATTTAATCCCGATTAAACTTGGGGTATTTGATGTTATATTAGGGATGGATTGGCTATTCAGTTATGGAGCAATAATTGATTGCCAAGGGAAATGTGTAAACCTTATGAGTTCGTCAAAGGTAGTTTTCTATGGTAGCAAGTCGCCTAGACAAGCGAGTTATCTGACGATTATGCAAGCCAAGAAGTTATTAAGACAAGGCTGTGTAGGATATTTAGCTTACATAATTGACACTCAGAAGAATGGTGTGAACCTGGAGGATATACCAGTTGTTAGGAATTTTTTGGACGTATTTTCGGATGATCTGCCAGGACTTCCGCTTGACAAAGAGATTTAGTTTATTATCGATTTAGCACCAGGGACTTCTCCGATATCGAAGGCCCCGTACTTGATGGTTCCGGTAGAGATGACAGAACTGATGGCACAACTGCAACAGCTACTAAACAAGAAATATATTCAGCTGAGTGTATCGTCATTGGGGGGGGGGGCACCGATGTTATTTTTGAAGAAGAAGGATGGGTCAATGCGTCTTTGCATTGAATATAGGGAATTAAATAAAGTCACTATTAAGAATAAGTATATATTTCCAAGAATAGATGACTTGTTTGATCAGTTGAAGGGAGCTAGATACTTCTCGAAGATAGATTTGAGAAGTGTGTATCATCAACTAAAGGTAAGGAAGGAGTATGTACCAAAGACGACATTCAGAACTCGGTATGGACATTACGAGTTTCTGGTAATGTCTTTTGATTTGACCAATGCCCCTACAACATTAATGGATTTGATGAACATGGTGTTTAAACCATTCTTAGATAAGTTTGTGGTGGTATTCATTGATGATATCCTAGTGTACTCCAAATCTCAAGAGGAACACGTGGAACATTTACGTTTGACGTTGGAGACACTAAGAAGGGAAAAGTTGTACGTAAAATTTTCTAAGTGTGAATTTTGGCTAGAACGTGTACAATTTCTTGGGCATGTAATTGAGATTTTGGTGGATCTATCAAAGGTCAAAGCTGTAATAAATTGGGAACAACCAAGGACTCCATCAGAGGTGAAAAGTTTCTTGGGACTGTCAGGTTACTACGGATGGTTTATTCAAGACTTTTCCAAGATTCGCACTTCGTTAACAAATTTGACAAGGAAAGCCGTAAAATTTGTTTGGACGGAGAAGTGTGAAGAGAGTTTTCAGGATTTAAAAAAGAAGTTAAGCATGAAACTTGTGTTGTCATTACCGAAAAATACAGGAAACTTTGTAGTGTATAGTGATGCATCACATGAAGGACTAGGTTGTGTGCTTATGCAAAACGACAAAGTCATTGCGTATGCCTCAAGGCAACTGAAGGACTATGAGAAAGGATACACGACTTATGATTTAGAGTTGGTTGCGGTGGTATTTGCTTTGAAGATATGGAGACACTATCCTTATAGGGAGAAATGTGTGATATATACGAACCATAAAAGTCTAAAGTATATTTTAAATAGAAGGATCTGAACATGCGTCAGAGGCGATGGTTAGAATTGATAAAAGATTATGATTGTGAAATCTTTTATCATCCGGGTAAAGAAAATGTGGTTGCCGATGCCTTGAGTAGAAAGGGACGGGAGAAGTTGATGTTGTTAACTGCCCAGAAGGAGCTGATTTCAGCAATGGTGAAACTAGAGTTGGAAATATGATTTTTGAAAGAATCAGATGAAAGATTATTCCAGATGGAAGCTGGTATAACTTTAGTGGACAAGGTAATGAACGCTCAACTACAAGATGAAGAATGTGAGAAAATCAAAGAGAGAGGGTCCGAGGGGAGTGAGATGGAGTTTAAGATTGATGCTAAAGGATTACTGAGGTTCGAGGGAAGGAATTGGGTTCCAGCAATACTTGAAATTAAAGATGAAATCTTGTCTGAAGCTCATAACTCAAGATATTCAATTCACCTGGGGAGTACAAAGATGTATTAGGATTTATGATGGCATTTTTGGTGGCCAAATATGAAAAGAGATGTTGCAGACTGTGTCGCGAAATTCTTGACATGTTAAAAAGTCAAAGTCAAGCATCAGAGACCAAGTGGATTACTTCAGGCGTTGGAAATACCGGAATAGAAGTGGGAGAAGATCACAATGGATTTTATTGTGGGTCTTCCGACTACTAAGAAAGGGTACGATGCAATTTGGGTGATAGTGGACAGGTTAACGAAATCAGCACACTTTTTGCCAATAAAGATTAGATTCAATCTTGAAAAGTTGGTAATGTTATATGTCAAGGAGTTCGTTTCAAGGCATGGAGTTCCACTGTCAATCGTGTCAGATAGAGATCCGCGATTCACGTCAAACTTCTAGAAGACACTACAAGAATGTATTGGAACACAATTGAGAATGGGTACGACGTACCATCCTCAAACAGACGGCCAAAGCGAACGAATAATCCAGACGTTGGAAGATATGCTTAGAGTGTGCATCATGGATTTCAAAGGAAACTGGGATGATTATTTACTGCTGGGTAAGTTCACTTAACACAACAGCTACCACGCGAGCATTGGAATGCCGCCTTTCGAAGCATTTGTCAGGAATAAGCATGTGAATGATATTCCTATTTACATATGATTTGATTATGATATATATGAATGAATATGCAAGTATGCTTGCATAAAGAAAAGCTGTAAAGTCCTTTGATAGATAATAGAAACATGTATAGAAGGACTTAGAATGAATTGATCAAGTATGTTAGGTTGATCCTACATAAGCAAAACAGTTTTGTAAAGTCCTTAAAAAGAAATGATCTACAAGGACTATAAACATATAAAGATTAAACATGTTAGGTTGATCTTATGATGTAATAGATAGGCTTGTCTGATCGTTGAGCACTGCACCATAAATCGTAGTCTGCCAGGAGAGTCAAGGAAACTCAAGAGCTATCAAGGTAGAATCGTAGTCTACAAGATAGTAGTCTTGGAGTTCATAGACTGCCAGGAGAGACGAGGAGAGGATCGTAGTGCATCGAGGAGAACTTCCTTAGGGCCGCAGTCTGTTGAGGAAGTCATGTTCAGAATCGTGAGAGAAACCACCATGAGCCGAATAGAGTATCTACTTGCCAAGCCAAGTCAAGAATCGTAGACTACACTCATAGTCGTAGAGTCTACTGATCATATCAGAAGTAGAGATCGTAGTCAAGTAAGATCAAATAAAGACAACAAGCACAACGACAGACATCGTCGAGTGTCAAGATCTGATCTCGGAGTCGTAGTGTCTCCACAGCCAAAGCTGAATCGTAGAGCAAATACGATTCTCAATGAATGAGCACTCCCAGAATATCCAAAGGAATGAAGCCTCTGGTTAGCACTGCAAAGATACATCCCATCCTGAAGGAAACCAGAGAGCTCTCAACGAATGGCATGAAACCTAATAGAAGATCTCACTGCAAAGATACATCCCATCCTGAAGGAAACCAGAGAGCTCTCAACGAATGGCATGAAACCTAATAGAAGATCTAAGCACCAACCCAATCAGCATCAAGATTGAGTTGTGAAGCCATTCGAGATGAAGTCTTCCACAAGGAGATTAGAAGAAGACTTCAGTAACTGACTATGGAAAGTCAGCAAGTGCAGTAGTTGTCAAGCAGACAGAACACAACGATCTTGGAAGCTACCAGGATCGTAGAGTTTGCCAAACAAAGAAAGAACTGATGGAGTGCATACAAAGATACTGGACATCTTCTGAAGAACAAGGCTAAAGTGATTAAGCATTAGGTCAGTCCATTGATGATAAGTGAACGGGAGATCACAAGGAAAAAGAGAGCTGGGCATGCCACAAATCTGAAGTGTCTTGTTATTCAGAAGGGGCTAGAACAAAGAAGTTAAGCCATCAGTCTCTGAAGAGCTGTTGAGGCAAACAGAAGTGTTGAAGCACTGCACAAGAAAAGGAAAAGGTGTTCTACATTGAAATCCAATCAACACTCTTCAAGATCATAGTGTTGTCTCTACCAGTTAACAAGACACTACGATCAGGTCCATGAAGACATGTATCAGAATCGTAGAGTTTGAATAGCTGAAGACTGAAGCATTGGCAACGGTTCAATCTGAAGGGTAATATTCGGACAAGAGCTTATTGAGAGCATCGATGCGGAAGGACAACCTCTGATCGAGAAATCAAAAGGAGGAAATAAAGTCTTCGACCTGCCCAAGACATTAAAGTTACATCTCTGATGGGCTACGTGAAACAGTAGACTGCAGCGTTAGAAAAAGTTTGACATGTCACATCAGCAGTCTACCTCAGTCAACTCGAGATCTATGAAGATATTTGAATAGCTTTCAATGGCTACTTTCAAACGGAAGGATTGGGAAGGAGTATAAATCAGCAAGAGCTTCAAAGATCGAGGGTTTCTGGAGTTGCTGAGTTTGGAGTAACGATGGACTATTCTAAACCATGTGAGATAGTGAGTCCGAAGGCTTACTCTATGATCCACCAAGAACACTTAGAGACATACAAAGAAAGAAGTAGAAGTGAGAGTTCTACTATATGAAGAGTGTTCTGAACTGCCGAGAGAAAGAAGAGCGTCATGTCATGTTGATGTCCATCATGGGAAGACTCTAATTACCATAGAGAAGAGCTCACAGTCATATTAGCAAGTCCATCATGAGAAGGCATCAAGTATCAAGAAGGGAGATCACAAACGCCATCATGGTGTCAAGCATGAGAAAGTTTATAAGTACCTAGCAGAAGAGCTTACAGTCATCTTAGAAACCAATCATGTGCAGTCATCACGTATCAAGAGGAATGATCTTCAAGGCAGTTCATCAAGGGATAATCAGAGGAGGTTGAGTAACTGAAGAAGCTGAGCATCATGCAACACTCAACTGCACTTCAAGGATGATCACGCCAAACTGCTAAGTACAGAAGATGTTCAAAGCATAAAGACATCTTAGCAGCTCAGAACCAACTCCAACAAACAAAAAAACAACTCAACAAGAAACCAGGGCCTGATGGGTCCTTGTCCGGAGGGACTAAATGAAGTTCCAAGCCTGCTGGGCTTGAAGAGTTCCTAGGGAACTAGAAAAGTTCCAAGGCTGCTGGCCTTAAAGAGTTCTTAGTGAATCAAGTCCCAAGCTCTTGGCCTCAAGAGTTCTTAGTGAATCAAGTCCCAAGGTCACGGCCTTGAAGGAATCGTAGTGATTCAGGGTGCTGCCCTTCCTTAGTGGAAATCCCGCTAGTTGAAAGCAGAAGTGTAGAGTAGGAGCTTGAGTCTCTGAACCACTTAAAACCCCTTGTGTCTTTTACTTTAAGTCGTTTATATTATGTACATTAATTGCTATAAGTGTTATTTATGTTTTAACTACTTACCATTGAATTAACTCTACGAACAATGTATGTATGATTATGAGTATATCAATGAAGGGGATCTTTTACTTATTCCACTGTGCTTGAAAAGATTATTATGTTTGTTATATGCTAAATAATTAGCAATACAAAATAAACCATCAAAGTATTTGAAATTAAAAAAGGATCTATTCAACCCCCCCTTCTAGATCTATTGTGCCTACTAGGAACTAACAATTGGTATCAGAGAAGTTTCTCATGCTATTCAAAAGCTAATCGCTTTGAGTCTGATCCCATGCACAAACATTGTTCTAAACTTAGTTTAGTAGTAAGATACTTGTTAAATGTAGATGAGCTCACACGTTGGAAATTTTGTGTATAGGTAAATGTGTATATACACCTGAAGCTACTCAGATTGGTCCATGCTCTCAAGTATTATATCAACAAGATCAATCCCTGCCTGCAGTTAATCTTGTAGTCTAAAGATCAGACGAGATAGTCCAAGAGACATCAACAATAAAGAGTCAAGCATCCTCCAGCCTGAAAGATGAAAAGGCCATACATGCTAAGAAATGCTTATCCAGAGAAGAAAGAAGATCTTCTCAAACATGTGTCTGGCCAACCAGCAGCTAGGTACAAACTTTGTGAACTGAAGGATGTCAAAGAACTAAAGATGCTGAGATTCTCCTAGCCTGCATCTTCAAGACCACAAATGATTGATTAAAGGCCAACAAGAGCAACAAGCTGTCAGGAGAAAATGTGAAGCTATGCATATCAATGCCTAAACTCAGTGTATTAAAGATAAATGACTATTAAGAAGCTGACAGGAAAAAGGTACAGTTCCTCACTATTATAAATGTGTACATCATGAATGCACCTCCTTATGAACTATAATAGTATATTGTCAAGGAGTCATAATCTACCTAAAAAGGTGAAGAGAGAAAGTACCCTGAGGGTGGAAACTCAAATGATTATAAACCTTCTCTCCATCCAAGTTTTAGGTTGAAGATGACATCTTCAAGGAAATCTGAAATGGGTCATAAGAGCATCACAGGCCAAATTAATTCTATGTGAAGTAATCTTTGCTGGTGGGTTAGTATGTATGTACAAACCTATGTTCTAAGTGTTTGACAACACACAGAGTATGATCAGTTCTACAAGAGTATCTTGATGATTTGTAGAAACTGATCACCTCCATGAATCAACTAGATACACCTAAATCGTAGAGTTGATTCTCACTCTGTGAACAATTAAACCTTGTGAACATAATCCTGCAAATGATGAAACCATCAAAGAAAAAGAGTGTGTTTTTAAAATGATGAATCTTGCACACACTCACCATCATGCATCTCAAAATGTATTATCTAAAACTAGTTGCATGCATGAATATGATTGTTGGTGATAAATGTGATGAGTATCCAAATATGAGGAACAGGGGTTTAGAAACTAACCTAGCAGGACCCATTTAATTGTGGGTACAAAAAATAGAAATGTATCTAACCTGCAGGTACTTGGTTTGTCTGACCTCACTAATGAATGTTTGAAGCGAAGACTTGATCGAAGAAGACTCAACCAAATGAGGCTAGAAGGAATTGTTCAAAAATGATTCGGATAAAATTCCTATATGTCCAAGCCTGCCCTTGAAGACCCGCTGATCTAACCTGAATGAAGCTCACATGGCTGCTAATCTATATATGGAAGCAGGCCATGCAACCAAAGATGAAAAGGGTCTTATATGGTCAAATCAGGCAAAACATGCTATATGAGAAGAATCCTCAAGGAGGCTCACATCAGAGGATCATCGAGCATCAGTTAAGAGGAACTCATTACGGGAGCAGAACTTTACACGCACAAGACTGTCAAAGAAGACTACGTTCGCAGTGCTGTCAAATGATTGTTGAGTGATCAGTCCTGAAAATATCCATGCCTACGATACAAGGAGATCTAAGTGATAATGGTGATTCCAGTCAGAAGGAGATATGCAAGGCTGCCTTCAAATGAACCTAAAGTAAAGGGAATCACATCTATCTGGGAAGACAACATCAACCATGGGGAGCAATGATCTGTTAAGAAATCAGAAGGAGGAAATAAAGTCTTCGACCTGCCCAAGACATTAAAGTGACATCTCTGATGGGGTAGGTGAAACAGTAGACTGCAGTGTCAGAAAAATTATGACATATCACATCAGCAGTCTACCTAAGTCAACTCAAGATCTATGAAGATATTTGAATAACTTTCAACGGCTACTTTCCAACAGAAGGATTGGGAAGGAGTATAAATCATCAAGAGCTTCAAAGATCGAGGGTTGCTGGAGTTGCCGAGTTTGGAGTAACGGTGGACTGCTCTAAACCATTGAGATACTGAGTCCGAAGGCTCACTCTACGATCCACTAAGAACACTTAGAGACAGACAAAGAAAGAAGTAGAAGTGAGAGTTCTACAATATAGAAGTGAGAGTTCTACTACATTAAGAGTGTTCTGAACTGAGAGAAAGAAGAGAGTCATATCATCTTGATGTCCATCATGGGAAGACTCTAAGTACCATAGAGAAGAGCTCACAGTCATCTTAGCAAGTCCATCATTAGAAGGCATCAAGTATCAACAAGGGAGATCACAAACGCCATCATGGTGGAAAGCATAAGAAAGTTTCTAAGTACCTAGCAGAAGAGCTTACAGTCATCTTAGAAACCAATCATGTGAATCCATCACGTATCAAGAGGAATGATCTACAAGGCAGTTCATCAAGGGATCATCAGAGGAGGTTGAGTAACTGAAGAAGCTGAGCATCATGCAACACTCAACTGCATTTTAAGGATGATCAAGCCAAGCTGCTAAGTACAGAAGATGTTCAAAGCATAAAGACATCTTAGCAGCTCAGCACCAACTCCAACAAATAAACAAACAACTCAACAAGAAGCCAGGGCCTGAGGGGTCCTTATCTGAAGGGACTAAATGAAGTTCCAAGCCTGCTGGGCTTCAAGAGTTCCTAGGGAACTAGAAAAGATCCAAGGCTATTGGCCTTGAAGAGTTCTTAGTGAACTGAAGTCCCAAGGCTGCTGGCCTTGAAGAGTACTTAGTGAACTGAAGTCCCAAGGCTGCTGGCCTTGAAGAGTACTTAGTGAACTAAAGTCCCAAGGCTGCTGGCCTTGAAGAGTTCTTAGTGAACTGAAGTCCCAAGGCTGCTGGCCTTGAAGAATCGTAGTGATTCGAGGTGCCGCCTTCCTTGAGTAAATCCTCGCTAGTTGAAAGCAGAAGAGTGGATTAGGAGCTTGAGTCTCTGAACCACTTAAAACCCCTTGTGTCTTTTACTTTAAGTTATTTACATTATGTACATTAATTGCTATAACTGCTATGTATATTTTAACTACTTATCAATGAACTAACTCTACGAACAATGTATGTATGATTATGAATATATCAATGAAGGGGATCTTTTACATATTCCACTGTGCTTGAAAAGATTATTATGTTTTGTCATATGCTAAATAATTAGCAATACAAAATAAACTAGAAAAGTTTTTGAAATTTAAAAGGATCTATTCAACCCACCCCTTCTAGATCTATTGTGCCTACTGGGAACTAATAGCATTGTATGGCAGAAAGTGTAGAACTCCACCTTGCTGGGATGAAGTTGGTGAACGTCAATTGTTAAGGCCGGAACTGGTACAACAAACATCAATTATTATCGAAATAAATGTCGATTTCCACCAACACTAATAATCCCAGGAAAGAGTGGACATTCCGATAAGGATTTCTCCCTATTGGCGCGTAATTAGGCAAACAAACCTCTCATTTATAGAATTTTCTAGACATTGTCAATATTGTAAATAATAATATAAATAACTTTGTCGTCTCAATTATTGATTTAATAATAATAAATATTATGCAGATGATACTGTGACAATAATTGAATCAATAATATGAGAGATATTATGCAACAATTACTGTAGTAATAATTGAGTATAACTTAGTGACTTCTCACATAAGCATCAATAATCAATACCGTGTGCTACTATGCAACCACGCGTATTACTGTTCTTTACCACCGGGTAGTTCAACAGTTTAACGGTAAACCTTTCGCCGTTATTTTATGACAACTTGCTTACTTTAATTTTTTTTCAAATATTACCCTTAACTTAAAACCTTTCTCAATTTAACCATTTACTAAATAGAATAATAATTATAGAAATTGAATACTTTCATTTCGTAAAATTTGGGATCTTACAATCTCCCCTCTTTGTGAAATTTTGCCCTCGAAATTTACGTACCTGGTAGTTCGAAGAGATAAGAATACCTTTCTTTCTTTTCAGATTGTACCTTCCCGGTTATTTCCTCTGTAACATGATTTTTTCCATTGCTCATCTCTTGTATTTCAGTTATCATTCTAGAATATATCTTCAAAACAAAGGTTAATTGACATATCACAATTTGTCAGCTTATCAAGTAAACAATTTCAGCTTAGGTCAGTCTCACACTAGCGAAGTATATTACTCGTCTCTCCCCTCCTAGTTGTAGACTCATATCTCCGCTAGCGACCATATCCCTAAGCTCTGATACAATTTGTGACGCCCCCAAAATAGGTCCACACGACCCATTCTGAGTCGCCAGATACCACACTACAGAAATCAAATACAAACTTCATTAATACAACTGTTGAACTGTCGTGCAGAGTACAATAACACATAAGTTGTGAGTTTTAATACAAATATATGTAACTCTCATGGTGCCTCGACCACAACACCTTACAATGGTACTTTACATAAAAGTACAATCAATAATTATTTTAGAAATTAAAATCTTTGGAAAATGCTCAAGGAAACCTTCGTACATGGGAGGCCATGCATCTAAGTTATGATCGATATCATATGACTCGAGATTTATCCTTGGTTGACCCAATAGTCCCCAAACACAAACGAGCAGATTACTATCATGTTCTTTCCAATGGCGAGTCTTCTCTTGACATATAATTATCTCCATTGTCTCTAATTGAGAATTATACTTCAACCAAACTCCGAGATTATATAGTAGGTAGTGCTCGTAGATATACTCAAAGAAGTGGATGTGCACAACCCCGTCTTATTATAACACATGAAGTCGTATGTCATTAGACATCTCGTATGATAGTGGAAAAACACCCTTCCAAAGTTGGGTTCGCTTTCACCCTATTTGATTCACCAAATATAACAATTAAATGTCGATAAAAATACAAAACACTTATCTAAAGTTCTCAATAAAATTATTTCCATACTATTTAAGGAGAACCTCAATGACTATAGACCACCATTCTAATCACACATTACTTCCGCTCGACCCAGATACACTCTTATTACCCGAAAAATAATTGTGAAGCAAAAGGGTGAGCACAACTAGCCCAATAAAGAATATCATGATGAAGATAAATAAATTATCAATAGCCTTCACAAAGAATAAATCGTAGATTTAGAACATATGGTAGATGATAAAACTTTTCAACGATAGTTGCAAATGAATGAGCAATCCATTGAAGAGTCAAATAGACCATAAAGTCTATTATCTTCTCCATGTTAAAAGTCCACCAACAATGTTTTATCCCTCGTAACATCAATCAACAATTCACATCCCACAATCATGTGAATAACTCATAATCATAATTGTGGTTCTAAATTCCTCTTCGCACCTGTGATCTAAGATAATTTTATCACCGCCTTTACCTGAAACATCAAAGATCATGGTTATACCAAATCACAGTTCCTGTTCATAATCATACTAATAAATTAATCTTTTCACTACGGGCCAAAGATATTCATTAACAGTTTATCCTTGCACTATAGGTCAAAGACATGCAATTGTATTTTAGAATAGTCAAGTAGAGCATGATATCTACTATCTTCTACGAATTAAAAGTTTATTATCAATATTTTATCGCTGAGACTTAGCACAATAAATAATCCACATCACCGAATTATCCATGCACTACAGGCCAAGGATATTCATTAGTATCACGACCACGAATTATTCATGCACTACGGGCCAAGGATAATCGTGTTTTCATCAACGATCATGATCATGCCATAAAACAATTCATCTTTTCACCCTTGGCCGAAGAGAACCCATGGTCATGATCATACCAAAAACTATCCATCAATGCACAATGGGCCAATGAGGACTTTTACCACATCATTTGCAACCTTACGGTCATGATTATACCGAATGATCCCTGGTCATAATCATACCAATCAACAGTCCATCTATGCACGAAAGCCAAAGATGACTTTCATCACAATATAAGCATGAGGATGATGACAATGATATAAGCATTAATCAAAAGAAATCAAGGATAAATATTAAAGACTTTAAATTTATCCAGAGTTTAAAAATATCCAAATTGTCAACATGATACTGCTTTATGGGGTAAAATTTTAGAATAATATTCATGTATCAAAAATAATTTGGATAGAAAAGAAATATATTTTTCGGGTGAATAGTACTCCGTGAATAGTACCCTGTGAATAGTACTTCGGGGATAGTACCTCGTGAATAGTACATTGGCATGAAAAGTGCCCCAAATACCCGAGTGAATAATATTCTAGTAAATAATAACCGGGTGAATAGTAACCCATGAATAGTAACTCGTGAATAGTACTCCGGCACGAAAAGTGTCCCGAATACCTGAGTGAATAATATTAGAGTGAATAGTAACCCGTAAATAGTAACTCATGAATATTACTTTGTGAATAGTACTCACAAAAAGAAAATAAGAAAGAAAACAATATTCCATGACGAGTACAAAAGAAATGATATCTCATACGAGTATAATAGAATATATAAAACTGCAAATAGATTTTCACCCGCTATGCGGTAATCCACGTAGACAGATCATTTCCAAAATTTAATAAAGAATAATAATAATGAAATAATGGTCAATTCACCATGCATACTAGAGTCCGTCATGTAGACATGTGTTATTCCAATAGAATAATAAAGAATGGAATAATGTAAGAATTTCACCATGCATACCGTAGTCCGCATGATACAAAGTTATTCCAATGTAATAATAAAGAATGAAATAACAGAAGAATTTCACCATGCATACTAGTAGTCCACGATATAAAAGTTATTCTAATAGAATAATAAAGAATGGAATAACAAAAGAATTTCACTATGCATACGGTAGTCCACGTAGTATTTGTAAGTTATTCCAATGTAATAATAAAGAATGAAAATAACAACCCTTACGAGTATTGAAAGAAAATAACTCTCTTCATGAATACGAAAGAAATAATACACTTTACGAATATTAAACGAAAATAATATTCATACGAATATGAAAAATAATTTTTCTTCCGAATATGAAATAAATAATACCCCTTACCTCAGAAGAAGACTGATATCGAATAAAGAAGTAGCGTACTTCTCTTCTTCTTTCTCTCTATAGCTTCTCTGTCTATAATTGCTCTTGTGAGTCTTAGTGAATTGGTGAGAATGAAGGAAGAATGAGCTTTTATTTATAGGAAAATATAGTTTTAATAATTGCACGTTTTGGGGCTCAAAATATTACAGTATAATACCTTCATCTTTTCCTTCATTTTTAATTTAGTCCTGCAAGTATTATCAAACTTGCAGTACCTCCCCTAATAGTTCATCATGTGAATCAATAGTACAATCATGTGACTCAATAGTTCTATACATGTGAAAAAAATAATTACATTATCGTACCTTCATCTATACCTCCATTTTTAATTTAGTCATTCAAGTATTATCAATCTTGCACCATCTCCCCTAATAGTACATGCATGTGACTCAATAGTACACATATGTGAACAAATAGTTATAAGCATGTGAATTTATAGTAATTAATTGCTCATTTATCCGATTAATTACCCGATTGGTCAATATAACCTCCAGACATCAATTATTATCGAAATAAATGTCGATTTCCACCAACACTAATAATCCCAACACAATGGAACGATCAATTTCATCTTTAATCAACACAAACTTATTCAACATTAATATTATAACTCACAATATTTAACAACCAGATCATTCCCAGGAAAGAGTGGGCTTTCCGATAAGGATTTCTCCCTATTGGCGCGTAATTAGGTGGCCAAACCTCTCCTTGAGAGAACTTTCTAGGCATTGTCAATAGTGTAAATAATAATATAAATAACTTTGTCGTCTCAATTATTGATTTAATAATAATAAATATTATGCAGATGATACTGTGACAATAATTGAATCAATAATATGAGAGATATTATGCAAGAATTATCAGTAGTAATAATTGAGTATAATCGAGTGACTTCTCACGTAAAGATCAATAATCAATACACCGTGCTACTATGTCAACCAATGCCAGATATCGTTTTCTTTTACCACCGGGTAGTTCAATTATTTTAAAACTTAAAACTTTTCGCCGTTATTTTATGACAACTTGCTTACTTTAAAGTTTTTTCACATATTACCCTTAACTTTAAACCTTTCTCAATTTAACCATTTACTAAATAGAATAATAATTATAAAAATTGAATACTTTCATTTCGTAAAATTTGGGATCTTACAATCTCCCTTCTTTGTGAAATTTTGCCCTCGAAATTTACGTACCTGGTAGTTCGAAGAGATAAGAATACCTTGCTTTCTTTTCAGATTGTACCTTCCCGGTTATTTCCTCTGTATCATGATTTTCCTCATTGCTCATCTCCTGTATTTCAGTTATCATTCTAGAATATATCTTCAAAACAAAGGTTAATTGACATATCACAATTTGTCAGCTTATCAAGTAAACAATTTCAGCTTAGGTCAGTCTCACACTAGCGAAGTATATTACTCGTCTCTCCCCTCCTAGTTGTAGACTCATATCTCCGCCAGCGACCATATCCCTAAGCTCTGATACAATTTGTGACGCCCCCAAAATAGGTCCACACGACCCATTCTGAGTCGCCAGATACCACACTACAGAAATCAAATACAAACTTCATTAATACAACTGTTGAACTGTCGTGCAGAGTACAACAACACATAAGTTGTGAGTTTTAATACAAATATATGTAACTCTCATGATGCCTCGACCACAACACCTTACAATGGTACTTTACATAAAAGTACAATCAATAATTATTTTAGAAATTAAAATCTTTGGAAAATGCTCAAGTAAACTTTCCATCTAAGTTATGATCGATATCATATGACTCGAGATTTATCCTTGGTTGACCCAATAGTCCCCAAAGAAAAACGAGCAGATTATTATCATGTTCTTTCTAATGGCGAGTCTTCTCTTGACATATAATTATCTCCATTGTCTACAATTGAGAATTATACTTCAACCAAACTCCAAGATTATATAGGTAGTGCTCAGATATACTCAAAGAAGTGGATGTGCACAACCTCGCCTTATGATAACATGAAGTCGTATGTCATTAGACATCTCGTATGATAGTGGAAAAACACCCTTCCAAAGTTGGGTTCGCCTCACCCTATTTGATTCACCAAATATAACTATTAAATGTCGTATAAAAATACAAAACACTTATCTAAAGTTCTCAATAAAAATATTTCCATACTATTTAAGGAGAACCTCAACAGCTATAGACCACCATTCTAATCACCTGTTACTTCCGCTCGACCCAGATACACTCTTATTACCTGAAAATAATTGTGAAGCAAAAGGGTGAGCACAACTAGCCCAATAAAGAATATCATGACGAAAGATAATTAAATTATCAATAGCCTTCGTCAGTAATAAATCAGAGATTTAGAACATATGGTAGATGATAAAACTTTTCAACCATAGTTGCAAAATGAACGAAAGCAATCCATTGAAGAGTCAAATAGACCATAAAGGTCTATTATCTTCTCCATGTTAAAAGTCCACCAACAATGTTTTATCCTCAGTAACATCAATCAACAATTCCGCCCACAATCATGTGAATAACTCATAATCATAATTGTGGTTCTAAATTCTTCTCTTCGCACCTGTGACGTAAGATAATTTTCATCACCGCCTTTACCCGAAAACATCAAAGATCATGGTTATACCAAATCACGCCTCGCTCATAATCATACTAATAAATTTATATTTGCACTACGGGCCAAAGATATTCATTAACAGTTTATCCTTGCACTACAGGACAAAGACATGCAACTGTATTTTAGAAGAGTCAAGTAGAGCATGATATCTACTATCTTCTACGAATTAAAAGTTTATTATCAATATTTTATCTTTGAGACTCAGCATAATAAATAATCCACATCACCGAATTATCCATGCACTACAGGCCAAGGATATTCATTAGTATCACGACCATAAATTATCCATGCACTACGGTCCAAGGATAATCGTGTTTTCATCAACGGTCATGATCACGCCATAAAATAATTCATCTTTGCACCCTTGGCCAAAGAGAACCCATGGTCATGATCATACCAAAAACTGTCCATCAATGCACAACGGGCCAATGAGGACTTTTACCACATCATTTGAAACCTTACGGTTATGATTATACCGAATGATCCCTGGTCATAATCATACCAATCAACAGTCCATCTATGCACATAAGCCAAAGATGACTTTCATCACAATATAAGCATGAGGATGATGATAATGATATAAGCATTAATCAAACGAAATCAAGGATACATATTAAAGACTTTAAATTTATACAGAGTTTAAAAAAATCTAAATTGTCAACATGATACTGCTTTGTGGAGTAAAATTCAAGAATAATATTCATGTATCAAAAATAATTTGGACATAAAAGAAATATATTTTTTAGGTGAATAGTACTCCGTGAATAGTACTCCTTGAATAGTACTTTGGGAATAGTACCTCGTGAATAGTACCTCGGCATGAAAAATGCCCCAAATACCCGAGTGAATAATATTCTAGTAAATAATATCCAGGTGAATAGTAACCTATGAATAGTAACCCGTGAATAGTACTCCGTCATGAAAAGTGTCCCGAAAACCCGAGTGAATAATATTTAAGTGAATAGTAATTGGGTGAATTGTAACTCGTAAATAGTAACTCATAAATATTACTCCGTGAATAGTACTCATAAAAGGAAAATACAAAAAAAAACATTATTTCATGACGAGTACAAAAGAAATGATATCTCATACGAGTATAATAGAATTTATGAAACTGCAAATGGATTTTCACCCGCCATGCGGTAATCCACGTAGACAGATCATTTCCCCAATTTAATAAAGAATGAATACGACTAGTCATGCACCATGCATACAGTAGTCCGTGTAGACAGGTTATTCCAATAGAATAATAAAGAATGGAATAACAGAAGAATTTCACCATGCATACGGTAGTCCGCGTATACAGGTCATTCCAACAGAATAATAAAGAATGGAATAACAGAAGAATTTTACCATGCATACGGTAGTCCACGTAGACATGTTATTCCACCAGAATAATAAAGAATGAAATAACAGAAGAATTTAAATATGCATACGGTAGTCCACGTAGACAGGTTATTCCAACATAATAATAAAGAATGGAATAACAACCCTTACGAGTATTGAAAGAAAATAACTCTCTTCATGAATATGAAAGAAATAATACCCTTTACGAATATTAAACGAAAATAATATTCATACGAATATGAAAAATAATTTATCTTCCGAATATGAAATAAATAATACCCCTTACCTCAGAAGAAGACTGGCAACTGGAATAGTGAAGTAACAGACTTCTCTTCTTCTTTCTTTCTATAGCTTCTCTGTCTATAATTGCTCTTGTGAGTCTTAGTGAATTGGTGAGAATGAAGGAAGAATGAGCTTCTATTTATAGAAAAATATAGTATCGATAATGGCACGTTTTGGGGCTCAAAATATTACAGTATAATACCTTTATCTTTTCCTTCATTTTTAATTTAGTCCTGCAAGTATTATCAAACTTGCACCACCTCCCTTAATAGTATATCATGTGAATCAATAGTACAATCATGTGACTCAATAGTTCTATACATGTGAAAAAAATAATTACAGTATAATACCTTTATCTATACCTCCATTTTTAATTTAGTCATGCAAGTATTATCAATCTTGCACTACCTCCCCTAATAGTACATGCATGTGACTCAATAGTATACACATGTGTACAAATTGTTATAAGCATGTGAATTTATAGCAATTAATTGCTCATTTATCCGATTAATTTATAGAAATGAATTATTATGTATTTGAAAGAATATCAATAATAAGGTATTATGATACCTGTAAAATTTGATGTGAATTGAATAAGTATAAAGTCGTTAGTTAATACGATTAGCAATATGAAGGGAGTAATTTAAAACTCAAAATTTGAGTTAGAGATAGAATTTTGAAGCACCTGATCGCTTTCGGTTGCATCCTAACGTCAAGTTTAGTCTGAATGGACATTAAACACAAAATGTGTAAAAGTTGACTTTTGGTCAAAGTCAACGGCACTATTCACGTATACGATACTATTCCATGTTTTGATCATTCCTGAATTTTACACCACTATGATTATTTTTAAGGTATTTTTGGACGTGGATAAAACAAAGTACGAATCCTTAATCCTTAATCCTTGTCATTTTGTTTCACTGGATTCGTTTTTTTAAAAAAAATATTTTTCATCATCCTCGCCTTAAATGATGATATTATTGAATATCTTTGGCCGTAGTGCAAAGATGATTGATTTCGATGAATATCTTTGGCCCGTAGTGCAAAGATGAATGATTTCGATGAATATCTTTGGCCCGTAGTGCAAAGATGAACAGTGTTTAGATGAACATGACCAATCGGTGAATGTCCTCGGCCTGGTGCAAGGGACGAATATATGATTCCGTATATATATTGATTGATGTTACAGGATAAAAATATTGATGATGGATCGTTAAATTCATAGATATTAGTAGATTTCATCCTCTACGTAACTCTTCTATGAATTAATATTTTCATTCATGAGTATTGATTTAAAACTTGTTGTCCTATTGTATTCTATTAAATTTTTCCTGTTGAAGACTAACGATAATTTGTTGTATATTATCTTAGTCATAATATTCTTTATCGGGCTAGTTGAGCTCACCCTTTTCCTTTTTGTTCCATTTTTCTTCTCGTGAGGCGAGAATGTAGCGAAAATACAGTCTGGGGTATGGAATGATGGTTTTAGAGAGTTGTTTAGTAGTCCTCACCATTTTGTAAAATAATGTATCAATAATTATGATGAGGATTTATTTGTATGTGGATATTGTTTAGATGACAATATCTCAGATTTAAACTCACGCTTTCTTGTTGTAATAATAAAGTTGTAGTTGTTTCGCATGCAGTATTGACAACTCGTAATGGGTGATGTATACCTATTTTGGGGGTGTCACAATTGGTATCGTAGCTTAGGGATATGATCTCCACTTCGGAGATCGGGGAATAGAACTGTAGAGGGGAGAGACGAGTAAATCCTTCGCTAGTGTGTCCTACCTAAGCATATTTGATAGTTGGTCAAGATATAGGGATATTATGTGATATATTGATTTCCTTAATTAACCCTTGTTTTATGACATGATTTGAGAATGTCGATTGAGAATATTAACAATGGAAATGAGACCGTGGAGACGCTCATGTAGACTCACCAACGAGGAGAACGTGCAACAGTCGGGCAATGTTCTTCCCATGAACAACACCACCGAAAGCGTATGATGAACGAGGGATGTTTAGAAACTTTTATAGTTCATGCAAAATCGACGAGGGAGACTCGTGTTCAAAATACAGGAGGAAATGATAGCAATTCACGGTTGTCACAAAATGCCAAGCGCCCAAAGAGTTGGGACCACCGAATTTAAGGGAAAGCCAGATTCGATCATGGCGTAAAACATGGGTCAAGCAAATTACCAAGATATTCGATGTCTTGGGATGCACAGAGAACAGAAGGTTCCATTCGCCACCTTTATGTTCCGTGGCGAGGCGGACTATTGGTGGAGTCTCAGAAGCGTACCCATCCAAATGCAAGACTCAAAGATGTCTTGGGAGACATTTCAGAACTATTTAATGACAAATACTTTCCGAAAGTGTTCGTCATATGAAGGAAGTGGAGTTTATTAGACTAGAGCAGAACAACATGACGGTGTCTTAGTACGAGGCGAAGTTTGTAGAGTCATCCAGGTTTGCACCTCATTTGGTGGAGAATGAGGAACGATGACGCGGATGTTTCGAGAGGTTTGAAACCCCAAGATACGCCAAGAGCTCATCTCTCATAAATTTTCTCTATTCAGATGTTGTTAATGTGGGCTCAATTGTTAGAGCGAGATAACGAGTACGGTCAACCGAGGTTCCACAATCAGGATCATATCGGAGATAGCAGTCAACAAAACAACAATAACTAGTGGAGAAAGAAAAAGACGGACAAAAATGGTAACCACTCTGGTGGTAATCATGGCCATGAAAATAGAAGAAGCGAGTCAGGAGGAGATTTTAAAAAGAGGAGATTCAACAACGACCATGTGAAGACGACAATGCTAGTAGCAACTGGTTCCAAGGGAGGAGAACGACCACCCATTATATATGCTATAAATGCGGAAAGAGGGACATATCACCAAACCGCCCACAACAGCTTCAAGGTATGCTATAATTGTGGAAAGGAAGGACATATCGCTCGAGATTGCACGTAGTAGCGAAACCCTAGTTCAATGAGGACGGTGACTCAAAAGATCGTCCCCGTAAAAGTCAAAGTCAACGGTTCTCGGAAGAGCGCTTTGTTGTGACCGGTCAAAATGCGAGGAACCCAAACGAGGTGATCACGGGTAAGTTATTTATAAATTCTTGTGAAGTTTATACTTTACTAGATACCCTGGTGCTACCCATTCATTTATCTCTCCCGCTTGTGCTCAACGCTTAAACTTGACTCAGAGAAATTAGACTTTGACCTATCTCGTGGAAACTCCGCTTAAGAGAAACTTTCATCACATCCAATCGCTTATAAATCTTGTTTGATTCAAGTTGGCACCATCACCTTACCCGTTGACCTTATCTCTTTAAAGATACTTGCTTTTGATGTTATTTTAGGGATTGATTGGTTAACTACTCATCATGCCAAAATTGATTGTTTTCGTAAGGTTGTTAGCTTTTATATTCCTAAACAACCTCGTTATGCAATTCAAGTAACTAAACCATTAAAATCAATCATCATGTATATCTAATCATAAAGCTATTCGCTTATTAAAAAGCGGATGTCAAGCTTTCTTAGCCCATGTTATGGATTTGAATAAAGACACGCCAAATTTGAATAATATTCTGTTTGTTATTGACTTTCCGACGATTTCTCAAGAACTTCCCTGCCTACCCCCGTAACGTGAAGTTGAATTCTTTATCGACCTTGAACTCGGTACAAAGCCCATTTCTAAAACCCCATATCGAATGGCTCCTATTGAACTTCGTGGAGTTAAAGGTCCAACTACGGTGAGTTGTTGGACATCGGTTTCATTCTGGCCCTAAGTACATCTCCTCGGGGTGCTCCTGCTTTTATTCAGAAAAAGAAAAAGATGGGAGTATCCGACTTTGTATCGACTATCGAGAATTGAACCATGTAACTATCAAGAATAGGTATCCTCTACCTCATATTGATGACTTGTTTGACCAGTTGCAAGGAGCACAATTCTTTTCAAAAATCGATCTTCGTTCTGGATATCATCAGCTAAAGATTAGAACTGAGGATATTCCAAAGACTGTCTTTAGAACTCGGTACGGGCATTATAAATTCCTAGTCATGTCTTTTGGATTGACTAATGCCCCTGCGGCTTTCATGGATATGATGAACCGAGTATTCAAGGAATATTTGAATCAGTTCGTTGTTGTCTTTATTGATGACATCCTCATATATTCCAAAAGCCGTGAAGATCATGAGCACCATTTGAAGCTAGTACTCCAAAGGCTTCGTGAAAACAAGCTATATGCTAAGTTGAAGAAATGCGAGTTCTGGCTTGAGGAAGTAGCATTCCTTGGGCACGTGGTGTCAAAACATGGAGTATCTATTGACCCGGCAAAGATTGAAGCAATACAAAGTTGGGAGCAACCGAAGACGGTGACTGAAGTACGTAGCTTTCTGGGTCTAGCTGGTTATTATCGGAGATTCGTGGAAGGGTTTTCTCAAATTGCTACTCCGTTAACTCAGTTGACTCATAAGGATACAAAATTCATTTGGAGTGAAGAATGCGAGAAGAGTTTCCAAGAGCTTAAGAGGAGACTTATTTCGGCACCTGTTCTAACAATACCATCCGGTTCGGATGGATTTGTTATCTGAATGATGCTTCTAGCAAAGGGTTAGGATGTGTTCTCATGCAACATGGGAAAGTCATAGCTTATGCCTCGCGACAACTTAAAGAATATGAGAGGAATTATCCTACTCATGATCTAGAGTTACAAAGCAATGCGCTTTTACGCTTAAAGATCTGGAGGCACTATCTTTATGGGGAGAATGTGGAGATATATTCAGACCATAAAAGCCTTAAATATTTCTTCACTCAAATATTTTTCATCATCCACAGTCTTAAATGATGATATTATTGAATATCTTTGGCCTGTAGTGCAAAGATGATTGATTTCTGATGAATATCTTTGGCCTGTAGTGCAAAGATGAATGATTTCTGATGAATATCTTTGGCTCGTAGTGCAAAGATGAATAGGTGTTTAGATGAACATGACCAACTGGTGAATGTCCTCGCCTCAGAGTGCAAGGATGAATATATGATTCCGTATATATATTGATTGATGTTACAGGATAAAAATATTGATGATGGATCGTTAAATTCATAGATATTAGTAGATTTCATCCTCTACGTAACTCTTCTATGAATTAATATTTTCCATCATGAGTATTGATTTAAAACTTGTTGTCTATTGTATTTTATTAAATTTTTCCCTCATTGAAGACTAACGATAATTTGTTGTATATTATCTTAGTCATAATATTCTTTATCTTGGGCTAGTTGAGCTCACCCTTTTCCTTTTTATTCCATTTTTCTTCTCAAGAGGCGAGAATGTAGCGAGTAGAGTCGGGGTATGGAATGATGGTTTTAGAGAGTTGTTTAGTAGTCCTCACCATTTTTGTAAAATAATGTATCAATAATTATGATGAGGATTTATTTGTATTTGGATATTGTTTAGATGACAATATCTCAGATTTAAACTCACGCTTTACCGTTGTAATAATAAAGTTGTAGTTATTTCATGCACTGTATTGACAACTCGTAATGGGTGATGTATACCTATTTTGGGGGTGTCACAGATTTTAATCCTCAAACTGATCAGTATATAAAGTAAGTGCAGATCATGACGCCAAAAATAATTTTAAGAATTTTAAAGATAATTTATTGCCAACCGAATTTGGCGTAAATGTTTCATTGAAATTGAATTATTGATATAAGTCTAAGCTATTTGATTCAAATTTGACAAATGTTTATGAAATTCAAAGTATTCTTTGAAAGCTTATCTTAAACCAAATTGTTTTGGTGCGGAATCTTATGATAAGTCTGAGGTGAACAACCCTGAAAATGGGGATATACTAATTGGATAAAATATCCCAATCTAAGAACGCATATAGTCGTTCCGATTACTAAGGTACAACAGACTAATCCTCTAAAGTAACCGCATCGGTAGTTTACCTTCTTCGTGATTGTAAACATACCAAATATAAAATGTTTCAGAGGTAGAGTGCCTTTCTTTCGTAATTGAAAGAGGTAGCAGGTAGAAATACCCCTAAACCTCAAAGTTCATAGTTTTTATGATCCCTCAGACATATATGAAAAGTTTTTAAACTCTTCAGAGTAATGTTATGGTAGTATGTGATGATGAATTTGAAATAGTGTGAACTCGTCAAGGCATTTAGCAGAATCTCGAGAAGATTGAATAAAGGTTATTATGACAGCCTAGTTTTAGTGAATGGTTAGAAGATGTAAACTCTTAGTGAGTAGTTATTGTAAAATGTGAAGATAGAAGAGAAATCCTCAAATGAGGAAATTGTAAAGGTTAAGTTGAAAACCTAGTTTTGATCAATCGAATAAGCAGAGATTAGTATGCTTTAATTTCGGGGACGAAATTCTTAGAAGAAGGGGTGAATGTGACAACCCAAAAATTTATAAAATCTTGAATGATTAGAATAAAAGTTAAAGAATAAAACCTAGAAGAGAATTTGATGATTTATTTAAAATTTTTAAGTAAAACCTATATGGTTTGCTATTCGAATGAGAATAGAGAAAATATGGGTTACAAAATTCCAAAACCCTAGAAATGAATTATTATGTATTTGAAAGAATATCAAGAATAAGGTATTATGATACCTGTAAAATTTGATGTGAATTGAATAAGTATAAAGTCGTTAGTTAATACGTTTAGCAATATGAAGGGAGTAATTTAAAACTCAAAATTTGAGTTAGAGATAGAATTTTGAAGCACCTGATTTGCTAAGTTGCATCCTAACGTCAAGTTTAGTCTCTAATGGACAAGAAACACAAAATGTGTAAAAGTTGACTTTTGGTCAAAAATCATAGATTGACTTTTTATGGAAAAAGTCAAAATTAGTGTAATAAGTTAAATATGTTATGATTATGTGAATTATGTATATGATTTAATAAATATACATTATATAATGTGAATACATTTATTTTGTATATAAAAGTGAAAAAATAATTAAGTTAGGTAACCTAATATATATATTAGGTGTGGTAATTAAATAACCTAAGAGGTTATAATATGGGAGGATATTAGTATATAAATATATATACTAACATTAAGAGATTTATTTTATATATTCAAATAATTAATTTTATAACCAAGTCTAATTGAGTTATAAAATTAAAATGACATAAGTAAGGAGTTTATTTTCTAGTGTGAGAAATAAAAATCCTAATTAAATGATTAGGGTAGAATATAATTAAAAGTATTGGACTATAATAATGTCATAGCCCAATAAATTATTTACAGTTCAAGAGAATTGGATTTAATGGACTAAGGAAGTTATATTATTTAAACAAGCCCAATTAATTAATTAAGCATGAGACTTGTAGATAAAGTGGCTAAGTATGTTGGAGATTACATTATTTAATCTAGCCCAATATATTATGTATGTGACGAGTATTATATTGACCCAATTTAATTAGGGTTGAAAGCCCAAGTTGGTTGTTGTTAGTAAGTAAAACAAGTAAATTTGTTAGCTCAATGGAATTAATTAAAGGCCCAAACTAGGCCCACTTATGGGAGAAAAATAATATTAAAAATTATATTAAGTTAAGAGATATATTTTTATTATCTCAAGTTATTAATTTTATAACTTAATTAAAACAAGTTTAGTTGGGTTATAGAATTTAATGTACTAGAGTGATGATTTAAATTCTATATATTTGGAATGGATACCCTAATTAAATATTTAAGGTGGGTTAAGATGGAAAGGATTGGACTATGTAAATATTACATAGCCCAAAAGATTTAATAAGTGGCCCAATTTGTTTTAACCCAATTATTGAGGGCATTGTGGTCATTTAATAAAGCAATTAAATAAAAAGATATGAGGGAGATAAGAGGCCACATGTGGCCGAAAAAGAAGAGAAAGAAAGAGAGAGAAAGAGGAAAAGTAAGAAGGAAAAGAAGAGAACGGGAAAAAGGAAAGAAGAAACCATGAAAAAGAGAGGAGAAGAATCACGACAATTAGCTAGAAGAAGAAAGAAGGAGGAGAAGATCCTCCATAGAAGAAGATGAAGAAGAAGAAGAAAAAGAAGAAGAAGAAGAAGAAGAAGAAGAAGAAAGGTAAATCCTAAGCTTTATTTCCTTTATTTTTCTTATTTGATAAAAATGGGGTTTTTGATTTGGATGTTCAAACCCTTTAATTTATGTGTTTTTCATGGATTCAAGTATGGATCTACCCATGATGAGTGTTTATTTTTGTTGGAATCAAAAAGGAAAAGAAAAATAATTTTTCTAGTTTTGAAACCCAAATTTGTATTTACTTTGAAATTCCACCATTTTAAATCTATAACTCGTTTTTACGATCCGTCAAAGAGGGGTACTAGATATATGGGTTTACTAGTTAACCCAAGTGGTAGGACTTAAAAATGTTGAGTTTTCATAGTGTAGTGACTGATTAAGCCAAAACAGTCCCGAATTTCTGACAAAAATACAAATTGTTTTGGGGCAGTCTGAAACGGGGGCAATTTCGTCCACTTTTTGTGCTTTAAAAATTCCGGAAAAAATTTGGAGTAGTAATATCAGAAGTTTTGCAGGTTGTGTAAAAATTTGAGAATTTCAGGCCGTACGGTTTGAGAGTTATGGATTTTACGGTGAATGACTATTTTTATGAAGCCATCCGAATAACTCTTTGTGTATAAGTCCAAAAATTACAAAATAGTTACTGGAAGTACATGTGTATAACAGGAACATACTGTATAAATTTCAGAATTTTTGGAGTTAATCTCGATTTATGAAAAATCAGAGAATATTTGGCTATTATGGACTATTTAAATATAGTAAATGGATTTTAAAAATTCCGGGAAAAATATATGTTCAATATGGTACTATAATATGTCAAATCCCAGAAAAGAAATATTTTTGGGACTAATTTGGTATTTTTCATCTAAATGATGATAAATTGATAAATGGATTTAAGTAAATATATGATGTCCAAAAATATGAAAAATATGATTTATGACTTGAGACCCTTGAGCATGGCTTATAGGGATTTTTGATGAAGTTTTGGGTCGAGTGTGAAGTGTTGTGATGTTTATGGCATTTTAAAATGTTTAAATGAGTTAATTAAGGAAAGGAAAACAATTGAGCTAAATTGTTTATTAATGTGATTAATGACTTAACTTATTGTTATATGGCTAATAATATTGGATTTAGATATTATTAGTAGTATTTGATTGGAATGTTATTAAAAGGTTAATAACCTTAGCGTAAAATATTATTACATAATTAATAATATTCGACGGGAGATTAAAATAAGATATTTATGTTATTTTTCAATATAATTGTTGAATTTGGTATTCAATGAACTATATTATGCTTGTAATAGACTAAAATGAGAATTGTGGTGTTTGAATTGGATTTTGGAGTTATCAAAATGGTTTCAGCTTCTTTGAAATATTTGGTGGTCTCTGTTGAAATAGTAATTTCAAGATCTTTGAATGTAATTCGGTTTATCGAAATGATATTTCAGCCATCGAAAGGTTATCCAGCTTACTAAGATAACATATAAAGGGAAAACTTATAAGTATAAGTTATAAGTGATGAAAAGATTATCAAAGTATAATGATAATACTAAGATTAAGGTGTAATGTCTAATACTTAACTTTGTGAGTGAAGGTTAAACAAGTTAATATAAAATGATGAGCTTATAAGTAAGTAAATGAATATGGTGTTAAGATTATCTAATATTTGACTATGTGATTAAGTGTTAGATAGTATTATGGAATAAGGTATGGTATGCTAATTGAAAGATCAATCTTATACCTGATAGGTCTTTTCAATAAAGAGAATAAATTAAATTGCGTAGCGGTAATCGACTATGCAGGCAAGTTTCCTTAACTAAAACTCGGGAAATATTTAAAAGCATGTTAATGAATGATTATTGATGATTATTCACGTCTAAGCTGATTATTGATTCGCACTTAGTGCATGTTGTATATTTTGTCAGGTATGAAAAGCTGATCACCTTCATTACCATAAGGTTCAGTTAAATTGTTTATGGTCATTGTTGACTTCAAACATTATTGGTTCAGTCATTCAATTATTGACATCTTGATTCATGTTCCTTCACAATTATTAAATTGTTGAAAACTTGAAAGCTTATTATTCTTTCAATCATGATATATCTTTATTGAATTTAAACTTGCTGGGCAAAGTAGTTGCTCACCCTTGCTATATCATGATAATAAATTTTAGATAAAGGCAAAGGCTTGAAGAAGGACAGAGACAAAAAGAAAAATACAGTAATAGATTGTTATAAGGATAACTAGTTAGTTATCTTATTATAAACCTTTATAATTTTGAAGGTATGTATTCAGTTAAGGTTAATAAACCTAGGAAAATGTTATAGAATTATGTAAAATAAACAATATATGTTTATTTGTTCCGCATTAGATGATAGAATATGTATGATGATGAAGTATCGTAACGTACCAAGTCTGAGGTTCTTGGGACCCGAATTTGGGGGCATCGCAGAATTAATAACAATTAATTGCTCATTTATCCGATTAATTACCTGATTGGTCAATATAACCTCTAGACATCAATTAGTATCAAAATAAATGTCGATTTCCACCAACAGTAATAATCCTAACACAATGGAACTATCAATTTCATCTTTAATCAACACAAACTTATTCATCATTAATATTATAACTCACAATATTTAACAACCAGATCATTCCCAGGAAAGAGGGGGCTTTCCGATAAGGATTTCTCCCTATTGGCGCACAATTAGGTGGACAAACCTCTCATTGACAGAAATTTCTAGACATTGTCAATATTGTAAATAATAAAATAAATAACTTTGTCGTCTCCATTATTGATTTAATAATAATAAATATTATGCAGATGATACTGTGACAATAATTGAATCAATAATATAAGAGATATTATGCAAAGAATTATCAGAGCAATAATTGAGTATAACCGAGTGACTTCTCATGTAAGCATCAATAATCAATACCGTGCTACTATGCAACCACGCCAGACATTATTCTTCTTTACCAATTTGGGTAGTTCAACAGTTTAACGGTAAAACTTTCGCCGTTATTTTATGACAACTTGCTTACTTTGAAATTTTTTCACATATTACCCTTAACTTTAAACCTTTCTCAATTTAACCATTTACTAAATAGAATAATAATTATAAAAATTGAATACTTTCATTTCATAAAATTCGGGGTCTTACATGACCAACACAGATAGAGTCGAGAATTTGATGTTGGAAGTTTTGTTTTTCTAAAAGTTTCTTCTTGGAAGGGGAAAAATCGATTTGGTAAGAAAGGAAAGTTAAGCTAGAGGTTTATTGGACCCTTTGAGGTGCTGCGAAGAGTAGGGGAAGTGGCTTACGAAGTAGGTCTACCTCTAGAATTGGAACATATTCATAATGTTTTTCATATCTCGGTGTTACGACCGTATAAACTCGATTATAAGCATGTGATCGAGTACGAACTAGTACAATTTGATAAAGATTTGTCTTACGAGAAAATTCCTATCCAGATAGTTGACAGGAAAGAACAAGTGCTCAAGAATAAAGTGATACCTTCTATGAAGGTGATATGGATGAACTATAATGCTGAAGAAGCTACGTGGGAACTCGAAGACAATATGATAAAAAGTTTTCCTGAGATATTTGTTTGATCTATGTCTTCGATACTCGGGACAGAATCCTTGTAAGGAGGGGAAAATGTGTCGAATGAATTATTTGAGTTGTGATTTTGAGGACATAATCCTTGTAAGGATGGAAGAATGTAACAATCCAGAATTTTAATATGTAATTTAAAATATTTATTGAATTAAATAAATATTTTAGTTGATTTGTTTATTGTTAAATAAATATTTATTTATTTATTAGTTAAATAAATAATTCATGAATTGTGGTGGTGGACTAGTTTAAGTCAGTGTAATTTATTAATTAAATTGATGTTTGGTAATTTTGTGATTTGAAATTTTAATTTTATGAAAGTTGATTAAATTAAATGAATTGTTAATTTATCATCATATTACATAATGGCAATATTCTAATTTAATTTACTAATTAAATTAGAGAGTTATTAATTGATAGATAAAATTATAATTTAAATTGAAATTATAATTATTGGATGTATGAAACAATTTGATTTATGTGGCTATTGGATTTAATAAGTTAATGTTAACTTTAATTAAATTTGAATATTAGAATTTAATTAGATAAAGTGTGGCCATTAAACTATATACTAAGTTATTTATTAAAATAAATTAAAAGAGGTTTAATTTAGTTTTACCAAACAAGGCTTAAGTCTCTTAAGTCTTTATTTTAATTATGTTTTGCCAAACAAGCCTTAGTGGCTTTTGAATTTTTTTTTTTAAAAAAACTGGCAAAGGAATTAAACAGAGATATTATGTTTGTCAGTTATTTATTGTGTATTATATGTATCAGTTATATGGGTGTAAGTTACGTACTTTATTTCTAAGCCTAAGAGTTAGAGATATCAAAGAAAGAAAAGAGGGAGAACTCTAGAAAAATTGAGAGAGAACAAAGTTTTGAGAGGGAACTTGGAGAGAAATTGAGAGGTTGAAGAAGAGAATTAGAAAATCAAATAGGTGTCTCTATCATTCGTACTAATAATCAAAGGTATAATTTTTAGTTTAAAAGTTATGGTTTTTGTTTTCTAAAGAATCTCTGTAATTGAGTTTTTAGTTGATGATTTGTGAGAATAGAATTTGTTATTTAGATGATTATAATTGTTATATGTAGAATTAAATCAGGAATATGGGATTTAATTGAAGGAATAGTGTTCTTAAGTTTCACGACAAAACAAAAAATGGTTTTTCAAACTCTCTATAATGCAACTTTTGATGTGTAAATTGATGGACTGTATTTATATGTAATTGTAATGTGATAACTAACATCTAGACACAGATTTTGTATGTTAATTCACTACAAGAAAAAGGCTTATCAGCGACCGTCTATCAGCGACCGTACGCGGTCACCAATAGCTATCTGCGATCGAGTGCAATCGCTGATAGTCGTCGTACAAAATCTAGTCGTTGGGATGCACATCAGCGACCACTACTAGCGACCGACCTATCGGCGACCGATATGAGCGACCGAAATGACAAATGTGGTCGCTAAGCTGAGTCAGTATGGTCCAGGGCCAAAGCTGACGTGGTCCACGTGTCAGCGATCGCATGCGGTCGCAGATACCCTCAAATGTTTAGCCAACGCTAATAACTATGAGCGACCACATGCGATCACCGATCCAAAAAAAATGAAAAAGCATTTTTTCTTGTTTTGCGTAATTCCCAAAAACTCGCACTCTATTTTGTACCTGCTTTATCCCAACACACATACACAACAATATAAACAACATGCACAACAATATAAACATCCATCGTCCACCGTCACATACACCAAACTAGTATATAAACCTTTAAAAACCAATATGAATTGAATAAATATAAACAAATCTAATATTGTTTAAGTAACATACATCACTGTTTTGTAAAATGAATATAAAAGTACAAGCTTATCAAATAACTACAAAACAACACTAAAGCAGGTACGTCAAGCATCATCGCTTCCTTGATCACCCTGTAATTAACAAAATAATAAAACAAGTTACAAATATAGTAACTATGTTGATACTGGTATATATTACGACAATATATACAACAAATTAATTTTATACCTCATCGCCATCCCCATGTCAGTTTCGCCATCGCTTACATTTCTATCGCTTCACTTAACTCATCGACTCGTAGAGCCCCAGATGCCCGCCCAGTATCTTTAGAAGATCTCGATCTCGATATATATCTCTCACACAGTTAGCCGGAGTATGAACAACTGGATACCTCGATGACTGTGAAGACTGGGTAGAAGAGTAGCCTAAGCCACTGAAGGATGGGCGTCGTCGTTGTCCTTAACCTTTAATGTAGTTCTTCTTCACAACAAACGCCCTCTCCCACAACTCTTGATCAATAGGCGGATGTGGAGTGTCTTCAGGATATCGCTCATTCAATAAACGCTTATAAGTATCATGTCATCATGTTAACAATTAAATAGTTAAAAATAAATTTTGTAAGTATTGATAAACAAGATCAAGTTGTTAAAACTTATTACCGCTATCTGGATAACATCAGGCAGACCATCACGGGTGGCCACGTACACATCTAGCCAATGGATAGGCTGACCTTGAGACTGAGACTCCTATACAAAAAATAGCACAATATTACTAAATAAAAATGTGATATATTTTCTATAATTCATGATTGTAAACATATTAAAACTTGTAAATTGCACCTTGGCGCGCTTATATGTCAGAATCGTGAAATCTGCGCCATAGCTTTGTATGTTCCTTTAGCCTTTTCGCCATCGAGTACACCCGAGGATCAGTTTGTGGCGGCAGTCTTTCGTCTTTTCACCCAGCTCTCAACTCTCCATTGGTCGCACATCTCAGCCCATATGGACTGGGTGCACCACCAGGGGCTATGCTCGAGCATGTAATCCTTCCCCTGGCCTGGATGGTCGATCTTGGCATTGTGAAGGGCTTTTTATCGTTCTTTGTTCAAATTATCCTTGGTGCGAACGACGCACTTCTCGCTTGTAATAATGTTTGAATCATCAAAACTGTCGGCGTCCCCCATCTATACATTTTCTTTAAATAAAAAAACAATAATAACATTACTAAACAATTATCCTTAATTAGAATATTATATTATTTGTCATAATTAAAAAAAACATACCTGAAATTCAAATTTCAAACAAAGATCCTTGTGGGAGATAGGTGTGCTGCCATACGTAATCACGGTGTGTAGGCCAATTTCAGAAACACAAGTTGTGATATACACTTGACGATCTTATTATCTGAAAAATCACTATAGTATACAACAATTTACATCAATAATAAGTAGATATATTAAAGCAATTTACATCTAAGTTCTATATATCTTGTATAAATGGAATCTAAAATGCTTATATATAAATGATGCGATGCGTACGTGCTATTCGGAGGAGGGAGAATCTGAATAAGAATTTGATCATCCGAATTAATAGGGGCCTTGGGCACATGATTAGGTCCCCTACCCAACTCGCGCTTTTTCTGCGCTGCTTCAGAAGCCATCTATATATTACAAATTTCAAGATGTATATATGAGCATACTTGTAAGCATGCATATGATTAACATTTAAGCATACTTGTAAGCATATAACTTGAGCATACTTGTAACCATATAACTTGAGCATACTTGTAAGTATATGATTAACATTTAAGCATACTTGTAAGAATACTCCTTGAGCATACTTGTAAGCATATGACTTGTAAGAAGATGATTAGCTCGTTAATATTATAAATGTTCGCAACCACCCGACCAACAAATTTTTTTTGCCAGAGTCTCCCCTATAATATGGACTAGCCACATGCACGATGGCATGTATATATGGTACTTTTTAGGCACCCAAGACACAAACAAAGAGAAATATTCAAATTCCCTATATAATAAGACTAAAATAATAACGAATGAATGCAAATTAAAGCAGTATGAGAAACTTTAAATGTTATTAAATTTTGTTTTGTTATTGATGCTTTACTTGGATCTTAATTTCAACTCTTTTTCTGTCTTTCTCTGATTGACTACGTACTCTTATAAACTGCATATTTGGTTGTTACATATACAACTGTTTTTGGGAGATTAGTGTTGCTTAGTTTTTTTGGTTCTATTCTACTCATACAGAGGTATTTAGATACATTGAAATGTTTCTTCTTAAGAAAACTACTACCATCTAAGGCTTCACGCCAAGAGTTGAAGAGTCCATAAAAGTGGTGACATGATACAATACGTAAGGTATTTCATGTATTAAGTATGATTGTTTATCATGAATTACAACTTTAGTTTCCAATTTGCTTGGTAAAACTTTATCATAAGAGTTGAAGTAGTCCTCTTGTAATATTAGTAACTCTTTAAGGTACTAACAACTTAAATACTAATGTACCAGAGAAATTACTAGTGTCTTTTGTAGTTTTATTTTTGTATACTAAAGTATTAAATATTCTTATTTTTCTTTCATAGTGCCAAAACAATCCTTTCGTCATCTATTTACGCCGGTAGTCAAGCTTGGCTTGGCTGAGCTTGGCGTGTCCACAATTGGCCTCGCGGCCCCAAACCTAGCCTAACTGCCCTTATCCTTTCCACATTTCAGTTTGATAGCTTAATTTTATATTCAATGATGACATTAATAATTACTACAAATTTCTAGTACTCATCAAACAATGAAATAGTTACAACTTTCCAATATAAAAAAAACATATAGAGAGAATCTAATGTTAAAGATGAATTAAGAACATAATTGAGAGCTTGTGGACCACTGTATATATAATAATTTGTTAATGTCCTAACAATTATTGTGCTCGGATGGTATTAAAATCAATTTTATAGGCTCCTCCTAGAAGAAATAAACACTTCTGAACATTATTCCACTTACCTATTTTCAGTAATCCTCAACCTATTCAAATAGATATGGAAGAGTAAGTGATTAGCTAACACAGGTTGATATATTTTGATAAATAACCAAGGTTAATGTATATCAAAAGCTAAAGTTATTACTCTATTTCAGTCAAAACAATATCAAGTTACTGATTCAAATCCTCAAAGTTATGATGAACCATATAAACTAAAGGGTCAAGAGACTCAAGAATATTACACAACTGACATTCTCCATATTTGTCTGCTAATCAAGGGGCGCAAAATTATATACTCAATAACCCATCTCATATTCTATAAACAATTTCAATGATGAAAAATTATGGGCACGTTGTGAGAGGAAAGATTCGTCCCCTCAAGTTTACCCTTATTTATGGGCGCTGATGGATGAAGTAGGTTTATAAAAAGCAATTAACCTAATAAAAAGGGAGAGGAGTACCTCCGATAGCGAGGTGGTGGGTGAGGCGGTGGTGGAGTGGGCGAGGCGGTGGCGACTAGTGGCGGTTGGAGGCGGCTGGTGGCGTCCAGTGGGGTTAGCCTCCTTCTTCTCTCTCCCCCTTTCTCCCTCTTCTCTCTATTCTGTTCCCTCTTTTTTTTTCCTTTGCGTCTATGTCGAGCGAAGGACTGAAACTAGTAACATAAAACTTGATCAGTGACCGATATCTTCGACCACATTCAGTCGCTAATATTTAATGACATGGACTTATCAGCAACTGCATGCGGTCACTGATGTTAAGTGGTCGCACAAAGCCTTCGCCCTAACATTTCCTGCCAAATTTTGGGAGGCAAATTTAAGTTAGCTACCATGCAGCGACCGCATGCGGTCTTTGTTATTAAATAGCGACTGGAATAAATAACGGTCGCAGATGTCGGTGGCTATTACTAATATTCATGACCGGATGTGCGGTCGCTGATAGTATTTGTCGCTGTTAGGCCTTTTTCTTGTAGTGATTCATGAAATCACATTCAAAAAGAAAAGAAATTAGTTTACAGTGAGTCCAAAATTGATGTTTGATTCGTGAATTAAATTTTAAATTGATTCTTGAATGTCTTAATTCATGAAGAAACCAAAATAATACAGTTTGAATGGACTGATTTGGTGTAGTAACGGATTTTCAGTGATGATTTTTGCTAAAGATATCTAGAAATGGTTTTTTTTTTTTGCAAAAATATAAAATTTAAAGGATTTAATTCGACTGTTGTTGTTTTGATGTTTTAAATTGATGGATTTATGTTGGGTAACATTTATATGAAGTTTATATGATTTGGGTGTGTTCAATTTGTTGCTTAAATGGTGAAATTCATGAGTTCAGTTTGAACAGAGTTGAAAAATAGTCTGCGTAGTTTATGTCTAGACACCAACGCAATTTGCTACTGTTGTCAAAAGCGTAAATGGCCAGTGGTGAGACTGCGTACTGCCCCAAGGCTTAGAAAGCAGCAATTAGCGCCCAGCACCTGAATAGAGACAGTGATGAGATGTTATTTGTTCAATCACTTAAACTTAGTCTAATCTTGTTTAAAGTTCATGACAATCTGTTAGGCTTATATCAAGATATTATAACAGATTGTTCATGTGTAATTTATGATTTCAAGTTGTGAAAATTTATAAATTATACTTTAAGCTACTATAGTAAAGCTTTATTTTATGATTAATGAAGTTTAATCGTCGTTTAAGAAAGAACTTTAGATTGGTTAAGTTTTATCGATTTAAGAAATCAGAATTCAAGTTAGGTTGACAAGTTATATAAAAGTGGAAGTTGAATCTATGAGATTAATATTATGTGGCTAAAGTTATGTTATGATGTTAATGGAATGTTTAGGGTGTTCGGGAAGCGTGAGTTATAATTGTGTGGCTAACACACAAGGTAAGTCTTCTATCTCTACTCTTACATTGCGCAAGTTTCTTGAATCTATTATTTAGTCGAGCAAGTTTCTGAACACTAATCTCTATTTGAGCTTATCCTACCTTGTTTATAATGATGCAAGTTTGTTAATCTGTTTTGTTTATAAATCACGCAAGTTCTTGAATTCTATTGAGCAAAATTCTTAATTTTGTTTCCTTATTGGAAATTGTAACCATAGTCTATCATTTTTTCTCAAGCAAGGTTGATTATATCTTTTCAATGCTTTGAACTTTTTTCTTAAAGCTTGACTTTGATGCAATACAATATTCATTTATGGTTCATAACTACCTTATATTACTTTGTATTACGTTGTTATCGAATCTTTGCATTGTCATTACACCTTTGATTCAACTAATCCTCAGTTGATGTTCGTTGAACTCTAAATTACCCTTGAAACTTATTCTAACCAAACTTATTTTGGTGCGGACTTGTATGTTAAAACTGAGATGAACAACCCAATTATAGGGGATTATTTATGCGGAAGCGTTTAGATGTTTGTGCACAATAAATGGTACAAAGGGCTGATCCCCCTAAGTACGGGAGTCCTTACAGTCTAGTGACTGTTAAGGTTTCAGTTGAAACTTATAACCTATGACATATTTCATGGTCTTGTGACCCTAAGATGATTTCCAATGTCAGTTCTTGGTTATCCATTTAGAAAATGTTATTTAATTCAATTGGGATGATTTATTGCCAGATATTTTGTCCTTTCAAGTGAGCATTTGTTTTGCTCACTCTTGCATATATAACCATTGCAGCTAAAGTTGAGAAGGTTGACGAGCCAACCACCAGTAAAGGAATAGGGAAGATGAACAAGTGTTGAAGACTTGTTAATTTGTTGAGAATTATGTTTTTAGACTTAATTTTAATAATTATGAGATGTAATTAATTGTTTTTTTGCATTGAATGAATGTTTTAAGGTTAGATAACCTTGGATACATTGGTTTAAATTATGTAACCCTTTAATGGGAAGTTTATTGCTTAAATTTTATTAAATTTGGGTAGTTAAAAATGAATGTTTGGATAGTGAATACCAAATCATGTGGGAATGAAGTACCCATATTTGGGGGTGTCATATATATATATATATATACACACTTACACATCGGGAATTAATTCGTGGCAACCGATTGCCTTGGGCACTGTTCAGCAACCAAGTTTGTATCCGTTGATCCATATATTGTAAGGCCCATATTAAAAAAATTGAACCCCATGCCACTACAGGCTGTAGTGGCGATCCATTATAAATCAAATCACTAACCATTTACATAATTGTCCCTCCTCAATATTTAATACCCCTTCCGCTACAGGCTCCCTCGGCAAGGCTTACCCCAAAAGAAATATAAAAAAATTACTATTCTATAGCATAGGTTAAAGTCTCTACTTTTTTAATTTTTTTTATTCATATTAAGATTTATCATAAATGCATTTAGACATAACTTTTTAAATATTTATTTTTAATACCAAAATATTTTGGGTTCCAAAAAAAAGAGTCACTCTTTTTATATTATAATTGTATAAAGATTTGTCGGTTTTAGTTAGTAATCTCTTTGTTTCGTATTATTTTAGTAGGAGCATACTGATAAATCAGTGCAAATATCTATACAATTATAATATAAAAATAGTGACTCTTTTTTTGGAAACCCAAAATATTTTAGTATTAAAAATAAATATTTAAAAGGTTATGTCTAAATGTATTTATGGTAAATCTTAATATGAATAAAACAAATTAAAAAAAGTAAAGACTTTCAACTATGCTTTGGAGGAGTAATTTTTTTATTTTTCTTCTTGGGTTGGCCTTGCCGAGGGAGCCTGTAGCGGCGGGGGTATTAAATATTGAGGAGGGGCAATTATGTAAATGGCCGACTGATTTGGATTTAATGGATTGCCACTACATCTTGTAGTTACAGGCAAATTTGGTTGCTGAATAGTGTCCGTGGCAACCGGTTGCCACATATTAATTCCCATATATATATATATATATTGAAGTAAAAACTTCAGATATGAAAGGATCTTACAATGTGTAGTGAGGAAGGCTTTAGACTGCTTTTGAAGCTTGAAAACTTAGTTTCCACCGGTTAAAACTTGGTATGTTGTAATATATATGTATAAAAGTGTTTACAAAGAAGAATATCGAAGTTTAGAACACTATTGGAGTGGTTAAGAGCTGAAATGGGCAGAATCAGCCACGGGTCTACCTGCGGCTAACCCGGGTGGGGCCGGCTCCGTGGGTCCCGTTGTCTCGAAGTATGTGCACTTAGACCAATGCAATGTCTGCTCGAACCTTCATAACTTTCAATCCGAGAATCCGATGGAGGTGTGTTATACCTTTTTGGAAAGCCCTTTCTGAGAGATACACAATGACATGGGATTTGACCTTTTTCGAATTCAGGAAGATGGGTCCATGACCAGTTCTTCAAGTATTTGCAGTGAGTCTGTTGAGATGTCTTGCGCTGTTTTCACTCGGGATTGATGTTATGGTTCTAAATGACATTCATGGAAGTGTTTCGACTCGATTTGATGTTGAGTTGACAAAATTACTATTTTCCCCTCCGGGTTTGATGCAATTGTAACTATCTTTTCTCAAGGTTGTCTCCGAGATTGGACTGCTGTTAAATTTTTTTAGTCCTCAGGGTTCTCTTTGAGGTTTGTTTGTTGTCTCCCGAGGTTACCACCGGGGTTTTACCTGATCTCCCAGGGTTGTCACTGGGGTTTGTATTAATCTGCTGGGGTTGTCACTGGAGTTTGTATTGATCTCCTGGGGTTGTCACCGGGGTTTGGTTTGATCTCTTGGGGTTGTCACCGGGGTTTGGTTTGATCTCCCTGGGTTGTCACCAGGGTTTACCTTGATCTCCTGGGGTTGTCATCCGGGTTTGGTTTGATATCCTGGGGTTTTCATCGGAGTTTGTCTTGATCTCCTGGGGTTATCACCGGGGGGGTTGGCTTGATCTCCCGGGGTTGTCACCGGGGTTTGGCTTGATCTTTCGGGGTTGTCACTGGGGTTTGGCTTGATCTCCAGGGGTTGTCACCAGGGTTTGATTTGATCTCCCAAGGTTGTCACTGGGGTTTGGTTTGATCTCTCAAGGTTATCACCGGGGTTTTAATTGATCTCCTGGGGTTATCACCGGGGTTTGAATTAATCTCCCGGGGGTGTCACCGGGGTTTGAATTGATGATTTTGACTTCCAAGGCTGTCTCTGGAAGACAAAACACCATTATATCGTCTTGTATGGTTAGTAACAGGAATGCAAAATTTTGAGTGTCTACAAATGCACCGTGGTTTGATTTGATCTCCCAAGGTTGTCACTGGGGTTTGGTTTGATCTCTCAAGGTTATCACCGGGGTTTTAATTGATCTCCTGGGGTTATCACCGGGGTTTGAATTAATCTCCCGGGGTTGTCACCGGGGTTTGAATTGATGATTTTGACTTCCAAGGCTGTCTCTGGAAGACAAAAGACCATTATGTCCTCCTGTATGGTTAGTAACAGGAATGCAAAATTTTGAGTGTCGACAAATGCCCTTCTTTATCATGTTTATGCAATGTAATATAATGAACATGATAAAGATTACTAGACACTTGAAATATGACAAGATTAAATGATGTCATGCAATGCAGCATGATATGATGTTATGGACTCTGAATGTTTTTGTTTGGAGTTACTTCCAACGACATTTTATCACTGACTACTCCCGCCATTTCAGGTGGGAATGGAGTCGTCAATGATGGTCTCCACTGAACTGCCTTGATGTCTACTTGAACGGTAGTTTACATAAACTTTTATCATCGAACTTTCTCGATGCCTACTCGAACGGCAGTTTACAAAGTTTTCATCATCGGATCTTTCCCGATGCTACATTAGGTTGATACTAGCGGTTTAAAATGTCTATCAATGCTATTATTAATCTATTTCACAATCAAAACATACGTGCAAGTATACATGGTCAACAAGTACTAGTTCTTAACCAAACTAATTTTATTTAAACAATCAATTTAATGTTGTGAATTAAAATATATAATTAAACAACTACTACTACTACCACTAGTTGAAAATCAGATTATGGTGATTTAAGATCACAACTTCACTTATATTAAAACACTTCTTATTAATTATGCTCACTATTCTAGATTGTTAATCAGGAACTTATTAGTATTTATAACCATCTTTCGATGCATCACAAACATATTAATCCAAATCCACAGTTGATAGAATTAAATCAAACACCCTAATTAACTAATTCACTATATTCCTATGTGAATTACAATTAAAAAGGATTTAAAGCACATGTTCTCACTTTCCCTATTTAGTGAGTGCGTTTTACGCTCCATCTCACTTTCCACTTTTCATTGAACGAGTGCGTTTTATGCTCCATCTCGTTTTTCACTTTTCATTGAATGAGTGCGTTTTATGCTCCATCTCGTGCTTGTGTTTATGGGGAGTGCGTTTTACGCTCCATCTCGACCCACCACATGCTTCAATTAATCAACTCGGGAAGGTTCCAATATTTGTTTTCCTCAAAAATACCCCAAACTTTCCCCCAAACTTATGTGAGTGTCTAATTTTCACTTTGAATGATGCTCAAATAAGATTTCTCAAGCTGCAATGGTATCTTTCATAAGCATTTAGCAAAAAAATGTCAATCCCAACTGGCTAAACAAATGGATGTATAAAATTTTTCAAAAATTTCGCAAGTAATGTGAAAACCAACTAATGAGTTAAAATATAGACTAAGCATGCTCATCAATTCTCCAAGAGTTAACAATATCAACCACTCACTTATAATTGGCCAAAATCAAATTCCATCAAAACATTGCCCAAGCAAATACTAAACATGATAAATACCCCCAAACTTAAAATAGACATTGTCCTCAATGGCTAAGATAAGAAAAATTAAAAAAGAGGACTTCCCTGACATATATCAATTTATCTTCTTGTCTGCGAAGTCTGAAGAATAAGTTAGGCACATTGGAATGAATCGGGCACCACACTTGAGTTGGACTTAACTAACCTGTGAACACAAAAGAAGCAAGCTTAATAAATCCTAAAAAACATGAAAAAAAATCTATCAACTAATATGAAACCTAATAAAAACTAAAAATAAAAATTAAACTTGGGTTGCTTCCGAATAAACGCTTATTTTATAGTCTCAGCCTGACTTCTTCAATTCTCTATCCAATTGCCCTACGAAAATTGAGGAACCCTCCATCCATCAGAAGCAATGTCTCTTTTGGGAGGTTCCCATTAGTAATGGTCATTAAATCTAAGTCACCTACCATGATCTTTTCAGACAGGATCCCTATTAAGTATGACAAACCACTATGTGCTTTTCCCATTATGTTTGTGAGCAAATTGTGGCATGGAAGCTTGTCAAACACAACATGGTCTTCTTCTACCTTCCCTTTCTCATCCCACCATGGCTCTAAAGTTGTCCTAGCTCTCATATCATAAATAGCCTTGCCTATGACACGACTACCAATTGGACACAGTCTTGAAAAACTGCCTGGATCCTTGAACTTTGGTGGAGAAGGTACATGGGACACCATCAAAATCGGCTCATCTTCGTTGGTACTAAAAGTTAGATCTTTGTCGATCTCCTTTTCTTGGTCCCCAAGTGTCTCCTCTCTTTCAACATCTATATCATTTGGCACATCCGGTTGCAGATTTGGTTCGGGTTCATCATCAGTCTCGGAATCCATTTCATAGGGCCATGTGTATTGAGGACAAATGTTTGAGGCATTGAATAGGTGTTCCACAAAATTTTGACTCAATATTTCTTGACTGATCCTCCTCTCCTCACTTGAAGCTATGAACTTGGACATAATTTCCTCCAAATTTAGATTTTCTTCCTGTTGTAGTGGAGGTGAACACGAGAACTCCGGCAGTATGTTGGATTTGGAATATAAAATTGATCTTGATACATATGGCTCCATGAAAAATCTGGGTGATACGCCAAATCTGGATAATAGTTGTTGGGATAGACGTAATTATTGGGGTAATCACCACCATACGGTACCGGCTCGAAACTGGTGATGCATTGATGACTTAGATGATTTTCAGCACTATAATCACAAGTAACCGCCACACTTTGACGGCGTTGTGCTAGAAAAGTGTCCAACCTCCTCGAAAGTGTTTCAATCTGCGCTGACAATGAAGAAAGTGTCGCGAGTCCATCAATCTCACTCCCCGGTCGAAGTCATTTTCAGATACTGACCATTGATAATTAAATTCTGCCATGGTACCTAAAAAGAGAGAAAAATAATAGAAAGAGATTTAAATAAAATAATAATAATAATATTCAAAGAAACGTTTAAATTAAAACTAATTTGATTAAAATTAATATTGGCAAAATTATTAAACTAATTCCCCGGCAACGGCGCCAAAAACTTATTGACCGATTTCACAATCAAAACATACGTGCAAGTATACACGTTCAACAAGTAATAAAGTGAAAGTAGAATATCGTTCCCAGGAGGAATTATTTTATATAATTCACCAAATACTAGTTCTTAACCAAACTAATTTTATTTAAACAATCGATTTAATGTTATGAATTAAAATATATAATTAATTAACTACTACTACCACTAGTTGAAAAATCAGATTATGGATATTTAAGATCACAACTTCACTTATATTAAAACACTTTTTATTAATTATGCTCACTATTCTGGATTGTTAATCAGGAACTTATTAGTATTTATAACCATCTTCCGATGCATCACAAACATATTAATCAAAATCCACAGTTGATAGAATTAAATCAAACACCCTAATTAACTAAGTCACTATATTCCTATGTGAATTACAATTAAAAAGGATTTACAGCACATGTTCTCTATCAGATTACATGCGGCGTAAAGGTATATCCCTATCCTAAACACAAATCATGAATTCCAACACCATACAGAAAATACAATCACATGCTATTATTGATCAGATCTAAATCTATACTTCACCTCCCAAATCCATATAGATTATCAAGGTATTTGTTATCTAGACAATTAAACAATTAAAAACAATCATAATAGACAATCCATAGAATAGATCAGAATAATTAACATGAAAGCATACTAAAATAAGCTATGCAATAAGATCTGTTGCAATCTTAAACAAGAAATTTAGCTCATTGTCATTGAATTAAAATCAAGAATCCACAATTGAATAAATATTAAAAAACAAGAATAGAAGTCGAGTAGAGAATGAAATCTGTTGTCTACAAATTTGATGCTCCTCTCTTGTTCTTGCTCTTACTCTTGATCTTCAATGATCTCCAAGTTACTTCAATCTCCAACAATCCAATATATACTAGGGTTTATGTTCTAATCTATTGGAGTGTTTTATCAAATCTAATCTATCTCTTTTCCTTTATTTTATGTCTCACATCATGTATTTATAGGTTACAAGTCCAATTTTTAGCTTAGCAGCAAACCCAATCCAATTTGGAGTTAAAAAAGTACCAAAATTCGCCCTAAAACGCGTCCAAGCTTGACTAGGCCGACCCTCAAATACTTCAAATACGCTCAAGGCGCTTGATTCTCGCCCCCTAGCACCTTTGACGCCGAAATAGGCAAGGAATGGCGCCTCACAGGCCGCCTCTTTTTCTGGAAATTTTCTGCTCAAACTTCCTTTGGGAAAATGGCCATAACGTCTTCGTCCGAACTCCGATTTTGATGATTCATAATGTTCCGGAACGAGGAGACGTAGATCTACAACTTTCATTCTTTAATGTTTTCGAAATAAGGTCTTGTGAAATGTTAAAATTGGCCATGAAGTGGCTGCTGTGTAAATGGCAAGCCAAAAATGCGAATCTAGCAACCCCAAACGTCGATCCAAGTAACTTTTGTCCCAATTCCTTCAAAACAACGTAAAACATGCATGAATAGACAAAAACACTTAAAAACATCCAAAAGATTAAGCTCAAACGCACTCAATTCATGTGTATAAAACTCACTCATCAAATACCCCAAACTTAAACATTTGATTGTCCTAAAGCAAAAACACAATTTAGAAAAATTCATCCTCTAGCAATGATCCACCCAAACAATGAATCAATATGAATTCCCACAATGGCCTCAAAGGTTACAACAAATGATAACCCGCAGAAAATTTCAAAACAATGTCATGTTTAAAATTTCAACAACTTTCATTAGCTTCTCATCTACTCATGATCCTTTAAGTGTGTGTGTGTATCCATATGTTCAAACTAGTCATGATTTAGCTAAGATCAACCAACACTCATAAAATATTTTCAAAAAAACTCTCAAAACTTCTTATCACATCAATCACCGCTAAAATAGACAAAGCACAATTTTTTTTTCTTGAGGATCAACCGGATATTCAAACTTTTAAGCACACATGAACCCTTTCCAAGTATTTCAAACATACATAGTTTCTTTTCTCTATTTAGTGAGTGCGTTTTACGCTCCATCTCACTTTCCACTTTTCATATAACGAGTGCGTTTTATGCTCCATCTCGTTTTCCACTTTTCATTGAACGAGTGCGTTTTACGCTCCATCTCGTGCCTGTGTTTATGGGGAGTGCATTTTACGTTCCTTCTTAACCAACCACATGCTTCAATTATTCAACTCGGAAAGGTTCTGATATTTGTTTTGCTCAAAAATACCCCAAAATTTCCCCCAAACTTATATGTTATGCAATTTATCTTTTTGTCTGCGAAGTCTGAAAAATATGTTATGCACATTGGAATGAATCGGGCACCACACTTGAGTTGGACTTAACTAACCTGTGAACACAAAAGAAGCAAGCTTATTAAATCCTAAAAAACATGAAAAAAAATCTATCAACTAATATGAAAACCTAATAAAAACTAAAAATAAAAATTAAACTTGGGTTGCTTCCTAATAAGCGCTTGTTTTATAGTCTTAGCCTGACTTCTTCAATTCTCTATCCAATTCCCCTACGAAAATTGAGGAACCCTCCATCCATCAGAAGCAATGTCTCTTTTGGGAGGTTCCAATCAGTAATGGTCATTAAATCTAAGTCACCTAGCATGATCTTTTCAGATAGGATCCCTATTAAGTACGACAAACCACTAGGTGCTTTTCCCAATATGTTTGTGAGCAAATTGTGGCGTGGAAGCTTGTCAAATACAACATGGTCTTCTTCTACCTTCCCATTTTCATCCCACCATGGCTCTAAAGTTTTCCTAGCTCTCATATCATATATAGCCTTGCCTATGACACGACTACCAATTGGACAAGGTCTTGAAAAACTGCCCGGATCCTTGAACTTTGGTGGAGAAGGTACATGGGATTCCATCAAAATCGGCTCATCTTTGTTGGTACTCAAAGTTAGGTCTTTACCGATCTCCTTTTCTTGGTCCCCAAGTGTCTCCTCTCTTTCAACATCTATATCATTTGTCACATCCGATTGCAGATTTGGTTCGGGCTCATCATCAGTCTCGGAATCCATGTCATAGGGTCAAGTGTATTGAGGACAAATGTTTGAGGCATTGAATACGTGTTCCGCAAAATTTTGACTCAATATTTCTTGACTAATCCTCCTCTCCTCACTTGAAGCTATGAACTTAGACATAATTTCCTCCAAATTTAGATTTTCTTCCTGTTGTAGTGGAGGTGAACACGAGAACTCCGGTGAGTATGTTGGATTTGGAACATAAAATTGATCTTGATACATATGGCTCCATGAAAAATCTGGGTGATACCCAAAATCTGGATAATAGTTGTTGGGATAGACGTAATTGTTGGGGTAATCACCACCATACAGTACCGGCTCGAAACTGGTGATGCATTGATGACTTAGATGATTTTCAGCACCATAATCACAAGTAACCGCCACACTTTGACGGCGTTGTGCTTCAAAAGTGTCCAACCTCCTCAAAAGTGTCTCGATCTGTGCTGACAATGAAGAAAGTGTCGCGAGTCCATCAATCTCAGCTCCCCTTGGCTGAGTCATTCTCATATACGACCATTGATAATTAAATTATGCCATGGTACCTAAAAAGAGAGAAAAATAATAGAAAGAGATTTAAATAAAATAATAATAATAAAAAAAAGAAATGTTTAAATTAAAATTAATTTGATTAAAATTAATATTGGCAAAATTATTAAACTAATTCCCCGGCAACGGCGGCAAAAACTTAATGACCGATTTCATAATCAAAACATACGTGCAAGTATACACGGTCAACAAGTAATAAAGTGAATATAGAGTATCGTTCCCACGATGAATTATTTAATAAAATTCACCAAATACTAGTTCTTAACCAAACTAATTTTATTTAAACAATCGATTTAATGTTGTGAATTAAAATATATAATTAAACAACTACTACTACCACTAGTTGAAAATCAGATTATGGAGATTTAATATCACAACTTCACTTATTACTTCACTTATATTAAAACACTTCTTATTAATTACGCTCACTATTCTGGATTGTTAATAAGGAACTAATTAGTATTTATAACCATCTTCCGATGCATCACAAACATAATAATCCAAATCCACAGTTGATAGAATTAAATCAAACACCCTAATTAACTAATTCACTATATTCCTATATGAATTACAATTAAAAAGGATTTAAACCACATGTTCCCTATCAGATTACCGCGGCGTAAAGGTATATCCCTATCCTAAACACAAATCATGAATTCCAACACCATGCAGAAAACACAATCACATGCTATTATTGATCAGATCTAAATTTATACTCCATCTCCCAAATCTATATAGATTATCATGGTAATTGTTATCTAGACAAATTAAACAATTAAAAACAATCATAATAGACAATCCATAGAATAGATCACAATAATTAACAGAGAAGCATACTAAAATAAGCTATGCAATAAGATCCGTTGCAATCTTAAACAAGAAATTTAGCTCATTGTCATTGAATTAAAATTAAGAATCCACAATTGAATAAACATTAAAAAAAAAGAATAGAAGTAGAGTAGCGAATGAAATCTATTGTCTGTAAATTTGATGCTCCCCTCTTGCTCCTGCTCTTGATCTTCAATGATCTCTAAGTTACTTCAATCTCCAATAATCCAATATAAACTAGGGTTTATGTTCTAATCTATTGGAGTGTTTTATCTAATCTAATCTATCTGTTCTCCTTTATTTTATGCCTCACATCATGTATTTATAGGTTACAAGTCCAATTTTTAGCTTATGAGCAAACCCAATCCAATTTGGAGTCAAAAAAGTACCAAAATTCACCCCAAAACGCGTCCAAGCTTGACCAGTTCGACCCAGTGGCTTCAAATACGCTTTCACTCTTGGGATTCTTCCCCAGCACCCAAAGACCGAAATAGCTAAGGAATGGCGCCCACACGCCCACTTTTCCGAAAATGTTCTACTCTTACATCCTTTGGGAAAATAGACATAACGTCTTCTTCCGAACTCCTATTTTGATGATTCAAGATGTTCCAGAAAGAGGAGACGTAGATCTACAACTTTCATTCTTTAAGTGTTTCAAAATAAGGTCCAGAGCGATGTTGAAATTGTCCTTGAAGTGGCTGCTATGTAAATGGCAAGCCGCAAATGCTAATCTAGCAACCTCAAATGTCGATCCAAGTAACTTTTGTCCCAATTCCTATAAAACAACGTAAAACATGCATGAATAGACACAAACACTTAAAAACATCCAAAAGATTAAGCTCAAACACACTTAATTCATGTGTATAAAACTCACTCATCAGCTATTAAGAATAATTCGACGTCATGTTGTAAATATGTTTTCAAGATCCCAGCTGGGATGATTTTCCTTTTGCTGATACCACTAGACCTTTCTGAATTCGACGTCGGACAACGTTCTTTATCTTCAAATATGTTTTTTGACTTTACCTCCGCTGGGGATCAATGTTCCTTTTTTGACGAGTGACCCCATTGGGGATTCCTGATGCCTATCCTAATGGTAGCTTACTTTGGTTGTCATCATTAGAGTCTTCTTGTGATTACGTTGGGATTGTCACCACCGTCTTGGCTTTCTATCAGGTTGATGCTGATAGTTCTGCTGGAGATAGAGCTTTTATTGCTTGTTTCCACAACATCCTCACAATACCTACTCGAATGATAGGTTGTGAAGGTTAATCATCATCGAATTTCCTCGGTGCCTACTTGAACAGTAGTTTATAACGATTTGAAAATCACCGAACCTTCACGGTGGCTTGGCTAGGGATTTGTATAACAGATTCCATCATCGGTCCTCCCCGAAGAAGATAGTTTTCCACGATTTTTATCATCGGATCCTTCCCGATGCTACGCTAGAGTTGTCACCAACGGTTTGTAATACTAGATACTCTGAACTTCGTTGAAGCAATTCTCAATGACTTATATCACTAAACCCATCCCGATGCTATGTTGGAGTTGTCGGCAACAATTTGCACTATCAATCATTCTGACCTTCGTTGAAGTAGTTTTCAACGGCTTATATCACTATATCTTTCCCAATGCTATGTTGGAGTTGTCGCTAACGGTTTGCAATATCAGACCTTCTGACCTTCGTTGAAGTAGTTTTCAATGACTTATATTACCGAATCTTTCCAGATGCTACGCTGGAGTTGTCGCCAACGGTTTACACTGTCAATCATTCTGACCTTCGTTGAAGTTATTTTCAACGATTTATATTACTGGATCTTTTCCAATGCTACGCTGGAGTTGTCGCCAACGGTTTCAATATCAAACATTCTTAATATCTCTGTTGGGGGTATTTTTCTGACAAGTTAATTTGGATATTTTGACACATTCAAGACCAACAGTTCATGACACCGAACCTTCCCGATGCTTTGATAAGGGCAGTTTTCAACAATCTCTATCATCGACTTTCTAAACCCCATATTAGGTTTAATCCCAATGACTTAAATGAAGATCTTCTTTCATCAGAAGTTTGATACCTAAATTTAGAGTTTCAGGCCTTTTATGCTCAATCGCGTAGAACTTTTTTTCCTGATTTGACTTTTCAGCTTCCGGGAACTCCGTTATAACTCAAATTTGATCGAGATGGAGGGGGTGAGGACCACCTTGGGTGGCCGTAGGTAGATGTGACATCCCCAAATCAGAGGTTCCGAATTACCGCGGATCCAGTTTGATCATTCTAACACTATTACTATTTTTGCGGAAGATATAAACATAAATTGTTTATTCAATAACTTTATACACTATTCTCCAAGGTCGAGTAACCTTAACTTAATACACAAATCATAACTTATTTAACACATAACATTATTATTAAACTATACTATTACAAATTAGCTGTACATTTTATCCCAAGCTGAACTTGGCATTATTCTTTTCCTGTATCCAAACACATTCACCTTATCTGCAATGTTTTATCATGATATTGAAAGGGTGAGCATGAAAGTTTCCCATCAAGTTTAAGTTCAATAATATAACGATATAACATGATTAAAAGAGTCTGAACAATAAGCTGGCTATAATTCAACAATATAATTGTGAACTAGCAGGAACAAACTTTTGACTGAACAAGTATTATACATGAACAAATATATCTGAACTGACTGGTAATGAAGGTGATCAGCCTTTCATACCTGACTTATACATGTAATATGTATAGAGTACAATTCATGGCAACCAGCAATGATTAACCATAAGCTTATCTGAATGAAACAACTCTTAGTAGAGTTAAGTAAAAACAAACTTTCCTGAACCGTTGATTACCGCTATGCAATTTATAACGCTTTATCTGAAGACCTAATATTAGTAATATAGATCTCCAATATTAGAATAATATCGTCACAATATAATACTATTATATATATAGACATACACAGAATAACCTAAACACATAACACATAAACCTATCAATCTATAACACACATAAGACTCAGTATTAAATTAAACTATTTCATTCTAACTTAAATCCGACACAATTCTGACATCCCGACGGTCTAGTCGGACAATTCACGAGTTTAAGTTCAATTAAACTATGCCTAACACTTAACCATTAACTAAGATAATTTATTAACAGTCGAAATATTTTTCATAAGCTTGCAATAATTTTTAAATAATTATTACTATTTATCTTGATTTTTCAATCATTTATAACGTATTTATCTAATTTAAATACCACATAATTCTTTTATCATTAATATTTATTTATATGATTTAAATACTTTAATCTCATAAAAGTTTTTTTTTTGAACATAAAAGTCAAATACCAATCTAGCAACCCAGATTTGAATCCAAAGAAGTCGGATTCTAAATCCAAAGATTCTAGATGGCCAATCTAGTGAAACTAAACTGCATCCAAAGAAACCGGATATCACATCCAAGAATTAGATTGCAATCCAAATAAGTCGGATTTAACATATTCTCAATTCAATAAACTGTTTTTCAATCCAACAAACTGGATTCAATATCCTTTTTACCAAAATACCAAATCAACTTATTATTTTTCTATCTTTTGTCCAAACATATAAACATATATATCATACACAAAAAGTATTTTTCCATAATTTTCCAACTTCTTTTAGTATTTTTTAAAAATCATTTTTAGTTAATTCCTTAAGAAATTAGCTACCTCGTGCTTAACTCTTGAAATTCCCATCTCTTGACACAATCTTATACGTGTTAACGTGACACTCCAGTTTAAATTTCGTGGCCATCGGAGTTATAAAACTCCGATTATAGCAATTTTTGTCTGAAAAACCTAAATATTGAAATGGTCATAACTTGGTCATTTTAAGTCGGAATGAGCTCATTTTTGGATAGGAGCTACTTAATACCATATATTTTCATGTCCCAAAAGGCCAGAATTTATCTCACAAATTAAGTGGACGAAACGGCCCCTGGAAAGTTCTTCGCAGAATACTTTTGTCATTTTTCTGTTTTTGACTCCTTTGCTAAACTCAGTCCACACGAAAATCTACAACACCTTTTCCAGTGATTCGACTTGGATAAGTTAGAAAACTCATAGATCTAACTCTAGGACTTGACCACACTAAAAAATTCGAAATATAATAGGAGATATGATCATTTGAATTTCATGTTTTGTTTTCACAAAAAACTGATTTTTAACTCTTGATGTCTTCTAAGAAAACTTTCATGTTTTCAAATAATAACCAACATAACTCATCATAATATTTACTAATACCTCATATACCCATGATTCTACCATAATACATGATCTATTTCATCAAACAATAATCAAACACAAGATTAACACAATCCGAGCTAAGAAAAATTAGGATTTTCTACATTTGAAAAACCTAGTTTCCATTTCATACTTTAGATCTAAATTTTAACACACAAGATGGATAGACCCACACATAACACACTCTAGATCATGTAGATCTAGATTTTTGAAGTTTGAAATCATAGATCCAAGTTTTGATTATGAAAAGTGAACAATAAATTACAAAATCTTGTTTAGGTATACCTTTGCTTGATTTTCTTTTTCCTTCTTGCTAAGCTTTGATTATGGAACTAGAAAACTTGGAGAAAAACCCTCTCTTCTTTGCCTCTATGGCTGCCGAAAAGGCGTCTCTTCTTTCTATCTCTATTTGGTTTTCTTTGTGTTAGCTAATAAGAGATGAGAGAGAAATGGAATGGGTTTTGGGTGTTAATAAATTTAGTATAGATATATTATGTATATCTACATACCTCCCCCAACTTATTTCTTTCTTTCTCTTTCTCATGATTATGAGGTTGCTTGTAAGCTATACTAAATGTGTTGGACCAATGAGAGGATGACACCAAAAGTGGGTTAGTAAGGAGTTGTTAAGAGTTGGTAATTTTTAATCATAACATCACATGCTTCTTTTTTTTCTCCCTAAGGTGTTTGGCCATGTGACCAATTTTTGTCCAAGATTGATTTTTGTTTTATGTACTATCTAGTATATTCAATGACTAAAATGCCCCTCTTCAATTGGACTAAGAGATTGGGCTTCAATTTAATGTTTTGGGCTTCCAATTTAATTTCTTTGGGCTTTCCAATAAAAATATTTGGGCCATAACCAATATCATATTTCCATACTCTTAAAATTACCCTTCCCTAATTATTTAATTAGGATTTCCATTTCCTCAATTATAACATAAATCCTTACTCATGCACATTTATTTTCTTAACCTAGTTAGAATTGCTATAATTAGGTTATAAAATTAATTAGTTGAGATGTATAAAATAAATCTCTTAGAATTACTATATATTATACATACCATAATTCTCTCATCCCATAACCCTTAAGTTAAATAAATTTTTCATTCCTAATATATAATTAGGATCACTCTAGTTTCTTTTATTTGTTTATATAATAAACAAGTATAAACCATCACATAATATTCATATTCACTTACTCACATAATCTTTTAACCCTTAGGTTTTATACTTAGCATTAGGGTTCTCAAAGAATTCGCTAGGGTTTTCAAACTGAACGTTGACGTTCAAAAATAATATAATTTGGTTTGTCAAAAATATAATTTATATGGTCAATCTTTGACCCTTAACGACATACTGTACATAAATAACCATATCCACAGAACATATTCACGTATTTCCTTAATCCTAAATAATTCACCTAAATCCTTCACAAAATTTTGAAATCCTCAAAATTCCATCTCAAAAATATCAAACGCATACACTTATTTTCTGTCTAGGTTCTAATTTTGAATCTTAAATAAATTAATAAAATTTTTAAAAATATTCAAAATTCTCGGGTTGTCACAGTAGACCCGCGTCTACCTTGGTTCCTGCGGCTCTCAGCGGGTTTATTTACTCCCCCCGTTCCTTTCATAAGTCATTTTCAAGTTGAACTACATAGAAAATCCAAAAATTCTTCTTCAGTTCTACTGAGTTCGGGATGCTTTTTGCAAAATCCGTCACTGTACAAACGTTCTGCACTATGCTGGTAACGTTTACATGTTTTCTTTTCAAATTTTGACCGTTAGAACGTTAGATTTCATATCGAATACTTCTAAACACAATATAGCGAATATGAATGCTTATATGACTTGAAAATAATGACCAGACTTAGTAAATATTTATATTTTACCATATTGAACGTATTGATGTGAACACTGATTTCTGAGACAGTCATTTGACACACTTTTTGCTAATTTATTCATCCTATTTGAGGACAAATGAGCACTGGTTTTTCAGACAAATGCACATGGTAATTTGGCTGCCATTGTGACTTACTTATAATGTTTAATATCTATATCTTGATATTGGGTCGGTATACTACTGAATGGCCACTTAGTCATGTCTATGTGCATGTGGACAATCCATTTTACAAAGGAGACTGGTGAAGATGTATGTTAACCTAATGCATGCTTTAGGACTTAAACTAGGCATGAAGCAATGATTTAACTTCAATAAGTTTTAAGTTTAAAACTTACCACACCCTTTCTAAGGTGATTTGGAGATTTTATTCAGGTTATGGATTCAAATAGACCAAGTAGCTCTCACATGATCTCCACATGTGTGAGGAGGAGAGCTTCTGATGTCCCTCGGGCTCGTCCAGCCAGGTAGCCTTGCCGGTTTATTGAGTTAGTGATTCATCCTATCTAGGTTGATAGGCCGGATGCGGTAAATGAGGAGGATGATGTTCCTATTTTGGACCCCGCTCCTTTTTCTTCTATTCCTAGTAGGGAGCTTCCAGCTAATAGGGTGACGATTCCAGATCTTTTGGATAATTTGAGTCGTCATCCCTCGATCTACCTTCATACGAACGAGGTAATAGCTGTTTTCATTTTTACCTTTCTTCTTTTCCCACTTTTGGGGCAAGGGCTTTGATCTTGATTTTGAACTTGATGCAGGTTCACGACTTTACTCAGCCCAGGGGGGAACTGGTTTAGTATTCATTCCTTGTACTAGACCCTTCATCCGAAGTACTAGGACATCATTCACTCTTGGGGTTTCAAGGCCTTCTTCTTTATTCCTCCCTGTCGCTGCCCCTGGGGTTATTTGAGGGATTTATCTGAGCGCTTGTTCCACCAGACTCAGTCTCTCCATTTGTTGGACTGTGAGGTGATGATGACACCCACAGACTGACAGTTCATTATGGGGTTGGAGTTTAAAGGGGCTGTTGGGTAAAATTTAATTACGCACAACACGCAAGTATACGTGGTCAACAAGTAATAAAGTGAAAGTAGAGTATCGTTCCCACGAGGAATTGTTAACAAATTACCGAATATTAACTCTTAAACAAACTAATTTTATTTAAACAATAAATTTAAGATTATGAATTAAATTATTTAATTATAGTAATTCTAATTACCACTAATTAAAAATCATATTACGGAGATTTAAGATCACAACTTCACTTATTGCTTCATTTATGTTAACACACTCATCAATTATTTTCTATCCTGAATTGTTAATCAAGAACACTACGACAGATAAAACCACATCTCGATGCATAATACCCATACTCACTTAAATCCACAAATGATAGAATTAAGCAAGTAATGTCCGAATTGCTTTTCTTTGCAATTTCATACCAATTCTTTGCGATTTCATACCAATAGTCGCTCACACAGCTCACAAGCGTATAATCTACAAAATGAACATAAAATGCATGAAAAGTAACTAAGAAACATGAGTTTAAGCAATTAATTCAAGTAACAGATATCGGATAAGTAGGTATAAAGTCTACTTATCAAATACCCCCAAACTTAAACCTTTGGTTGTCCTCAAGCAAAAACACAAATTAACAATGCTATGCAATGCAACTAATCTACATGCCTATGAATCTAGCAGTAATGACAGAAACAAGTCTATTCAACCGGCCTTAGAGAAATCAAGTAAACACGATAATACATCATATCAAAACAAATCATTAACTTCCCAATCAATCATCAAATCTTAGACTGTTATCACTAATATGGTGCGTGTGTGCTCCACAACAATGTTAACTGATATAAAATCAAATTTAACATGTAATAAGTCTCTTCGAAGTCATCATATAGTGTAAACAAAAGGAATCCAAAAACAAGATAGATCCAACTAAATCAAGCAATTACCAATATCGAGGGTCAGCATGGGATACTTATGCATCATTTTTCATCTACGGGGGCTTTTTGCTTTTATTTCCCGTTTGATTCATTTTTTTTTAGTTGCTTTATATACACATAGCTATGCAATGTATTATTCCCTTAGGCTGTTCAATGCTACCTTAACGAGCTTTCGACCAACGACTCCCGAACCATTAAGACCTTAGGGCGCTAGGTGTAAAGACAATCCCCTCAGGCTTACTTACTTAAGTAATAAAGGCCACAAAACTAGACAAGCACACCACAGTTTTTACTCATATTTTTTTTCTTTTTAGCTTATGTACCCCAAATATTCCCCCAAACTTAGGTTCTTGTCTAACTTTAGCCATCTCTACTTATTCTTGTCATTCTTTCATTCAAACTAGCATTATCCTTTAGAATCTCATTATGTATCAATTTAAACTCAATCAATCAACAAGTTGTTTTTATTGTGTTATCCTTATCATACCAGTTTCAAACAGAAAAAGACTCAATTCAGAACAAGAAATCACATCAAAGCTCTAATAGTCAGTACTATACTTGTCTACCCAATTCCAATCTCATCATTGGCCAAAACAAACTGTAAATATCAAACAGCTGGACTCATGCAAGATGTACTAAATGCTATATAAACATAGTAAACTAAGTACTAATTTTTCAATTTTTCAATTTTTTTTTATTTCAAGAAATTGAATGCAAAAACTAAATTTAACTATACGAACTACAATGTAAATAACTAACTATATGCAATACGACACTAAAATGCCCTCAAACTTAAACTAGACATTGTCCTCAATGGCTGAAATAGAAAAAAGCAAAGTAGATGACTTCCCTGAAAATATAACAATCCTCCTCATTGTCCGCTAAGTTTGGAGAATAGGTTAGGCACATGGAACAAATTGGGCACAACACTTGAATTTGACTTGAATAAACTTTGCATAATCTTTTGCCTGTCCATTGAACCTCCAATACCTGCAATTAAGAGAGACAACATGGATTAGAATAACACTTTGGATTGGTAAGATAACTTAATAAGAAAATTAATTCCTATCTACTAAATAAACTAGTAAAGCATATACTTATAAAAATTCCTGGGTTGCCTCCCAGTTAGCGCTTGAATTACAGTCTTTTAGCCTGACTTTGTCTGGTCAACGCTATCCAATTCCTCTTCGATAAATGAGGAACCTTCCATCCATCGGAAATAATGTAACTTTTGGTAGGTTCCCATTTGTGATGGCTATCGAATTAAAGTCACCTAGCATGCTTTGTTTAAATAAGTACCCAATTGAGAATGTTGAATAACTAGGTGTTTTTCCGTCCGTTGAGCCTATGATTCGATTGGGGATTTGAGTCTTGGCAAGAACAACGGGCTCTTCTTCTATCTTCTCCTCCTCATCCCACCATGGCTTTACATTTGTACTAGCTCTCATGTCATGAAGAGCCTTGCCGACGACATGACTACCAAGTGGGCTTTCGATATCTTGTGGCTCATCCAGTCATAGATTTGGTTTGGGTTCTCCGTCAGTTTCGTCATCCATATCATAAAGCATAGTGTTTGGAGGGTGGTTGTTTAAGGCTCTGGTCATTTGCTTCATCTGATTTTCAAGATTTTGAATTTCTGTTCTTAGATTTCGATTTGACCTCTCTTGATTAATCCGCCACTCCTCATTTATCGCTCTGATCTCGGACAACGCTTCCTCCAGCCCTGAACTATCTTCTTCTTGTGGCACTGAAGGTGGACATGAAAATTCCGGTGTGTATGATGGATTTAGAGCGTAATGTTGGTCATCATAATTGTAGCTCCATGAAAAATCTAGGTGATACCCCCAATCTTGGTGATAGTTATGATCAACATAGTTGTTGAGGTAATCACCACTATATTGTACCGGTTCAAAACTAACGGTGCATTGATGAATTTGATGGTTGCCAGCACAATAGTCACACGTAATTGCCATCCTTCGACTCCTTTGGGCTGTAATAACGTCCAATGTCCTCGAAAGTTCTTTAATCTGTGATGATATTACAGAAAATGCATTAAGTCCATCAATCCCTGTTTCCCTTGGCTGAGTCATATTTGCCATCCTTCGACTCCGTTGGGTTGCGATTGTGACACCCCCAAAATTGGTACACATCACCCATCTTGAGTCGCCAAATACATGGTACAGAATACAAATACAACTTTAAATATACAACATGAGCTGTGAGTTTTAATACAATTACTGTCTTCAAGACAATATTCAAACTCAAAATAAGTCCTCAATACATTTATTATCACACTATTTCATAGAATACTGTGGACTACTAATGCTATCATCTGGACCGTCACTCCATTCCCCGACTAGTCCCTGCTACGTTCTCATTTCCTGAAGAGAACAATGAAATCAAAAGGGTGAGCTCAACTAGCCCAATAAGAAATATTATGACTAAGATAATGCAGAATAAATTATCATTAGTCTTCAACAGTGTTAAACTGATAAAATAGAACAATCATCAAGTTTAACTGCAGCGGAACAAGCAATCCATTAGAAGAGTCAAGTAGAGAATAAAATCTACTATCTTCTATGATTTAAAAGGTTTTTCATGTCTTTTATCGCTGAGACTCAGCTTCATAAATAATCCACATCATCCCTACATTACGGCCAAGGATATTCATTAGTATCACAACCACAAATTATCCATGCACTACAGCCAAGGATATTTGTGTATTCATCAATGGTCATGATCATGCCAACAACTGTCCATCAATGCACTACGGGCCAATGAGGACTTTTACCACATCATTTGTAATATTACGGTCATGATTACACCAAATAACCCCTGGTCATAATCATACCAAGTCCATCTATGCACTACAGGCCACAGATGGCTTTCAACAAAATATATATAAACATGAGGATGATGACAAAGATATAAGAATTCAATAAAACAAGTTCAAGAATTAATTTATCCATGAACTAATAACGTCCAAATTGTCAACATGATACTTCTTTGTAGAGTAAAATTCAAGAATGCTCAGAAGAATATTTTCATGAAAAGATATTGGATGAAGCGCAAATATCAAGGATATTTCACTAATTTCATGGAGTATAGAAGTCAAATTTTTAACCAACTGAGTATAATAAAGAATGGAATAACAAAAAAATCACCAAGCATGCGATAGACCGCATTGCAGCAAAAGTTATTCCAATGTAATAATAAATAATCTAACCAGTCCCACGTAAAAGCGCCGCAGACGTGATATTCCAATAGAATAATAAAGAATGGAACCAGTCCCAGTAAAATGCATGAGGATATTCCAATGTAATAATAAAGACTAGAACCAGTCCCACAGTAAACGCATGAATGATGTGATATTCCAACGTAATAATAAAGAATGGAACCAGTCCAAATAGAAAATGCATGTATGTGATATTCCAATGTAATAATAAAGACTGGAATAATAGAAGTTCTCTTCATGAATAAGAAGAAATAATACCCCTTATGAGTACAAAAAATAACATCTCTTACCGTAAAAGAAGAGTATTCCAACTGGTAGGGCGAGGATATTATTGAAGAAAACTTACACTACGCTCAAAGCTTCTTAAAACTTTAAAGAAATACGCTCAAGATTATAGAAGAATTCTATGAACTTCTGGTGTGGTTTTTAATTCTAACTAAGCATCCTATTTATAGGAAAATTTAAGGGATACTGTTTAATCCGTGTGCATCGAATGATTTCACGGATGAATTATTTTGATAACCTACGGATGCAAAATTCAAACCTTACTCCAATAAGAATAAAGCAACAAAATATAATATATATATATATATATAAATAGTCAACACATGCTATAATGCACCAAAACAACAAAAAAATACTCCCACCCGAAAAACCTTAGGATTTTTTTTCTCCACCCCCATTTTTCTTTCTTCCAACATAGCCCCACATGTTCCCTCCACCAATTTCCACCCACTCATTTATTTATTATACATATAACATTATACTAGAACCCCTCAATAATCAAGATTCCCCCCCCACTACCACTTTATTGTTAACACATGTAAGTATATATATATATATATATATATATATATATATATATATATATAAAACGAGATAAATTCTCCTGATAGTTTTGAAAAAATGGGTAAGTGGGGGTCCAAATAATAAACCAAATTTACAACAATATTTCATAAAACCACCCCAATATTTTTAATAACATTTATCATCATTATTATAATTCACAATATTAATCGACCAGGTCTTTCCCAGGAAAGAGGGGGCTTTCCAATAAGGATTTTTCCCTATTGGCGCGCAATTAGGTGGCCAAACCTCTCCTTGACAGAACTTCTAGACATCGTTAATATTATAAATAATAATATTAATAACTTTGTCGTCTAAATTATTGATTTAATAATATATAAAATATTGACAATAATTGAATCAAATAACGTGAGATATTATGCAAAGAATTATTCATGAGCAATAATTGAACAAAACCGAGTGACTTCTCACGTAAGCATCAATAATCAATACCGTGATACTCAGCAACTACGCCAGACATCGTACTTTTTTAACACCGGGTGTTTCAACGATTAACTGTAAAACTTTTCGCCGTTATTTTCATAAAGTATTTTTGTCATTTTCACAATCCGAACAATAATTCCGTTGTGGGGTCCACTAATGATTGTGCCGTCGCATTTAATATTCCCCGTTAAAACGAATATTCCCCCACCAATCGAATATTATATAACAACTTGCGTACTTTGCAAAATTTATAAATATTACCCATAACTATAGCATTATATCAAATTCATTCCATAATATTCAAAAATGATATTTATAGAAAATTTATCTTTATTTATAAACGTTGGGGTCTTACAATCTCCCATTCTTATGAAATTTCGCCCTCAAAATTAGGGTACGTACCTGGTATGTCGAAGAGGTAAGGATACCTTGATTTTATTTTAGATTCTAACTCCCAGGTCATTTCCTCAACATCGTGGTTTCTCCACAAAACTTTGACTTGAGGTATAACCTTGGAGCGTAGAATATGTTCCTTCTTATCCAAGATTTGAACAAGAACCTCTTCATACGTTAAATCTTCCGCTATTTTGTCCGGTTTTAACTCAATAATATGGTGCGGGTCTTTCACATATTTACGTAACATAGATACGTGAAAAACGTTATGAACACGAGACATACTTGGTGGTAAAGCGAGTCTATAGGCCACAGTTCCTACTCGATCGAGGATTAAAAATGGGCCGATGAATCGAGGATTGAGCTTTCCTTTCTTTCCAAATCTCGTAACTCCTTTCCATAGAGCAACACGTAACAACACATGATCTCCTATATCGAATTCCACGTCCTTTCGATGTAAATCAGCATAACTCTTTTGTCGATCTTGTGAGGTTTTTATACGTTGTCGGATCATTTGAATCTTTTCTGTAGTCATACGTACCAACTCTGATCCCAACAACGTTGCTTCACCCACCTCATCCCAGCATACTGGAGAACGACACTTTCTTCCATACAATGCCTCAAATGGAGCCATGCTAATACTTGCTTGATAACCGTTGTTGTAGGAAAACTCCACCATTGGTAAGAACTTGTCCCAACTTCCCTTGAATTCAAGGACACAGAGTCTTAATAGATCTTCAAGAGTTTGAATTGTCCTCTCCGACTGCCCGTCCAACTGAGGATGATATGCCGAGCTAAATCGTAAATTCGTGCCCATAGCTTTTTGTAAACTAACCCAAAATCGTGAAGTGAATCGTGGGTCTTGATCAGAAACTATGGATATTGGCATACCATGCAATCTTACAACCTCGTTTATGTACATACGAGCAAGACATTCAAGTGTATAAGTTTCTCATATAGGTAAGAAGTGAGCAGACTTGGTCAATCTATCAACAATGACCCAAATTGCATCTATGCCTTGAGAAACCTTGGGAAGACCAGTAACGAAATCCATGGTAATGTGCTCCCACTTCCATTCTGGAATTTCAAGTGGTTGCAATGGACCTTTTGGTACTTGATGCTCCACTTTAACTCGTTGACAAGTTAGACACCTTGAGATAAACAACGCTATCTCTCTCTTCATATTGCTCCACCAAAATGTATGACGAAGATCATGATACATTTTGGTACTCCTAGGATGGATTGCAAACGGTGTGTTGTGCGCCTCCATCATGATTTTATACTTTAAATCAGGGTCGTTAGGAACACAAAGTCTGGAGTTGACTCGAAGTATTCCTTCTTCATCGATTCTTGCTTTCGGTATAGCACCTTCTTGCACTTTCTTCGTCATACGCATCAGCTTCAGGTCTGTAACTTGAACAGCTTTAACTTTATCAATTAAAGTCGGATCTACTCGTATATTCGCCATCATCACATTGGTCCCTGGAGTCTTTAACTCTATCTCCATCATTTGCAAGTCACACAAAATGGGCCTTTGCGTTGACAATATCGCACTCGTACTTGCATATGATCTTCTACTAAATGCGTCAGCTACCACGTTCGCTTTTCCAAGATGGTATTGGATGGTATGATCATAATCTTTCAACAGTTCAAGCCAACGTCGTTGTCGCATGTTGAGTTCCTTTTGAGTGAAGAAATATTTGAGGCTTTTATGATCCGTAAATATCTCCACTTTCTCTCCATACAAGTAATGCCTCCAAATTTTAAGTGCGAAGACAACATCTGCCAACTCTAGATCATGAGTAGGATAATTCCTCTCATATTCTTTGAGTTGTCTTGAGGCATAGGCTATGACTTTCCCATGTTTCATGAGAACACATCCTAACCCTTTGCCCGAAGCATCAATGTAGATGACAAATCCCTCCGAGCCAGATGGTATTATCAGAACAGGTGCTGAAATGAGTCTCCTCTTGAGTTCTTGAAAACTCTTCTCACATTACTCGCTCCAACCGAATTTTGTATCTTTCTGAGTCAGCTGAGTTAATGGAGTAGCGATTCGAGAAAATCCTTCCACGAATCATCGATAATAACCAAATAAGCCGAAAGCTCGTACGATTCTTGATTTGATTTTGCTGTTCACTTTGAATAGCTTCAATCTTTGCTGGGTCAACTGATATTCCATGACTTGATACTACGTGCCCAAGGAATGCTACTTCGTCAAGCCAGAACTCACATTTCTTCAACTTGGCATAAAGCTTATATTCACGAAGCTTTTGGAGTACCAGCCTCAAGTGTTGCTCATGATCTTCACGGCTTTTGGAATAAATAAGGATGTCATCAATAAAGACGACCACAAAGTGATCCAAATATTCTTTGCATACTCGGTTCATCATATCCATGAAGGCAGCAGGAGCATTAGTCAATCTAAAGGACATGACTAGGAATTCATAATGCACGTACCGAGTTCCGAAAGCCGTCTTTGGAATGTCATCGGTTCTAATCTTTAGTTGGTGATATCCGGAACGAAGATCAATCTTTGAAAAGAATTTGGCTCCTTGCAACTGGTCAAACAAGTCATCAATACGTGGCAATGGGTACCTATTTTTGATGGTGACATGATTCAACTCCCGATAATCAATAGAAAGTCACATACTCCCATCTTTCTTCTTCACGAATAGAACAGGAGCACCCCAATGAGAAGTACTAGGACGAATAAAGCCAATGTCTAACAATTCTTGCAGTTGGGTCTTTAACTCCTGAAGTTCAATAGGAGTCATTCGATATGGGGCTTTGGAAATGGGTTTTGTACCGGGTTCAAGGTCGATACAAAATTTAATTTCACGCTCTGGGGGTAGGCCAGGAAGTTCTTCAGGGAATACATCAGGGAATTTATTAACAATAGAAATATCATTCAAAACTGACGTATTTTTATTTAGATCCATGACATGAGCTAAGAAAGCTTGACATTCGTTTTTCAATAAACGAATAGCTTTATGGCTTGAGATGACCGTGATTGATTTTAATGGTTTGGTCGCTTGAATTCACATAATAGGTTGATTAGGTATATGAAAGCTAACAACCTTACGAAAACAATCAATTTTATCATAATGAGTAGTTAACCAATCAATCCCTAGAATCACATCAAATGCAAGTATTTTCAATGAAATAAGATCGATAGGTAATGTGAGGGTACCAATTTAAACCAAACAAGACTTAAAAATAGTGGATGTAATGAAGGTTTCTCCCAACGGAGTTTCCACAGATAAGTCAAAGTCTAATTTCTCCGGAGTCAAATTTAATCGTTGAGCGCAAGTAGGAGAAATAAAAGAATGGGTAGAGCCGGTATCAAATAAGGTATAGACTTCGCTAGAGTTTATAATAAGCTTACTCGTGATGACCTCGTTCGGGTTCCTTGCTTTCTGGGAGGTCACGACAAACGCCTCCTCTTGACTACTGGGCTTTTTTTTTACGGGATGGCTTTTGGTGCCTCCATCCTAGCTGAACTTGTCTTCGGTTAATGACAAAATAGAGCTAAGTGACCTTCTCTTTCACAATTATAACATGTTTTGGACAACATCGCGCAGTTTGGACCGATGTGTCCCTCCCTCCGCATTTGAAGCATATGATAGGTGGTCGCTTCCTTCCTTAACAACGGGTCTTTGGTCTTTGACGCCTTTCCATCATTGTTGAATCTCCTCTTCCCGAAATTTCCATTCTTATTGTTTTGGCCTCGATTACCACCAAGTGGTTACCATTTCTCGCATGTTGATTCCTCCACGCTTGTTGTCACCGCTCGATGATCGCTCTCTCACGGTATTATCATTTCTTTTGCTTCTTTTTGGTTGTGTTAACTCGTTATCGCGCTCCACTAACTGAGCCCTATTTACAACATCTGAATACAAACACAGTTTATGAGAAATAAGATGTTGACGTATCTCCGGCTTCAAACCTCTTAAAAACATCCGCGTCATTCTCTCTTCATTATCCACCAAGTGGGACGCAAACCTGGACAACTCGACAAACTTAGCTTCATACTGCGATACGGTCATATTATTCTGCTCCAACTTGATAAACTCTATCTCTTTTATGTGATGAATACTTTCGGAAAAGTACTTGCCGTTGAATAGTTCTTGGAACTTCTCCCAAGACATCTTCAGTGTGGCAGGTTGAGTACGCTTTACCGATTCCCACCAGTAATCTGCTTCTCCTCACAACATAAAGGCAACAAAGGGAACCTTTTGCTCCTTGGAGCATCCCAAGACATCAAATATATTGGTCAGTGTTTCATGAATTGCATAAAGCCTCTGAACATTCCCTCATTCATCATTTGGTCAGTGTTGTTGTTTGCATGAGGATTGTTGATATGTGGTGAATCAACGGTCGCCTGTGCTCCATTGCTATTCTCAACATTCTTGGATGTCATTTTCAAATACTGCCACAAAACAAGGGTTAAATAACATATCACATATTATCCCTATACTCTGTCCGACCAATTAAATACAAAAAAAAACTTAGGTAGGTCATACTAGCGAAGGAATTCCCCGTCTCTCCCCTCCTAGTTTTTGTCTCACATCTTAGCCAGGGATCATATCCCTAAGCTTTGATACAAACTGTGACGCCCCCAAAATCGGTATACATCACCCATCTTGAGTCGCCAAATACATGGTACAGAATACAAATACAACTTTAAATATACAACATGAGCTGTGAGTTTTAATACAATTATTGTCTTCAAGACAGTATTCAAACTCAAAATAAGTCCTCAATACATTTATTATCACACTATTTCATAGAATAGTGAAGACTACTAATGATATCATCTAGACCGTCACTCCGTTCCCCGACTAGTCCCTGCTACGTTCTCATTTCCTGAAGAGAACAATGAAATCAAAGGGTGAGCTCAACTAGACCAGTAAGAAATATTATGACTAAGATAATGCAGAATAAATTATCAATAGTCTTCAACAGTGTTAAACTGATAAAATAGAACAAACATCAAGTTTAACTGCAGTGGAACAAGCAATCCATTAGAAGAGTCAAGTAGAGAATAAAATCTACTATCTTCTATGATTTAAAAGGGTTTTCAAGACTTTTATCGTTGAGACTCAGCTTAATAAATAATCCACATCATCCCTGCACTACGACCAATGATATTCATTAGTATCACAACCACAAATTATCTATGCACTACAACCAAGGATATTCGTGTATTCATCAATGGTCATGATCATGCCAACAACAGTCCATCAATGCACTACGGGCCAATGAGGACTTTTACCACATCATTTGTAACATTACGGTCATGATTACACCGAATAACCCCTGATCATAATCATACCAAGTCCATCTATGCACTATATGCCACATATGACTTTCAACAAAATATATATAAACATGAGGATGATGACAATGATATAAGAATTCAATAAAACAAGTTCAAGAATTAATTTATCTAGGAACTAATAACGTCTAAATTGTCAACATGATACTTCTTTGTAGATTAAAATTCAAGAATGCTCAGAAGAATATTTTCATGAAAAGATACTGGATGAAGCGCAAATATCAAGGATATTTCACTAATTTCATGGAGTATAGAAGTCAAATTTTTAACCAACTGAGTATAATAAAGAATGGAATAACCAAAAAAATCACCAAGCATGCGATAGATCATTGACAGGCGAGGTTATTCCAATGTAATAATAAATAACTAACCAGTACAACGTAAAAGCGCATGCATGTGATATTCCAATGTAATAATAAAGAATGGAACTAGGTCCGCGTAAAAAGCGCATGAATGTGATATTCCAACGTAATAATAAAGATCGAATTCAGGTCCCATAGAAACGCATGCATGTAATATTCCAACGTAATAATAAAGAATGGAACCAGTCCATTGTAAAATGCATGATGTGGATATTCCAAATGTAATAATAAAGACCGGAATAATGTAAGTTCTCTTCATGAATAAGAAGAAATAATACCCCTTATGAGTACAACTAATAACATCCCTTACCGTAAAAGAAGAGTATTCCAACTGGTAGGGCGAGGATATTCTTGAAGAAAACTTACACTACGCTCAAAGCTTCTTAAAACTCTAAAGAAATACGCTCAAGATTATAGAAGAATTCTCTGAACTTCTGGTGTGGTTTTCAATTCTAACTAAGCATCCTATTTATAGGAAAATTTAAGGGATACTGTTTAATCCGTGTACACCGAATGATTTCATGGATGAATTATTTTGATAACCTACGGATGCAAAATTCAAACCTTCCTCCAATAAGAATAAAGCAACCAAATATAATATATATATAAATAGTCAACACATGCTATAATGCAACAAAACAACAAAAAAATACTCCCACCCGACAAACCTTAGGATTTTTTTCTCCACCCCCATTTTTCTTTCTTCCAACATAGCCCCACATGTTCCCTCCACCAATTTTCACTCACTCATTTATTTATTATACATATAACATTATACTAGATACCCCTAAATAATCAAGATTCCCCCCTCCCCCACTACCACTTTACTGTTAACACATGTATGTGTGTATATATATATATATATATATATATATATATATATATATATATATATATAATTGAGATAAATTCTCCTGACAGTTTTTAAAAAATGGGTAAGTGGGGGTCCAAATAATAAACAAAATTTAAAACAATATTTCATAAAACCACCCCAATATTTTTAACAACATTTATCATTATTATTATAATTCACAATATTAATCGACCAGTCGTTCCTCAGAAAGAGGGGCTTTCGATAAGGATTTCTCCCTATTAGCGCACAATTAGGTGACCAAACCTCTCCTTGACAGAACTTCTAGACATCGTTAATATTGTAAATAATAATATTAATAACAATGTCGTCTCAATTATTGATTTAATAATATATAAAATATTGACAATAATTGAATCAAATAATGTGAGATATTATGCACGTAAATTATCGTAGTAATAATTGAACAAAATCGAGTGACTTCTCACGTAAGCATCAATAATCAATACTGGTATTGCTCTTTATAACTACGCCAGATTATAATACTTTTAACACCGGGTGTTTCAACAGTTAACGGTAAAACTTCTGCCGTTATTTTCATAAAGTATTTTTGTCATTTTCTCAATCCGACAATAATTCCGTTGTGGGGTCCACTAATGATTGTGCCGTTGTATGAATATTCCCTGTTAAAACGAATATTCCCCGACCAATCGAATATTATATAACAACTTGCGTACTTTGCAAAATTTATAAATATTACCCACAACTATAACATTATATCAAATTTATTCCATAATATTCAAAAATGATATTTACAGAAAATTCATCTTTATTTATAAAAGTTGGGGTCTTATAGCGATAACCTCCAACGTCTTCGAATTTGCCTCAATTTGTACTGACTCTACAGAAAATGTATTAAGTCCATCAATCCATGTTTCCCTTGGTTGAGTCATGTTCGTATGGCCATTGATCATAAAATTCATCCATGGTACCCTGAAAAGAGAGAAATATAGGAAGAGAATTAAAAATAAAAATAAAAATGTTTAAATTAAGACTAATTTGATTGAAATTAATATTGGTAAATAATTATTAAATTAATCCCACGGCAACGACGCCAACAACTTGTTGGGTAAAATTTAATTACGCACAACACACAAGTATACGTGATCAACAAGTAATAAAGTAAAAGTAGAGTATCGTTCCCACGAGGAATTGTTAATACAAATTACCAAATATTAACTCTTAACCAAACTAATTTTATTTAAACAATCAATTTAAGATTATTAATTAAATTATTTAATTACACTAATTCTAATTACCACTAATTAAAAATCATATTACGGAGATTTAAGATCATAACTTCACTTATTACTTTATTTAGGTAAACACACTCGTCAATTATTTTCTATCCCGAATTGTTAATCAAGAACACTACAGTAAATAAAACCACCTCTTGATGCCTAATACCTATACTCACTTAAATCCACAGATGATAGAATTAAGCAAGACACCCTAATTAACTAATCCACTATATCTCTATGTGAATTACAACTAAAAAGGATTTCAAACACAAGTTCTCTATAAGATTACATATGGCGTAAATGCATATCTCTATCCTAAATACGAATCATGAATTCCATCTATGCAGAAATCACAAACACATGCTATCATAATCAGATCTAAACCTAAATGTAAGACCCCAAATTATTATAAATAAAATTGAATTTCCTCTAATTATTATTGTGAATAATAAGGTATTAATTTGATATAATTATCTAGTTATGGGTGAAATGTGCAAATTTTGCAAAATATGCAAGTGGTTATAAAATAATCATTGTTGTCGGGGAATATTCATTTGGTCGAGGAATATTCTTGTTGTCGGGGAATATTAAATGCGGCCGGGCGCGGTCATTTAGGGGCCCATAATGAGAATAATTGTCGGATGAAGAAAATGACAAGTTTGAGTTTTTATAAATAACTTGCAGTAGTTATTACTGAATAACACTTTGTTGGAATACCCGTTGGTTAAAATACTGATGTCTGGCGTTGATGTACGATTATTGATGAATTATTGATCCTTACGTAAAAGGCACTACTCAATAATTGTTACAGTGAGTTACTGCTTTAATATTTTATTTTATTGATTCAATAATTGTTGCGTTGATATTTTATATTATTGTTGTTTCAATAATTGTCATCGCATTGCAAGATATTTCCCATTATCGATTAATAATTCATATTATTTGAATAATATTATTAGATAGCATTATTGGACATGTCTAGAAAGTTACATCAATGAGAGGTTTGGTCACCTAATTGCTGCGCAAGATGAGAGAAATTCTTATTGAAAGCCCCTCTTTCACAGAACTACCTGGTTGTCATAAATGTGATTACGTAATATTATTTGTGAATAATTAATTATTGATTCATATGATAAGGAAATATTTATTTTATGTGGATATAAATGTTGGATATATTTATTGTGGTTAAAAATGAAGAAGTTAATGTTGAGGTGTTTTATCAGTATTTTTGTTGGAATGGAGGTATTAAAAATTAAACCAGTATTTTTGAGATATATTGCGTGAGTTATAATTTTTAATCCGACCGTTGGATCGTTGAACTTTTTGGATATGTTATACATATATAAGTTGAGTTTATGTCCACAAATTTTGAACCGTTAAAAATGAACGTACGATTTGTTATGAATTTTAAGAGGTGACTGGTTCAGAAATTGTTGAAGTATCCGAATTTAGCATTTTGGTGGAAAATTCTAGAATTGAATGGGCCCCACTTGTGGTTGGTGAAGAAATGTGCTGAATTTTATTTCAAATGTGGTGGGTGGGAATAGTAGCAGGTAAAGCCATCGGGTTCAAAAAGTCAAGTCTGCTAACATTTTCCTATAAATAGAGGGCTAAGTTAGAATTGAAAATCACACCAGAAAAATAAGCTTTCTCTCTTTCTCTCTCTAGATTATTGAGTGTATTTTGTGAGTATTTAGATACTTTGTAAGTTTCTATTCATCAGTGCAAGTTTCCTTCAGCCTTATACCGATATTTCGATAAGAAGTACTGATATTTTGAGGTAAGGGGTGTTATATTCTTCTTAAAATGATATTTTCTTCAATATCATTATACCAAAATGTTGGTATGAACTTTTTATCAAATTTGGAACTTTTTGTGTCGGGGTTACTATTCACGTATATGACACTATTCACGTATACGACACTATTCACGAATACGGCACTATTCACCAAAAAAAAAATTAAATTTTCTTCTTTTTGTCCAAGATGTCTATTATGGTTACTATCTTTGATTGTATCTATGTTTTGATATTTATTCTTGAATTTTGCTTCAAAATTGGTTATTATGGAGTATTATTGATCTTGGATAAACTGTTATACGAATCCATACTATTTGTCCTTCATCTCAATCGGATTCATTTTCTTTAAAATATTTTTCATCATCCTCATTCCTAAATGATAATATTACTAAATATCTTTGGCCTGTAGTGCAAACATAAATGATTAACTGATGAATATCTTTGGCCCATAGTGCAAAGATGAACAGGTGTTGAGATGAACATGACCAACTGGTGATACAAATGAATATTTGATTAAAGATGTATATTGATTGTTGTTACAGGGATAAAATATTGATGATGGACTTTTAAATCTTAGAAGATAGTAGAACTCATTCTCTACTTGACTCTTCTAATGGATTGTTGTTTTCGCTGCAGTTGTTGATCTAAATTGTGTTCTATATTATATTTTATCGATTCCTCCCGTTGGAAGACTAACAATAATTTTTGTATATTATCTTAGTCATAATATTCTTTACTGGGCTAGTTGAGCTCACCCTTTTCCTTTTTGTTCCATTTTTCTCAAGAGGTGAGAACATAGCAGGAACTAGTCGGGGTACGGAGTGATGGTTCTAGAAAGATGTTTTAGCAGTCCTCACTATTTCTATAAAATAGTGTTTGAATAATTGTAATGAGGACTTATTTGAGTGTGGATATTGTCCAGAAGACAATATTTGTATTTAAACTCATAGTATGTGTTGTCGTATTTTGCACGACAATTGTATTATTGAAGTTGTAGTTTGCTTTTTGTACCATGTATTTGGCGACTCAGAATGGGTGTTGTATACCTATTTTGGGGTAGGGATATGGTCTCTGGCGGAGATCGGGGAATAGAACTAGGAGGGGAGAGATGAGTAAATTCTTCGCTAGTGTGTCCTATCTAAGCTTATTTGTTGGTCAGTCATAATATAGGGATATTATGCGATATGTTAATTTGTTTAATTAACCCTTGTTTTATGGCAGTATTTAAGAATGGCTGCTGAGAACGTTAACAATGGAGTGTATGAGACTGTGGAACAACCTTTAGTTACAAACCAGGAGAAAGTGCAACAGGAAGGTAATAATCCTCCTGTAAACAACACTACCGAACAAATCATGAATGATGGGATGTTCAGAAGTTTTTTACATTTTATGCAAAACCAGACGTGGGAAACTCGTGCACAGAATACGGGTGGAAATGCTAGCAATGCACGGCTTGTCACAGCCAAGCAGTTCAAAGAGTTGGGACCACCAGAATTTAAGGGAAAGCCGGATCCAATCATGGCGGAGATGTGGATCAAGCAAATTACCAAGATATTCAATGTCTTGGGATGCACGGAGGAACAGAAAGTTCCATTCGCCACCTTTATGTTCCGCGGTGAGGCAGAATACTGGGGGGAGTCTGTGAAGTGTACCCAGCCAGCTGCACTCAGCATGTCTTGGGAAACATTTCAGAAACTATTCAATGACAAGTACTTTCCTGAAAGTATTCGTCATATGAAGGAGGTGGAGTTTATCAGACCGAAACAAAACAATATGATTTTGTCCCAAAGACGAGGCGAAGTTTGCGAGTTATCTAAGTTTGCACCTCATTTGGTCGAAAATGAGGAACGAATGACAAGGATGTTTCAGAGGTCTAAAGCCTAGAGATTCGAGCAATATCTTATATCTCATAAATTTTCTTTATATTCAGATGTTGTAAACAGGGCTCAATTAATAGAGCAAGATAATGAGTATGTGCAACCGAGGGACCACAACCAGGGTCATACCCGTTACAGCATTCATCAGATCGATGATAACCAACGAGGAGGAAAAAATACTTAACAATGGCGGTAACCACTCGGTGTGGTCATCGTGGCCATGATAATAGGAGAGGTGAGTCAAGTGGAAATTTTAGAAAGAGGAGATTCAACAATGACGGAAAGACATCAAAGAAGACACCAAAGACCAACAACAAATTCTAGGGGAGGAGAACGACCGCCAGGTTAGATGTTACAAATGCGGGGAAAGAGGGACATATCACCAAATTGTCCACAACAATCCAAGGTATGTTATAAGCTGTGGAAAGGAAGGCCACATAGCTTCGGGATTGTTCATCAGAGCAAAACCAAGTTCAACGGGATGGTGACTCCAAAGGTCATCCCGATAAGTCGAAATCGGTGGTTCTGGAAGAGCGTTTATCGTGACTTGCCAAAATCGAGGAACCCGAACGAGGTGATTACGGGTAAGCTAATCTTGAACTCTTCGAAGTTTATACCTTACTAGAATACCGGTTCTACCCATTCTTTTATCTCTCCGCCATGCTCAACGTTTAAACTTGACTCGGGAGAAATTGGACTTTGACTTATCTGTTGAAACTCCGTTGGGTGAAACCTTTGTTACATCTACGCTTTATAAATCTTGCATGATCCAAGTTGGCACTATCACATTACCTGATTGATCTTATCTCTTTAAAGATACTTGCTTTTGATGTGATTTTAGGAATTGATTGGTTAACCACTCATCATGCAAAAATTGATTGTTTTCGTAAGGTTGTTAGTTTTCATATTCTAACCAATCACATATACAATTCAAACAACTAAACCACAAAAATCAGTCACTATTATATCAAGCCATAAAGCTATTCGTTTATTAAAAAATGGATGTCAAGCTTTCTTATCCCATGTTATGGATTTGAACAAAGACAAGTCAGATTTGAATAATATTTCTGTTGTTAGAGAATTTCTTGATGTATTTCCTGAAGAACTTCCCGGTCTACCCCCAGAACGTGATGTTGAATTCTTTATTGACCTTGAGCCGGGTACAAAACCCATTTCTAAAACCCCATATCGAATGGCTCCTATTGAACTTCAGGAGTTAAAAGTCCAACTACAGGAGTTATTAGACATCGGTTTCATTCGTCCTAGTACATCTCCTTGGGGTGCTCCTGTTTTATTCGAAAAGAAGAAAGACGAGAGTATGCGACTTTGTATTGACTACCGAAAATTAAACCATGTCACCATCAAGAATAGGTATCCATTTACCTCGCATTGATGACCTGTTCGACCAGCGAGTTGCAAGGAGCACAATTCTTTTCAAAGATCGATCTTAGCTTCTGATATCATCACCAAGATTAAAAGCGAGGATATTCCAAAGACGCCTTGAACTTCGATGCGGACGGCATTATGAATTCTTAGTCATGTCTTTTGGATTGACTAATGCTCCTACTTTGCTTTCATGGATATGATGAACCGTGTATTCAAGGAATATTTGGATCAATTTGTTGTTGTCTTTATTGATGACATCCTCATCTATTCCAAAAGCCGTGAAGATCATGAGCACCATTTGAAGCTGATACTTGAAAGGCTTCGTGAAAACAAGCTTTATGCCAAGCTGAAGAAATGTGAGTTCTGGCTTGAGGAAGTAGCATTCCTTGGGCACGTGGTGTCAAAAGATGTAGTATCTGTTGACCCGGCAAAGATTGAAGCAGTACAAAGTTGGGAGCAACCAAAGTCGGTGACCGAAGTGCGTAGCTTTATGGGCTTAGCCGGTTATTATCGGAGATTCGTGGAAGGATTTTCTCGAATCGCTACTCCTATAATTCAGGTGACTCGGAAAGATACAAAATTCGTATGGAGCGAGGAATGCGAGAAGAGTTTTCAAGAGCTCAAGAGGAGACTCATTTTGGCACCTGTTCTGGCAATACCATCTGGTACGGATGGATTTGTTATATACAGTGATGCTTTAGGCAAAGGGTTAGGATGCGTTCTCATGCAACATGGGAAAGTCATAGCCTATGCCTCACGACAACTCAACGAATATGAGAGGAATTATCCTACTCATGATCTAGAGTTGGCAGCAGTCGTATTCACGTTGAAAATTTGGAGACACTACTTGTATGGGGAGAAAGTGGAGATTTATACGGACCATAAAAGCCTCAAATATTTCTTCACCCAAAAAGAACTCAATATGCGGCAACGACGTTGGCTCGAGCTGTTGAAAGATTACGATCATACCATTCAATGCCATCCTGGAAAAGCGAACGTAGTAGCTGACGCGTTAAGTAGAAGATCATATGCGAGACGAGTGCGATATTGTCAATGCAAAGGCACATTCTGTATGACTTGCAAAGGATGGAGGCAGAATTAAAGACTTCAGGGACCCACATGATGATGGCGAATATACGAGTAGAACCGACTTTAATCGATAAAGTTAAAGTTGCTCAAGCTACGGACCTGGAGCTAATACGTATGAAGAAGAAAGTGCAAGAAGGAGCTATTCCAGAAGCGAGAATCGATGAAGAAGGAATACTTAAATTCAACTCCAGACTTTGTGTTCCTAACGATTCTGACTTAAAGCATAGAATTATGATGGAGGCACACAACACACCGTTTGCAATCCATCCTGGGAGTACCAAAATGTATCATGATATTCGACATACATTTTGGTGGAACAATATGAAGAAAGAGATCGCGTAGTTTATCTCGAGGTGTTTAAGTTGTCAACGTGTAAAGGCGGAGCATCAGGTGCCAAAGGGTCCATTACAACCACTTGAGATTCTGAAATGGAAGTGGAAACACATTACTATGGATTTCGTTACAGGTCTTCCCAAGTTTCTCAAGGCATAGATACTATTTGGGTTATTGTTGATAGATTAACCAAGTCTGCCCATTTCTTGCCTATACGTGAGACTTATTCCCTTGAACTTCTTGCTCAAATATACGTGAATGAGATTTTGAGATTGCATGGCATGCCAGTATCCATAGTTTCGAATCGTGACCCAAGATTCACTTCACGATTTTGGGTTAGCTTGCAGAAAGCTATGGGCATAGATTTACGATTCAGCTCGGCATACCATCCTCAAACGGACGGACAATCAGAGAGGACTATTCAAACCCTTGAAGATCTATTAAGACTTTGTGTCCTAGATTTTAAAGGAAGTTGGGATAAGTACTTGCCATCGGTGGAATTCTCTCTACAACAACAGCTTATCAAGCAAGTATAGGCATGGCTCCATTTGAGGCGTTGTATGGACGAAAAGTGTCGTTCTCCAAAGATCTTTGACGCGAGGTGGGAGAAGCAACGTTGTTGGGACCAGAATTAGTACGCATGACTACAGAAAAGATCCAAATGATTCGACAACGTATTCAAACCTCACAAGATCGACAAAAGAGTTATGATGATCTTCATAGAAAGGACGTGGAGTTTAATATTGGAGATCATGTATTGTTACGTGTTGCTCCATGGAAGGGAGTTACAAGATTTGGAAAGAGAGGAAAGCTCAATCCACGATTTGTTGGTCCATTTGAGATTTTTGACCGAATAGGAAATGTGGCCTATAGACTCGCATTACCTCCAAGTATGTCTCGTGTTCATAATTTTTTTCATATATCCATTCTTCGTAAATATGTGAAAGACCCGAACCATATTATTGTGTTAGAACCAGATGAGATAGCCGAAGATTTAACGTACGAAGAAGTACCTATTAAGATCTTGGATATGAAAGAGCATGTCCTATGCACCAAGGTTATACCACAAGTTAAGGTTTTGTGGAGAAACCATGCTATTGAATAAATGACCTGGGAGTTGGAATCAGAAATGAAAGCGAGGTATCCTCACCTTTTCGAAACACCAGATACGTATGACAATTTTGAGGACGAAATTTCATAAGGAGGGGAGGTTGTAAGACCCCAACTTATTATAAATAAAATCGAATTTCCTCTAATTATTATTGTGAATAATAAGGTATTAATTTGATATAATTATCTAGTTATGGGTGAAATTTGCAAATTTTGCAAAATATGCAAGTGGTTATAAAATAATCATTGTTGTCGGGGAATATTCATTTGGTCGTGGAATATTCTTGTTATCGGGGAATATTCGTACGACGGCGCAGTCATTTGTGGGCCCCATAATAGAATAATTGTCGGATGAAGAAAATGACAAGTTTGAGTTTTTATAAATAACGGCGTAGTTGTTACCGTTAACACTGTTGGAATACCCGGTGGTTAAAATACAGTAATACGCGTTGATGTACAGTATTGATGAATTATTGATCCTTACGTAAGAAGGCACTACTCAATAATTGTTACAGTAGTTACTGTTTAATATTTTATTTTATTGATTCAATAATTGTTGCGTTGATATTTTATATTATTGTTGTTTCAATAATTGTCATCGCATACAATATTTCCCATTATCGATTAATAATTCATATTATTTGAATAATATTATTAGATAGCATTATTGGACATGTCTAGAAAGTTCATCACATGAGAGGTTTGGTCACCTAATTGCTTGCCAAAGAAGGAGAAATTCTTATTGAAAGCCCCCTCTTCCGAAACTACTTTGGTTGTCATAAATGTGATTACGTAATATTATTTGTGAATAATTAATTATTGATTCATATGATAAGGAAATATTTATTTTATGTGGATATAAATGTTGGATATATTTATTGTGGTTAAAAATGAAGGAGTTAATGTTGAGGTGTTTTATCAAGATTTTTGTTGGAATGGAGGTATTAAAAATTAAACCAAAGATTTTTGAGATATATTGCGTGAGTTATAATTTTTAATCCGACCGTTGGATCGTTGAACTTTTTGGATATGTTATACATATATAAGTTGAGTTTATGTCCACAAATTTTGAACCGTTAAAAATGAACGTACGATTTGTTATGAATTTTAAGAGGTGACTGGTTCAGAAATTGTTGAAGTATCCGAATTTAGCATTTTGGTGGAAAATTCTAGAATTAAATGGGCCCCACTTGTGGTTGGTGAAGAATGTGCTGAATTTTATTTCCTATAAATAGAGGGCTAAGTTAGAATTGAAAATCACACCAGAAATATAAGTTTTCTCTCTTTCTCTCTCTAGATTATTGAGTGTATTTTGTGAGTATTTAGATACTATTCATCAGTGCAAGTTTCCTTCAGCCTTATACCGATATTTCGATAAGAAGTACTGATATTTTGAGGTAAGGGGTGTTATATTCTTCTTAAAATGATATTTTCTTCAATATCATTATACCAAAATGTTGGTATGAACTTTTTATCAAATTTGGAACTTTTTGTGTCGAGGTTACTATTCACGTATACGAAACTATTCATGTATACGACACTATTCACGAATACGACACTATTCACCGAAAAAAATGAAATTTTCTTCTTTTTGTCCAAGATGTCTATTATGGTTACTATTTTTGATTGTATCCATGTTTTGATCTTTATTCTTGAATTTTGCTTCAAAATTGGTTATTATGGAGTATTATTGATCTTGGATAAACTGTTATACGAATCCATACTATTTGTCCTTCTGTCTCACTGGATTCATTTTCTTTAAAATATTTTTCATCATCCTCATTCCTAAATGATAATATTACTAAATATCTTTGGCCTGTAGTGCAAACATAAATGATTAACTGATGAATATATTTGGCCCGTAGTGCAAAGATGAACAGATGTTGAGATGAACATGACCAACTGGTGATACAAATGAATATCTTTGGCCTGTAGTGCAAAGATGAATATTTGATTAAAGATGTATATTGATTGTTGTTACAGGGATAAAATATTGATGATGGACTTTTAAATCTTAGAAGATAGTAAAACTCATTCTCTACTTGACTCTTCTAATGGATTGTTGTTTCCGCTGCAGTTGTTGATCTAAAACTTGTTGTCTATTATATTTTATCAGATTTCTCCCTGTTGAAGACTAACGATAATTTGTTGTATATTATCTTAGTCATAATATTCTTTACTGGGCTAGTTGAGCTCACCCTTTTCCTTTTTGTTTCACTTTTCTCAAGATGTGAGAACATAGCAGGAACTAGTCGGGGTACGGAGTGATGGTTCTAGAAAGATGTTTTAGCAGTCCTCACTATTTCTGTAAAATAGTGTTTGAATAATTGTAATGAGGACTTATTTGAGTGTGGATATTGTCTAGAAGACAATATTTGTATTTAAACTCAAAGTATGTGTTGTCGTATTTTGCACGATAATTGAATTATTGAAGTTGTAGTTTGCTTTTTGTACCATGTATTTGGTGACTCAGAATGGGTGTTGTATACCTATTTTGGGGGTGTCACACTAAACTTCATCTCTCGAGTTCATATAGATTATCACGGTAATTGATGGCCAATCAATTAAACAATTAAGTCCAAATTCACAATAGACAATCCTCACAAAATAACATAATAATTGATAGTGAAGCATATTAAAATAAACTACACAATAAGATCCATTGTAATCTCAACAAATAATTAGTTCATGATTATTGAATTAAAACTAAGAATCCACAATTGAATAATCTTTAAAAGACAAAGATAGAAGAAGATATAATCTGTTCTCTATAGATTTGAAGCTCCCTCCTTTCTCCTACTTTGAAACTTCAATGGTCTCCAAGTTGCTTCAATCTCCAAAACTAATAAGAACTAGGATTTTGATATAATCTAATGGAATCCTCTCTCCCTTCTAATCCTTGTGATTATCCTCCTTTTATATGCATCTTTATATGTCTTTAAGTCCTCTTGGAAGTCCTTGAATCAATCGGATCGAACCAATCCTTCTCCAACTCAAATTCGGACAAAAATAGCTTTTTTGCGTGTTCCCCCGCCCCGACGGGGGGTATAAGGCTTAAAGGGCCCACCCCGGCAGGGGTTTTGTATAGTAAAAGCCCTCCCCGACGAGCATCCTTTTTCTATTGTAGTGTCCTCTGGTAAAATGGTCATAACGTTTGGTCCCAGAAGAGTTACGAGGCCCGCCACCTATCAAATGGAAGATATCTACGAGCTTTACAACTTTTATTCTTTAAGAATTGAGAAATAACGGACGAATGAAGGTCGAAATTGGGCTGGAAGTGACTTCTTTGAAAATGGCCTCCCAAAATAGTGAAGTTCAACGTCCGTTGGTACAAAAGTCATAACTCATGCATCCGAACTCCGATTGGAATGATTCAAGATGTTCCGAAAAGCTAAGAAGAAGCTCTACAATATAATCTAAGTTCCAAGCCAAGAACATGAAATAAACATGAAAGCCCAAACGATGTTCGGATTTCTTTTCTTTGCGATTTCATACCAATTCTTTGTGATTTCATACCAATAGTCGCTCACACAGCTCCCAAGCGTATAATCTATAAAATGAACACAAAATGCATGAAAAGTAACTAAGAAACATGAGTTTAATCAACTAATTCAAGTAACAAATACCGGATAAGTAGGTATAAAGTCTACTTATCAAATACCCCCAAACTTAAACCTTTGCTTATCCTCAAACAAAAACACAAATTAACAATGCTATGCAATGCAACTAATCTACATGCCTACGAATCTAGCAGTAATGACAAAAACAAGTCTATTTAATCGGCCTTAGAGAAATCAAGTAAACACGATAATACATCATATCAAAACAAATCATTAACTTCCCAATCAATCATCCAATCTTAGACTGTTATCACTAACATAGTGCGTGTGTGCTCCACAATAATGTTAACTGATATAAAATTAAATTTAACACGTAATAAGTCTCTTCAAAGGCATCATATAGTGTAAACAAAAGGAATCTAAAAACAAGATAGATCCAACTAAAATCAAATAATTACCAATATCGAGGGTCAACATGGAATACTTATGCTTCATTTTTCATCTACGGGGGCTTTTTGCTCTTATTTCCCGTTTGATTTTTTTTTCTTTTGGTTTATATACACATAGCTATGCAATGTCTTATTCCCTTAGGCTTTTCAATGCTACCTTAATGAGCTTTCGACCAATGACTCCCAGACTAATAAGTCCTTAGGGCGTTAGGTGTAAAGACATTCCCCTCGGGCTTACTTACTCAAGTAACAAAGGCCACAAAACTAGACAAGCACGCCACGATTTTTATTCATATTTTTTTTCTTTTTAGCTTATATACCCCAAATATTCCCCCAAACTTAGGTTCTTGTCTAACCTTAGCCATCACTACTTATTCTTGTCATTCTTTCATTCAAACTAGCATTATCCTTTAGAATCCCATTATGTATCAATTTAAACTCAATCAATCAACAAGTTGTTTTTACTGTGCTATCCTTATCATACCAGTTTCAAACAAAAAAAGACTCAATTCAGAATAAGAAATCACATCAAAGCTCTAATAGTTAGTACTATACTTGTCTACCCAATTCCAATCTCATCATTGGCCAAAACAAACTGTAAATATCAAACAACTGGACTTATTCAAAATGTACTAAATGTTATATACACATAGTAAACTAACTACTAATTTTTCAATTTTTTAATATTTTTTTATTTCAAGAAATTGAATGCAAAAACTAAATGTAACTATACAAACTACAATGTAAATAACTAACTATATGCAATACGACACTAAAATGCCCCCAAACTTAAACTAGACATTGTCCTCAATGGCTGAAATAGAAAAAGTAAAGCAGAGGTCTTCCCTGAAAATATAACAATCCTCCTCTTTGTCCGCTAAGTTTGGAGAATAGGTTAGGCACATGGAACAAATTGGGCACCACACTTAAATTTTACTTGAATAACCTTTTTATAATCTTTTGATTGTCCATTGAACCTCCAATACCTGCTGTCGACATCGGGATTTTTATTTGTCCCTTTTCGTTACTTGTTCTTTGGTGTTCTAATGTTAGGTGAGATTTGTTTGAAAGAACAAGTGAAAAAGGTCCGGCATGTATAATGTCGACGATGGACTGTTAAAATTTGCCAGTTGGTTTTTTATATGGTTGTACCAACACAACCGAGAAAAGGTTTGCACATTGACCCAGTGATATGGCACTGCTAAACGGGTCGGTGAAGCCGAGATTCATTCGGGTCCGGGGACTTGATTATGCGGAGGGAAGGTGTTTGTGACGCCCCCAAAATAGGTATACATCACCATCTTGAGTCGCCAAATACATGGTACAAAATTCAAATACAACTTAATTATACAACAGTTGTGTAAAATACGACAAAACATAATCTAAGAGTTTTAATAAGAATATTGTCATCTAGACAATATCCACACTCAATGGAGTCCTCATTACATTTATTGTCACTATTTATTTAATAGAATAGTGAGGACTACTAATGCTATCATCTCGGACCATCAACTGCGTTCCCCGACTTGTCCCCGCTTACGTTCTCATTTCAAAGAAAAATAGTGAAAGAAAGGGTGAGCTCAACTAGCCCAAGAAGAAATATTATGACTAAGATAATGCAAAATAAATTATCATTAGCCTTCAACAATGTTAAACTGATAAAATATAATAAACATCAAGTTTAACTACAGCGGAACAAGCAATCCATTAGAAGAGTCAAGTAAAGAATAAAATCTACTATCTTCTATGATTTAAAAGGTTTTTCATCACTTTTATTGTTTGAGACTCGACAATAAATAAACCACATCATCCCCGCACTACTGACCAAGGATATTCATTAGTATCACGACCACAAATTATCCATGCACTACGGGCCAAGGATATTCGTATTCATCAATAGTCATGATCATGCCAACAATCATCCATCAATGCACTACTACTACTAATGAGGACTTTTACCACATCATTTGTAACATTACTATTCATGATTATACCGAATAATCCCTTGTCATAATCATACCAAGTCCATCTATGCACTACATGCCACAGATGACTTTCAACATATTATAAACATGAGGATGATGATAATGATATAAGAATTCAATAAAACAAGTTCAAGGATATATTTGTAAAGATTTATAATTTAATTTATCCAGAAATCAATAACGTCCAAATTGTCAACATGATACTGCTTTGTGGAGTAAAATTCAAGAATGCTCAGAAGAATATTTCCATGAAAAGATACTGGATGAAGCGCAAATATCAAAGATATTCCACTAATTGCATGGAGTATAGAAGCCAAAACTTTAATCAACTGAGTATAATAGAGTATATGAAACCGCAAATAGATTTTTGCCGCCATGCGGTAATCCACGTAGACAGATTATTCCAACAGAATAATAAAGAATGGAACCAGGTCATGCATAATCCGCACATACAGGATGTTCCAACAGAATAATAAAGAATAGAACTAGGTCATGCGTAATCCTCACAGACAGGTTATTACAACAGAATAATAAAGAATGGAATAACAGAAGAATTTCACCATGTATGCGGTACGTCGCATAGATAGGTTATTCCAACATAATTATAAAGAATGGAATAACAACCCTTACGAGTATTGAAAGAAAATATCTCTCTTCATGAATACGAAAGAATAATACCCCTTACCTTAGAAAAAGCGGATCTTTGGAATAGTGCAGATGTGAGACTTCTCTTCTTCTTTCTCTCTAATAATTTGCTCTAAAGCTTTTGTGAATTGGTGAGAAATGAAGGAAGAATGAGCTTCTATTTATAGGAAAATATAGTTACGATAATTGCACATTTTGGGGCTTGAAATATTATAGTATAATACCTTCATCTTTTTCTTCATTTTTAATTTAGTCCTGCAAGTATTATCAAACTTGCACCACCTCCCCTAATAATAAATAATGTGAATTAATAGTTCATTCATGTGACTCAATAGTATAATCATGTGAAAAAACTAATTACAGTATAGTACCTTCAACTATACCTCTATTTTTAATTTAGTCATGCAAGTATTATCAATCTTGCACCACCTCCCCTAATAGTACATGAATGTGAATCAATAGTATACACATGTGAACAAATAGTTATAAGAATGTGAAATAATAACAATTAATTGCTCATTTATCCGATTAATTACCCGATAGTTCAATATAACCTCTAGACATCAATTTTTATCGAAATAAATGTCAATTTCCACTAACACTAATAATTCCAATATAATGGAACTATCAATTTCATCTTTAATCAACACAACTTATTCATCATTAATATTATAACTCACAATATTTAACAACCAGGTCATTCTCAGGAAGGAGGGGGCTTTCCGATAAGGATTTCTCCTTATTGGCGCGCAATTAGGTGACCAAACCTCTCCTTGACAAAACTTCTAGACATTGTCAATATTGCAAATAATAATATAAATAACTTTGTCGTCTTAATTATTGATTTAATAATAATAAATAATATGCAGATGATATTGTGACAATAATTGAATCAATAATATGAGATATATGATGCAACAATTACTGTAGCAATAATTGAGTATAACTGAGTGAATTCTCACATAAGCATCAATAATCAATACCGTGTGATACTATGCAACCACGCGACATCGCATTACTTTTACTACCGGGTAGTTCAATGCTTTTAACGGTAACACTTTCACCGTTATTTTTATAAAAAGATAATTCTGTCATTTTCTAACTATGACAATACTTCCGTTGTGGGGTCCACCAATGATTGTGCCGTCATACGAATATTCCCTGTTAAAACGAATATTCCCCGACCAATCGAATATTATATAACCACTTGCTTACTTTGCAAAATTTGTAAATATTACCCACAACTATAACATTATATCAAATCCACACCATAATATTCAAAAATATATTTCGAGAAAATTATTCTTTATTCATAAAAGTTTGGGTCTTACAACCTCCCCTTCTTATGAAATTTCGTCCTCGAAATTAGGGTACGTACCTGGTATATCGAAGAGGTGAAGATACCTTGATTTCATTTCAGATTCTAACTCCTATGTCATTTCCTCAACATCGTGGTTTCTCCATAAAACTTTGACTTGAGGTATAACTTTAGAGCGTAGAATATGATCCTTCTTATCCAAGATTTTACAAGTAACTCTTCATACGTTAAATCTTCCTCTATCTCGTCTGGTTCTAATTCAATAATGTGGTTCGGGTCATTCACATATTTACGTAACATAGATATGTGAAAAACGTTATGAACATGAGATATACTTGGTGGTAAGGCGAGTCTATAGGCCACAGCTCCTACTGGATCGAGGATTAAAAATCGGCCAATGAATCGAGGGTTAAGCTTTCCTCTCTTTCCAAATCTCATAACTCCCTTCCATGGAGCAATACGTAAAAACACATGATCTCCAATATCGAATTTCACGTCCTTTCGATGAAGATCAGCATAACTCTTTTGTCGATCTTGTGAGGTTTTTATACGTTGTTGGATCGTTTGAATCTTTTTCGTAGTCATACGTACCAACTCCAGTCCCAATAACGTTGCTTCACCCACCTCATCCCAGCATACTGGAGAACGACACTTTCTTCCATACAACGCCTCAAATGGAGCCATGCCAATACTTTCTTGATAACTGTTGTTGTAGGAAAACTCCACCAATGGTAAGAACCTGTCCCAACTTCCTTTGAAGTCAAGGACACAGAGTCTTAATAAATCTTCAAGAGTTTGAATAGTCCTTTTCGACTGCCCATCCGTCTGAGGATGATATGCCAAGCTAAATCGTAAATCCGTGCCCATAGCTTTTTGCAAACTAACCCAAAATCTTGAAGTGAATCTTGGGTCTCGATCAAAAACTATGGACACTGGCATACCATGTAGTCTTACAATCTCGTTTATGTAAATACGAGCAAGACATTCAAGTGTATAAGTTTCTCGTATAGGTAGGAAATGAGCAGACTTGGTCAATCTATCAACAATGACCCAAATTGCATCTATGCCTTGAGAAACCTTGAGAAGACCAGTAACGAAATCAATGGTAATGTGCTCCCACTTCCATTCTAGAATTTCAAGTAGTTGCAATGGACCTTTTGGTACTTGATGCTCCACCTTGACTCGTTGATAAGTTAAAAACCTTGAGATAAACTTCGCTATCTCTTTCTTCATATTGCTCCACCAAAATGAATGTCGAAGATCACGATACATTTTGGTACTCCCAGGATGGATTGCAAACAGTGTGTTGTGCGCCTCAATCATGATTTTATACTTTAAATTAGGTTTGTTAGGAACACAAAGTCTGGAGTTGACTCGAAGTATTCCTTCTTCATCGATTCTTGCTTCTGGCATAGCACCTTCTTGCACTTTCTTCCTCATACGCATCAGCTCCAGGTCTGTAGCTTGAGCAACTTTAACTTTATCGATTAAAGTCGGTTCTACTCGTATATTCGCCATCATCACATGGGTCCCTGGAGTCTTTAACTCTATCTCCATCCTTTGTAAGTTATGTAAAATGGGCCTTTGCTTTGACAATAATGCACTCGTACCCGCATATGATCTTCTACTAAATGCATCAGCTACTACGTTCGCTTTTCCAGGATGGTATTGAATGGTATGATCATAATCTTTCAACAACTCAAGTCATCATCGTTGCCGAATGTTGAGTACCTTTTGAGTGAAGAAATATTTGAGGCTTTTATGATCCGTATAGATCTCCACCTTCTCTCCATACACATAATGCCTCCAAATCTTAAGCGCAAAAATGACTACTGCCAACTCTAGATCATGAGTAGGATAATTCCTCTCATATTCTTTGAGTTGTCGTGAGGCATAAGCTATGACTTTCCCATGTTACATGAAAACACATCCTAACCCTTTGCATGAAGCCTCACTGTAGATGACAAATCCCTCCGAGCCAAATGGTATTGTCAGAACAGGTGCTGAAATGAGTCTCCTCTTGAGTTCTTGAAAACTCTTCTCACATTCCTCTCTCCAACCAAATTTTGTATCTTTTTGAGTCAGCTGAGTTAATGGAGTAGCGATTCGAGAAAACCCTTCTACAAATCTCTGATAATAACCAGCTAAGCTGAGAAAGCTAAGTACTTTGGTCACTGATTTAGGTTGCTCCCAGCTTTGAATTACTTCAATCTTTGCCGGGTCAACAGATATCCCATGATTTGATATCATGTGCCCAAGGAATGCAACTTCCTCAAGTCAGAACTCGCATTTCTTCAACTTGGCATATAGCTTGTTTTCACGAAGCTTTTGGAGTATCAGCCTCAAGTGTTGTTCATGGTCTTCACGGGTTTTGGAGTATATGAGGATGTCATCAATAAAGACGACCACAAAGTGATGCAAATATTCCTTGAATACTCAGTTCATCATATCCATGAAGGCAGCAGGAGCATTAGTCAACCCAAAAGACATGACTAAGAATTCATAATGCCCGTACCGAGTTCTGAAAGTAGTCTTTGGAATGTTATCAGTTTTAATCTTCAACTGATGATATCTGGAACGAAGATCAATCTTTGAAAAGAATTTGGCGCCTTGCAACTGGTCAAACAGGTCATCAATGCAAGGCAACGGGTACCTATTTTTGATGGTGACATGATTCAACTCCTGATAATCAATACAAAGTCGCATACTTCCATCTTTCTTCTTCACGAATAGAACATGAGCACCCCAAGGAGACGTACTAGGACGAATGAAACCGATGTCTAACAATTCCTGCAATTGGGTCTTTAAATCCAGAAGTTCAATAGGAGCCATTCAATATGGGGCTTTGGAAATGGGTTTTGTACCAGGTTCAAGGTCGATAAAAAATTTAATTTCACGCTCTGGGGGTAGGCCATAAAGTTTTTCAGGGAATACATCAGGAAATTTATTAACAATAGATATATCTTTCAAATCTGACGTATTTTTGTTTAAATCTGTGACATGAGCTAAGAAAGCTTGACATTTGTTTTTCAATAAACGAATAGATTTATGGCTTGAGATGACCATGATTGATTTTAATGGTTTGTTCTCTTGAATTCGCATAATAGGTTGATTAGGAATATGAAAGCTAACAACCTTACGAAAACAATCAATTTTAGCATGATGAGTAGTTAACCAATCAATCCCTAGAATCACGTCAAATGCAAGTATTTTTAAAGAAATAAGATCGACAGGTAACGTGCGGTTATCGATTTGAATCAAACAAGACTTATAAACAGTGGATGTAATGAAGGTTTCTCTCAACGGAGTTTCAACCGATAAGTCAAAGTCTAATTTCTCCGGAGTCAAATTTAAACGTTGAGCACAAGTAGGAAAAATAAAAGAATGGGTAGAACCGGTATCAAATAAAGTATAGACTTCGCTAGAGTTTATGATAAGCTTACCTGTGATGACCTCGTTCGGGTTCCTTGCTTTCCGGGAGGTTACAACAAACGCTCTCCCTTGAACTACCGGCTTTGACTTTTCTGGGACGACCTTTGATGCCTCCTTACCAGCTGGACTTGTCATTGGTGCACGACAAAATCGGGCTAGGTGACCTTCTCTTCCACAATTATAACATGTTTTGGACTGCATCGCGCAGTTTGGACTGATATGTCCCTCCCCTCCACATTTGAAGCATATGATAGGTGGTCATTCTCCTTCCTTAACAATGGGTACTGGTGCTGACGTCTTTCCATCATTGTTGAATCTCCTTTTCTTGAAATGTCCATTTTTACTGTCTTGGCCATAACTACCACTGAGTGGTTACCATTTCTGGCATGTTGATTCCCTCAAAGTTTGTTGTCACCGCTTCGATGACTGCTACCACTGTTTTTATCATTTTTCCGGCTGCTTTCTCTTGGTTGAGTTGACTCATTATCACGCTCTAATAACTGAGCCCTATTAACAACATCTGAATACACACACAGTTTGTGAGAAATTAAGTATTGACGTATCTCAGGTTTCAAACCTCTTAGAAACATCCGCGTCATTCTCTCCTCATTATCAACCAAGTGAGATGCAAACCGGGACAACTCGGCAAACTTAGCTTCGTACTGTGACACGCTCCAACTTGATGAACTCTACCTCTTTCATGTGACAAATACTTTCAGGAAAGTACTTGTCGTTGAATAGTTCTTAGAACTTCTCCCAAGACATCTTCAGTGTGGTAGGTTGAGTACGCTTTACCAATTCCCACCAGTAATATGCCTCTCCTCGCAACATAAAGGTGGCAAATGGAACCTTTTGCTCCTCAGAGCATCCCAAAACATCAAATATCTTGGTGATCTACTTTATCCATGCTTCCGCCTTAAGTGGTTTTGGCTCTCCAATAAACTCCGGTGGTCCCAGCTCCTTGAACTATTTAGCGGTGATCGTCCGAGAGTTTCCAGTGTTTCCTCCTAAATTTTGGACAGGAACCGCTCTCGCCTGATGTTGAATGAATTGCATAAAGCCTCTAAACAATCCATCGTTCATCATTTGGTCAGTGTTGTTATATGCATGACGATTGTCACCTTCTTGATGCACATTATCCTGATTATTGATCTATGGAGACTCAACGGTCTCCTGTGCTCCATTCCTATTCTCAACATTCTCGGATGTCATTTTCAAATACTGTCACAAAACAAGGGTTAATTGGCATGTCACATATTATCCCTATACTTTGACTGACCAATTAAATACCAAATGAACTTAGGTAGGTCATACTAGCGAAGGAATTCCCCGTCTCTCCCCTCCTAGTTCTTGTCTCACATCTTAGCCAGGGATCATATCCCTAAGCTTTGATACCAACTGTGACGCCCCCAAAATAGGTATACATCACCCATCTTGAGTCTCCAAATACATGGTACAAAATTCAAATACAACTTAATTATACAACAGTAGTGTAAAATACGACAAAACATAAACTAAGAGTTTTAATAAGAATATTGTCATCTAGACAATATCCACACTCAATGGAGTCCTCATTACATTTATTGTCACACTATTTAACAGAATAGTGAGGACTACTATTGCTATCATCTGTACCGTCACTCCGTTCTCCGACTAGTCCTGGCTACGTTCTCATTTCCTGAAGAGAACAGTAAAACAAAGGGTGAGATCAACTAACCCAGTAAAAAAAATTATGACTAAGATAATGCAGAACTACGGCCACATCATCTTAATAAATAAACCACATCATCCCTGCACTACGGCCAAGGATATTCATTAGTATCACGACCACAAATTATTCTTGCACTATGTGCCAAGGATATTCGTGTATTCATCAATGGTCATGATCATGCCAACAACTGTCCATCAATGCACTACGGCCAATGAGGACTTTTACCACATCATTTGTAACATTACGGTCATGATTATACCGAATAATCCCTGGTCATAATCATACCAAGTCCATCTATGTACTACAGGCCACAGATGACTTTCAACATATTATAAACATGAGGATGATGATAATGATATAAGAATTCAATAAAACAAGTTCAAGGATAAATTTGTAAAGATTTATAATTTAATTTATCCAGAAATCAATAACGTCCAAATTTTCAACATGATACTGCTTTGTGGAGTAAAATTCAAGAATGCTCAGAAGAATATTTCCATGAAAAGATACTGGATGAAGCACAAATATCAAGGATATTCCACTAATTTCATGGAGTATAGAAGCCAAAACTTTAATCAACTGAGTATAATAGAATATATGAAACCGCAAATGGATTTTTGCCGCCATGCGATAATCCACGTAGACAGATTATTCTAACAGAATAATAAAGAATGGAATAACAGAAGAATTCACCAGGCGTGTGTCATCCGCACAAACAGGTTATTCCAACAGAATAATAAAGAATGAAACCAGGTCATGCGTAATCCGCACAGACAGGATGTTCCAATAGAATAATAAAGAATGGAACTAGGTCATGCGTAATCCGCATAGACAGGATGTTCCAACAGAATAATAAAGAATGGAGTCAGGTCATGTGTAATCCACATAGACAGGATGTTCCAACAGAATAATAAAGAATGGAACCAGGTCATGCGTAATCCGCATAGACAGGATGTTCCAATAGAATAATAAAGAATGGAACAGGTCATGCGTAATCCGCACAGACATGTTATTCCAACAGGATAATAAAGAATGGAATAACAGAAGAATTTCACCATGTATGCGGTACTTCGCATAGACATGTTATTCCAACATAATAATAAATAATGGAATAACAACCCTTACGAGTATTGAAAGAAAATAACTCTCTTCATGAATACGAAAGAATAATACCCCTTACCTTAGAAAAATTGGATATTGGAATAGTGAGGTAGCAGACTTCCCTTCTTCTTTCTTTCTGTAATAATTTCTCTAAAGCTTTTGTGAATTGGTGAGAAATAAAGGAAGAATGAACTTCTATTTATAGGAAAATATAGTTTCGATAATTGCACGTTTTGGGGCTCGAAATATTACAGTATATTACCTTCATATTTTTCTTCATTTTTAATTTAGTCCTGCAAGTATTATCAAACTTGCACCACCTCCCCTAATAATAAATAATGTGAATTAACAGTTCATTCATGTGACTCAATAGTATAATCATGTGAAAAAACTAATTACAGTATAGTACCTTCAACTATACCTCCATTTTTAATTTAGTCATGCAACTATTATCAATCTTGCACCACCTCCCCTAATAGTACATGAATGTTAATCAATAGTATACACATGTGAACAAATAGTTATAAGCATGTGAAATAATAGCAATTAATTGCTCATTTATCCGATTAATTACCCGATTGGTCAATATAACCTCCAGACATCAATTATTATCGAAATAAATGTCGATTTCCACTAACACTAATAATCCCAACACAATGGAACTATCAATTTCATCTTTTATCAAAACAACTTATTCATCATTAATAGTATAACTCACAATATTTAACAACCAGGTCGTTCCAAGGAAAGAGGGTGTTTTCCGATAAGGATTTCTCCTTATTGGCGCGCAATTAGGTGACCAAACCTCTCATTGATAGAACTTCTAGACATTGTCAATATTGCAAATATTAATATAAATAACTTTGTCGTCTTAATTATTGATTTAATAATAATAATAAATATTATGCAGATGATACTGTGATAATAATTGAATCAATAATATGAGAGATATGATGCAGCAATTATTGTAGCAATAATTGAGTATAACTGAGTGACTTCTCACGTAAGCATCAATAATCAATACCGTGTGCTATTATGCAACCACGCGTAGACATCGTACTTTTACTAATGGTAGTTCAACAGCTTTTAACGGTAACACTTTCATTTGTTATTTTTATTAAAAGATAATTCTGTCATTTCTAACTACGAAAATACTTCCGTTGTGGGGTTCACCAATGATTGTGCCTGGCCATACGAATATTCCTGTTAAAACGAATATTCCCCGACCAATCGAATATTATATAACCACTTGCTTACTTTGTAAAATTTGTAAATATTACCCACAACTATAACATTATATCAAATCCACACCATAATATTCAAAAATATATTTCGAGAAAATTATTCTTTATTCATAAAAGTTGGGGTCTTACAGTGTTAGGCACCCCCCGACATCCATGTTACCACAGTGACCGCCTCTTTTCCAGAAACTGTTATATGAGTGTGTGTGTGTGTGTGTGTGTGTGTGTGGGTCAATGTACAATTATTTGAAAGTAGTGTGAGGCCTCGTTCGCTCCTATATACACAGGGTTTGAATTTGTGTAAAAATTCAGTTTTAACAAGATATGACAATGATGTTTTATAAAAGAGGTTTTTCAAACCCTTATGCTCAATAGTAATTGAGACCTTTTACACTCCCATTTTATATTACGTGTTCGGCTTGATTGTTTTTAATTTTTCGAGATGCGAAGCATCTTCGATAAAATAATGTACAAAATAGTGCCGAAATCCTCGTGGGTATGATAACCATATGAGGAAATCCGAACACCGTGAATAAATTTACAAGTTGCTTATAGCTGAAAATGTTCATCACGGGAACCGAATCTAGATCCAGTGGACTGAATATGTGATCACGTGATTTCTAGGATCACATGATGCTGCAATTGATAAAAAAGCAGTAAACAGGTATATATATAAAAGTTGTATATATATATATATATACATATACAGAGATGAACAACCACCACGAAGCACCTCCATGGGGGATTAGAAATGTAAATAAAACTGTAAAAGCAATCAACCGCCACGGAGTAAACTCGGTAGGACGAAAAAGTAAATAAAGTCAGAAGATTTGGCCAACCGCCACGAAGTGAACTCAGTAGTGGATCAATATATATATATATATATATATATATATATGAATCATCGAATGTAGTTTGACACACATTTCATATATATATATATATATATATATATATATATATACAAACCGAAATAAAACCACTTGATGAAGTTCGGGCAAACACACGCAACAAGACTCTCAACGTGAAGAACGATTAAGTGTGCAATGATGATGAGAAAGGCTTTAAAGTGTGTGAGAAGGCTTACGATGGGTGCCAAAGAAGACTTCTATATCTTTAAAAGGATGAACACTCGGCTCCATGATTAAAAAGTAGCTATATGTGAGCTCACAAGTGTTTAAAATGAGAAAGCACCCAGTATAGGGTGAGTACAGAGCAAATTTGACAGGGCTTCATCGCCTTTTTTCTCTTCCAAAATGGCCACCCTAAGCCCTTTATTTATAGAGGGGGTGCGGCTAGGCCGCAGATGTACCTGTGGCTGGCCGGGTTGTTCCAGGCTTTGCGGGTCCCGTCGTCTCGAAGTACATGCACGCATACACTGTAATGTCCGCTCGAACTTTCAGAATTACAATCCGGGCATCCGACTGAGGTATGTAAGGCCTATTTCGGATCGTCATTGTCGAGAGTTACGCAATGACATGGAATTAGAGGTTGTACAAAGTCAGGAAGATGGGACCATGCCATCCGGTCTTCAAGCTTCAAATTCTATCCGTTATCCTGCGTAATAGTCACTCGGGATTGGACATCCTTGGTTTTTATGGGACATTGTTGTGTAGAAATGAATGTATAAAATGTTGAGACGGCGCGATGTGGCGTCAGGGTGGCAAGATGACGACTTTGCACCTCACCGGGGTTATCGCCGGTTTGGGCCGGTAAAGCAGACGTTGCTTAGGGTTATCTCTAAGATTGGACTGCTGCAAGTGTTGAAGGTCCTCAGTTTCATCTCTGAGGTGTGCTTGTCTTCCCAGTGTTATCTCTGGGTCTTGTATTGAGTTCCTCGATGTGAGTGTCGAGGTTGAAGCTGATTACATTTGAAACAAGCATTTCCGGAGTTATCACCGGAACTGCATTCCTTGGGGTTATCTCCAAGGTTGGTATCTGCTATTCCCAGTGTTGGGACTGAGACTGAATATCTCGAGGTTATCTCTGAGATGGATTGGTCTTCTCCGGTTGAATTTCCGGTATTGGAACTGCATGCCTCGGGGTTATCTCCGAGATTGGACCTGATACTCCCGGTGTGTGTTCCGGGGTTAAGGCTGAACTTCCAGTAGTATCTGGACTGGATGTGAGCTGTCTTCCAGGGTTATCTCCTAAACACGAATCTGCCCTCCTGCAATGTCAGTGATAGGTGTGCAGAAAATTTCGAGTGTCTACACCTGCAATTAAGAGAAACAACATGGATTAGAATAACACTTTGGATTGGTAAGATAACTTAATAAGAAAATTAATTCCTATCTACTAAATAAACTAGTAAAGCATATAAAAATAAAAATTCCTGGGTTGCCTCCCAGTTAGCGCTTGAATTACAGTCTTTCAGCCTGACTTTGTCTGGTCAACGCTATCCAATTCCTCTTCAATAAATGAGGAACCCTCAATCCATCAGAAATAATATAACTTTTGGTAGGTTCCCATTTGTGATGGCTATCGAATTAAATTCACCTAGCATGCTTTGTTTAAATAAGTGCCCAATTGAGAATGTTGAATAACTAGGTGCTTTTTCGTCCGTTGAGCCTATGATTAGATTGGGGCTTTGAGGCTTGGAAAGAATAACGGGCACTTCTTCTATCTTCTCCTCCTCATCCCACCATGGCTTTACATTTGTACTAGCTCTCATGTCATAAAGAGCCTTGCCGACGACATGACTACCAAGTGGGTTTCGATATCTTGTGGCTCATCCAGTCGTAGATTTGGTTCGGGTTCTCCGTCAGTTTCGTCATCCATGTCATAAAGACTAGTGTTTGGAGGGTGGTTGTTTAAGGCTCTGGTCATTTGCTTCATCTAATTCTCAAGATTTTGAATTTCTGTTCTTAGATTTCGATTTGACCTCTCTTGATTAATCCGCCACTCCTCATTTGTCGCTCTGATCTCGGACAACGCTTCCTCCAGCCTTGAACTATCTTCTTCTTGTGGCACTGAAGGTGGACATGAAAATTCCGATGTGTATGGATTTAGAGCGTAATGGTGGTCATCAAAATTGTAGCTCCATGAAAAATTCGGGTGATACCCCCAATCTTGGTGATAGTTAGGATCAACATAGTTGTTGAGGTAATCACCACTATATTGTACCGGTTCAAAACTGACGGTGCATTGATGACTTTGATGGTTTCCAGCACAATAGTCACACGTAACTGCCATCCTTCGACTCCTTTGGGCTGCAATAACGTCCAACGCCCTTGAAAGTTCTTCAATCTGTGATGATATTGCGGAAAATGCATTAAGTCCATCAATCCCTGTTTCCCTTAATTGAGTCATGTTTGCCATCCTTCGACTCCGTTGGGCTGCGATAACCTCCAACATCTTCGAATTTGCCTCAATTTGTACTGACTCTACAGAAAATCTATTAAGTCCATTAATCCATGTTTCCCTTGGTTGAGTCATGTTCGTGTTTGGCCATTGATACGCAAATTCATCCATGGTACCTGAAAAGAGAGAAATATAGGAAGAGAATTAAAAATAAAAATAAAAATGTTTAAATTAAGACTAATTTAATTGAAATTAATATTGGTAAATAATTATTAAATTAATCCCCCAGCAATGACGCCAAAAACTTGTTGGGTAAAATTTAATTACGCACAACACGCAAGTATACGTGGTCAACAAGTAATAAAATGAAAGTAGAGTATCGTTCCCACGAGGAATTGTTAATACAAATTACCAAATATTAACTCTTAACCAAACTAATTTTATTTAAACAATCAATTTAAGATTATGAATTAAATTATTTAATTACACTAATTCTAATTACCACTAATTAAAAATCATATTACGGGGATTTAAGATCACAACTTCACTTATTACTTTATTTAGGTAAACGCACTCCTTATCAATTATTTTCTATCCCGAATTGTTAATCAAGAACACTACAGCAGATAAAACCACCTCTCGATGCATAATACCCATACTCACTTAAATCCACAGATGATAGAATTAAGCAAGACACCCTAATTAACTAATTCACTATATCTCTATGTGAATTACAACTAAAAAGGATTTAAAACAAAAATTCTCTATAAGATTACATATGGCGTAAAGGTATATCTCTATCTTAAACATGAATCATGAATTCCATCTATGCAAAAATCATAAACACATGCTATCATAATCAGATCTAAACCTAAACTTCATCTCTCGAGTTCATATAGACTATCACGGTAATTGATGGCCAATCAATTAAACAATTAAGTCCAAATCATAATAGACAATCCTCACAATAGAACATAATAATTGATAACGAAGCATATTCAAATAAACTACACAATAAGATCCATTGCAATCTCAAACAAAGAATTAGTTCATGATTATTGAATTAAAACTAAAAATCCACAATTAAATAATCATTAAAATACAAAGATAGAAGAAGATAAGAAGATATAATCTATTGTCTACAGATTTGAAGCTCCCTCCTTGCTCCTACTTTGAATCTTCAATGGTCTTTAAGTTGCTTTAATCTCCAAAACTAATAAGAACTAGGATTTTGATCTAATCTACTCTAATCTAATCTAATGGAATACTCTCTCCCTTCTAATCCTTATGATTCTCCTCCTTTTATATGCCTCTTTATATGTCTTTAAGTTCTCTTGGAAGTCCTTGAATCAATCGGATTGAACCAATCCTTCTCCAACTCAAATTCGGACAAAAATAGCTTTTTAAGATAGCATAGCCCTTCCCGTGAAAAGGTAAAAACTTAAAGAGCCCACCCCGTTAGCATATCCATCATTTTTCAAACTTGTACCCATCCTCGTGAGGTTTTGTATAGTGAAAGCCCACCCCGACGGGCATCCTTTTTCTACTGCAGTGTCCTCTGGTAAAATGGTCATAACATTTGGTCCAAGAAGAGTTACGAGGCTCACCACCTATCAAATCGAAGATATTGACGAGCTCTACAACTTTCATTCCTTAAGAATAGAGAAATAATGGACGGATGAAGGTCAAAATGGGGCTGGAAGTGACTGCTATGGAAATGGCCATCCAAAATAGTGAAGTTCAACGTCCGTTGGTACAAAGGTCATAACTCTTGCATCCGAACTCCGATTGGAATAATTCAAGATGTTCCGAAAAGCTAAGAAGAAGCTCTACAATATAATCTAAGTTCCAAGCCAAGAACATGAAATAAACATGAAAGCCCAAACAATGTCCGGATTGCTTTTCTTTGTGATTTCATACCAATTCTTTGCGATTTCATACCAATAGTCGCTCACACAGCTCCCAAGCGTATAATCTACAAAATAAACACAAAATGCATGAAAAGTAACTAAGAAACATGAGTTTAAGCAACTAATTCAAGTAACAGATACCGAATAAGTAGGTATAAAGTCTACTTATCAGTGGCGTTGGTACCTTTGGTGGCTGACATTTCATCAGCTGTAGTTCGATCCCTTTTGGGAGTTCCTACCACGATCCTCAATGGCTGGACAGCCCATTTTGGGCCCTTAAGTGTGAATGCCACAAGTGGGGCTTTCACTAAGCCTCTACCTGATGATCAGAGGGTTAGAGATCGCATTCTTTAGCGGCTGTTCTTGATCATCATCAAGGCTCATTCACCCTTGCCTATTCTTTTTGTGGGATGCGCCTACGGTTAAAAGGTGTGACAGAGGCTTGGTTAGGCTTTTACCCATTTTTGCTGGTGAGTAACTTTTCTTTATCTCCGAGTTTCCTCTATTCAGGCAATCAATCTTCATAACTAATGACATTTAATCTTTGCGATTTTTATTTTGGGCCTATGAGAAGCTTCCTTACCTTTGCCTAGTTACTACATTAGGTCTAGAGACCTATCCACGGGGACGACGCTGGCACCACTCCACTTTGGCAGAGGTTCCCATAGCAGAGGGATTTATCCATTCTCAATTACAGTTGGAGTTGCTGACTACCGATGTCATCATGTGGGTTCCCTATACCAAGGATCCTTTGAGAGTAGGTTTTGAGGGTGGCTTTTTTTTCTGACCGGGGTAGAGTATGTATTATCCACTCGTCGGATCCCTCTCTTGACTGATGGAAGCTGGGAGCTCTACTTGGGAGAGTGTGCTATCAGGAGCATCACAGGAGAGATTCGTATTTTATTCTTTCCTCTTGCTAGACAACATTGGTCCTTATCTCAGACAGTCATAGAGATTCCCATGATGGGCTTAGATGGATTCACACTATCAGAGGGTCCTTATAGTCAGGATGCCTTCCATCGCTGGTGAACTCCTCGCACCATTAGAGCGCAGACTCGTGCCACTCAGTTCATGGGGGATATGGTTCCTGGGTCCGTGATGATGATAGACTATATCGCCTGTGTTAGAGAACCCACTTATCTGGAGCATATTGATAGCTTGACCCAGAAGTTGGACTGGGCACACTTTTTCATCAGATATTTGGGTAGAGATCCATCGGAGAAAGGTTCTTTTTATCCATCCAGCTTTAGCACTGGTCCTTCAGGTGGCCCATACTTTAACAGTTTCACTGGAGCAGATCCCCCTTAGTATCAACCCGATGTTCCTTCTGGCAGAGATACAATGACTTAGGCGAAGTTACAGCAGGTTGTTCGGCTGGATGATGTAGACATCATAGATTTCTTTAGATAGATTTCTCGTTATCTCTTTTGATAGGCCTCTGCTAGTCATTGGGCGGCTATGTCCCATTTCTCGTTATATCTTTTGATAGGCATTTGTTAGATATTGGGCGACTGTGCCCCATTTTTTGTACTTTTTATTTTTAATTTTAGACAGAGATGATGTATTTAATCCTTATTAGATGATGTATTTAGGAATGTATGTGTAATATCTCCTATCTATTGCATCTTATTATCATTTAACATTGTCATCTATCATGATGCATGCATTGTGTCATGGATATGCATCCATATGGGTGAGTTTAGCATTGACCCTTGGATGGTCTTATGATACGATTCTATAGATGTCTTTATCTACTAACAGACAGATTGAGCACAAACCACCCACATTGATAGCCTCTTCTCTGAGATCTTGGTATTATAGTTTACCTCCCATAGATCGGGTGATAATTGATCAGATGTTGAGACAATCCATGACCATTCTGACATTCCATGTACCATTGGGTTTTTTAGAGGGCTTGCTATCTTGTTGGATACCTGAGAGACAGGTCTTTAGGTTTGAAATCCACGAGTTGACTCATATGTTAGAAGAGTATGAGCGTATTACTAATTTGCCATTGGATCGACCTTATGCTAGGATGGCTATTGGCGATATGAGACAAAAATTTATGACACTGATTGGCTTACAACGCAGAGTTATCATGGATGAGATAACTTCAGGGCATGTTGTGTCCTTGGATTTCTTGATTGATCGATTTGGATCGCTGGACAGCTATTTATGACATTCAGAAGACTTCACCATTGCTGAGGGTGAGTGACAGGTTGCCCGCATAGATATTCTATTGATGTGCGTCGTGGCATATTTGTGCATGCCACTATACACAAACCATATGGATATTGGCCTAATCACAGTAGTCCATGCTCTCAAGGAGGGTTGCACTATCTTGCCCATGATATTGGTCCACCTTCAGGTCGGCCATATTTCGCCATACCCATCCTATGGGGTTTTTCAGGGGCAGTGCCGTCTTGTTGTACGTGTGGTTTATGACACATTGAGATTGATCGACACTTTTAGACATCATGGGTACTATTTTACTAATGAGATAGCCATGTCTTATTCTTTTCAGTCGACTGATTGTACAGATGCAACATCTTGGTTGGCTTTTCTGATCGTGATTGAGGATCCATTTGCGATATTTCCCTATTCAGGACTTAGCTCTCCTTATAGCTTTATTACTCATACGGTTGGCATGAACTATCTACCCCTGACTCTTTTGAGGGGGGTGACCACATACTATCCACTGGCCGTCATGGGACAATTTGATCAATTTCAGGACATTCACCCCTTTGATGGGGTTTTGGGTCAGCGGCTATCAGCTTCGTCTCTGTCAGTAGATGACTTAACTAGGATTTATAATTATTGGACTTGTCGCGAGGGGGCTGATTTTTCGACTAGGCATCCGGGTCATTCTTTAGAGTATTTTGTATGGCTAGAGGCAGATATTACATCGACTATGGTTGTTCACTCAGAGCTGAGTATTTATTTTAATGATGAGGAGCCTATGGATGACCCTGATTCTCTTACCGATGATGAGCTATTTGCTGGTTTGACAACAACTATGGTCAGTGACACCCCTAGCCCTCTTGTTGCACCTCTTGTAGAGTATTTAGAGCAAAGGCTATATCTTATGAAATTTGAGAGGGATCTAGTTAGGGCCCTGATGTTGACAACACTTTCTGGCCACGATGTCACTTTTGTTGATAGGGATGACTCTCGAGCTACTCGGGACGCATCTTTTGATGAGCGGGATGATGCTCGAGTAGCTCAGGACGTAACTTTTATTGAGAGAGATGATGCTCGAGCATCTCAGGATGCTACTTTTGTTGAGTGGGATGAGGCTCGAGCTACCCAAGATGATTCTATTGTTGATAACATTGCACTTAGATCCTACATAGATAGCCTTATTGCAGATGTAGGTACATTAATAAATGATCATGGTATCACTATGCAGACGACTGTGGATTTTTTGGTTCGCATGGAAACCTTAGGGCAAGAGCTCTTAGATGCACCTCCATCTTCCGAGAGGGACGCTGTGACGCCCTCAAAATAGGTATACATCACCCATCTTGAGTCGCCAAATACATGGTACAAAATTCAAATACAACTTAATAATACAACTGTCGTAGTAGAACACGACAAAGACATAATCTTGAGAGTTTTAATAAGAATATTGTCATCTAGACAATATCCACACTCAATGGAGTCCTTATTACATTTATTGTCACACTATTTAACAGAATATTGAGGACTACTAATGCTATCATCTGGACCATCACTCTGTTCCCCGACTAGTCCCAGCTACGTTCTCATTTCTTGAAGAGAACAGTGAAAGAAAGGGTGAGCTCAACTAGCCCAATGAAAAATATTATGACTAAGATAATGCGGTATAATTTATCGTTAGCCTTCAACGATGTTATCTTGATAAAATATAACAAACATCAAGTTTAATCAAGAGCGGAACAAGCAATCCATTAGAAGAGTCAAGTAGAGAATAAAATCTACTATCTTCTATGATTTAAAAGGTTTTTCATTACTTTTATCACTGAGACTCAGCTTAATAAATAATCCACATCATCCCTGCAATACGGCCAAGGATATTCATTAGTATCACGACCACAAATTATCCATGCACTACGGACCAAGGATATTCGTGTATTCATTAATGGTCATGATCATACCAACAACTGTCCATCATTGCACTATGGCCAATGAGGATTTTTACCACATCATTTGTAACATTACGGTCATGATTATACCGAATAATCCCTGGTCATAATCATACCAAGTCCATCTATGCACTACAGGCCACATATGACCTTCAACATATTGTAAACATGAGGATGATGACAATTCAATAAAACAAGTTCAAGAATAAATTTTAAAGATTTATAAGTTAATTTATCCTAAACTCAATAACATCCAAATTGTCAACATGATACTGCTTTGTGGAGTAAAATTCAAGAATGCTCAGAAGAATATTTCCATGAAAAGATACTGGATGAAGCGCAACTATCAAGGATATTCCACTAATTTCATGGAGTATAGAAGCCAAAACTTTAACCAACTGAGTATAATAGAATATATGAAACCGCAAATGGATTTTTCTCGCCATGCGGTAATCCACGTAGACAGATTATTCCAATAGAATAATAAAGAATGGAACCATGTCATGCGTAACCCGCACAGATAGTATATTCCTACATAATAATAAAGAATGGAACCAGGTCATGCGTAACCCGCACAGACAGGATATTCCAACAAAATAATAAAGAATGGAACTAGGTCATGTGTAATTCGCACATACAGAATGTTCCAATAGAAGAATAAAGAATGGAACCAGGTCATACCTAACCCGCACAGACAGGATATTCCAACAGAATAATAAAGAATGGAACCAGGTCATGCGTAACCCGCACAGACAGGATATTCCAACAGAATAATAAAGAATGGAATAACAACAGAATTCACCAGGCATACGATAAACCGCACAGACAGGTTATTCCAACAGAATAATAAAGAATGGAATAACAGAAGAATTTCACCATGTATGCAGTACTTCGCATAAACATGTTATTCCAACATAATAATAAGGAAAGGAATAACAACCCTTACGAGTATTGAAAGAAAATAACTCTCTTCATGAATACGAAAGAATAATACCCCTTACCGTAAAAGAAGAGTATTCTGACTGGTAGGGCGAGGATATTCTTGAAGAAAACTTGCACTAATTTCTATGCTCAAAGCTTTCTTAAACTCTAAAAAAATACGCTCAAGATTATAGAAGGAGAATTTTCTAAACTTCTGGTGTGATTTTCAATTCTAACTAAGCATCCTATTTATTGAAGAATGGAAAGGATACTATGCTGCACTATGCAATAAAATATAATATATTCTATTTACAATCAAATAAAACAAAACTTTATAAAAAGTATTCTGTTTTATATAAAAAGTTTTTACTATGCAAGCACTATGCAAAATAAAATATAATATATTCTATTTATAGTCTAATAAAACAAATAACTTTATAAAAGTATTCTGTTTTATATAAAAAGATTTTACTATGCAAAACACTATACATAATAGAATATAATATACTCTATTTATAGTCTAATAAAACAGATAACTTTATAAAAGTATTCTATTTTATATAAAAAGCTTTTCTGTTTTATTACATTAATAATACTAATAAAACAAAATTTATCATCATTATTATAATTCACAATATTAATCGACCAGGTCATTCTCAGGAAAGAGGGGGCTTTCCAATAAGGATTTCTCCCCATTGGCGCGCAATTAGGTGACAAAACCTATCCTTGACAGAACTTCTAGACATCGTTAATATTGCAAATAATAATATTAGTAACTTTGTCATCTCAATTATTGATTTAATAATATATAAAATATTGACAATAATTGAATCAAATAACGTGAGATACTATGCAATAATTACTGTAGCAATAATTGAACAAAACTGAGTGACTTCTCACGTAAGCATCAATAATCAATACTGCAGTATTAACTCTATGCAACCACGCGTATTCTTGTACTTTTTTAACATCGGGTGTTTCAACAGTTAACGGTAAAAGTTCCGCCGTTATTTTCATAAAGTATTTTTGTCATTTTCTCAATCCGACAATAATTCCGTTGTGGGGTCCACCAATGATTGTGTTGTTATACGAATATTTCCTATTAAAACGAATATTCCCCGACCAATCGAATATTATATAACAACATGCTTACTTTGCAAAATTTATAAATATTACCCACAACTATAACATTATAACAAATTCACACATTAATATTTAAAAATGATATTTATTAAAAATTCATCTTTATTCATAAAAGTTGGGGTCTTACAGACACCATGTTGGACTTGCTATCCCATTTATCTGCGGGTTTATAGACTAGCTTTGATTTTCCTACACAAAATAGATTAGCCATTTTTGTCATGTACATGATACATTGTATATATTAAACAATATTATATGGCAAAGAAATATATTTTGATTCACTTTCCTTTTGGATATGTTTTGTCATTGCTGGATGATTACAACTTTTTTATGCCTTACTGTCTTGATATATCACAAACTTTTTCTTGATGGATTGACATTGAAACGTCGGAGAGTACCTCAGAATGGTTCGTCGATTAGGAAGGCTTAATAGTATTTGGGGTTTTATATAAGATTTGGTGTCTTGAGATTAGTTTGATTTGGATTTTTTATTTGGTTCGACTACACCATAGATGGATGCCTACGTACTCCTATTGATGGGGGGAGATCAGGTCTTTCGTAGTTCAAGTTTGGCCTGAATGGTTGGAAAGTGTTTATTTGAGTTTGAGCTTGGTTTGAGGGGTGTTTGGATTTTTGTTTGGTTTGACCACACCATAGATGGATGCCTAGTACTCCCATTGATGAGGGGAAATCAGGTCTTTCATAGTTCAAGCTTTGTATTGAAAACCTGAATTGACTTAATTGATTGATTTTTTTAGAACCAGGATGTTGGTTTACAGGTAATTTAGACATAGTACCTTTTCACGACGTCTGAATTGATGAACTAGGAGAATTCTTCCCCATCAATTCTTGCAATCTGAGGGCTCCTCCTGTCAATACTTCATTGACAATGAAAGTGCCTTCCCAATTCAAGGTGAACTTTCCTTTAGATTGATCTTGATTGTCATGGACTTTCTTCAATACCAAGTCATTTTCTTTGAATTTTCGGAGCCGGACTTTCTTCAATACCAAGTCCTTTTCTTTGAATTTCTAGAGTCGGACTTTTCTTTTTGTATGACCGAGAAATCCTTTACTGATATAATTGCCCATGAAAGATAGTTATAGCCCTTTTCTCATCTATCAAAGATAACTTGTGGTACCACTCTTGCAACCAATGGTTTTCCTCTATCTGAGCATCTGAGTCAGAGGCAATAAGTCAGGCCATCCCTTGTGATTGGCGAACATTTTTTGGATAATTTTCTTGATATTCTTGTTGGCTTCTTCGACAACACCATTCATCTTAGGATGATAGATGACAAAATTAAGACGTTTGATGTGGAACTTGCTGCATAGTTCTTTCATCATCTGGTTGTTCAAAATCTTGGCATTGTTTGACACAATCACCTCCGGTTGTCCATATCGATAGATGATATTGTTTCTGATGAAACCAATGATTACTTCCTTAGTGACTCTGAGAAAGGAGGTAGCTTCTACCCATTTGGTGAAGTAATTAATCATGGTAAAGATGAATCGATGACCATTACTGGCTTTGGGTTCTATTGGCCCAATCACTTCCATTCCCCACATTAAAAAAGGCCACGACAAAATCATACAATGCAATTCGTTTGGAGGAGTGTGATGGAATTTCCATGGACTTGGCATTGATAGCATCTCTTGACTTAATCGTCACAGTCAGCTTCAAGGGAAATCCAATAATGTCCCATTCTTAATATCTTCTTGGAAAGTAAAGGACCGCTCATATATGGACAACAAACTCCACGATGGACTTCATCTATGAGTCTTTGGGCTTAATCTTTGTTCAGGCATCTTAGAAGGCCTATTCTAGCATCCCTTTTGTAAAGTGCGTCTCCGCTCAAATAGAATTTCAAGGCCATTTTATGGATTCACTTTCTTTCAGCTTAACTTGCCTCAATGGGCATAGATCTATCTCGAATATATTCTTTGATGTCATGACACTAGGGCTGTTTGATGGGAGTCAATTCATCTGATACTTCTCTAATGTAATTTCCATAGGCTAGTGCCTTTTGGCTTACAAATCTGATATCAGGAATTCCCATCCTATCAGATATGTGGATTAAGGAAGCCAATGTTTCCAATGCATCAACAAAGTAATTCCTACTTCGAGGGATATAGATGAAGGTTATTTCCCCAAAATCCATAGCCATCTTGATAACTTGTCGATTATACGGAAGCAAATGCAATTCTTTGGTATAATACTTCCCAGTGGTTTGTTTAATAACCAACTCGGAATCCCCAAAGACCAACAACCGTTTGATATCCATGGATTGGCCGATTTTCTATCCCATTATACAGCCTTCATACTTAGTTGTGTTGTTGGTGTTAACAAACCACAGTTGATGGCCATAAGATATTGTTCTCATGTAAGAGATACGAGAACTGCCCCTGCTCCGACACCTTCCATGTTTACGACTATGTCAAAATAAAATTTTCGTGATTGGACTGTGTTTTCTCGATGGATTTGTTGAATTGTCATTATTCCATCATCCGGGAAATACGTTTCCAAGGGTTCGAAATTTCCTAATGGTGCTTCGGCCAATTAATCAGCAAGTCCTTGACCATTGATGGACTTTTGAGTCACATATATGATATCGAACTGTTGGAGGATCAACTGCCATTTGGACAATCGACAATTCAATATGGGTCTGTTGAATACGTACTTCAGAGGATCCATGCAGAATATGAGATAAGTTGTGTGACCATAAAGATAATGTTGTAACCTTATGGCGGCCCATGTTAATGCACAACAGGCCTTTTCAATCAAAGTTTACTTCTGCTTGCCATTACTGAATCTTTTACTAAGGTAATCGATAGCTCTTTCCTTGCCTCTATAATCTTTTTTCCCCAGCATGCAGTCCATAACATTGGCATTGGCTGACAGGTATATGAACATGGGAACCTTATCCCTTGGGGGTATTAAGATAGGGGCTTTGATCAACTACTTCTTGATGGAAAGGAAAGCTTTTTGACACTCTTCATTCCACTTCATGGAGGAATTTTTCCTTAACAGCTTAAAGATGGGCTCACACGTTGCTGTGAGTTAAGAGATGAGCCTGCTTATGAAATTAATTCTCCCCAGAAATCCCTGTATTTATTTTTCTATTCGGGGCACGGACATCTCAGTGATTGCTTTAATTTTGGCGGGATCTAGTTCGATGCCTCTGTTGCTTACTGAAAATCCCAACAACTTGCCTGATTTGACACCAAAGACACATTTGGCCGGATTCAGCTTTAAGTTGTATTTGCGCAATCGGTTGAAAAGATTCTTGAGATGGTTGATATGGTCATATTCCTTTTGGGATTTGATGATGATATCATCCATATAGATCTCTATTTCTTTATGCATTATGTCATGAAAAAGGGTCATCATGGCTCGCTGATTAGTGTCACCGGCATTGATAAGGCCAAAAGATAAGCGTCTATAACAAAAGGTTCCTTAGGGAGTAATGAAGACTGTTTTCTCCCTGTCATCTTCAGCAACCATGATTTGATGATACCCGGTGAAGTAGTAACTAAAAGAATATATTCCATACTGCATTGTGTTGTCTATTAGTATGTGGATAAAAGGTACTGGAAAGTTGTCCTTGAGACAAGCTTTGTTTAAATCTCGATAATCCACGCATACTGGTACCTTTACTCCGGGCTTGGGCACATGAACTATATTGGACAACCACTCAGGGTAGGTTGATACCATGATGATGCCGGCTTTGAATTGTTTAACAATTTCCTCTTTGACTTTCAGACTCCACTCAAGTTTTAGTCGCCTAAACTTCTGTTTGAGTGGCTTGAATACTTCTTTAATGGACAGTTGATGAATGACAATATCAGTAGACAAACCAATCATGTCCTCATGTGACCATGCAAACATATCCTAGAATTGAGTTAATAGAGTAATCAGGTCTTTTCTTTGGTTTGGGGTAAGGTCCATGCCTATCTGGATATCTTTAGGATTTTCTGAGGTTTCGATATTGACAATGGTGGTTTAATCAAGGTTTGGTTTAGGTTCGTCTTCGACCCATTCTTTGATCTCCTCTAGCACTTCATAGTCATCTATCTCCTCTTGATTAATCCCCATCAAGTCAAAGTCCATTTCTATATCAAAGTTGTAGTTACTATGAAAATTTGGCATCTCATCAGCAAGGCCACACAGATCCAACTATAGGGTCCTGAAAACAAAATGCTTTCTCTTAATATATGAAACTATTTAATCATACAAAGCATTAGCAAAAGCATGACAAAAGTAACTGCTAGCGCTGTGAAACAAAAATAATCAATATATAATATCTACAATTCAGGGCAGATGAAGTATCTGCCCCTTTTACCCTTTTCGGCAGATGTAAGGAGTGCTGCTCCAATTGTCCAGGGTTAAGTCTTTGTTGACAACTGTGATGAAGGGATGGTTGATATCTTCCTCTTCTTTGATAATGACCATGATTGAATTCACATCAGGGTCAATACTTTTCTTTGAACGGTTCTCCTTAGCCCTATTTATACAAGGGATTAGGATTTGATCTTCTGGATAGTCATCATCTGGGATATCCTCGTTTAGACCCTCAGTATGTGACAGAAAATGCATCTTTGAAAACTGATCTTGCACTTTTTGCAGGAACCTTTCATTTCTTTCCTTATTTTCCTTAACAGGAGTATGGATTTCCTTTTTATTGGCCAGATTAACCTTAGGAATTAGCATTCCTGATACAGCCATAGAGATTTTCCTTGTTGGTTGCATGAATCCTGCATCCATAAGGTTTGTTTATAGAATGGTAGAGGAATAACCGGTGGATGCTTATGCGGGTTTCGGTGGTTTGATCCAGAGGAATAACCTAATCCAGCCTTCTTTGTCTGGCTAGGAATTTGAACTGGACTTCTGATTCCTTGTTGACTCTTCCCTAACCCTTGTCCATGCCAGAAACCCAAGGATATCATTTCTCAACTAGCCGACATTACTTCAGTGGAAACTTTGGGTTTTAAAGCTGGGGCCCTAATAGGTTGGTACCGAATGTTTCTCACCTCAAGGGCTTGAAAACTGACAGGCTCAACTCTTTCATCGAGACTGATCACATGCATATCGCTCTGTACATGGATAGAATATTCTAGTTCAGCATTGATAGTAACCAGATTTCCAGTAATGATGTACTTGACTTGTTGATGAAGGGTAGTTTGGATTTCTCTTACAGCCTCTCGTCGAGATCCATCAAAAGCCCTTATGACTATATGACTAGTCCGGATTCGATTTAGAGTGATCTTTATTCTTTCCAATGTGGCATATGGACAGATGTTTAAGGATGATCCTCCATCTATCAACACACCTCCTACCACATATCTCGAGGACATCACTGCTATATGCAATGACTTGCAATGACTCGTCCCTTCTGATGGTATGACATCATCAGTGAAAGATATCATATTACTATTAAAAATGTGATCTATCAAATGATAAAACTTCTCGGTATCAATCATCTTTGGCAGGTGAGCTTCTTCCAGTACTTTCATTAAGACCTTGCGATGATCTTCCGAAGATAAAAACAAATTGAGAATGGATATCTGTCGGGGTGCTTCTTTTAATCTTTGCACCACTTTGGCTTCATTATGCCCCATCTTGCTGGGGAATTCTTCAATTTTCTCTTCGAACACTCTTCCCGTGGATTTAATGACTGGCTTCATTACTCATTGAGGTAGATACATCGAGTTTTCCTTCAATACAGCATCATTTTGATTTGAAGTCAATCCCTCATATTTCCCATAGTTCCATGGGACTCTCTTCAAGCTGATTACAGGATACTGCAGTCTGAATGGCAACATCAGAGGCTCAGGCGCAAACTCTTTCACAGGATTCTTTACTCCTTTGACCTTCATTCCTTAGATTTTCAGGGGCATTGTAGGCAAGGCTCCTTTATAGGACACGACTGCTATAACTTTCTGACTGCTATAACTTTCCCCCATCTCTGTTTTCTAGGGGGAAATATATCTTCTTCTCCAGGCAGGGTATTACCAATATTTACCATTTGCAGGTCATCGTTATCGATAATATTTTGGATCAGGTGACGAAGTGCCCAACAACTTTCTGTGTTATGGCCATGAGTGTTGGAGTGGTACTGGCATAGTCCAGTAACATCAAATCTCTTGGAATGGGGATTCATTGGGGGCAAGAGTTCTGTGATCTTCCTTTCATTGATCAACATCTGTAGGATCTCCTCGATCGGTTGACCCAAAGGAGTAAACTTTCTTTTATCCGCATACTCTCGACAAGCTTGGGATCTAACTTTCCTTGTAAGTTTTTCTTCTCAAGTTTCATTCTCTTGGAATCGTTGTTGATCCATTGTTATGATGGAGAGGAGATTTATTTGTCCATGACTGATCAGCTATCGAGTTACTTGGTGTTGATGTACCATCAATTCTTCCAGTTGACCCATCTGTTCCTTGATAGATTTTATTTCCCATTCTATCAGAAATTGAATTTCTGAATACTCCCAGTTGCCAGAGCAATCCTTGTTTGATTGAGAGGACATGCCTATGTACTGGAGGTATTTGGAACCTTCTCCATTTTCCATACCGATCATATTAATGCCTTCTTCATTGTGTTGAGGTAGAGGATTATCTTGAACATGTGGTTGTTCTTGTGTTGTCACCAAAATTTCCCTATTGTCTATCAGATCCTAAATTTTGTGCTTGAGAGACCAACAATCTTGGGTATCATAGCCTAGAGCTCTAGAATGATAAGCACATTTCTTATTTGAGTCAAAATTCCTTCCACTTAGATTGGCTGGGGGAAAGAGCTCAACAATTTTCTTCTGTGCTGTCAGAAGTTTTAGTATATTTTCCAATGAGTCCCCTAAGGGTGTGAATGTTCTGCGACGTTTAACTTCTCTGATTTTTTAACGGAGGATTTGAAGATTGTGCACAAGTTTGGAAAGGGGAATAATTTCTCCTTTGAATGGGCAAGTTTTGATTGCCTCTCTGATTTTATTCTTGCAGTACCAAGGATACATCCTCTTCCTTCTTTTTATTAACCTTCCAAGGGTTATTGCCATAGCTTCCAGCCTGAATGTGCTCAGTCATGACTTCTAAAGCCGTAAGGTCTTTAATCTTTCCAGACTTTAACCCCATTTCAGCCATTTCTCTGTGTTTAATCATTTCTGAGAATGGTATGTTGAAAACAACTGAAGGTCACTTTCCATCCAAAAAGTACCATGTCTTAATGGTGGATGATTCTTCCAAGAAAAGGAAGAGGCCCAAGGTATCTTCTGAAAAGAAGAAATCCAGAAGGCTAAGGGAAATGCGAAAGTGAAGGACCAAAAGAAACCAGATCCAACTAGCAAAGTAATCTGCTTCCATTACAACAAGCCGGGTCACTGGAAGAGGAACTGTAAGGAATTTCTTGCGGAACAAAAGCAGAAGAAGCTTGGAGAAGCTTTGAATCCTAATCAATGTTTGTTCACGATTGAAATTAATTTTTCTAAAAGTCAATCTTCTACTTGGATATTGGATACCGGCTGTGGTTCTCACATATGTAATACTATGCAGGGACTGGTCAGAAGTAGACAGCTGAACAAGGATGAAGTCGTCCTACGAGTGAAAAATAGAACAAAGGTTGCTACATTAGCTGTAGGGACTTATTATTTGACACTGCCTACGAGCAAGTCTATTAGTTTAAATAATTGTTATTTTGTTCCAACACTTATTAGAAATAATATTTAAATTTCTTTATTAGATATGGATGGTTTTGACATTACAATAAAAAAACAACAGTTGTTCTATTTATAAGAATAATGTTTTATATGGTGTTGGTAATTTAAGAAATGGACTTTACATATTTGACTTGCATGAAAATATACTTCAAATTGAACAAACTAATAAAAGGAAAAGAGATGATGTTAATTATACCTTTATGTGGCACTGTAGACTCAGTCATATAATGAAACAAGATTATCCAAGTTGCATAAAGATGGACTTTTAGTGTGACGCCTCCAAAATAGGTATACACAACCCATTCTGAGTTGCCAAATACATGGTACATAATTTAAATACAACTTCATTTATACAATACGACAAAAACGTAGCTGAGAGTTTTAACACGAATATTATCTCGTAGACAATATCCAAACTCAAATGAAGTTCTCATTACAATTATTATCACACTATTTCACATAATAGTGAGGACTACTATAACAACCATCTGGACCATCACTCTATTCCCCGACTAGTCCCAACTATATTCTCATTTCCTAAAGAAAACAATGAAAACAAAGGGTGAGCTCAACTAGCCCAATAAAGAATATTATGACTAAGATAATGCAGAATAAATTATCGTTAGCCTTCAACAGTGTTAAACTGATAGAATACAATAGACAACAAGTCTAACTGCAGCGGAACAAACAATCCATTAGAAGAGTCAAGTATAACATGATATCTATTATCTTCTATGATTTAAAAGTTCATCATCAATATTTAATCGCTGTAACACAACTCAATAAATAATCCACGTCACTAAATTATCCATGCACTACAGGCCAAGGATATTCATTAGTATCACATCCACGAATTATCCATACACTACGGGCCAAAGATATTCGTATTATCACCAATAGTCATGATCATGCCAAACAACTGTCCATCAATGCACTACGGGCCAATGAAGACTTTTACCACATCCTTTGTAACATTATAGGTCATGATTATACCGATACATAAATCCTGGTCATAATCATACCAATCAACAGTCCATCTATGCACCACGGGCCAAAGATGACTTTCATCACAATATAAGCATGAGGATGATGAAAATGATATAAGAATTCAATTAGACGAGATTAAGGATAAATATTAAAGATTTATAATTCAATTTATCCAGAGTTTAAGAATGTCCGAATTGTCAACATGATAACTGCTTTGTCGAGTAAAATTCAAGAATAATATTCATGTAAAAATAATTTGGAAGGAAAAGAAGTCAATTTTTATCATGAATAGTACCCTGGGTGAATAGTGCCCGAATGAATAGTACCCCGTGAATAGTACTTCGTGAATAATACCCCATGAATAGTACCCCAACATGAAAAGATTAAAATTTAACAAGAATGTTCAGAAAAATATTTTTGTGAAACGATACTAGATGAAGCCCAAATCTCAAGGATATTCTACTAATTTCAAGGAGTATAAAAGCAATACTTATCAAAATAAGTGTAGAATTATGAATATGAAACGAAATAATATTACTTACATATTATAGAGTACGGAAGAATATATTATTTCTTACGAATATTGAACAAAAATAATATCTCTTACCTTATTATGAGAGTAATTCCGATTAGTATAGCGGAGATATTCTTGAATAAAACTTGCAATGTTTTCTACACTCAAAGCTTCCTTAACTCAAAAGAAATACACTCAATATTATAGAATAAGAATTCTCAGATTCTGGTGTGATTTTCATTTCTAAACTAAGCATCATATTTATAGGAGAATGACAAAATACTATTTAGGAAAATAATCACAGACGCACAGTAAAAATATTCAGATGCAATTTCATCAGCATATATTTGAGACCACCAATAAGTGAGTGCCCTCCTGAGGAGGTAACTAACAAAGTGGGAGATAAGGACCAATGCGGGACCGCCCTCTTTTGAAGGTAACTAACAAATGGGGATACATGGACCAATGAGGGAGCACCCACATTCATAAGGCAGTGAATAGTAGCTGTATTATTTGAAAAGTTGGCCAATTATCATAACATAAAGAAGAATTTTGTACCCTAAAAAAAACTAAATGAACAAACACCAATTTAAAAGGATAATTGAACAAACATCTTCCACTCATCAATTATTATTCTTATATTTAATTAACATGAATTTATTCATTATTCATATTATAACTCACAATATTAACAATTAAATCATTCTCAGGAAAGAAGGGGCTTTCCGACAAGCACTTTAACTATCTAGAATTTTAATTGTAATTTCAAATATTTATTGAAGTAAATAAATATTTTAATTGAAGTGTTATTGTTGAATAAATAATTGTTTAATATTATTTGATTTAATTATTTATTTGTTAAATAAATAATTTATGAGTTTGGAGAATTAACTTAATTAAGGTAAGATTTTAATTAAGTTGATAATTAGTATTTTGAATTAATTAAATTAAAAGAGTGATGAATTAAATTGTATGAGTTAATAGTCAATTTAACTCATAAATTATTTATTTAACAAAGAAATAATCAAATCAAATAATATTAAACAATTATTTATTCAACAATAACACTTCAATTAAAATATTTATTTACTTCAATAAATATTTGAAATTATAATTAAAATTCTAGATAGTTACGGTGCTTATCGGAAAGCCCTCTCTTTCCTGAGAATGATTTAGTTGTTAATATTGTGAGTTATAATATGAATAATGAATAAATTCATGTTAATTAAATATAAGAATAATAATTGATGAGTGGAAGATTTATTGAAGTAAATAAATATTTTAATTGTAATTTCAAATATTTATTGAAGTAAATAAATATTTTAATTTAAGTGTTATTGTTGAATAAATAATTGTTTGATTTGATTTGATTATTTATTTGTTAAATAAATAATTTATGAGTTGGGGAATTAACTTAATTAAGGTAAGATTTTAATTAAGTTGATAATTAGTATTTTGAATTAATTAAAATAAAAGAGTGATGAATTAAATTTTATTAGTTAATATTCTAATTTAATTTAATAATTAAATTAGAGAATTGATAAGGATTAAATAAATTGTTATATTATTGTTTTAATTTAATTTAATAATTAAATTGATGTATTAATTTATTGAATAAAGTTATAATGGAAATTATAATTTTGATGTATTGGATTATGTGGCAAATTGATTTAATAAATTGTTATTAGCTTTAATTTAATTAAATTTGAATATGAGAAATTAATTAAATAAAATGGGATAATAAACTATATTATAAATAATTTATTAAATAAATTAAAAGAGTTTAATTTAGTTTTGCCAAACAGGGCTTAATGAATGTTAAGTCTTTAATTTAAATGAGTTTTACCAAACAAGGCATAATGATTTTAAGTTATTATTTTTAATTTAGTTTTGCCAAACAAAGCTTAAGGGTTTTAAGTCTTTAGTTTTAAAGTGGTTTTAGCCAAACAAGACTTATGGCTTTTAATTTTCAAAAAGTTATAACTGACATTGATTATATTATATATTTATATTATTATATTAATACGTATTATATGTTATACGTTATATTATGTATCAGTTTTATATTACGTAAAACCAAAAAGAAAGAGCAGAGAAGAAGAGAAAGTAGAGAAAACACAAAGAGAAAAGAGAGAAAAGAGAGAAGAAAGTGAGAAGCCTTAGAGAAATTTAGAGAAACGTTGGAAGTTTGGAAGTCAAGAAGGGGTTAACAGAGTAGTCTTCATCATCTAAACAAGAAAGCAAAAAGGTATAATTATTATTTTTAAGAGTTTTTGTTTTTTTTCAAAAGTTCTCTGTAAATTGTATTTTTGTTGATAATTGATGGAATATATAATTTGTATATATTAGATTATGTATAGAATTATTTTTATGTGCTTTAGTGTTAACTAATCCATGAAAAAAATGGTAATTACGAAGAAATTGAATTATAGTGAAATATGTATATGAATATGGCTTATGTGATATTAAAAATTGATGTTTAATTCATAGTATAAACCGTAAATTGACTATTGATTGTGAAACTACATGAAGAAACAAAATCAAAGTAATTTAAATTGATTGTTTTGGTTGAAAAATGAATTCACAATGATGAATTTCACTATGAATGTCAAAAGAGTGAAGAAATAGTAGAAACGGTGAAATTAAAGGTTATAATGTTGATGTTTATGTTGTTTAAATAGTTAAAAAAACATGTTCAATACCTTAAGTTATGTTTCTGTGATGTTTATGTAATTCATATGGGTCAAATTAGTTGTTAGAAAGTAGCTTGTAGGCCAATTTGGCTTTATTTTGTGTTCTTCGCGAACATTGACTGCCTGAAACTGTACTTTGGCGATGATGCACCGGCCCATAGTACAATTTCAATTGACTGCAATGAATAAATCGGTCGCGATTGGCGCGCCAGTTATAGGCCTTTATCTCATAGCATATAACGCCATTCGATCTGTAAAGCGAAGCGTATTTATGAACGCCGATTAGCGATGTTAGTAAGAAAATTTATTTTGATCATACGATTCTGTAATTGTTGATAAAGAGTAATATTATGACTGATGAATTGTGATTTTGTCATTTGGTGATGTTATAGTACCAAGTATGAAAATATTATAAGTAATTAATGAATTATGTGATAAATTGAAGAGTTAAGGTTTAACCAAGTAATTGAGCATAAGACTACAAGTCGTACATATTGAATTATGTACTGAGTATATTTAGTAACTCATTATATCATGATGGCATATGTATAGGATATTGAGAATCGAGTTATACGATTTAGCTTACACACAAGGAAAGTTTTCAAACCCCAACCTTTATTTGAGTTTGTTCTATCTTAATTACCTTTATATTGAGCAAGTAATTCCTAATTGGGAGCTGTCGTTTACACTCCTAAATTAACCTCACTTTCACTTTACAAATTTAAACAATTAACACAGTAGTAAGCAAGGATCGATCCCACAGAGAGTGATTTGTTTTATATTTATCCTATGATTTCTAATAAAAAGGGGATTTTGAATTAATTAATGAAATTAACAAGAATAAACTAATAAGAATAAACAATGAATAAAAAGCTTCAGTTCTTCAGTTCAGTATCATTTTTTTACAATAATAGATTAATCAAGTGTAACATTATTTACCCTTCAATGAAACTAATAGCCCTAGGTAACAACAAGCTCTGCTACCCGAAACTCCCGTTAGATTGTCACTCAATGAAACAAGCTCTTCACAAGATTCTAACAATTATATAACCTAGAACAAGCTCTCTAGATTTAATATTATAGCAACATTAAGAACTAGGGAATTAGACTATTCCAAGCAACAAACACATAAGCTCGAATTGTTTAACTTGTCTTCTAATAATCATAGCAATACTCAAAAGCTTGTCCATAATCATTTATTACTAATTACTACTTGTGATTAGAAACAATATCAATTACACGTAATATTATTCCTTGATCTAGCATATGATATTTGTTAACAAACTCAATCCTGCGAAATCAAATCGATTAAGCCAAATAGCATTCGAAATTAAATCGATTATCAAGAATGAATTTCATGTGAAGGAATAAATAATGAATACTCAATTAACCATTAATTATAAATAAGGTTCAACATCCCTTAGAACTGAATAAAAAGAACTTAGCTCATGTCTTCAATCCTCCAATATTGTAGATGAGAGAATGTAGTAGATGATTCAATGTATAAAACCTTGACTAGCATCCTCTATTTATAGTGCTAAACAAAGTCCTAAATCCTATAGGAAGTAGAAATCCAAATCCTAAAAGGAATTACAAATCATAAATAGTTTTCATAAAAAAATAGAGTCTAATTTGAAAATAAATCTCAGTATAAAGGAAATCCTAAAGCTAATAGAAATATCAATCCAATTCCATGTAGAAGTCTGCCAAAATCTGCATTTAGAAACTTTCCAAAAATCCAAGATTTCCCAATTTTCCTGCTCAAATTCGCTGGGGCGAATTTCTATTTCCTGCTGCGACGTCCTTTGGTAACACAATCATAATGTTTGATCTTGGAGGAGTTACGGGGCCTGCTACCTATCAAAACGAAGATATCGACGAGATCTACAACTTTCATGCTTTGAGAATTGACAGATTCGGGCTGCATCAAGGTTGAAATCAGGCTCCAAGTGACTGCTATGTAAATTGCAACTTCCAAACTTTGAGGTTCAACGTTCGTTTATTAAAAAGATCATAACTTTTTCATATGAACTCTGATTGGAACGGTTCAAAATGTTCTGGAAAGCTAAAGAATAGCTCTACAATAAAATTCAAGTCCCAAGCCTAGACCATGCATCCAACGTAATGATAAAAACCTTGCAATTTTCTATTTTTCCTCATTTTAGCTCTAATTCTTCCTGAAATCATTAAAAACCTTAATAAGCTTATATACACATGAAACCTGCAATAAAACTAAATATAATGGAATCAAAATAAATGAATAATATGCACTTATCAAATTCCCCCACACTTAGCCTTTACACGTCCTCGTGTAAACCAAAAGTTTGATTTCCAGAAAAATTCTATTCAACCATCATGTCAAAAGATTTCAAGGTACAAATCATGATTATCAACACTAAAGTTGCAAAAATCTAATCAACGCCTTATCAATCAACTCGCAATTACCAACCTTACCATTTCACCAATGAATTTCATTAAATCAAACTATAACCACATAAGTAACTTTTCCAAAATTATCATACTTACTTAACTTAGTTATCATGGAGCAAAAACCGTGCACATTGACTCACAACCAAAAATAATTTTTTCTTGCTTTTTAAGTTTTTTCATAGAACCTTCTTTTTAGCACAGATGAATGTATTTTCATGCTTCTTTTCGTATATTTTTTTTCTTTTCTTGACATGTGCAATGTCTCCTTTTCTTAGGCTTTTCAGAGTTACCCATTAGCGAACTTTCCATCAACGACTCCCAAACCAGATGATCTTAGGGCGCTAGGTGTAGAGACACCCCTAAGGCTTACTTATTCAAGTAACAAAGGCCACAAAATTCGACTAGTAAAGCTGCTTTTATCCATCACACTTTTCAGCATGAATATCGATGCTTCCCAAGGCTTGGATACCCAGTTATTTCGTACAATGAACATTGAAGCAGATTTTCATTTTTCATTTTTTCTTTCTTGTTTTTCTTTTGTTTTTCATTCATCATTTTTTTTCACATTGTTCTGCAACAACATAAGCAAGTTAAACAGTTCTAAGTCTTGAAATCAGTGCACTTAGACAACTCCACAAATAGCTTAGCCAAATAAACATGTTTCTCATATTCAAGTACTCATGTATCACAAATTTAATTTAAATCAATTACTCTGGATCATGACTTAGTCTTCATCATTCATTAACCAACTAAGCATTAAATAGATTTTGAAATTTAGCATTAATTTTTAATCTTTGACTTTAATCTTTTTAACACATAGCCAGATAGAATCATGAAATAAAAATTTTCAAAAGTTTTCAAAAGCATTACTTTTTTTTAAATTCCCCATCAAAAACGGATCAATATTCCTAAATAAAATAAAAACCTAAATCTTCCCCCCACACTCAAACCTTACATTGTTCCCAATGTAAGAAAATCATGCAAAGAAGAAAATACTACTAGCTAATATGCAAAAAAAAAAAAACTAAAAAGTGAAGGGATAGAAAAATCAAATCTGAGATTTTGGGTTGCCTCCCAAGCAACTGCCCTTATTTATTGTCATTGGCTTGACATCATCCTTCTCATCCTATGTAATTAGACTTGTGTACTTCAAGTGGACTGGTAACAATTTCAATTCTTCATTAGGAGCATCCTTAAGATCCTGATTTTGCTCCATTCCAACCCTCAAATCCTTCTCGTATATTTTCTCAAGAGATTCCTGCACTATAGACTCAACAACATAAATAACAAAAATAGAATTAACATTACCAAGATACCTTAACTTCATATATGCCAAACTGGACATGTGCGTTGTCCAATTCCATGTGTAAGGACCCATGGTGTTTATCATTTTGTGTTGTTACTGGTACAAGGAAAGTATAATCATCTATGTCATCCCTATAGAAATCTACAGGAATTATTAATTCTTCCATCTCTACCTCTTGTTCATCCTTTTCAGACTTTGAATACCTGATTTCTTCGTCAAATTTAGCAGTAGTCTCGAGCACTTCCAAATGGTTTCCACTAGTGAACACTTCATCATCTTTAAGTTCTTGTTCCCTATTCGCCATTTCTTCTAGGAATTTTTCATTAGACTCTCTATACTACGTTGAATTCTTTCCAACTTTCCAATTCCTTGTTAGAACTTGGGGAAAAGGTAGTTTCGGTTCATAAGCAGAAAGAGGTGGAAATTTGTGCCTGAGTACATCACTACTGCCTATTTCACTATTGTCGGACTTGCTTTATATTAACTTTTCTTGCTGCTGATCCTCTGCACCACATCTCAATGTTATGGCACTTACATTTTCAATAGTTTGAGAAAGTGACCTTCCCATCTTGTGGTTGTAAGTTGACCAACTTGGTCCTCGGATCTTGAACAGAAGTTCTTGTCTCCTGCTGGAATTGTTGTGTCTGACACATGAACTGTTGTGTTTGGTTCATGAATGCCTTGAACATATCCTCCATAGACGTCCCAGAATTGTCAGGTACTTCTTGGTTTTCTGTGTGGTGCTGAGGTTGAGCTTGCTTTGAATAACTTGTGTATTCCTTGCAGCCATTTGTCGAACCAAAGTAGTTAAATCAGAAATCTGCTGCTCCAAGTCTCTCGTGCTTACCCCATTTACCCTTTGTGGTGTGTTATCCATCTTAGTTCCATCTGCTGTGAGCTAGCTGCCATGTTTACAATTAAGTTCCTTGCAACCTTCGAGTCTTGTCTACCGTTGCTCCTCCACTTCTTTGCATCAATCATGCTTCTTTCCATTGGTAGCAACCCCTCATAGAAGTACTGGATCAAGTAATGTTCATCAATTCCATGAGGTGGACAGCTGGAACACAACTTCTTGAACCTTTCCCAATACTCATAGAGATTCTCTCCATTGAATCGCCTTTGATTCCACATATCTCCTTTCTTATATCGGTAACTCTTGATGCGAGAAAATACCTCTTCAAGAATAACCATTGCATATCGATCCATGATCGTATTGATCCGGAAGGTAGATAGTATAACCGGGTCTTTAGCCAAATCTGCTAATGAGAATGGAAAAAGTCTAAGCTTGATCTGCTCCTCTGCCACTCCTTGTGCTTTCATCGTGGAACATACCACATGGAACTCCTTTAGATGCTTATATGGATTTTCACCTGTAAGACCACGAAAAGTAGGCAAAAGATTAATTAGTCTAGAGTTAAGTTCAAAAGCAACATCTAAAGTAGGATACTCAATACAAAATGATGATTGATCAAGATCGAGAGTATCCAGTTCTTTTAAAGTTCTATTTTTGTTTGGCACCACCATCTTTTTCTCTTCAAGTGATGGAACAAGAGTTTCTTCTATATCTGCAGTTTTCTCTATCTCTTGAACAAAATTTAAGTCAATAGAGTGAGAGGATTAAGTTATAAAATAAAAACAAAAACAAAATAATAAAAATAACCGAAAACAAAGAATAAACAAAACAACTAACACTCCCCGGCAACGGCGCCAAAATTTGGGAGCTGTCGTTTACACTCCTAAATTAACCTCACTTTCACTTTACAAATTTAAACAATTAACACAGTAGTAAGCAAGGATCGATCCCACAGAGAGTGATTTGGTTTATATTTATCCTATGATTTCTAATGAAAAGAGGATTTTGAATTAATTAATGAAATTAACAAGAATAAACTAACAAGAATAAACAATGAATAAAAAGCTTCAGTTCTTCAGTTCAGAATCACCTTTTTACAATAATAGATTAATCAAGTGTAACATTATTTACCCTTCAATGAAACTAATAGCCCTAGGTAACAACAAGCTCTGCTATCCGAAACTCCCCTTAGATTGTCACTCAATGAAACAAGCTCTTCACAAGATTCTAACAATTATATAACCTAGAACAAGCTCTCTAGATTTAATATAATAGCAGCATTAAGAACTAGGGAATTAGACTATCCCAAGCAACAAACACATAAGCTCGGATTGTTTAACTTATCTTCTGATAATCATATCAATACTCAAAAGCTTGTCCACAATCATGTATTACTAATTACTACTTGTGATTAGAAACAATATCAATTACACGTAATATTATTCCTTGATCTAGCATATGATATTTTTTAACCAACTCAATCCTGCAGAAATCAAATCAGTTAAGCCAAATAACATTCAGAAATTAAATCAGATTATCAAGAATGAATTTCATGTGAGAAGGAATAAATAATGAATACTCAATTAACCATTAATTATAAATAAGGTTCAACCTCCCTTAGAACTGAATAAAAAGAACTTAGCTCATGTCTTCAATCCTCCGATATTGTAGATGAGAGAATGTAGTAGATGATTCAATATATAAAACCCTGACTAGCATCCTCTATTTATAGTGCTAGACAAAGTCCTAAATTCTATAGGAAGTAGAAATCCAAATCCTAAAAGGAATTACAAATCATAACTAGTTTTCATAAAGAAACAGAATCTAATTTGAAAATAAATCTCAGTATAAAGGAAATCCTAAAGCTAATAGAAGTATCAATCCAATTCCATGTAGAAATGCACAAAATCATTTAGAAACTTTCCAAAATCCAAGATTTCCCAATTTTCCTGCTCAAATTCGCTGGGGCGAATTTCTATTTCCTGCTACGACGTCCTTTGGTAAAACAATCATAACTTTTGATCCTAGAGGAGTTACGGGGCCTGCTACCTATCAAAACGAAGATATCGACGAGATATACCACTTTCATGCTTTGAGAATTAACAGATTCTGGCCGCATCAAGGTCAAAATCAGGCTCCAAGGGACTGCTGTGTAAATTGCAACTTCCAAACTTTGAGGTTCAACGTTCGTTTATTAAAAAGATCATAACTTTTTCATATGAACTCCGATTGGGACGGTTCAAAATGATCCGGAAAGCTAAAGAAGAGCTCTACAATAAAATTCAAGTCCCAAGCCTAGACCATGCATCCAACTTAATGCTAAAAACCCTGTAATTTTCTATTTTTCCTCATTTCAGCTCCAATTCTTCCTGAAATCATTAAACACCTTAGCTTATATACACATGAAACCTGCAATAAAACTAAATATAATGGAATCAAAATAAATGAATAATATGCACTTATCACTAATCCTACTTATACAACTTTATTATATTCATGCAAGCTCTTTACCCTAACTCTTACTTTGAGAAGGTATCCTATCTTTAACTTGTTTCTTATTATACAAGTTTCTAAATGTTGTTATTCTTTTGATGAACAAGTTTTATTGTTCAATTTGCTATCAATTATGCATGTTCAATAACTCAATTTACTAAACAAAATTCTAGCATTAGCTTAATATTATTCAAGCAAAGTTTGTTATATCATTCAATGCTTATGCTTTTTAGTTCTTTTCTAAGCATGACTTCAATATACAATGTTAATTCATTTATGACTCATTCCAAAGCATATTGTTATTACATTTTTGATTCAACTAATCCTTTGTTGATGTTCATTAAACTCTAAATTACTCTTGAAGCTTATCCAAACCAAAATTACTTTGATGCGAACTTGTATTATAAATACTGAGATGAACAACCCTATTACAGGGGATAATTTACGCGAAGCGTTTAGATTTTTGTGCACAATATATGGTTCGAAGGGTTGATCCCCCTAAGTATAAGAAGTCCATACAGTCTTATGACTGTTTAGGTTTAAGTTGAAAGAATACTTATAACCTTGGACATAGTTCATGGTCTTGTGACCCTCAGATATATTTTAAATTCTGTTTTCAGTTCTTGATTGTCAGTGATAGAGAATATTTTTCAGTTCTATTGAGCCTATTCATTTAGCAGTTATTATGATATTATTATTCATTGTCATTTCAAGTTAGCAATAGTTTTGCTCACTCTTGCTTATATAACTATTACAGCTAAAGTTGAGAAGGTCGATGAACCTACCACCAATAAAGGGAAAGGAAAGATGAACAAGTGTTGAAAACTTATATATCTGTTGATTTTTATATTGTCAGGCTTTGTTTTAATTGTTGAGATGTAATTATTTAATTTTCTCACTTAATGTTTGTTTTAAATGTTAGATAACCTGGGAGATTTTATTGGAATTATTAATGTAATCCTTTAATGGGAAAGTTTATTGTTTAAATTTTATTATATTTGGGTAGTTAGAAATGTATGATTAGAAAGTGAACACAAAATCTTGTAGGAATGAAGTACCCAGATTTGGGGGTGTCACAAGTTGGTATCAAAGCTTTGAGTTATGAACCTTAGGTGGGGGGAAAAGCTTTTGTAATTAACCATCTGAAAGATTAAAAAAATCCATAAGTGATATTTTTACTCATAAGTGATTTTATATTAATCCATTAATCCATGAAGTGTGCCCACCTTGAGTACATTTCATTGTGTTTTAGTCGCATTTCACGTTATTTTGCATTTCATATACTTAAAACTCCTTTTAGTGAATAAGTGCAGGAATCGGCGTTATTTTGGTGGAAATTGAGGCATCGGTGAGCGTATGTGTCTAGGCTAGTGGAAAGGCGAGGATGTGCACGGCATGGGAGCATAATGAGGCATGAAAATCAAGAAAGCAAGAGGTTAAGGCATGACCAAACAATTAGCAGCAGCAGCAAAGCATAAACCAGACTCGAGTTTGGGACCACGGTATGGCAATGCCTGTGATAATACAGCGAGGCGAGCTCATGGCGCTTGCATGTGAATCTGAAGTGGACATAAGGAGCATTACTGCAAGTCAAGCGCTTCATGAGGCAAGGACCATGCGCCGCGAGAGAGTAGTGGCAATGCGAGGCGAGAGCGTGCGACCGCGCGTAAAGGCGTCTGGAGCCTTGAAGCATCTTTGTAAGTCTCGCGGTAGCGAGACGATATATACTAGAGCATGGCGTGGTCATATGATCTTGATGTTGTAATTTGTTTTATTTTAATTAAGCAAATTTGATGATGTGTAATTGGTATAAAATGCGATTACGGCGTGTGTCGGAGAGGGGACTTGACATTATTTTACGTATTTTCATATTAGAATTAGGGTTAACACGGTGGGGGAGATCCCAGCGGAGAAGCGAAGCCCATGACGTTTTATTCTCTTCTTCTTCTTGGAGTTCTTAACCATTGTGGATTTTATTATTATTGAATGGAATTCCTTGGGGTTTTCATAGTTAATCATTGATTACTATTCAGCGTTTGGGTTTGATTGTTCTCTACCTCTTACTCTTATTTGCTTGATTATTGATCATGTTTAGTCTTGATCCCATAATGGCTTTTGGTTCCGCCATGAACTAAACTCCATTATGGGATTCTAACGGATTTTAATATGTTGTTTGGTTGCACATCTAAGTGTTAGATTTGTTTTGCATATCATTGGGTTATCTATCATGGTTGGTTTGTATGTATAAATGACTGATAATCTTCATGTTAGTATTTGTATGGAATTGGAAATGAACATATGAATATGGATGAAATCATGATAGCATGCGAATATGGGGCTAGATTAAGTCTTGCATATTTTGTGAAACAGATAGGAATATACTATTTTACCGTATGAGCTAGAATAAGGGTTGTGCTTAAAATCAATAGGATTGCAATTGCGCATAGGAATATGGTAATTGTGGTGTTATTAGTGATTACATGGATTCTAACATCTGTAGATGATATGTGAGTTGGTTATAGTGCATTGGAAAATGGTTATAACTCGCTTTTAAGCCCTTGGCTATTATCCTGTGATATGTAAACGCTTCTTGCATGACATATGGCGATTGAATGAAATATTGAATGAAGTTAGGATCCCATTGTTTCCACATCATATTTAATTCGTTTATATTCTTATTTGTAGTTGGTAATTATAATTTATTCAAATCGACAATTTAGTCTAAAGTCTCAGCATATAAATATAGTGAGTGATTAATGCATAGTAGTCTAAGTTAACAACTTTCTCTGTGGGATCGATACTTTACTTACTCTGTATTACTTGTTGACCCGTGTATACTTGCATGAGTTAGAGCTCTTTTATAAGAACTATAAAAGAGGCAACAAGTTTTTGGCGTCGTTGCCTGGGAAAGGCGTTAATTTAGATAATTATCATTAGTTTAAAGGCATGTATTGTATGACTTAGACAATTACATTTCATTTCTCATTTCTATTTTTATTTTGTTTTTGATTCACAGTACTTGTAAAGTTTTATGCACACACGATCTTCCAATTCGAGTTAACACCGACCAAGATAATATAAGCGGAAAAGGTTGGAAAGCGAAGTGCGCATAAATTTACAAGCACGATTAGAGGTACCATGGATGACTTTGCTTATCAATGGCCTTATGCAAATAAGATTCAACCAAGGGACACAAGACACGAAGGACTCAATGTATTTTCTACATTGTCGGCCTGATTACAACACTTTTCGGAGAGGTTGGATGTTCTTGCATTGACCTTTTTCGAGAGATAGCGATTACATGTGAATCTTTGTCTTTGGCGAGCATCAGAGTTATCGATTGCAACATCAAGGTTGGACAAGTGCGGTTTGGGGTGATTACTTCAACAACGATGTTTATCACGATTATCAACAAGGTTGGGGTATCACCCAGTTATGAAAGGGGTTATAACTATCAAGGTCAATCTGCATCTCAGTCCAACATATCCATCAAATTTCTCATATCCACCTCCAATGCAACAAGAAGAAAATCACGAGTTGAAGGAATTCATGTCAAAAAAAGCATAGCGAGACCATGGAGAGGCGATGATGAGTCGGGGAGTTATCAAGCCAAAATCTTAGCAGACGGATGGAACAACTCATTAACTCCTCGGTGAATGGTCCTCAATACATGGATTTTGGCCCGAACAAGATAATTCAAGATCGGAGGATTTGTGGTTCAAAGTTGTAGCATCAAGCGAGGAGAAGATGATTGAGCAAGAGAAGTCAATTGAAAGCTTGAGAATCATATGGATCAAATGTTTGAAGCCTTGAACAATTGCCCTCAAACAATTGGTGCTATGACATGGATGATGAAATCGATGGAGAGCGAGTGTACATGCCATTGAATGAGCTGAAAGGAGTGGACATTGAGGAGACAAGCGGGGGTATGGAAAATAAAGAACATGAGTGACTTGTATAATACCCCAAGTGCCTTCTCAATTAGAGTTGAAAAATTCGATGAACTTTGCACACCCATGTCCCTTGGTAGTCACATCCAAAGCAATAATTTCTGCGATTATGAGGCCTCTTACAAACCATGGTGCGCTATGGAAGAGATAATAGAAGAAGAAAATCCCGTTGAATCTTTCATGCCTCAATGCAAAAATCTATTCACAAATATAACGGGAGAAACACCTGGCATTGCAATGGAACTAGGGACATCATGTACAGGAAATATGCTAGGTGGCTTCAATTCACAAATTCTCATGATGGGGAACCTACCAAAGCACATAGCGGTTCTAATGGATGGAGGTTCTTATCTTATCGTAGAGGAATTGGATAGCGGTGTCGAAAAGAGTCCGACTAACGGACTATAAAAGTTAGAAGCGCTAGATGGGAGGCACCCCATCCAATCTTTCTCCTCCTTGTTTAATTCTTATTTACATTTCCATATTTAGTAGAGGTTAGATAGTGGTAAGTATTAATAATAGTTTGATTGTTTCTCCTCTCGGGTTTCAATCCAATTGCTATAAGCATTCGGGATCAAATAAAGTCAAAAGCGAAAAGCACTTAGAAAATCTGAGGTGTGGCGGTGACACGACCCTAAAACTAAACAGCTGCATGACGCCGCGATAGCTCGATCATGAAAAAAAAATTTTTTGAATTCTTAAATTTACGACTAAAGCGTTAGAGACGATTAGAAGCCCACACTCGGTTTCCAACTCTGAATATCTCTCAAACTTAGCCATCGCCTGATATACTAGCGGATCATGAGGAGGCGAACGGAGATGACATTGCCACTTAGGGGAGTATTCTTTCAATTTTAATTACAATGAGGGCATTGTTTATTTTAAGTTTGGGGGCATTGGTGTACTTGCATAGTAGTTTAGTTGCATTTTATTTTAGCATGTTTAGTTTAATTTTGCATGAATATGTGTTAGTTAAATTTTAGCATAAAATTTTTATTTTTTATTCATTGATAGTATGTTTAGTTTAATGTCTCACATAAATTCTTAGCGTATAATTAGAAATTTTTGCCTAAGCCAATGATGATAGTGAATTGTGAGCGATTTTAGAATATGTTGCATAACACAACGTGGATATAATGTTTTACACAATGCGATTCATGTGGTACATTTTATATGCTTTTTAGGTTTGCACAATTGTGTTCATATTCACTTGTAAGTCTAAGATGTGTGTCTTGCATTGCTCGATAGAACATGTAGATTTAAAATGAGAAACATGAGGAAAGTGTTGTAGATTGTAGAGTCATTGAGGTGAAAATTTTGGGGAAACATGGGTATCTTTGTGTGTATATATATATATATATATATATATATATATATATATATGATAATAACGTGACTAGTCTTAATTAGGGGCCACAGCTACTTGAGTAGAAATGCATGGGGGATTGTCTCTACACTAAGCGCCTAAGGTCTTTCATGGTGCAGGAGTCGTTGGTTGAAAGCTTCGCTAAAGGGTAGCGGTGTGCCTAATGGATTGAGACATTGCACGGTCATGTGAAAAAAAAAAAAAAAAAGAAAAAGCAAAAGAAAAGAATCAATAGCAATAAACACCACGGGAAAGTGCAAAAATAAGCCCTCGTGAGTAGCAATAAAAGCAATAAACCCATTGTTGAACCTTAGTTTGCGGTGAGATGTTGAAAATAGATCTATGTGCATGAGTATACATGAATCTTGATTTAGATTATAATTTTCTGTGAAAAGCAATGTAGGATACATAATCTTTGCTTGGATCAAGTTTTTGTGAACAACATACACACACAGCATCTCTATAGCATTCATGAATTATCTGCGTGTATGATGTTATATCTATGGTTTGGTTTGAAATTATGTTACGGAATCCGGATAGTTCAACTGAGGTAATTTGAAATTTGAAATTACATTATGGTCAAGATTATGTGAGACTAGTTTGCATCATAAAGTAGTTGAATAGTTTTGTAGTTACATTTTAGGTGTTCATGCATATGCATTGCTTGAGGGTAAACAGCAGTTCAAGTTTGGGGTATTTGATAAGTGATATTTTTACTCACTTATTATATATTAATCCATCTGAAGTGTGCCCACCTTGAGTACATTTCATTGTGTTTTAGTCGCATTTCACGTTATTTTGCATTTCATATACTTAAAACTCCTTTTAGTGAATAAGTGCAGGAATCGGCGTTATTTTGGTGGAAATTGAGGCATCGGTGAGCGTATGTGTGTAGGCTAGTGGAAAGGCGAGGATGTGCATGGCATGGGAGCATAATGAGGCATGAAAATCAAGCAAGCAAGAGGTTAAGGCATGAGCAACAATTAGCAATGTAGCGGCGACAAAGCATAAACCCGGACTTCGAGATTTGCGGGACCACGGTGGCGCAACGTCTTGTGGCAATAAAAGCGAGACTCATGGCATTGCATGAAATGCTGGCTGGACATAAGGAGCATTCTGCAAGTCAGCGCCCATGAAACAAGGGACCAGCGCGCGAGAGACCAGTAGCCGCGCGGCGAGGCCTGCGACCGTGGCGTTAAAAAGCGTCTGGAGGCCTTGAGCATCTTGTAAGTCTCATGGTAGCGAAGACGGATATATACTAAAGCGCGTCATCTTGATGTTATAATTTGTTTTATTTTTAATTAAGCAAATTTGATGATGTGTAATTATATAAAATGATTACGGCGTGTGTCGAGAGAGGGACTTGACATTATTTTACGTATTTTCATATTAGAATTAGGGTTAACACGGTGGGGGAGATCCCAATGGAGAAAAGCGAAGCCATGACGTTTTATTCTCTTCTTCTTCTTGGAGTTCTTAACCATTGTGGATTTTTATTATTATTGAATGGAATTCTTTGGGGTTTTCATAGTTAATCATTGATTACTATTCATCGTTTGGGTTTGATTGTTCTCTACCTCTTACTCTTATTTGCTTGATTATTGATCATGTTTAGTCTTGATCCCATAATGGCTTTTGGTTCGCCATGAACTAAACTCCATTATGGGATTCTATGAGATTTAATATGTAGTTTGGTTGCACATCTAAGTGTTAGATTTGTTTTGCATATCATTGGGTTATCTATCATGGTTGGTTTGTATGTATGAATGACTGATAATCTTCATGTTAGTATTTGTATGGAATTGGAAATGAACATATGAATATGGATGAAATCATGATAGCATGTGAATATGGGGCTAGAGTAAGTCTTGCATATTTTGTGAAACAGATAGGAATATACTGTTTTACCGTATGAGCTAGAGTAAGGGTTGTGCTTAAAATCAATAGGATTGCAATTGCGCATAGGAATATGGTAATTGTGGTGTTATTGGTGATTACATGGATTCTAACATCTGTAGATGATATGTGAGTTGGTTATAGTGCATTGGAAAATGGTTATAACTCGCTTTTAAGCCCTTAGCTATTATCACATGATATATAAGCGCTTCTTGCATGACATATGGCGATTGAATGAAATATTGAATGAAGTTAGGATCCCATTGTTTCCACATCATATTTAATTCGTTTATATTCTTATTTGTAGTTGGTAATTATAATTTATTCAAATCGACAATTTAGTCTAAAGTCTCAGCATATAAATATAGTGAGTGATTAATGCATAGTAGTCTAAGTTAACAACTTTCTCTCAACATACTTTCTCTATGGGATCGATACTTTACTTACTCTTGTATAAGAACTATAAAAGTTGACGTGTCGTATACTTGCATGAGTTAGAGCTCTTTTATAAGAACTATAAAAGATGAGGAAGACCCCTTTGGATTTTACATCAGGAAGCGTTTACTTGCTTTAATATATATATATATATATATATATATATATATATATATATATATATATATATATATATATATATATATATATATATATATATTAATTATGTGTGTGGGACTACATTACGATGAGCTTTGAGATTTTACATCCGGTGCGTTTATTCACTTTTTTATATATATATACTTATATATATGAACTGTTATCGAACTATGTTCGATGAACCTGGATTTTACATCTAGTGCGTTTATCGCTTTTATATATATATATATATATATCGTCCTGCCTGGAGTTTCCTTCGTGGCAGTTGATCGCTTTTACAACTTTATTTATATTTTTGATCCCCCATGGAAGTGCTTCGTGGTTGGTGATCATGTCTGTATATATATATATTTACAGCTTTTATATATATATACCTGCTTACTGCTTTCATACAAATTGTGGTATCATATGCGCTTAGGAATCATGTGATCACAGATTCAACCTATTGGATCTAGATTCAGTTCCCATGATGGACATTTTCAGCTGTAAGCAGCTTGTAAATTATTCTGCGATGTGTGAATTTCCTCAGATGGTTCTCATACCCACGAGGAAGTCGACATTATTTTGTATATTATTTTCGTATTTGATGCCTCAGATCTAGAAAATAAAATCAATCAAGCCAACACTTAATAAAATGGGAGTGTAAAAGGTCTCAATTACTATTGAGCATCAGGGTTTGAAAAACCTCTTTTATAAAACATCACTGCCATATCTTGCTTAAAATTGAATTTTTACATAAATTCAAACCATGTGTATATAGGTGCGAACGAGGCCTCACACTACTTCCAAATAACAGCACATTGACCCACACACACACACATTCAGATAATAGTTTTTTGAAAAGAGGCGGTCATTGTGGTAACACGGATGTCGGGGGGGTGCCTAACACCTTCCCTCTGCATAACCAAGTCCCCGGACCCTAATGAATCTCGATTTCACCGACCCGTTTTGCAGTGTCACATCACTAGGTCAATGTGCAAACCTTTTCTCGTTTGTGTTGGTACAACCATTTAAAAAAACCAACTGGCGACTCTTAACAGTCCCATCATTGACATTATACATGTCAGACCTTTTTCACTGGTTTTTTCAAACAAATCTCACCTACAATGAGAACACCAAGAACAAGTAACGGAAAAGGACATCTAAAAATCCCGACGTCGACAGGTGGCGACTCTACTGGGGACTCTAGTAAGAGGACTTAAGCCGCTATTGCAATTTTTTTCAAGACTGTTATCTGCTTGTGTGTGGATGTTGCATTTACATTTATGATGAATGTGTACGAATGCATTTCCTTATTGCACTTAGTGCCTCGCACCATAACTGCTTGTGATATTAGTGCTTCGCACATGTCATCATTTTCATACGGTGAGATGCGATGTATGTAAATGTATGTTGTGTGGTCCCTCCACCAAAAGGCTATCCCGTCGGTGTTTGATTACTGGACTCGTGAGAAGACTAATTCTCCGAGGCTCAGGAAAGGCACCACCCAAATTTGCTCCAGTTGAAAGATCGGATTAACTTCCAGTCAAGTAAATTGCGATGACTTGGGAACCTTCATGCCAAAAAGCCGCGAGAGTAACTTAAGATAGGTCAGCCTCTGATAAACCCAAAACGGAGGAAAGTCTCTTCATACTCTCATTTCAAATTACTTGTAAACACAATTACTTGTAATTACATTCCATATATATCTCCATGTAATGAGAAATATGAAGAAATGTGTACACATACATATTTTAATTAACATGCTACAAAAAGCTGACATCCATTTTGCAGGATAAAATTCCTAAAATGGACACATCACATAGCATGTTATTATACACATTCCCTAAAGACTAAACTATGCAAGTCTTTCGCAAGGAACCAATCGGACCTACTACCCGGTCAAAGTCCAAAAATGCAACAGGCCTACAGTCAATCATGTCGTCATCCGACCAAACTGAACTTAATCCAGTTTCTCGCAAAGAATTCAACGGATTAAGCAAACAAATTACAGATTTGGCTGTTCTACTCAAAGAATTACACCAGTCTAATCAGGGTCCAAAAATACCCATACATGCTGAATCCTCCACACAAGGAGGAATCCCGGTCATTACAATACCTAAACTGCAGTTGGATACGACCAACAAAACTCATGATGCTTCCTATCCCACTGGAGACCCAGATACTGGTGACATCAAAAAGAAAGTCCTCCAAATGGAAGAGACTCTTCGTGCTATCAAAGGAATTGGAACACACGGGAGTGTTTCATATGATGATCTTTGTATTTTCCCTGGTGTTCATTATCCAGAAAAATTTTAGACTCCTGACTTCAAAAAATATGACGGGTTAGGAGATCCTTATACATATTTAAAGGTGTTTATTGGAGAACTTGGATCTTATGCAGAGGACGAAAAGCTCAGAATGCAATTGTTCCAAAAGAGTCTAAATGGAGAAGCCCGTTCGTGGTACACAAGATTAGACAATTCAAAGATCCATAGCTGGGAAGAGATAGCACATGCTTTCCTCACTCAATACAACTTTCAGTCTCAAATGGCTCCTGATCGGTATCAAATTACCAAGATCAAGAAACAGTCTAACGAGTCTTTCAGAGAGTATGCTCAGAGGTGGAGACTTTTTGTCGCCCAAGTTAGTCCTTCCATGACAGAATCAGAGATGGTCATGACTTTCATAGACATACAAGAAGCGCCTTTCTATGAAAGAGTTTTAGCCGGCATCGGCAAACCATTTTCTGAAATGGTCAAACATGGGGAGATGGCTGAGATGGGATGGAAGTCCGAAAAAATTCAAGACCTAGCTGCACTCAAAGCTGTTGCTGATCACATATAGTCCGGAAATTATGGGAACAACCCCTGGAGGGTCCATAAAAAGAAAGAGGAAGATGTTTCCCTGATACTATAGGGTCAAAAAGGCAATCAAAACATGCCTATTCAAAGGAGAAACTACACTCCCTTTCAAGCACACTCTGCGAACCCTCCAATACCAAAAGGTGGAGAAGTCAAACGCCCTCGAGTGTTTACACCCTTGGGGGATACCCTCGAGAACATTCTCAATCTTCTGACAACACAGAAGAAAATTACGCATCTTCTTCCACCAGCCAACCCTAATGGACGGGGTTTCAATGTTGCTCGGAAATGTGCTTATCATGCCGGGGCACTTGGACATGATACTTAGGATTGTTGAGCCTTGAAACACAAGATCCAGGACCTGATAGACAACGGGGAGATCGTGGTCACCAAACCAGATTAGCCTCACGTTCAAGATAATCGTCTTCCTCAACACAAAGAAAAAGAGGTTAACATGATAAATTGGAGTAGCGGACATAATTCCAATTTCAGCTGTGAATCCTCCCAAACCCTCAAAGACGGTGATGACAAATGGGATTATGCCAAGTTCTAGTTCATAATGGAACGAAAGATGAAAGCTCTATGCAAGAAAATTGAGCAATTGGCGGAACTAGTGACTTATCAGCATCAAGTGACACATCAGTTAATCATCCAGGAGCATGCCAGTCTCCTACCTCTTGTCATGAATATTCCCTCGTCACTTTTAGAAAATGAAATGCTGGAAGACAAAGTGACAAAGAGAGAAAATGCCAAGGCCCGTCAGGATTTTGCCAACAAAAGGGAATTCACATATTTGGGCCAACTTATGGAGGAAATTCTTCATATGTTAATCAATGAAGGAAGGATCAGTTCCCTTCTACCTCCAATTAACCCCCGTTCAGGGCGGTACAACTCTAATGGAGTATGTCAATATCACTCCCAATCTCGCGGTCACAGCACAGAAGAATGCTAGGCACTCCGCCACCTTATCCAAAATCTAATTGATAGTGGTGTCCCGCACTTAGCAGACGACGATACTGTGTTACGTGCAAGTGAGAATTCAAGTCCTACTAAGTAGAAGAGTGTGGTAGCAGTCATATCCATTGAAACTGATGGGGTTAACAAGTCACTCACAATGCCAATAATTCAACTCAAGGGAAGCAACAATCCTTTGAAAGTGGCCGCCCCCGAGCCAATCAACTTGTCGTACAGAGCACAATATCCCATTGTTAGCTTGAGCAAAGTTCCGTGGAATTATGGAAAAGGTGAAGGATCCACCTCACATACAACTACTACAGTGTTGAAGGAAAATCCACTGTATCTTCCCCAACGAATGATGAAGCCTACCTTCAAATCAAAGGGGAAAATACCCATGGAGAAGATTGAAAAATTCCTCCACATTATGGGTCATCACGAAGCTAAGGTGGTTTTAAGCTTAAAAGAAGCTCCACAACAAATATCAATTCTAGACTTGGTCCTAACTTCTGAGATTCACCGGAAGGTCTTGCTGAAGGTTTTAGAAGAAGCCTATCTACCAACATCAGTTGATAAGGAAAAATTTCAACATCTGGTTGATCACATTTTCAACAACAATGTGATATCCTTCACTGATGATGATATACCGCCCGAGGGGACCGGTCATTGCAAGCCGTTGCACATTTTGATCTTGTCCTCTGGATACATATTAGCTGGAGTCTTGATAGATGGAGGTTCCTCTCTAAATATCTGTCCATACGCTACCTTGGTGAAGATGAATATCAATCTCAACCGAATTCGGAGTAGGCATACTATCATCAAAGCTTTTGATGGAGCCCGCGAAATTCGATCGAAAATAATCAGAAATGCCAATCGAAATTGGTCCTCACACATTCTGCGTATCTTTCCATGTGCTCAAGATAGATTCGGGATACAACCTGCTCCTGGGGCGACCATGGATTCACATGGCAGGGGCAGTCCCCTCCACTCTTCATCAACAGTTAAAATACATTATCAACAATAGCCTGGTCACGATCAACGGTAAACCAGAGTGTCCTTAACACGTAGACATGCCATTCATCAATGCCAATGCAGATGTTGAACCGGTCAGTTTTCATGCCTTGGAAATAAGCAATACCCAATACCATGCTATTGGAATGCCATTGCCTGAACCCAAGATTTCTACTGAGGTAATGTCGGCTACTCAAGAAATAATGTCGTTGGGTCATAAGCCGGGACAAGGGTTGGGTAAAGATTGCCAGGGTATCAAGTACCCAATTCGATTAACCAAGCAAACTGAAACAACTGGGCTAGGCTATTTTGCCAGTTCTAGTCACAGGAATCCTCATAAGCATCAACAGATTCCTTCAGCTGCAACCGTGTGGCGTTTATCTTCGCCTTCAAACTCTGAGTCCGCACAATCTCCCGTAAAGGTGCCAGCCAATGTAATGGCTATGTTATTTCCCAAGCCGGTACTGGTGAAGGAGAAAGAAGTCTTTGTTCCAAATCCCACAGTGGAAGAAGAGGAACGAAGAATCAAGCAAGACGTCACCCGAATGATGTCTAACATACGCATCATTGTTCATGATGAGCATACCAACAGATACACCCCAGACGATGATTGCCCAGACGTAATGGTCATCATTCGGGACAGGTAGGATGATGACAATCCCTCCATCACTGCGGTCCATCTGGACTTTGCCCTTGCCAATTGGAACAAAGATTCCTTGCATTGGTCGCGTCGAGGTAAAAGCGGTAGAAACTCTTTACGCCCTATATATATATATAATAACGCTTACTTTTCATAAAATTACTAGCGTTTATTTTGCCGATATATGCTAACATTGTGTATGATCAACACATTTCATATATACTAAATGAAAGCATATTTTTTTTCGGGACTCACGAATTTAGATGTGTCAGCATACTTACGTCACGGTGCCTCTTCTCCACAAGGATTGTACCTTTGATGTAGAGATGAATTCAGCCTTGATGGAAATACAAGATGACATTGAGGTGCCTCCAGAAATTCAAGAATGGGTCAAAGACAGACCCAAACCCAACCTTGATCAAACCACTTCTTTCAATCTCGAAACCTTAGAAAGCCCTAGGTTAATCCAGATTGGTTCAGACCTTACCCCAAACCAACGGAATGACATGGTTACGCTATTAACCCAATTCCAGGATGTGTTTGCATGGTCTCATGAAGACATGGTGGGTTTGTCCACTGACATTGTCCTTCATCATCTTCCCATTAAAGAGGGATTTAAGCCAATCAAGCAAAACCTCAGGCGATTGAAACCTGAATGGAGTTTAAAGGTGAAAGAAGAAATTGTGAAACAATTTCAAGCTGGCATCATCATGGTGTCCACATATCCTGAGTGGATATCCAACATCGTGCCCGTGCCTAAACCTGGAGGGAAGGTGCGAGTTTGCATGGATTACCAGGACTAGAACAAAGCTTGCTTAAAAGATAGCTTTCCTGCGCCATTTATCCATATTCTTATTGACAATACTGCTCAATACGACATGTACTCCTTTGCTGATTGCTTTGCGGGGTACCATCAGATCATGGTTGCTGAGGAAGATCGTGAGAAAACTGCTTTCATCACGCCTTGGGGAACTTTTTGCTATAGACGGTTGTCATTCGACCTCATCAATGCCGGAGCTACCTATCAACGAGCTATGATGGCTCTTTTCCATAACTTAATGCATAAAGAGATTGAGATCTACGTGGATGACTTCATTGTCAAGTCCCGGAAGGAGGATGACCATCTAGACCATCTCAGAAAGTTGTTCAACGAGTTTGCGTAAGTATAACTTGAAGTTGAATCCGACCCAAGTGCGCTTTGGCGTTCATCGAGCAAGTTGCTAGGATTTCTAGTTAGCCACAAAGGAATTGAGCTGGATCCTGCCAAAATCTAGGCCATCACAGAAATGCCCATTCCTTAGACAGAAAAGGAAATACGGGGATTTTTGGGAAGAATCAACTTCATTAGCAGGTTTATCTCTCAACTCACAGCAACCTGTGAGCCAATCTTCAAGCTATTAAGGAAGAACTCATCCATGAAATGGAATGATGAGTGTCAAAATGCCTTCCTCACAATCAAGAAATAGCTAGTCAAAGCTCCCGTGTTGGTACCACCCAGGGATGATGTTCCCTGTTCATGTACACATCCCATAAGTGACGATGCCATGCCATAGGTGCATCTTTGAGACGTAAGGACGATAGAGGCCAAGAACGAGCTATCTATTACCTCAGCAAAAGATTCGGCAGTAATGAACACAAGTACACTCTGATCGAAAAGACGTGTTGTGCTTTAGCATGGGCTTCCATGAGATTACAACATTATCTCCATGGTCACACAACCCATCTCATATCCCGCGTGGATCCTCTCAAGTACGTGTTCAATAAACCCATGTTAAATTTCCGACTGTCCATATGGCAATTGATCCTACAATAATTTGACATCGTATATGTGACTCAAAAGTCCATCAAAGGTCAAGGAATTGCGGATCAACTGGCCGCCGCACCTTCAGGGGATTTCAAACCCTTGGAAACCTATTTCCCCAATGAAGGAGTAATGAAAGTTCAGCAATACCATCAGTATGATACACGCCAAGCATGGAAGATGTATTTCGATGGAGCTGTTAATATGGAAGGTGCTGGAGCTGGAGTAGTTCTAGTATCTGGTGCGGGGGAGCAGTATCCCGTCGCCGTCAAATTGTAGTTTGTAAGCACCAACAATATGGCTGAGTATGAAGGCTGTCTCATGGGGCTAAAACTTGCTCATTCAATGGGCATCAGGCGGTTAACTGTCTTTGGAGATTCAAAATTGGTAATCTGACAATCCAACGGAATCTATCAAACCAAGTAACTACATTTGCTGCCCTACCATCGGCAAGTTTTAAGGATGATTTTGGAGTTCGAAGAAATCTCCTTTATACACATTCCTCGTAATAGGAATAACTTTATAGACGCATTAGCAACTTTGGCCTCCTTGATTCGCATATCAGACAAGGAACACTTGCCAAGCGTCACAATTTCCCTGCACAAGGCCCCAGCCTATGGGAATTACGTTAGAGAAGTATCAGATGAGCTACCTCCCATCCAGCATCCTTGGTATCAACATATCAAGGAATACCTACGAGATGGATCTACACCCGCGAAAGCGAGCCCGATTGAGAAAAGGCGGATCCATCGACTTGCTATGAAATTCTACCTGAGTGGAGATGCGCTCTATAAAAGAGAAACAGGACTAGGTCTCCTCAGATGCTTAGACAAAGATCAAGCCCAAAGGCTTATGGATGAAATCCATGGTGGAGTCTGTGGCCCCCACATAAGTGGCCCCCTCCTGGTCAAGAAAGTCCTTAGGATAGGACATTATTGGCTATCTCTCAAAGCTGATTGTAATGACCACATCAGGAGATGCTATCAGTGCCAGATTCACCTTGGCCCTTCTCAATGTGGGGAATGGACGTTATCGGGCCCATTGAGCCTAAAGCCAGTAATGGACATTGATTTATCGTCACCATGATCGACTACTTCACTAAGTGGGTAGAAGCAGCCTCTTTCCCCAGGGTTACTAAAGAAGTCATCATTGCTTTCATCAGAAACAATGTCGTTTGTCGATATGGACAACCCGAGGTGATTGTGTCAGACAATGCTAAGAACCTCAACAACAAAATGATGGAGGAATTATACAGTAAATTCTACACCAAACATCTTAACGCTGTCATCTATCGTCCGAAGATGAATGGTGCTGTTGAAGCAGCTAACAAAAACATCAAGACAATTATGCAAAAGATGTCCGCCAACCACAAAGATTGGCCTGACCTATTGCCTCTCACTCTATTAGCCTACAGAACCTCAATGCGCACTTCCACTGGGGCAACCCCCTACACTTTAACCTATGGGATGGAAGTAGTGCTCCCCATAGAAGTTGAAATGGAATCCCTCCGAGTGTTGATAGACGCTCAGCTGGATGAAGACCAATGGGTACAAGATAGGTATCACCAATTGTCTCTAATAGACGAAAGACGAACCGTGGCTATCTTCCATGGTCAGTTATATCAGCAAAGGATCGCCAGATCCTACAACAAAAAAGTCCGGCTACGGCAGTTTAAACAACATTACTTGGTTTTGAAGAAAATCCTTGACAACCAAGATCAGTCTAAGGGAAAATTCGCTCCTAACTGGGAAGGCCCGTTTATTGTCAAGGAAGCATTAATAGGAGGCGCTCTCAGATTGCAAGAAACGGACGGCGATGAATTTCCATAACTCATCAACTCGAGACCATCGTGAAAAGCAGATTATGTCTCGAAGTAATTCATGAAACACCACAGTGCGGAACCATCAGGTCACCAGTCATTCCGGTTTTTTAACCCTTTACCACATACAACTTTTCTACGCTTTGCCCCTCAGGGAAGCATACTTGTCAAAGCCAGCAGCCTGGCTATCCCCTTTGCATTCCTACGACTTAGGTCATCCCACTACGGATTGAACCTCTCGCATTTGCAGTTTGGCTACCCATACATGGGATCAAACTTCTTCTACCTGCAGTTTATCCTCAACCTAGGATTAAACTTTCTCCTCCCCACACTCTGACATGCACATGGGATTACGCTTTTCAGCTCGCCCTGAGGGGCGAACCACGCCGACCTGATCTCCTCTTCAATAGGAGTACGTAGGCAATCATTTCATATGGCCCGGTCGTAATAAAACAAAAACAACAAAAACATTTCTACCCTGTTCTCCTCACAAAAACAACAAAAATATTCCTACACCATTTTTGATATACAGCGTTGAACCTCTTACACCAGGTTCGAACTACGCAGACCTGATCTCCTATTTAATAGGAGTACGTAGGCAGCCATTCATGGTGCGGTCTCACCCCCTACCAAAACACAAACCATTGTCAACTGGTGCTGGGATCATCCTTCAAACCAATACATTTCATTCGGCTTCAGACCAAAGGGATGGAATTACCTGAACTCCTCCCAAATAGGAGATTCGGCGACTATCTAAGTTGCGGTAATACCTTGAAGAGTAACGCCAATCCATAAAAGATTGAATTAACTAGGCTTCTCTTAAATAGAAGTACTGGCGACCATCTGTGGTGCGGTCAATCTCAGAGAGGAAAGCCACACTCCTCTCCACATTTCCATACAGAAATCAGTCCCAAGACACCAAAGATGGTAGGGATACATACAGATCGATGATCCATTCTGAACTATCCAGAGACAAATCAATGTCCATCCACCCAGGAGGAATTCAGAATACATCAAGATCACAAGCACTGAAGTAGTAGGCAAAATATCAAGCAAGTAGCAAAGCATATCTAAAAGGGAAGTGATCCAAAAATATATTTCCTTGTCATATATAATGTTGTTTGATATATACAATGTGAACTGTACATGACAAAATGGCTAAGCTAGTCTATGTAGGTAAATACAAGCTCATCTACAAGTCTGGGTATATGCGAGCAAACAAGCCCAACATGGCGTCCCTCTCAGAAGATGGAGGTGAAGCTGTGGTCTCCTATATGAGAATATCCATACGACCCAACAGATCTACAACCGTCTGCATGGTGACCATATGCTCATCAATATATGCGCTCATCTCTGCGATCATGCCAGTGGTAAAGGACCTCACGGCAGTACTATCTGTGATGGCTACATCCCGGGCAGATATAGCACTATCCCGCTCAACTATCACTGCATCTCTGGCTGATCTGGCCTCATCCCGCTCAACAACAGTGACATCTATGCGAGATAATGCCTCGTCTCTCTCTAATAGAGCTGCGTCTCTCCCATCAAGGGCAGTCAACATCATAGATCGAGCCTGATCTCTCTCAAAGGTCATTAGATGAAGACTCTGCTCTAGGTACTGTGTCGAGTTCTGAATCACAACAGTACTGGTACTAGGATAATCCAGAAGAAATGTTGGCAACCCAGCAGCGGGCTCCTCCTCGAGGTGGGAATCGATGTCCTCCATGGGCTCTACATCATCTGACTCGCTATCCCAGTCTTGTGTAGAATCTTTGCTGCGGTAGATAAAATCTCTATCTCTATCCAGGCGGAATACTCTACAGAACAACCCGGATGGCTCACAGAAAAAGCAGCTATCTCATGTTGATCCCAAAAAGCATACACACGGGATTTGTCCTCTGCTGAGAGATATCGAGAAGCCGAACGCTGACCTATCGCCCCCTCAAAAGGATGAAAGTCCTGAAACTGGTCAAACTGTGACATCACGGCCAGTGGGTGATAAGTAATCACACCCCTCAAACCAGCCAGAGGGAGATAGTACATGCCCGGAGCATGAGTAATGAAGCTGTATGGTGAGCTAAGCCCCGAACACGGCAATATGCTAAATGGATCTCTGATATCTGCCAAAAATGTGGACCAGGACATAGCATCTATACACTTCGATGGCTGAAATGAGTATGACATAGCTACATCATGGGTGAAATAATATACATGCCATCTAAAGGTACCAATCGGTCTCAAGTATGACATAAACCACACATATAGCATGACCGAACTCCCAGTGAACACTCCTGTTGGATAAGTGCGTGATGGGATCTTGGATGCGCAGGTCTCTCGCTACAATCATAGGTACAATGGTATGACCCTCCCTAAGAGCTCTCACCGCCATGATGACTCCGATGTCTATCTCATCCATGTACCATGGCATAAAGACATACGACAATACGCACAACAACAGTACATCAACCCTGGCCAAACGCCAGTGATCCTCCGGTGCGATAAAATCCCCAGAATGTCGTGAATAGCTATCCTCCGAGCCAAATCTGTCATACAGAAAATGCTAGGATATCACGTGGCCAGATGTTAGCTCATCCTGTACTACTCTACGCCACAATCCAGTGAGAGTCATGAATCGTCTACTCATGTCTCCCAAAGCCAGGTGCACGCAAGGTCTGTCTAATGGCAGCATCGTCAATCGTGCATACTCCTCTAGAGTAGGAGTCAACTCATGGGTCCCAAATCAGAAAACCTGCCTATCCGATATCCAATGCTCTAGCATCCCGTCTACAAACCCTGCGGGAACCTGAAACATCAATAAAGTCATGGTATCTTTGCGAGAAATGATCTCTGATCACCACATACGGTGGTGACATGCTATCATACCACGATCACATACCCAATGCCACCAATGACGGTGGGGTATGATCTATACGGCTAACTGTCGAAGAAGACATCTGTGTGGACCGTGTCATAAGACCATCCAGGGGTCAATGCTGAATATCTCTAAACATACATACATATGCATAACATGATACATGTATAGCAGATAATAGATGGCAATATGATATAGGGAATGGAAAAAACTGTGCTTACATTCCTAAGTATATCATCATCTAATACATCATCTCTGTACATCTACAAATAAAGAGAAATGGGGCAAGACGCCCTACTACTAACAGAGGCCTATCAAAAGATATAGCGAGAATGGGGTACAGCCACCCAATATCTAACAGAGGCCTCTCAAAAGATATAACGAGAATACACATCAGAAGAAGACCAAGGTGTCGATGTCCATATCATCAATCCTATCCACCTAATGTAACTCCTCATGAGTCACTAGATCTCTATCAATAGGGATGTCAGGCCTATATAGAGGAGGATCTGCGCTGGGAAAACCAAATGGTTCATCTGAGGGGCCAGCGCCTGAGCTGGAAGGATCAAATGAATCCGCCTCTGCCGGATCTCTGCCCAAATGCCGGATAAATACGTGTGCCTAGTCCAACTGCCGGGTCAAACTATCAATCTGGGTTATATGAGTCAGATCTCAGACACAAGCTATCCAATCCATCATCATCAAGGATCCTGGAACCATATCCCCCATAAACTGTGGTGCGGGACTGGGCTCCAATAGTACGAGGGAACCACCAACACTGGAACGTCTCCTGAGTACATGGACCATCTGAAAATACAAAACCGTCAACCCCCAACAATGGGATATCAGTGATGGGTGACTGCGATACAGACCAATGACGCCTGGCAAGAGGCAAGATCGGAATACGAATCTCCCTTGTGGTGCTCCTAATAGCACGCTCTCCTAAATAGAGCTCCCAGCCTCCATCTGTGAAGAGAGGAACTCTCCTGGTGGAAATCACGTACTCGACTCCAATCGGGTATCCATCCTCAAAGCCGATGGTCAAGTGTTCCCCGAAATAGGGAATCCATGTGATGGTATCACCGTCAAGAACTCCAAATGCATCTGGCAGAATGCGTGAAGCCCTCATTTCACAGGGACCTCAAATGTAGAATAGAATGATGCCATCGTCGTCCTCGTGGATAGGTATCTAAACCTAACACACTCATAGGACGCAAACATGGAATCCTCTCATAGACCCAAAACTGCCAACACAATGGTAAAACATCTGCTATCAGTAAACATTCTTAACCTATAAATGGGAAAAGACAAGAGAAATACTCACCAGCAGAAATGGGTAAAAGCCTAGCCAAGCCTCGGTCAAACCCTGTGAGCGCATACGTATGCCCCGAAGGAAATAGGCAAAGGTGTAGGAGCCCCAATCATACTCTCCAATACGCTCCACATCACACGTGGCGCTGATCAAAGCGAAAGACACCGTAGAAGAGTTATCTACTATGAACCAGCCTCTAATGATCATCAGGAACAATCACCGCAGAATGCGATCCCTGATTCTGACATCATCAAGCATGGGCTCACTCAAAAGCCCGCTCATAGCATCTACGCTCAAAGGACCTGAACGGACAGTCCTGCCTTTGAGCGCCTCCGCTGGAACTCCTAACAAGGATCTAAGGGCAGTAGGGGTAATATTCGCCATGCAAGGCACTGGCTCCCCTCCAAACTCCATACCTGTGATAAATCGCCAATCCATCGGCGTCATCATCACCTCGCAATCCAGCAGATGGAGTGACTGAGTCTGATGAAACCATCGCTTAGACAATGCCCTGAGGTAACCCGGGGGACAATGACGGGAAGGATGGAGAAGAATGCCCCGAATCCCCAATCATGCACTCTGACTCAGTAATCGGGATGAAGAGCACGATACATGGAGTGTATACTAAACCAATTCCCTCGAGGCTGTGTGAAGCTGGGAACCTGCATGAAATGCAGATCAACATCAAAACCCTTTAATCCTCATCAATAGGAAAGAAGGAAGATTAAAGTCTAACGCCATACCTCGTTAGCATGCAAGTACATCGATGGATGTCTGCTCAAATCACCCAGAAGCTCTGGGTTTGCCACCTGAATACAAGGTAGTTCCCTACGAGGAACATGTACAGCAGGAGCGGGATCCTCAATCGGAATATCCGCATCCTCGTTCTCAACATCTGGTATGTCTGCCTGGACTGGACAAATCATGGCCTCCACCAATCGACGAGGCTATCTGACAGAACGGGGATGAGGCACTTCAGAAGCCCTCCGCCGTACAGCAGAAGTGGTCCTACGAGAACTACTCGGCTGATCCGGATCCATAATATCTGGACAACAAGTCTGTAAATCACCTCAGAAAGGGTGTGGTATTTCCTTACTTGGAGCTTTCTAAAATGCATTTATGACTATATACATGCATGCATTTACTTTAACATACAATAGAGTTAAAATGCATGACTACCCAATGCCTACATTTGAAATTTTTTTGCCATAGTCCCCATTGAAAATAGGACTATCCACATGCACATAGGCATGTCTAGGTGGCCATTCAGTAGCACACATGCCCCAAAGTCATATACATAATATATGCATTAAAAATCAAAATCATCCATGCATAAGGTTAACCTCAATATCAGGAGTACTTTGCCTTTCTACCTTTGCTCATTGGACCTCAAATAAGACAAAAAATAGCAGAAAAAGGTGCCAATTTGACTGTCTCAAAAGTCAAATTTTTTCACATCATTATGTTCAGCATGGTTTAATACTAACATTTACTATGTTGAATATTTTTTATCAAGTCATTTGTGTATACATAATCACTACAATGTGTTTAGATGCATTTCATGCAATAACTCAAAATCCAACGGATAAAAACTGGAAAAAATACATGCATACGTTACCAGGATAGTGTAGAACACTTATACGGTGATAGAATTTGCAGAAAATAGCCCGAACTCAGCAGATTTGAAGGAGGCTCACGGATTTCTCCTCGCGCGACAAGCTGAAAATGACTTGTGTTGCCAACCTGCTGGATTTTATCATCCACGATTGGCCGTAGGCTCATCGGCGGCTATAGCAGGTGCTCCTACGACACCCATATGTGGGTCCCACCCCTCTGGCTAGGTCCAATTCGAGTTGCAAAGGAGTTCTTACAGACTAGAAAGGTCAAATCGGGAAAAAAATGCCACGCGATTGAGCAAAAAAGCATACAATCCTGGTCTTCTTAGATGAAACTTTGAGTCTGTACATTACTCATTGGTAGTCACCCAGACACAAGGTATACTCTGCCAATGATCTCATTTGTTACAAATCACATACAACAATGCCTTGTACAGGTCCGATGCCGCTAACTCCGGGTCGTTACCCTAAATGAGTCCCCGACGGGGGTTATAACGTGAAGCCCCAGCAGGGGATTATAATGTACATTTAAGTCGTTGACACACATATCAACGAAGGTCAAGCAGCCTTGACGTTATCTCAGCCGAGAGCGATTAAACCTATTAGAGCTCTAGAGCTATTCGAGGATTTCATGCTCGATGACTCATATTCCCCAGCGGATCCCCGGCGGGGGTCACAACGGAATGCTCCGTTAATTGACACGTTAGGGAAGGTCAAGCAGCCTTGATAGTATATCCCACAGGATTTTTTCAGCCATTGATTCACATGTCGGTGAAGTACAAGTCAGCGAAGGTCAGGCATCCCTGATAGCATTTGTTGTTAGTAGTAAATTCAACAGAATCTTGACATGTCCTGGCGATACCAACCAGGAAAGGTCAATGTTATCAAAGAGGATCGATGATGGAATATGTTATACACATCCTCAAACAGATCAAGCTTTATCCCCACAGATCTCTTACACATAAGAGATACATCTTCAGGATCAAGTCATAATCGAAGACACAGGAATTTGGTTATAACTGCAACATCAACGTCCTAACAGATTCGAATTACACATCAAATCTGGTCATCATTTCCAATCCCTAGTTGAAGCAACAGGGAGACAGCAATCATCCCCAGCATGTTGGGCTATAACCCCGTACACATGCATCATACATTTATATCATGTTGCTACCCATAGTACCATGTTTGTCTTGTTGCATTTCAAGTGTCTATGATTCTTTATCCTACCCATGCATCGCCATGCATGAATATGATAAAGAGGGGCATCTGTAGACACTCGAAATTTTCTGTACTACTGTCACTAACATTGTAGGAGGACAGATTCATCTTTTAAGAGGGAACCCTGAAAGACAATCCATATCCATACCGGATACTACCGGAAGTTCAGTATCAACCCCAGAGCACTCTGGAAGTAACAATTCCAACCTCGGATATAACCCCGAGGCATGCAGATCCAACTCCGAAACACACACCGGAGAAGACCGATTAATCTCAGAGATAACCCCGAGGTATCCAGTCTCAGTCCCAGCCATGGGAATAGCCACCAACCTTGGTGATAACCCCAAGGAATGCAGTTTCGGCGATAACCCTGAAAATGCTTATTTCAAATATGACCAGCTTCAATCTCAGCGCTCACAATGAGATACACTGTACCAACCCGGAGATAACATCGGGAGGACAGGCACACCTCAAAGATGATAATGAGGACCTTCGACAAATGCGGCAGTCCAATCTCAGTGAAGCTCTAAGCAACGTCTACTTTATCGGCTCAATCCGGCGATAACACCGGTGAGGGGCAACATCGTCATCTAGGCAACGCAATGCCACACCACGTTGTCTCAACATCTCTACACAATGATGTCCCACAAGACTAACCATTCCCGAATGACTATTGTGCGGGGTAACGGATGAAAGTTGAAGCTTGAAGACCAAAGGGCATCGTCCCATCTTCAATGACTTCATACAAACTCTAATCCTATGCCATCGTATAACTCTTGACAACGGCGGTCCGAAATAGGTCCTGTATACCTCAAACGGATGCCCGGATTGCACTTCTGAAAGTTTGAGTGGATATTACAGTGCCCGAGTGCACATACTATGAGATTTAACCCGGGCAGAAAACCCGGCCCACCGGTTGCCTCTGTACACTAAGCGGCTCTCTACCGCAGTACACTGCATCTACATCTTCTATAAATAGAGGGCTTGGGGTGCCCATTTTGAAAGAGAAAACCATGAGAAGCCCCCTTGAATTTACTCAGACTCACCCCATGCGATGTACTTTCTCATTTTAAACACCTGTGAGCTCATATATAGCCTCTTTTATACCTACAAAAGCCAGTGTTTACCCACTCTAAAGATATAAATGTCTTCTTTGGCAACAATCTGTAAGCCTTCTCACACACTTTTTAGAGTCTTTCTCTTCATCTCTTTTACACCCCTTCTTCACATTGAGAGTCGTGTTGCATGCGCATTTTGCCTTGGACTTTGGTGCGTGGTTTTGTTTCAGTTTATATATATATTGACTAAAATTATCGAGTTATGCCTCGATTGAGCCTAGATTTCGGTCTGGAGCGTTTATTTACTTTTCTATATATATATATATATATATATATATATATATGAACTGTGTGTCGAACTTTGTTCGATGAGCCTAGACTTCAATCTGGTGCGTTTACTACTTTAATATATATATATATATACTTATATATATTAACTGTGTGTCGGACTCTGTTCGATGAGCCTAGATTTTACATCCGGAGCGTTTACTTGTTTTAATATATATTTACTTATATATATTAACTGTGTGTCGGACTCTGTTCGATGAGCCTGGATTTTACATCCGGAGCGTTTACTTGCTTTAATATATATATATATATATATACTTATATTTCGTCCTGCCTAGAGTTTCCTTCGTGGCAGTTGATTGCTTTTACAGTTTTATTTATATTTCGTCCCACCTGGAGTTTTATTCGTGGCGGTTGACCGTATTTACAGCTTTATTTATGTTTTGTCCCGCATGGAGTTTCCTCTGTGGCGGTTGATAGCTTTTACAGCTTTATTTATATTTTTGATCCCCTATGGAGGTTCTTCGTGGTTGTGATCATGTCTGTATATATATACTTACTACTTTCATACAAATCACGGTATCATGTGCGCCTAGGAATCGTGTGATCACAGATTCAACCTATTAGATCTAGATTCGGTTCCCGTGATGGACATTTTCAGCTGTAAGCAGCTTGTAAATTATTTTGCGATGTCTGAATTTCCTTAGATGGTTCTCATACCCACGAGGAAGTCGGCATTATTTTGTATATTATTTTTTGATGCGGATGCCTCATGATCTCGTAAAATAAAATCAATCAATAGAACACTTAATAAAATTAGAGTGTAAAAGGTCTTAATTACTATTGAGCATCGTGGTTTGAAAACCTCTTTTATAAAACATCAACGCCATATCTTGCTTAAAATTGAATTTTTACATAAATTCAAACCACATGTATATATAAGTGCGACGAGGCCTCACACTACTTCCAAATAACAGCACATTGACCCACACACACACACACATTCAGATAATAGTTTCTTGAAAAGAGGTGGTCACCGTGGTAACACGGATGTCGAGGGGTGCCTAACACCTTTCCTCTGCATAACCAAGTCCCCGGACCCTAATGAATCTCGGTTTTACCGACCCGTTTTGCAGTATCACATCACTTGGTCAATGTGTAAACCTTTTCTCGATTGTGTTGGTACAACCATTTAAAAAACCAACTGGCAACTCTTAACAGTCCCATCGTCGACATTGTACATGTCGGACCTTTTTCACTTGTTTTTTCAAACAAATCTCACCTAAAATGAGAACACCAAAGAACAAGTAACGGAAAGGGACATCTAAAAATCTCGACGTTGACATAGAGGAGGTCAGGGAGTGATGACTTTGGAAAGGTTCAATGAAATATGTTTCGAGACCTATTTCCAAGAGAGTTCAAAGAATCAGATGGAAGTGTAGTTTTTAGAGCTGAAGCAGGGCACAATGACAGTGTCAGAGTATGCAGCAATGTTCAATGAGTTGGCGAGGTTTGCGCCATATCAATTCAACACATATGAGCGCAAGGCTAGGAGGTTTGAGGAAGTAGCCAATAGAAAAGGAAGTTGGAAGCATGTGCTACATGCGGGAAGAATCTGTAAGACCTCGAATTTTATGAAATAAAAGTATTCAATTTTTTTATTTTGGTAAATAGTTAAATTGATAAAAATTTAAAGTTAAGGATGATATTTGAAAATTTTGCAAAGTAAGCAAGTTGTTATAAAATATTCGTTGTGTCGGAAATATTTGTACGACGACACCATCATTGGTGGACCCCACAATGGAATAACTGTCGAAGCTAGAAAATGACAGAAATATCTTTTTATAAAAATAACGGCGAAAGTTTTACTGATTAAACCGCTAAAATACCCTATGGGTAAAAGTATACGATGTCTGGCGTGAATTGCATAGTAGTACACTGATTCGATTATTGATGCTTACGTAAGAAGTCACTCGATTATACTCAATTATTGCTACGATAATTCTTTGCGTAATATCTCTCATATTATTGATTCAATTATTGTCACAGTAGCATCTGCATAATATTTATTATTATTAAATCAATAAGTGAGACGACAAAGTTATTCATATTATTATCTATAATATTAATAATGTCTAGAAAGTTATGTCGAGGAGAGGTTTGGTCACTTAATTGCGCACCAATAGGGAGAAATCCTTATCGGAAAGCCCCCTCTTTCCTGGGAATGATCTGGTTGTTGAATATTGTGAGTTATAATATTAATGATGAATAAGTTCGTGTTGATTAAAGATGAAATTAATATTTCCATTGTGTTGGGATTATTAGTGTTAGTGGAAATCGACATTTATTTCGATAATAATTGATTTTTGGATGTTATATTGACCAATCGGGAAATTAATCGGATAAATGAGCAATTAATTGCTATTAATTCACATGTGTGTACTATTGATTCACATGCATGTAATATTAGGGGAGGTGGTGCAAGATTGAAAATACTTGCATGACTAAATTAAAAATGGAGGTATAGATTAAGGTACTATATTGTAATTATTTTTTCACATGTATAGAACTATTGATTCACATGATTGTACTATTGATTCACATGATCTACTATTAGGGGAGGTGGTGCAAGTTTGATAATACTTGCAGGACTAAATTAAAAATGAAGGAAAAGATAAAGGTATTATACTGTAATATTTTGAGCCCTAAAACGTGCAATTATCGAAACTATATTTTTCTATAAATAGAAGTTCATTCTTCTTTCATTCTCACCAATTCACTAAGACTCACAAGAGCAATTATAGAGAGATAAGCTATAGAGAGAAAGAAGAAGAGAAATCTGCTACTTCACTATTCCAGTATCCAATCTTCTTCTGAGGTAAGGGGTATTATTTATTTCATATTCTGAATAGATATTATTTTTCATATTCGTGAGGAATATTATCTTCGTTCAATATTCGTAAGGGATATTATTTGTTGTATTACTAAGGGGTATTATTTCTTTCGTATTCGTGAAGGGAATTATTTTCTTTCAATACTCGTAAGTGTTGTTATTCCATTCTTTATTATTTTGTTGGAATTGTGAGGATTTAATTGTTTGAGTTGTGATTCTAGGGATAGAATCCTTGTAAGGAGGGAAGGATGTAACCATCTGGAATTTCAATTTTAAATTTTAAATTTTAATTAATTATCTAAATATTTATTTGAGGTGTTTATTGTTGAATAAATATTTTAATTTATGTTAATATGGTATATTTATTAAATTAAATAAATATTCTAACCGATGTTGATGTGATTATTGTTATTAAATCTTTATGAATTAAATTTATAATTTGGAGAATTGTATTATAACTTGAGATGTTATATTGTTGTTTCAATTTAATAATTTAAGGTGGTATATTAAATTATTAAATAAAATTATAATTTTGTAATATTTATTTAAGAGGAGTATTTATTTAAAATATAGTATGTATAAATATTTTATTTGATTAATGTTGGATATGGAAATCCAAATAAGGTATATGTGGTTATAAATTATAAACTAATGGTTTATTAAAATAAAATTAAAGTAGTTTAATTTAGTTTTGACCAAACAAGGCTTAAATATATTAAGTCTTTATTTTAAAGACTTTTTGCCAAAGAAAGCCTTATGACTTTTGGATTTTTAATTTTGAATTTGTAAATAAAATAAATAGAATAAATAAAATATAATTAAAATAGTAAATGTAATATATTTATAATATATACGTTTCTTTTAACTGATGTTAGTTATTAGGATTATTAAGGTTATCGGTTTTTTTTTCTTTGCGCTTAAGTGCTACGTGACTTGGTATTTGGCTATATTGAGAAGAGAGTTCAGAGAGTTTGATAGAACTTGACAGTGAAATTGGAGAGAGATTGAGAGGAAGCTTAAGAATTTCAAAGCTAATTCAGTGGGGTTTGCAAGGAATTATCAAACTAATTGAAGGTATTTTCCCTAATTATATATATATATATATATATGAATTCACGACATGGTGTGTTTGTGTTTTGTGAAATCAATTGGTGAATTGTGGATATATAATTGGTAAATTCTGATGATACATGCTTATGATGCTAGAGTTATGTTTAAAACAAGAAATTTGTATGCTAATTTCGTTTTGACAGTAGAAAATTTTGACAGTATATGTATTCTTTGTATGGCTTAGGTAAGTACCAATTTTGATGGTCAATTCTTATGTTAAACTGCAAATTGAAGCTTAATTATGTTAGTTCATTAAGAAACGAGCATAACGTAATTGGAATGAAGTGATTTGGCCAGGTATAGAGATTACAGTGATGATTTTTCCAATAGATGTCAAAAATGGAGTTTTATATGAAAAATATGAATTTTGAGAAATTAAAATAGTTTTAGTTGGTGTTAAATTGTTCTAATTGGTTGTAAATGTTATCAAACATGTTTATGATAGTTGTATACTTATTTTACGTGTTAATTTCACTATTTGGTGGGTGAAATTTATGTTTGTTGGGCTAAAGTCGACTCACTCGCTCATCACCGTCTCGTTTCTGTTTCAGCACCCAAGACACATTCGCTGATGCCAATGCAAAAAAAGCAGTAGCATTTCGTCGGTCCCACCTTTGTGTATGGCGCAATTATGACACCTACAATCTGAGACAATTAGTTTTTCTTGCCATCGCAAACCTTGAAATACCACTATAACTTGGTCTAAGGTTGTGTTAAGGTGTCAAACATGTATCAATGAGGTTCATTCAGTACCGTGTCATGTCATTGATAATTTCAAGGTTTTAAAGGATTAGTAAGTTACGAACGCGTTATGACTTAATGTATACAATAAATGGTCAATAAGTCTTGTGATGTTAACATTTGTGATTTCTGAAATGAGCACTAAGATATGGAAGGTGATTAATATAAAACCATTGAATCCTAGGAAGACTTAAATACTTGGTTGAAATTCAAGTTCGATTAAGGAGAAGTGTAGTATTGATTAATAAGAATTGAAAATGTGAGTTGGATGTTAAAAGTCTTATGTAGGTGTTAGTGAGTTTTCATATTCGTGTTATGTGGTTTAGTATTATGGATAGACCTTAAACTAAAGGTTATAACTTAACTAAGATGAGAAATAAATCTATGAGGTTAATGTATGTAGCTAATTGATGTGATATTCCTAATGGTATGTGTAGGATATTGGAGTACGTGAATTGTAATTGTATAGCTTACGCAAGAGGCAAGTTCCCTAACCTTTGTTACTTTATTATTCAGCAAGGTTACTGTTCACTATTACGTTATACTTATACAAATTCTCTAACTTTAATCTCTTGTTTAACGATTTATTGTCATTCGAATTCTTTAACTCTCATTTATTGTTGAAGCAAGTTAGTTAATCTTTATTTCTTTATTCCAAACGAGACTACTTTGGTTATTCAAAGTCTGCAATGTTGTTGTATGAAATGTGTTTATTCAGCTACTAATAACTGTTGTTTAATCTTCGTTCTCCAATATCATTGTACTATCTTACATTATTGTACCGAACTCTAAGTTGTCTAGCGATTCTTTACCAATTCAACTAATCCTTAGTTGATGAATGTTCTAAACTCTAAATTACCTTGGAGTCAACCCAAACCAAACTTCCTTTGGTTTGCTTATGTACTCACACAATTTTGAAAGCATGTTGTCGATGATAACGTTTGTTCAATTTAGAAACTGTTAATACTCTAGCTCTTATTGATTCATCGATATACCTTGTTCATGAAGATATTATAATCAACTCTCGAATAGTTATTGGCCTCTATCTGATTCAACCAGTACTTGGTTGATGAGCATTCTAAAGATCTAGAATTCTTTGGAAGCTAATTCCCAACCAAACTTCATTTGGTTCGGAACCTGATAATCTAAGCTAAGATGAACAACCCTATTATTAGGGGATTAGTTTAGAAATACGCAATAGCGTTAAAATGTTTGCGCAATACATAGTACAAAGGGCTGATCACTTGGAGTACGGATTGATGGTCCATATAGTCGTTTAGACTGTTAAAGGTTACAGTAGAAACACATGTTAACCTATGACATAGATGATGATTATAGTCTTTTAGACTGTTAAAGGTTAAAGTAGAAATACTTGAAACGTAGAGTATAGTTCGTGGTCTTGTGATCCTCAGTGTATTCTTTGATGTTGATATCTATTGTTAATTTAATGTTCATTATTCCTTTGAACTCATAGTTGTTGAATTAAATTTTATTGTTCCGGTAAGAATAATTTACCATTAAAAACTCAGTAAGTTATCATTTATAAATCGTTATTGTATATTATCCTTCTTGTGGGCAATTGTTTACTCACTCTTGCACAAAATAATGCAAATGAAGTTAAGAAGTTTGAAGAGTTTTCTACAAGCAAGGGCAAGGATAAAGTGCTTAATTAGACGACAACGTTTAAATTATCTTTTATTTATGAAGCTTTTGTAATAGATTTAATTATGATCATGTTTTAGTTTCCGCTGATGATTGTATTAAAGGTTAGATGACCTGAGATTTATCTTGAGATTATGTAACCCTTGATGGGAGATTTATTATTTAAGCTTTCGAGTTTAATTATATCTTTTGTTTATGGGTAGTTAGTTATAATTTATTTGGACAGTGAACACCAAATCTGTGGAATTGATGTATCCGAATTTGGGGGTGTCACAGGAATAACCTGTCTACGCGGACTACCGCATGCATGGTAAAATTCTTATGTTATTCCATTCTTTATTATTCTGTTAGAATAACATGTCTACGCGGAATATCGCATGTATAGTGAATGACCTTTCGTATTCATTCTTTATAAAATTGTGGAAATGATCTGTATACGTGAATTACCGCATGACGGGTGAAAATCCATTTGCAGTTTTGTAAATTCTATTATATTCGTATGAGATATCATTTCTTTTCTACTCGTCATGGAATATCATTTTCTTTTGTATTTTCCTTTTATGAGTACTATTCACGGAGTACTATTCATGGGTACTATTCACGTATACGGTACTATTTACGAATACGAGTTACTATTCACGGGGTACTATTCACGACAAAATTGGTTTCTTTTTCTGACCAAATTATCGTTGATTTATGAATCTTACTTTTGAAATTAAATCCATGTTTTGATCATATTGTTTTTATTATTATATATAACATTTTTATAATCATGGTGATGAAATTTCTCTTTGACTTAAGTGTAAAGATGGGTAGATTATTGGTATGATTGTGACTATGGATTCTCTTTGGCCAATAGTGCAAAGATGAATTATTGACTGGTATGATCATGACCATTAAATTTATAATTGAATATCTTTAGCTTAAGTGCAAAGGTGAATTGATCAACATGGTTATAATTATTGTTTATATAAATTCTAAAATGATTATATATTTTTTTGAGATATTAATATCTTTGGCCCGTAGTGCAAAGATGACATGTTTTTGAATATCTTTGGCATGTAATGCAAAGATGAATTATTGTTGAATATCTTTGGTCGTAGTGCAAAGATGACATGTTGTTGAATATCTTTGGCTTGTAGTGCAAAGATGAACTGTTAATGAATATCTTTAGCCCGTAGTACAAAGATAAATTTATTGGTATGATTATGAACATGAACTGTGATTTGGTATAACCATGATCTTTGATATTTCAGGTAAAGACAGGTGATGAAAATTATCTTCGTCCTGGATGCGAAGAGGAATTTAGAACTACGATTATGATTATGAGTTATTCACATGATTGTGGGCAGGAATTGTTGATTGATGTTACAGGGATAAAACATTGCGGGTGGACTTTTAACATGGAGAATATAATAGACTTTTTTATGGTCTATTTGACTCTTCTAATGGATTACTCGTTCCGCTGCCACTATGGTTGAAAATTTTTATCATCTACCATATGTTCTAAATCTTTGATTTATTACTGACGAAGGCTATTGATAATTTAATTATCTTTAGTCATGATATTCTTTACTGGGCTAGTTGTGCTCACCCTTTTGCTTCACACTTCCTTTTAGGTAATAAGAGTGTAGCTGGGTCGAGCAGGGGTAATAGGGAATAGAACGATGGTCTATAGCTATTGACGTTTCCCCTAAAACTGTATGGAAATGATTTATCGAAAATTTTAGATAAGTGTGTCGTATTTTATACGTCATTTTAACCGTTAATTTTGGTGAACCAAATAGGGTGAGGTGAAACCAACTTTGGAAGGGTGTTTTGCCACTATCATACAAGATGTATAATGACAGACGACTTCGTGTTATCATAAGACAGGGTTGTGCACATGCACTTGCTGATTATATCTATGAGCACTACCTGTATAATATCGGAGTTTGGTTGGAATATAATTCTCAATTGGAGACAATGGAGATAATTATATGTCAAGATAAAACTCACCATTGGAAAGAACATGACAGTAATCTTCTCATTTTTCTTTGGGGTCTATTGGGTCAACCAAGGATAATTCTCGAGTCATATGATATCTATCATAACTTAGATGCATGGCCTCCCATGTACGAAGGTTTCCTTGAATATTTTCCAAAAATTTTAATTTCTAAAACAGTTATTGATTGTACTTTTATGTAAAGTACCATTGTAAGGTGTTGTGGTCGAGGCACCATGAGAGTTACATATATTTGTATTAAAACTCACAGTTTATGTCGTACTCTGCACGACAGTTCAACAATTGTATAAAATAAGCTTGTATTTGATTTCTGTAGTGTGATATCTGGCGACTCAGAATGGGTGATGTATACCTATTTTGGGGGCGTCACAAATGGTATCAGAGCTTAGGGATATGATCGCTGGCGGAGATATGAGTCTAGAACTAGGAGGGGAGGGACGAGTAATATACTTCGCTAGTGTGTGACTTACCTAAGCTGAAATTGTTTACTTGATAAGTTAACAAATTGTGATATATCAATTAACCTTTATTTTGAAGATATATTCTGGAATAATATCTGAAATACAGGAAATGAGCAATGGGAAAATCATGATACAGAGGAAACAACCGGGAAGGTACAATCCGAAAAGAAAGCAAGGTATTCTCATCTCTTCGAAGTACCAGGTACTTAAATTTCGAGGGCGAAATTTCATAAGGAGGGGAAATTGTAAGACCCCGAATTTTATGAAATAAAAGTATTCAATTTTTCTATTTTGGTAAATAGTTAAATTGATAAAATTTTAAAGTTAAGGATGATATTTGAAAATTTTGCAAAGTACGCAAGTTGTTATAAAATATTCGTTGCGTCGGGAATATTTCTACGACGATACCATCATTGGTGGACCCCACAACGGAATAACTGTCAGAGTTAGAAAATGACAGAAATATCTTTTTATAAAAATAGTGGCGAAAGATTTACCGTTAAACTGCTAAAATACCCGGTGGTAAAAGTACAAAGAATGTCGTGTGGTCGATAAGTAGCACACTACGGTATTGATTATCGATACTTACGTGAGAAGTCACTCAGTTATACTCAATTATTGCTATAGTAATTGCTGCATAATATCTCTCATATTATTGATTCAATTATTATCACAGTAGCATCTGCATAATATTTATTATTATTGAATCAATAAGTGAGACGACAAAGTTATTCATATTATTATCTATAATATTAACGATGTCTAGAAAGTTTTGTTGAGGAGAGGTTTGGTCACCTAATTGCACGCCAATAGGGATAAATCTTTATCGGAAAGCCCCCTCTTTCTTGGGAATGATCTGGTTGTTAAATATTGTGAGTTATAATATTAATGATGAATAAGTTCGTGTTGATTAAAGATGAAATTGATATTTCCATTGTGTTGGGATTATTAGTGTTAGTGGAAATCGACATTTATTTCGATAATAATTGATTTCTGGATGTTATATTGACTAATCGGATAATTAATCGGATAAATGAGCAATTAATTGCTATTAATTCACAAGTTTATAACTATTTGTTCACATGTGTGTACTATTGATTCACATGCATGTACTATTAGGGGAGGTGGTACAAGATTGATAATACTTACATGACTAAATTAAAAATGGAGATATAGATTAAGGTACTATACTGCAATTATATTTTCACATGTATAAAACTATTGATTGACATGATTGTACTATTGATTCACATGATGAACTATTAGGGGAGGTGGTGCAATTTGATAATACTTGCAGGACTAAATTAAAAATGAATGAAAAGATGAAGGTATTATACTGTAATATTTTGAGCCCCAAAACGTGAAATTATCGAAACTATATTTTCCTATAAATAGAAGCTCATTCTTCTTTCATTCTCACCAATTCACTAAGACTCACAAGAGCAATTATAGAGAGAGAAGCTATAGAGAGAGAAGCTATAGAGAGAAAGAAGAAGAGAAGTCTGCTACTTCACAATTCTAGTATCCAGTCTTATTCTGAGGTAAGGGGTATTATTTATTTCATATTCTGAAGAAATATTATTTTTCGTATTCATAAGAAATATTATCTTCGTTCAATATTCATAAGGGATATTATTTGCGGTATTGGTAAGGGGTATTATTTCTTTCGTATTCATGCATGAAGGGAATTATTTTCTTTCAATACTCGTAAGCGTTGTTATTCCATTCTTTATTATTCTATTGGAATAACCTGTCTACGTGGACTACCGCATGCATGGATAAATTTTTCTGTTATTCCATTCTTTATTATTCTGTTAGAATAACATGTCTACGCGGACTATTGCATGCATGGTGAATGACATTTCGTATTCATTCTTTATTAAATTGTGAAAATGATCTGTATACGTGAATTACCGCATGACGGGTGAAAATATATTTGCATTTTTGTATATTCTATTATATTCGTATGAGATATCATTTCTTTTAGGGTTAAGTTCAGATAACCACCTGGGGTTTAGGCGGTTTCCCACTTAACCACCTATAGTCAGTAAAGCTACATTTAAACTCCCGACTTTTTGAGTTAAAGTGAATAAATGATTTCTGTCATAACTCTGTTACTTAAGTTGGATAAAGACTTAATTACCCTCCTTATATATAAACGACAGATAAGAGAACATGCGAGTAATTTCATGTTACTCTATCAAGAAGCACAAAGATCAGTGCATTCACAAAATTGAAATCACTCGCGAGGATCTTTGATTCTTCCAGGGACATGTAGTAGTAGTAGTAGTAGTGTGAACCAAAAAAACAATAGAAAATGAATGCAAAACAATCATTTCATAAAGTTTAAAGATTTTGAAGGACAAGAAAGACCATATTACAATTTAAGAATAACACCCAACTTGATACAAAGCTCGACTTTTAAATTTCTTATCTTTCAAGAAGCACAAAGAAATTAAGAACAAAGACCATTTCATGAAATTATCCAATCTCCACACACCATTTTCTCAAGCACAAGCAAGGATTACAAATCAAGAAGAATCAATTCCCCCAAATTACATGTCAATTATCCCTATAAGCAATATAATTAGCCAAAGCAATCCATAGAAGAGCCTTCTCTGGATCAAATTCCATGTCATTGAGTAATGTACACACCACTGCATTTGGAGTATAGATTCTGCACTTTAGAATTAGAACATAGAGAAACAAAAGCTTGAAATTTTAACTAGCAAAAAATCCCAATTCAAATTATATGCCAAGGACTCATTTCAATCAAGCATATGAAATAAAAACATATCTTTACAGTAAAAATTTTAAGTCTATATATAGAATTAGAGCACATGTTTCTTCTATAAAGGAATAAACTTTAGAAAGGAAAGAGAACAACTGATGATTCTAGGGTTTCTGATGATAATTGAGGAAGGAAATTCAAACACTTTTAGAAAATTTGAATTGAGTTTAGGGTTAACATGGACGATTCTACTATTGTTGAAGAGAGATTGCAGAAGTCATAAGCATGGGGGAAGGTGGGCATAAGCATGAGAGATTGTAGACCGCCGACACCACCTACATCACTGAAAATTCGAGCAAAAAGGTCGATTAAAGGGAGTGCCCCAATTACCTTATTAGCAAAACCGGAAACAGAGTTTGATTCCTCCATATAACCCTTAACGAGCAAGACCCCATTGGAGGAGCTTGAAGCTATGCTGAAATTGTTGGGTTTTGTGGGGGTCTTAGTTCTTCAAACCCCATATACGACCAAAGCTGAGCTCCCGAATTCACTCATCGCTCCTCCAAAGACCGAGGGCGGAGATGCGACGGAGGAGAGAGGAGACAGTGGGTTTGAAGGTTGAAGGGAGAAGAAGAACAGAGGAAGAGGAGACAGTGGGTTTGAAGGGATGTCTTTTAAAAGTCAAGAGGAAGAAGGGGTATTTCAGTCTTTTTTAATCGTTAAAGCCCCTTTTCACGCACTTTTGGCGTCTGACATACACTCACAGTTAAGTTGGATGGAAAATGTGACGTTTTCACTTCAACTCAAAAAGTCAGGAGTTTAAATGTAGGTTTACTGACTACAGGTGGTTAAGTGGGAAACCGCCCAAATCCCAGGTGGTCATCTGAACTTAACCCTTTCTTTTATATTCTTCATGGAATATCATTTTCTTTTGTATTTTCCTTTTATGAGTACTATTTATGGAGTACTATTCATGGGTACTATTCACGTAAACGTTACTTTTTACGAATACGAGTTACAATTTACAGGGTACTATTCACGACAAAATTGGTTTCTTTTTCTGACCAAATTATCGTTGATTTATGAATCTTACTCTTGAAATTAAATCAATGTTTTGATCATATTATTTTTATTATCATATATAACATTTTTATAATCCTGGTGATGAAATTTCTCTTTGACTTATGTGTAAAGATTGGTAGATTATTGGTATGATTGTGACTATGGGTTCTCTTTGGCCAGTGGTGCAAAGATGAATTATTGACTAGTATGATCATGACCATTAAATTTATAATTGAATATCTTTAGCTTAAGTGCAAAAGGTGAATCGATCAACATGGTTATAATTATTGTTTATATAAATTCTGAAATGATTATATATTTCTTTTAGATATTAATATCTTTGGCTCGTAGTGCAAAGATGACATGTTGCTGAATATCTTTGGTCTGTAGTGCAAAGATGAATTGTTGTTGAATATCTTTGGTCGTAGTGCAAAGATGACCTGTTGTTGAATATCTTTGGCCTGTAGTGCAAAGATGAACTGTTGATGAATATCTTTGGCCCGTAGTGCAAAGATAAATTTATTAGTATAATTATGAACAGGAACTGTGATTTGGTATAACCATGATCTTTGATGTTTCAGGTAAAGACAGGTGATGAAAATTATCTTCGTCCTGGATGCGAAGAGGAATTTAGAACCACGATTATGATTATGAGTTATTCATATGATTTTGGGCATGAATTGTTAATTGATGTTACAGGGATAAACCATTGTGGGTAGACTTTTAACATGGAGAAGATAATAGACTTTATGGTCTATTTGACTCTTCTAATGGATTGCTCGTTCCGCTGCCACTATGGTTGAAAAGTTTTATCATCTACCATATGTTCTAAATCTCCGATTAATTACTGACGAAGGCTATTGATAATTTAATTATCTTTAGTCATGATATTCTTTATTGGGCTAGTTGTGCTCACCATTTTGCTTCACACTTCCTTTCAGGTAATAAGAGTGTAGGTGGGTCGAGTGGGGGTAACAGGGGAATAGAACGATGGTCTATAGCTGTTGAGGTTTCTCCTAAAATAGTATGGAAATAATGTTTTGAGAATTTTAGATAAGTTTGTTGTATTTTATACGTCATTTTAACCGTTGATTTTGGTGAACCAAATAGGGTGAGGTGAACCCAACTTTAGAAAGGTGTTTTGCCACTATCATACAAGATGTCTAATGACAGACGACTTCGTGTTATCATAAGATAGGGTTGTGCACATGCACTTGCTGATTATATCTATGAGCACTACCTATATAATATCGGAGTTTGGTTGGAATATAATTCTCAATTGGAGACAATGAAGATAATTATATGTCAAGAGAAGACTCACCATTAGAAAGAACATGATAATAACCTTCTCGTTTTTCTTTGGGGTCTATTAGGTCAACCAAGGATAATTCTCGAGTCATATGATATCTATCATAACTTAGATGCATGGCCTCCCATGTACGAAGGTTTCCTTGAACATTTTCCAAAATAATTAAATTTCTGAAATAGTTATTAATTGTACTTTTATGTAAAGTACCATTGTAAGGTGTTGTGGTCGAGGCACCATGAGAGTTACATATATTTGTATTAAAACTCACAGCTTATGTCGTACTCTACACGATAGTTCAACAGTTGTATAAAAAAGTTTGTATTTGATTTCTGTAGTGTGATATCTGGCGACTCAGAATGGGTTGTGTGGACCTACTTTGGGGGCGTCACAGAATCAAACTGGTGTGTGCTTAAGGGGTAAGCAAGTATGCTTCAACTGTGGCCAGGAAGGTCACATTGCTCCAAATTGCCATCAACCAAATAAGAATGCTTGCTACACATACGAGTTAAAGGATCATTTTGCTCACGAGTGCCCTAAGAAGAAAGCTGGAGAGACAACTGGTAGCAAAGGAGGCGGTAGTAGAAGTACATTGGTTATTATTGGACCAACGTCATCAAGCAAACCCATAACCAGAACCTTCAACATGACTGTGCAGGATGCGGTGCATGCAATCAAAAGATGTTGTGTTAGGTATTATCATAATCAATGATATAGATGCTTATGTATTATTTGATTCGGGTGCTATTTGCTCGTTTATATCTCCTGAATTTGCTAAGAGGTTAGAATTGCCTAGTGAAGAATTAAATTTCCCTTTAAACATTGAAATTGCGAATAGTGAGGTGATTCATGTTAAGTCTATATACAAGAATTATAGGGTGAATATTAAGGGGAATGTCATGGTAGTAGATTTAATCCCAATTAAAATTGGAGAGTTTTATGTTATATTGGGAATGGATTAGATATTCAATTATGGAGCAATAATTTATTGCCAAAAGAAAAGTGTAAACCTTATGACTCCGTCAAAGGTAGTCTTCTATGGTAGCAAATCGACTAGACAAGCAAGACGTCTGACGATTATGCAGGCCAAGAAGTTATTGAGTCAAGGCTGTGGAGGATATTTAGCTTATATAGTCGATACTCATAAGAAATGTGTGAAACTGGAAGAGATACCTATTGTTAGGGATTTTGCGGACGTATTTCCAGAGGATTTTCCAGGACTTTCGCCTGACAGAGAGATCGAGTTCGTTATCGATTTAGCACTAGGTACTTCTCCGATATCGAAGGCCTGGTACAGGATGACTCCGGTAGAGATGAAGGACCTCATGGTACAATTACAAGAGCTGCTAGATAAAAAATACATTCAGTCGAGCGTATCACCCTGGGGAGCGCCAATATTATTCGTGAAGAAGAAGGATGGATCAATGCGTTTTTGCATTGATTATAGGGAATTAAACAAAGTCACTATTAAGAATAAATATCCATTGCCAAGAATAGTTGACTTGTTTGATCAGTTGAAAGGAGCCAAGTACTTCTCGAAGATAGATTTGAGAAGTGGGTATCATTAATTAAAAGTAAGGAAGGAGGATGTACCTAAGACGACATTCAGAACTCGGTATGGACATTATGAGTTTCTGGTAATGTCTTTTGATTTAACTAATGCCCCTACAACATTCATGGATTTGATGAACAAGGTGTTTAAAATATTTTTAGATAAGTTTGTGGTGGTATTCATTGATGATATTCTGGTGTACTCCAAATCTCAAAAGGAACACGTGGAACATTTACGTTTGACGTTGGAGATGTTAAGAAAGGAAAAATTGTACGCAAAATTCTCTCTAAGTGTGAATTCTGGCTAGAACATGTGCAATTTCTTGGGCATGTGATTAACAAGATGGGATTTCAGTAGATCCATCAAAGATGGAAGCTGTAATAAATTGGTAACAACCAAGGACTCCATCAGAGGTGAGAAGTTTCTTGGGATTGGCAGTTTACTACGGACGGTTTATTCAGGACTTTTCCAAGATTGCCACTCCATTGACAAATTTGACAAGAAAAGCTGTAAAATTTGTTTGGACGAAGAAGTGCGAAGAGAGTTTTTAGGACTTAAAAAAGAAGCTTAGCATGGCACCTGTGTTATCATTACCAGATAATACAGGAAACTTTGTGGTGTATAGTGATACATCATATAAAGGGCTGGGCTGTGTACTTATGCAAAACGGCAAAGTCATTGTGTATGCATCAAGGCACCTGAAGGTCCATAAGAAAGGATACCCGACTCATGATTTAGAATTGGCTGATGTAGTATTTGCTCTGAAGATATGGAGACATTATCTCTATGGAGAGAAATATAAGATATATACAGACCATAAAAGTCTGAAATATATTTTTACACAGAAAGATCTGAACATGCGTCAGAGGCAATGACTAGAATTGATAAAAGATTACGATTGTGAGATCATTTATCATCCGGGTAAAGCATATGTGGTTGCTGATGCCTTGAGTAGAAAAGGTCGTGAGAAATTAATGTTGTTAATGGCTCAGGAGGAACTTATCACAGCAATGACAAGGCTAGAGTTTGAAATAAAACTCCCAAAAGAATCCGATGAAAGATTGTTTCAGATAGAAGTTAGTCCAACTTTAGTGGACAAAGTGAAGAACACTCAACTACAAGATGAAGAATGTGGGAAAATCAAAGAAAGAGTGGTTGAAGGTAGTGAAGTAAAATATAAGATCGATACCGAAGGACTACTAAGGTTCAAGAGAAGAATTTGGGTTCCATCAGTACATGATATTAAAGACGAAATCTTGACCAAAGCTCATAACTCAAGATATTCAATTCATCTAGGAAGTACGAAGATGTATCAAGATTTACGATGACATTATTGGTGGCC